>CM053603.1:51858217-52016130 GCA_028646535.1 Procyon lotor
CCCCCCCCCCCCCCGGCCACCCTTAGTTCATTTCTTGAGTCTAGGAGTCTCTTATGGTTTGTCTCCCTCCCCATCCCTTCCTGTTTTAAAAATTATTTTTTAAATCTAAAAAAATTTAGAAATAACCTAAATTTCCTTCAGTGAGTGAGTGGCTAAACCAACTGTGGTATATCCATATAATGGAATAGTATTCAGGAATAAAAAGAAGGAAGAATTGATAAACATCACAATACAACTGAACATCAAATGGTTTACAATAACTGAAAGAAGCCACATGGAAAACTTTACACACTGTATAATTCCATTTGTATGACATCTGGAAAGGGCACAGAGATAGGTCTAGAGGAAAAAAAAATCAGTGATTTCCAGAGACTGAGGTGGAAAGAAGGCATGACTTCAAATTTCTCCTCAAATCATGGAGGAACTGCTTGCTATGAGGGAATTATTCTGTACCTTGGTTGTGGTGGTTGTTACATGGCTTTACTGTTCATTAAAACTCACAGTACTGCACAACAGCAGCAAGAAAATGAACTTTATGGTGTATCTACTTTTTAAAATTTTTAGAAATTTAAAAAATGGGACATTGCCTTTTTTTTTTAAAAAAAAAAAAAAAAGCAAGCTCCTAATCCATGAAATGTTAGAACAGTTACTGCGAGGTGACCTGAGAATTGCTTCTAGAGTCATGGGGTCCTCCAGTGGAACATCTAGTTCCACTCAGATGTAGACAAGACCCACAGACGTGACTATTGAAAAAAAAGATGCATATTTATCAGAGAAGGACCACTCTGCTCTCCCACCCGACATACCATAGCTTTCCTTTCTCATTTATAGACACAAGTTAGCAAGAAGGATAATATTTTTTACTGAGAGATCAAGTAATTGCTTAAATAATTGAGACCTGTTCTCAGCCCACAAACATGCCATAATCAGGGAACATCCACAGTGGGAGTAGCTGGCTGTTTGAGAGGTGCTAACATGAAAGTGTTGGGGCTATTAAATACAGCTTTCCAGCCCTAATAGAGCCCATTCACTGTATTATAGGAGATCCCAGGACCCTGAGATCATGACCTGAGCCAAAGGCAGAGGCTTTAACCCACTGAGCCATCCAGATGCCCCTGTATATTTTTTTTTCCTTAAACAATCTGCTTAGTCCAAAAGCTAGTATGTGCATTATTGCTTTGCTTGATATCAAGCTCTTTCTCATTAAAGGCATTGATATTGATTAAAAATTTTTCACCAAGTATCAGGTCCTGTTGCCATGGAATAATTCTTGGCTCCCCTAATGTTAAACAGAGAGTCCAAAATGATCATTCAAATTAATTAGAGTCATTTGGAATGGAAACTTGATAGGGAAGCCAGTTGTTTGAGGTGTAAGTTTGAGGTAAGCCATTACCGCTACCCCATCTCTCCTTCTCACTACTCTCCCCCCCAAAAACAGTGAGTACAGTGGTCACGAACCATCCCTTGGGCAGGCCAGTGCAGGGTTTATTTCCATGGAATCATGATTTGTGCTCTCCCCTCTTGTGTGCAGTCCCAGCATTCAGGGAGGCCAGATAAGCTCAGGCTGATGCTGCAGACCTTGTCCTCAGTATGCTGCCTGTGCAGCAGCCTGGAAGTTTGGCAGGGCCTCTGCTGCCCTGAAGAAGTACTGGACCTGAAATGTACTCTTCCCTAATCAGTGTTTTAGACAGTTGTCCTTCTCTTTCATTGGCTTCCGGTCTTTCATCCCTTTATGTTTGGCATTTTGCCCCAATACATATCCTTCTGTCTCCTTTTGCTGCCAAGATATCACCGATTCTAGGCAATTCCATCTCAGAATCACTTTCTACTATTTTCTAGTAAGAATTTTCCTATTCTGTCTCAGATACTATTTGCATTTTTCAAGAATAATGCCTATCTGGGTTCCAGTATGAATAGCTCCCATGAAACTGAGTGGAGGTGAGGTTTCTGTTATAGGCAGCAAGGCAAACTTGAAAAATCTCTGTACATATCCTGCTGAGGGTGGATAAAGGCATAAGGGAAGAACTCTGAGTCCCAGTACTGACTCAACATAGTACCGTATGTCATTTCATTTGGGTTGCAATGGAGAAGGCATAGCCAGGAACTTCCAAGGTCCTCAGTGGATGAAATTTCAACTTCTTGTGTGGAAATACTTCTGGGAAAGTATCAGAACTCAAAGCTAACAGGTGTTTCCAACTTCCAGCTGTGTGTATGTTGACTGCTAAAGGCTTATAATTGCCTTCCTTCAACAGTGAATTGTTCTTGGCTGATGGGGAGCTGGCTTACTGTTGGAGATTATGTGCTGCTCCCCAAATGTAGAGACAACCATTATACATGATATAAGGGAACACAGTGGTAGCACACTTGCCTCTAGTTGAGTTGATTCTGTCTTCTGATTTATGCCCTAGAGTCCCTTATGGATAAGACTTTATCAGAGATCACAGCTTGTTTGGCCCTTTCCCCATCCAATTCTTTGCTTCCTCACTTTCTTAAAGGGCTGTGCTGAAGGACACTACCTCAGAAAATCTTGTGAATCCAAGTTGTTATATCAGACTTTACTTTCTAAGGAGCCTTTTAACCTTAACCATTAACTCCTTGGAGCTACTGTCAATGTCTATTTTCTCCAGCTTTGATGTTCACCTCTTTTCTTCTGGTATAGTTTTGAACACTACCCTTACTCCTGGAAGTTGTCTACCAGTTGTGATCTGTTTGGCTGTCTTTCATCTGGGTCAGAATTACTTTCCCCAGGCCATATATGTTCCAACTAATCCAAACTTATGTACAGAGTAGTCTTCAGAGACCACGTGGAAAAGTCTGGGGAAGAGGTAAAGGAGACATTCTTTATCATCAAGAACAAGAGAAAAAAATAAAGAGATGAGATAAGTCTTTCTTAATAAACCTAGGGAACAATCAGTATGGATAGAAGTGTTCTGAAATGTGTCAATTCTGAGAGAATAAGAGTCCAAAGAAACATAGAGAAAGGTATCTTACGTGTACAGAAATTACATACCACTTATAGATAGCAATATATCAATATTAATAGCAGGGTGATATTGTCTTAGGTTATTATTTATTGTGGATCACTTCAAATCTCCAGAAATCACTGCTGATCCTTTAAGCTACGAAGTCCTTTCCTACTAGGGTTTTTTGTTTTTTTGCTTTTGTTTTTGTTTTTAAGAGAGAGTGTATGTATGAGTTGGGTAAGCAGAAGGAGAAGGAGAGAGAGAATCCCAAGCAGGGCTCCACAGCCAGTGCAGAGACCAATGAGAGTCTCCATGTCAAGACCCTGAGGTCATGACCTGAGCCAAAATTAAGAGTTGGACACTCAACTGACTGAGATACTCGGGCTCTCCCCTATTAGGTCATTCTTATCTTTTGCATCTTGGTTGCTACATTTTAAACTCTCCCTAAAATCTTACTTGAGTTCCATAGTCCTAACTTGAATTCATTCTGGACTTTCCTGAATATGTTGTACTGACAACTTTTCAAAAGCTTTTATGTTAACTATAACTTGATAGGTAATATGTGACCCTAATTAATGAATCACATGTGTGTAAGAGACATCAGTTAGATCAGAATCCACATACTAATTTTCATGCTATTATCCCTATTGGAAAACAGGGGACAGTGAGAAAAAGCCCGGAGTAAAAATAATAATAATAATAATAATAAAATAATAAATAAAAATCAGGAAAAAATGCCGAAACAACTTATGTGGTAGGAATCAAGTTCTCCCCTAGAGAAAGATCTTGTGTGGGGATGGGAAAAGGAAGCAGAGTTTCAGAATCTGGCATATTAGTAAGCAAGAAGTAGGAAAACTTCAGCCAGTCATTATCCCAGTGACCAACACTCAAGAAGGAAAACAAATGGATTATTTCAGATTCCATTCGTCTAACTGCTAACATGATGTCTAAACTCTGTTAGTATCCATCTTTCAAAGGCAAGAAGTCTATGGGCTTACAGGTATGTTTTCATGGTTATCAACTCTTCACAATAAAATCAAAAGAAATATTTTATTTTCTATTCTCAAGAGGAATTAGTCCAATCCTAAAGGTTCACAGAAGATCAACAGATATTGGAAGATATTCCAGAAAAATAATGATACAATAGTATTATCAATCATGTGCCCCCATTATGGAAGCCTGAAAGTGCTCAGTGAAATAATAATCCTGGAGTGGAGTTGGATCAGGACCATGGAGACGATAGAATCCTTGAAGCAATTGCTCTGACTGATAGGTGAGTGAAGGAAGGAGAGTATATATAAGGGACCTATCAGACACCTCTGGGATCTTAATTCATATCATCATCTCCACTTTTGGCTATCCTCTAACAAACTGTGCCTGGCCATCTTTGATGTACCACATGTTGACAGCATTTCACCTTCAGCATGTGCTCCATATCTTCTACTTTGGATCCCAGGATTCCCTAATACTTCAGATACCAGTGGGAGCCTATTGGTTAAGCATACACACACAGTCTGGAAATGCAGAGTTAATGACCCCAGGGGAAGCCTTCAACATGTAGGTACAGGATGGGAGTTATGGTTAAACACTTCTGGGCAGTCTTCAGGTGGACATTTCTGGGAGGTGGTTTATATGTTTCTTAGAGGTCTCCAGAGAGAAGCTAGCCCCAATTACCCTCAGTAGTGACCTCAATAGTACATCTTTATGTGGGTGTTTTCTCTTTCCCACTTTCTCCCTCTTGGGTCTTTCAGTCCTACATCCTGGATTTACTCCAAAATAAAATACCTGCCCATAAATCCTTGTCTTTGATTCTGCTTTTGGGAAGAATATAAGTAAAGACAGTGTCAGGTGAGGGCCTAGAAATCAGATGCTTCCAATGGAATTGAGCCCACCTACCCACAGCAGTGGATGAAATAATATATCCCTTATTGTCTTGTCTTCCTTCCTTCACCTCCTCTGTCCTCATTGACTGTCCCTGGATCCCTCCTGAGTAAGCACTGGACACAAGTTCTTATTCAGGCTCTGCCATTGAGGGGAACCAAACTTAGACAGAGATTGAGCAGAAGTGGTAAGAGAATTGAAAGGAGAAACAAGGGAATGTGGTTTTACAGAAGCCAAAGGATGGATGAATTTCAAGGAAGAGACAGTAATCAATCATGACAAAAGCTGTAGAGAGGTTAAGCAAGACGAGAAATGAAAAGAATAAAGTTTAGCAGCTGGAAGGTTACAGGCAAACTTGGGACAGAACTGTCAATGTGGTGAAGAAAGTAGGTTTTTCTTCTGCTGAAATTTGTTCTATTGTTGCATTTGCCTGTTTCTCTGGTTTTGAGCGACACTTTCCTCATTTTTCTAAATCTCCAGGCTATAAACTTTAACATTTCCAATCTATTCAGAGAAATAATCTGCTCGATATTGTGATGATAGTTAAATCCATTTTAATTCTCTCCCTTTTGTCTCCCAGAATTTTTTGCATTTACTTTTTTTTTAAAAAATGTACCACTTCCTCTGGAGTTGCCCCAGCCCACTTCTTCTTGAGCCTTGGATCCCTTCCTACTCTTTTCATTTATCTGCAATTCCTTAATTGTTTGGTTCCTTTAACTTTATACAACAGACAATGACTCAGTTCCCTCCTCATCAAAATTAGTTTTCTTGCCTTCTTTGAGTATATGAATCATTCTTTTCTTATAAGTATTATCAGTAAGACTCTCTAAATTCTAAAGTTTGCTGTGCATGTGAGAGAGATATTAAATTCTCTAATTTAATTCTAAAGTTTGCTTTAGAATTCTAAATTTGCTTTAAAATTCTAAAGTTTGCTGTGCATGTGAGAGAGATATTAAAAAATACATTGTTATCAGTGTAGGCTCATTTTTGGCATCAATGAAGATAGAGACAATCTTTCTATTCATTAAAGGAAAGGGTGCAGAAATGGCACACTCATGATAATAAACATTATCTTGCCAGGGTGGGAAAGGCAGTTCTCTTTAAGATTTTATTTTAATCTTTAAGTTTATATAATTTCTTTCTTCACAATGTCCTGGGCATTTTATATCAATGTCTGATTCATCCATAAATGTCCACTATACACACTCTTTTACTTGTAAAAAAGTCAATTCCATTGGCAGTATGGGTAATTGCTCTGATTACCCATATTGTAGTGGTTCTGTTCAATAAACCATTATTCAGCATTGGATGATTTTTGAGGCACTCTGAGAACATGAAGTGGAAGGAGTTCTGTAAGGAACTGTGAGTGTTGTCTCAGAAGCCAAGACAGTGTTTGATCTCGAGGAGTGGGTGTTTTTGACTGAGAGAGTTCTGGGCAGGCAGGCTTCTGGTGTCTTGTGAATGTCCTATTTCTTGATCCAGGTATTGATTACACAGGTGTATTCTGTTTGTGCAAATTCAGTCAGCTTTATACTTATGGTTTATATGCATTTATGTATATATTTTATTCTCCGATAAAAACCCCTAAATTTAAACACAAAAATAAAGCCATGAAGTTATTAGATGTGAACAAAGGCAAATTCTTTTATAACTTCAGTATAAAGTCCTTTTTAACGATGACTCATAAATCAGAAATCAATACAGAAATGAACGCTTAAATTGCAAGAAGAAAACATTCTAAGTAAGGTTAGAAGATAAATGTCAAATTAAAAAGAATTTGCAATGCAACTCACATCTCAATAAATCAGTAAGAAGACAACAGTCCAACTGAAAATGAGATTAGCATTTGAACAAGCATGCGATGCTACAAAAATGAGATAGAAATGGCTCTTACATGTATGAAAAGTTGATCAGTTTGTTTTATAGGATGAGGAATGAAAGTGAAAGCTATAAGAATATATCCTTTTTACCCATCAGGTGAAGATTTTTTTTTTTTTGAGTTTGATAACACATTCTGTTGATAAGATATAGGGAAGCAGGGATCCCCATATTCTCTTGGGAATATAAATTAGCATAATTTCTATGGGAATTTTATTGTAATTATCTATTGAAATTAAAAATGAACATATGAGGAGTGCCTGGGTAGCTGTCAGTTGATTTTGGCTCAGGTCTTGATCTCAGGGTCATGGGATGAAGCCCTATGGTGGGCTCTATGCTCAGTGGGGAGTCTACTTGAGATTCTCTTCCTGTCCTTCTCCCTCTGCCCCTTCCCTCCCTCTGCCTCTACCCATTCCCTTGCCTGCATGTGCACTCTTTCTCTCTCTCTAAAATAAATAAGTAAATAAATAAGTAAGTAAATAAATAAATCTTTAAAAAAAATGAATGTATCATATAGCTCAGCAATTCAATTCTGAGAAATTAGATTACTTGAAGTGTATCAATGATTCAGGTACAAGAATATTAAGTGAAAGAGTGATTATCATTACAAAATACTATAAATAGAGATAAAATTATTTTTACTAATTTGCAGATAAAATCTCCTGAAATATAAACACAGGCTCTGGGTAGTCAAGACAAGAAATACGTGATTGAAAGGTAGGGTCAGAGAGCTTTCATTGTCTACAAGAATGTTTTCTTGAAAATCACCCACTGGGAAAATTAATTAAATAGAAAAATAAAACTAAAGTATAACAAAAAAACCCTATGATGTTTCAACTTAAGTTACACTTAATGGTAGATAATAATCTGGTAAATGTAGTCATAGGATAAAACTTACTAATTCTAAAAAAGGTGGTAATTGCTGTAATATTAGGAAAAAACAGCATATTACTATATAATATCTATCCTTGACCAGAGGTTAGTAAAGTGTTTATTCTCTTGCACCATGCTTCTTGGTCTGCGAATTGACAAAAGATCCTGACAATACCAACATCTGTGTAATCTCACACCAATTTGTCACTAGAATGTGATCCACACAATATTATGAGCAAGACCATTATCTATACTGTTATTTCTATCAATTGAATATTAACATTGACTAATGAGTAACCAATACAAACTGAAAATAAATTAGCACGTATTCATATGATGAAATACCACAAAGTCATTGAAAAAAACCTCAGGTCTTTGAGACAACATAAAGGTGTGAAAATATGCTGCAGTGTATGTTAAATAATTAAGCAAGGTATGACAGTTTATATCATATAATCACAATTCAGTAAAATTTCATAGGCAATTTCTGAAAAGAAATATCTCTAATTGGTAGGAAGATAACCAATTTTCTTTTGCTTATGTCCAGTATTTTCAAATGTTATATTTTGTACGTACATTACTTTATAGTCAAGAAAATGAAGAAATAAGTAACATGCAGTGTGCCAGTGTCTGTTATAACCAGAGTATTCTGATATTCTGCAGTGCTGGTTTCCCGCAGATAATATATGGACAGTTTTATTCTGCTCTGAAGGGTCCCTAGTGGTGGTGATTCTCACAAAAAGAAAAATGGAAAGATTTATTTCAGAAAAGCCTTTTGTCATCTGTCCACTGGAACACTTAGACTGATTCTCAGCTCAGTTTCCAAGAGGGCACAAGCAAACCACCTCCTTGGAGATTTCTTAAGTTTACACTCCAATGCCATTGGTAAAAACAGCTGGTGCTAGGTCTGGAATCAAGTAATTTGTTGCTCTAGAATATTATGTACAGACCCCTCCCCTGCATTCAATGCCCCTCCTCCACACTGGGCATTGGAGGGGCAGGTAAAGGTTTCTCCCACGTATCCAAATAGCTACTATCCCTCTGAATATTCACCATCATCTCCCAGAAAATGTCTATTAAAATTGCATAGGACTAAGACAAAATATATATTACATTGTTGGACTAAAACAGGGATAGAAGTTAATTCTTAAAAAAAAAAAGCATGGGGGGAGCTAAGACACTGGGGATACAAAGGCCTGTGTTTGAATTTCTACTCTGATCTTACTCCTTATTTAAACCTGCTCATCTTTCTGAGCCTCAACTTCTTCCTCTGTGAAAATAGGTCATCAATATCTACCATGCCCAGTTGGAAGAGTTGGACGGTTATATAAGGAAATGTATAGGAAAAATCCTCATGCTATCTGGCTCATGAAGACACTATTCAGTGCCAGATGCTGATCTAAAGGGAGTTACATATTTTCTCATTAATACTCAATTTCTGAGTATCTCACATAATCTTCTATTATCTTGACCTAATCTTAGAACTTAGTTTTTCTAAAAGAACCAATTTGGTTGCAAATTGGTCTGTATAGAGAAAAAATGAGAAGAAAAGCTCAAGATACGTGTTGACAAGTCAAGACAAAAATCTAGTAGCACTGTGTTAAAATACAGAAGATAATAATTAATGTAAAATCATCTTGCAATGATATGCAATACTTAAACATGTATGCATATACTTAAATATTTTAAAATTAACTTACAATTAAATTGACTTTGGGTGTCCAGTTCTATTAATTTTGACACACTTGTAAGATACTTACATAAACACCACTACAATCAGGATATAGGACATCATACCCAACACTTCCTTTCTACTCTTCTTTTGTTGTAGAACTCTCTCCCCACCCTTATTCTTCTGGCAGCCTCTGATCTATTCTTCATCACTTTGTCACTACGTTTTTGTTTTTTCAAAAATATCATAGAAATGGATTCACACAGTATGTAACTTTTTGAGATTGGCTTCTTTGAAATTCATCCAAGATGTTGCATTTGTCAATAGCTTCCTCTTTATTGTTGGGTAGTATTCCATTGTATGAATGTACAATGGTTTTGAGGCACTTATGAATAGAGCTGCAATAAACATTCATGAACAAGTTTTCATATGAAAATAAGTTATTTCTTTAAAGCAAATACCTTGGAGGAGAATTGCTGGATCATATGGTAAATATGGTAAATATATGTATACATATATATACACAGGTATTCTTGATTTTATTTTACATTAGGTGGTATATATTTTGGCTTGCCATTTGGAATTGGATCCATACATGTTGTAGCTTGGTGATGAGCTTGGGAGTTTTAAAACAACTTCACTGTTTGCTTTCCTAAGCTCCTGCCTTCCTGTGACCTTCTTGATGTTCTCTGGTTCAATGGGACTCTCTTCTTCAGTCTTCCACCCAGAAATCTAGGGCTATAGTTATCCTGCTGTGTTCTGGATTCCCCATGACTGCAGCTGCTTCTGTGGCTAGAAGCTGGGAAGCCAGAGAGAGGGAAAAAAAAGCAACAGCAGTTGGAATCACTGTTGGAACCACAGAACCTCTTGGAACCCAGACTCTCATATTGCTGAGCTAGTTTCCTTTGTCTCATAATTTTAGGGGCTTGCAATCTCCCATCGCTGTTGCAGTAACTACCAGCACAGCTGCCATAGCAGGATTATCACTGGGACATGAGAGAATGGAGAAAATACGTATTTATTTTTAAAAAGGGGTAATGAGTATTCTTCCACGCAGAGCATTAGAATTCCCTTTCCTGATCCTTTAGCAAGAACTAGAGGGTTTCTCTTGGAGCACTTTCTGTTCATGTTGAAGACCAGTTCTGCATTTGGGACTGCTTTGAATCCAGACCAAGGAAGACCAGAGTGGAGGGAGGGATGGGAAACTCACTGCAGGTACAGTGGTGTTTTGAGATAATGGTCTTCTTCCTCAATTTGGCTCCTATTGTTTACCTTTTAGAACCATTAGCTGCCCTGTGCCTTCTATCCAAGTGGAGTGTCATTGCTCTGTCTTCCCTGGAATTGAAACTGATAAAACATACCTTATTAGACTCTAAAACTAGTGTTCTATTTTCCCCCATTGTGCCATGATGCTTTTTTCAAAGATTACCATGAGTGAAGATTTCCTTCCTTATGTGTTGTGAAACCCAGCTCATAATCTGGATATCCTAAATATTGAATTCTGAATTTCCTAGAATTGGTTAAAGTCGCTCCATGACACCAGCTTTCAGCTGTTCTTTTGGAATCCCTGGAACTAAAAGTTTTGAGACCTCACCACTTCTAATACTGATATGTAAAGACAGAGAACCAATCCTATCTGAGTGGCTGCTCATTCATTTTTTTTCTCACATAACTATCCTTACCTGCTTCCCTGAGCTTTTTCTGTGCCTGATGGAATTAAAATTAAAAAAATAAAAAAAGTTTCTTATTAAGTGCTATAAGATAGATAAGCTCTTTATTCACACTTCCTAAAGTTATCTGTCACAATTTGATGCACTAAAGAATTTCTCAAAGAGCTTACCAAACTAGGAAAGAACCAGCTGGAGAAGAGGATGGAAAACCAATCTACCCTACTTCATATGCCAACACAACCCCAACCAACCCTCTTATAAAAATAACTAAAGAACACATCAATTGTTTTACCTTGAAATTTGGGTCATAGCAAAGCTATTAATCCCTAATGACTACAAAAATGGTGCAAATTCTCCATCTTTTAAAAAGTATCTGTGCCCTTTTTCACTGACTTTGTAACTCCTCAAGAGATGCAGTCTATTCTGCTTAAATCTGGGTTGGCTCTGGGACTCACCTTGGCCAATAGAATGTGTGGATGGGATGCCTTGCCAGTTCCAAGACTAGGCCAGAAAGACCTGCGTGCTTCTGTTTACTCCCTGAGAACCCTGCTGAGCCACCATGCTAATAAGCTCAAGCTAGCCTGCAGGAGGACGAAATACCATATGGACTAGGATAAGCCAACCAAGCTGATCCTGGTCTCTACCAGACCCAGTAGTTGACTATGAATTCATGAATGGGCCCAGCGTAGACCAGCTGAGCCAGGTTCAGATCAGCAAATTATCCAGTCACCTCATAGCCATAAGAGCACTAATCAAGTGTTGTTGTGTACAGCCAGTAGTTTTGGGTGGCTTGCTACGCTGAAAAATCTAACCGACACATGAGACAAGAACTACTTTTATTGAGGAGCCTGGGTGGTTCAGTGAGTTAAAGCCTCTGCTTTTGGCTCAGGTCATGATCTCAGGGTCTTGGGATCAAAACCCGCATCAGGCTTTCTGCTAAGCAGGGAGCTTGCTTCCCCTTCTCCCTCTGCCTGCCTTTCTGCCTACTTCTGATCTCTTTCTGTCTGTCAAATAAATAAAGTCTTTAATAAAATAAAAAAGAACTACTTTTATCAATTGACAAGACCCTCCATTGCTCCCTCAAACACACACACACACACACACACACACACACACACACACACACACACACACGAGGGAGGGAGGAAAAGAGGAAATGAGAGAGAGAGAGAGACGGAGAGAGAGAGAGAAAGAGAGAGAGAGAAAGCAGAATATTTGCAATTGAGCTGCACTTAGAAACACTACTCTGCAGTCTCTAGTCATATGAATAACAGTCCCAGCACCTTTACAAGCCTGCCAGTAACTATTAGGGCATATCTAGGAAACTGACAAGTTTTTTCATATATTTTATGGCCCACATTCTGCCATTGTAGCCATAATTGCCATGAGAATGCAATAGTGCACGGATCCCTATCTTCAGCAAACATATTCTTTCTGAGAAAAAAGGAAACAGACTTGCACAGAATGACTTCATTCATGTGAACAAGAAAAAGAAGCCCGCAACGGAAACTATGCAGAATGGTGCTGCCCAGACTCTCATTTTGTATTCTCAGCCCTAATTAGCTCTTTTGGAGCAGATTGTTTGCAATGAGCTCCAGAAAATTGAGTATGATTTACTCAAGGCAAACAGGGTTCAGTTGTTAACCTTTCAGTCTTCAACGAGGCAACATCTTAAGGATGAACAACAGTAAACAAGGAAGCTTGTCAATAAGAATCAAAACTGTGCCAGGATCCAATTTTACACCAAAAACAAGTCTCTGGAGAAAAATAACTTTTCTGGCATGAAGTGACAGTGCAGAAAGTGCTAGAAAAGAGTATCATCCCAACTCAAAGCTGAGAATTCACTTTTGGGGTGTCTTATATTAAGAGGCACTTTTAAAGCAAACAATGTTCCCACTCTGCTGCAGAACCTAGTGAATAAATGATGACTGGAGCAATGGGTCAGCGCGGTCAACTCCGCGCTGACCCTGAGGTCATGACCCCAGCCCAAATCAAGAACCGGTCACTCCACTGACTGAACCACCCACACACCTTTGGTATTATTTTAAATAAGGTTCATGCGCATAAAATTAACATTGCTGCCTTCTGTGTTTTCATAAGTCATTCGAATCAATACACAGGATTTGCACCTTGTCAAATGTGACAATATGATATCTGACTTCATAGAAACATGGCGGTGTTCAGGTAAAATTGAGTTTTCAATGTAGTCTTAGACATGAACTAGGCCATTAATAAAACATGTGATCAGAGTGAGTTGTGGGAGCCTACATGGGTGTTTTGCATGTGGTGGGTGGATCCCCTAGATGAGAACCTACAGCCAATATACACCACTCTTCTAGCTGAGTCTTCCATTGCCTACACTTTGCTGTGTGTGTTGAACCTCTTTATCTTTTACCATGGTGTCCTCTCTATCTGGACTATATTTCCTGACTTTTATAGTCTGGCAAATTCCTGTTAATCCTTAAAGTCCAAATCAAATCATTCCCTTACAAAAGGAGAATCAATACTTGCTCCATCTCTTTTTCCCTGGCACATTTTATATCTGGGGTTCTGAATAGACTGTAAGACACTAACAGGCAACAACTGGACCATTATTTCTGAGGCCTGAGCTTCAAAGACTGTTTGAGATAAATTAAAAAGAAAAAACATAGTACCTTCTGTAAATCTCAGAACATAATTTTCCCTCCATAAGTACATAGAGAAAAATTTTCAGGGAGAACATTCAGATTCTCACCAAAAAGAAAAAAAGAAACAAAAACCACATTATTTTTATTATAGCTCTTGGAGCAATCTTACATGTAGGCTGGAAATTGTTTCCGCTTTTTGATTGACTGGGGACATGAGTTGGTATACAAACATGGCTACAGTCATTCCTGTCCTGTACCGACATTCTTTTGAAATGTGATTTTTCAGCTTCTCTACCTCAACAAGAGGTGAAGTTTATTTCTCAACCCTCTGAATCTGGGGTGAACTTGAAATTTGCTTCCCCAATAAAATGCAGTGGGAAGTCATGCTGTACCTGTCCTAAGCCCAGGCCTCGGAGGACTTGAATTTTTGTGCTTTTTCTCTTGGTAAGTTGCCCAACTGTTCTGTGAACCTCTTGAGCTAGCACACTGGAAGATAAGAGACCACAGAGCTCAGCAACCAGCCTGCTCAGCGGGGCCATGTGAGTCCAGTCAGCTCCCCAGAGGACCTAGCTGCTGAACAAAGGTACATAATAACACATATAAGACTAGAGAAACCATCCAGCTGAACCTGAGCCAAACCACTAGTCCACTGAGATGTAAACTAAATAGTAGACTGTTGTTCTAGGTTACAATGTTTTGATGGTTTGTACTCAGGAAAAAAAAATTAACTGACACAAATAGTCAAATATACAAGTGTACACAGGCCTACCATAGATGGGCCCTGGAGGTTTTTCTTGACTCTTGGGTTGTTCAAACATCCTCCCTGGGTTTCTGAATTTCTCCCTATTTCTTTTCTCTCCCAGAAGATCTTCAGTCTCTTAAATCCTTCTGCTTCTCTGCTTTTCAACCTTGACTGTCTCTCTTCAGTTTTCAGTGTGGGTTCTCTGTTGTGTTTCAAATCATGGGGGTTTTTCTCCCTGTATGCTGCCATCGAGGGTTACCAATTTATCAGAATACAGGAGAGGGATAAATGAATACAGGATGCCTTAGGAGAATATGTCTTATTCGTGGGACGCATGAGGTAAGAAAGATACAAAATTCTTACTTGCCACATTCTACTTTTAGTATAAAATTTTGAGTCATTAGAAGAGAGTGTTTTTCATTTAATACTATCCCTCTTCCTTGCCCCCTCAATCCCACCAACAGGGTGGAAGAGGTTGTGATGAGCCACTGAACATCCCATTCAAGATGGTGCTTTTCCAGTGAGAAGTGACTTGGTGGGTTTCGGGTCCTACAAATCAATTAAAAGATTTGCCCATCCACAAATATTTAAAACTTTGATACTGCCAATTGTCCTCCAGAAGTATCAATTTCCATTCCTGTGCATGTGTTGATTTCCTCACCTTATCACAAACATTTTTTCTCAATTTTTCATTGTGTATTTATATGCATATATGATATATATGTAAGACATAATATTTTCCATTATAACCATTTTAAATGTACAGTTTAATGGCAGTAATTACACTTAAAATCTTATATGAATATTGCCAATGTGTTCCCAAAACTTTCATCACCCCAAATAGAAGTTCTGTAACTATGAAGCAATGCTCCCCGTTTTCACTCACCCCAACCCCAGTAACCTCTGGTCTACTTCTCTCTGTAAGAATTCACCCCTTCTAGATATTTCGTATAAGTGAATCATACGATATTTGTTCTTCTGTGGCTGCCTTATTGCACTTAGCAAAATATTTTCAGGATTCCTTAATGCATTTATCAAAACTTCATTTCTTGTTATAACTGAATAATATTCCATTTTATGTATATGTCACATTTTCTTTGTCTATTCATCTGTAGATGGACTGGGTTGTTTCACTTTTTGGCTATTTTGAGTAGTGCTGCAATGAATATTCACATGCTTCTTGATTCCCTGATTTCAATTCTTTGGGTTTATACTTGGGACTATAATTGCTAGGTCATATGATAATTCTATGTTTAACTTTTTGAGGAACTGCCAAACTGTTTTCCATAGTGGCTGCATCATTTTACATTCCCACCAGCAAAAGAGAGGGTTATGATTTCTCCACAACCTCACCAGCAGTTAATTTCCATTCTTTAATTGTAACCAACCCATTAGGTGTAAAGTGGTATCTTGTTATGGTTTGTTTACATTTATCAAATTGCTGATTTTTTTCAAAGACTCCTTATTTAGTTTTGCTAGTGATATCTATTGTTTTTCTGCTTTTTATCTCCACTCTAATCCTTACTATTTCTATCCTTCCACTAGCTTTGAGTTTAGCCTGTTCTTCTAGTTTCTCAGGATGTAAAATCAGTTTATTGATCTCTTTTAATGTAGGCATTTACAGCTATGAAATTCCTTTTGAGCACTGCCTTTGGTGCATATCACAAGCATTGCTATGGTTTTTTTTCATTTCCATTTATCTCAAACTATTTTCTAATTTCCCTTGAATTTCTTCTTTGACCCATTGTTTCAGAGTGTGTTTTATAGGGGGCACCTAGGTGACTCAGTCAGTTAAGCATTAGACTCCTGATTTTGGCTCAGGTCACATTCTCGAGGTCCCGAGGTTGAGCCCTGAGTCCAGCTCCATGCTCAGTGCAGAGTCTGCTTGTCCCTCTCCCTCTGCTCCTCTCCCCATGCTCTTTCTCTCTCCCTCAAATAATAAGTAAAATCTTTAAATGGAGGGGAGGTGGATGGGGGGATGAGATAGTTGGGTGATGGGCAGGTGATGTTCTGGGCACTGGGTGTTATACACAACTGATGAATTGTTGAATACTACATCTGAAACTAATGATTTACTATATGTTGGTTAATCGAATTTCAATAAAAATAAAACCTTTTAAAAAAGAGTGTGTTGTAGAATTTTTCACATATTTGTGGGTTTTTTTCAGTTTTCTTTCAATTAATAGTTTTTTGCTTTATTCATTGTAGTTAGGAAAGATACTTTGTATAATTTCAATCTTCTAAAATTTATTGAGACTTGTTTTGTGACCTAACATGTGGTGTATCCTAGATCATGCTCCATGTGCACTTGAGAATGTGTACTCTGTTGTTGAGGGGAGTGTTCTCTACATGTGTGTCAGATCTAGTGTTTTATAATATAGTGTCAAGTCTACTATTTCCTTATTGATTTTCTGTCTAGAACATCTAACCATTATTGAAAGTGAGGCTACTGAAGTCTCCAAATATTATTTTAGAAATGTTTATTTCTAAATTCTATTTTAACTGTATTTGGGGACTCAGTTGTTTGGTGCATACATATGTGTATAATTGCTATATTTTCTTGAAGAATGGATTGTTGAAGGCTATAGTCATCCACTTAAGTGACTTTTGCAAACTTTTTGCCAAGACTGTCTTCCTTGTCACTTGATGTCACTGACTTTTCTTTAGTTTGTGTTTGGATAGTGTTTTGACAGAGATGTCTTAGATATCAGGAGCTAAACAAACAAACCATATGTCTGCCAGCCCTTATTGCCAATCTAAGGGGTGAAAAAATATTATATTATTTTAAAAATATTATGTCATTTTATTTTTTATTTTCCTGATAATTTGTGAGGTTGTCTCTTTCTTCTTAAGTTTCTTAGGCACTTTGTCAGAGGTTTAGGTTTTTTTGATTTCCTATTCATTTATAGAATTCCTTCAGATAGTCTTCATATGAATTCTTTGTCACATGTGTTGCAATTATTTTCTTCCACCTGCCAATTTTATCTTAATATTTTTTATGATGCCTGCATTGGAAGGAATTTGGATTACTTTTATGTAATTAAACTTAAGAATATTTCCCCCTATAGCTTCAAATTTTATGTTTTGCTTAATGAGGCCTTTCCTATCAATATTTTCTATAGTAAATCAAATTTCTTGTACATTAGCTTATTAAATAAATATTCATTTTTGAATAAATATTATTTATTTATTTATTTGTTCCCTTATGTCATACTCTTGATTTTCTTCAAATGTCTGGTGCTTTTTGATTTTTTAAAACTTGCTTTCTGAGATTCCATTTATATTTATATACTACAGCCTGCTTGCAGTGATCATGAAGCTAGAAGTTTAACAGTGTGCTTTTCCAATGGCTGATTGGAGGGAGCATGTTCTCTGTGCTTTCTGGATGGCATTACCCATCTGGGCACTCCTTAGCCTCTCCCACACAAGTACCCACGTCACTGCCCAAAGGTTTCCATCACCAAGGTGGGAAGGATCAACTTGTATGAGTTTAGTTCTACCAAAAATCACCTTGATAGTTTGTCTCTGCACACTTTTCTCCTTCTTTTGTCTTTTACTTCTGACATGGAGAAGACTTAGAAATGTTTGTGCTTTTTACACCTATCCTTTCTTTGTGTTCTTTGATCAGTGGTCTCTCCTGTCAAGCTACTTCTTTCTGCACTTGTACATCTGTGAATTTTTCAACGAGTTTGAGTCACCAAGGAGACTACTGTTTACTGCTAATGATATAGTTTTGTTTGCTCTAATACCATTTTTTATACCTAGAAGTAAAAGATACAGGTATGTGTTCTCAGATTAATATCCTGATCTAATTTCCTATGTATATTCTTATTCTTACTAGATATCTTTGTTATAGGACTTGAGTCTCTTTAAAAGATTGGGTTTAGTAAAATATGGTAAAGAATACATAAAAAAATGAGAAGAGGTGAATGAATAAAAATTGAAAGAAAAAAAAAAACAAGAAATTAGTTTGGTTTCTGTAAGAAAAACCTTTGTTTTTTACCAAACCTTTGGTAGGTTTGGGACTTAGTCCTGAAAAGGGATGGGAAAGTCAAGGTCTGTCAGGAAACTGACCTTTGACTCACCCAGAAGTAAGTTTTCTGGGGATGGTTTTCACAGTAACAACAACCTAGTGAATGGAAAGATGCTTAGCTAGAGTTTCCAGAAGATTTTACATCTCCCTTCTCAATGGAAAAGTGGTGGTTCTACCATAATCAGGCAGCTGGGCATCTTAGAGAGGACTTTTAAAACCCTGGAAACCTTGGCTTTCAACTGCAAATGCACAGCAAGGTCTCCACCTTGGTATGTTTCCATATCCTTTGCTAGCCAATAAAATTCATAGCCTTGACTGTGTCTTTGGGTATCTTTAGCTATTTCCATAACTGTCCCACAATGAGAGTACTTAAACAATTTGACATAAAACACTCTTCTTTGGAATAAAAGAGATGCATATTTGGATCTTGTTTTTCCATTGTTCAGAAAACTTAATCTTAGGATAGAAATGTAAGAGATAAATATATTGGTCACTCAAAGTTTGGCTCTTCCTGGAAAAAATAAGATAAATAAAAATACTTGATGTTATACAGGCAAACCCCAACATTGCAGATTTTCTTTGTAACTCCTATGGTCGACAGCTTGATGTTTTTCCTATTTTAGCGCCAAATTATACTCTCTATGACATGTTTAGACTCCTATTATTCTATGTTGATAATTCTCTAACTGTATTATCAGCGTAACATTTGTCTTCACATTATAGTACATGTTCTGTGACAGAAGGCCGTGTGCCAAACTTGCCTTCAAGGAAACAAGTCTGTATGTAGGCCAGGACTGATGAAGTGACCTATAAATAACCACTGAATTTTCTTGCCAGTAAATGTACAATTGATTATGTCACCTTTTGTGGATGTTATGGGTGAGCTTCTCTAGCTGCCAACTTTTGCTCTAAGCCTTTTGACTTGGTGAAAGTAGCTAATGTTAGATGAGCAGAAGATCCAGAGGCAGGATGATGTAGAGAAAATAGAAAAATGTCCATGATGAATCTCAGACTCACAGTATCCGCATAATAAGACGTGATATAATGCAAGCCTCAACCAAGGATTTAAAGGACCCTTTGATCAGGAGTTATCCATTCCAATTATAGGCCTTCAGTTATTTTCAAAATAACTCCTAGAAATCCAATTATTCTTTATTTATTCATCCATAAAAGAGTGAAAGAAGATGCTAATGTTTCCTTTAATAGGTTTAAAGAGAGTTAAGAGAAAAATTAGATGCTAAATAAAACTGCTGAGATGGGATGTAATTTAGCACATATTCATGTACATTTTACAATAGCTTACCTGTTCAAATCTCAGTCTACTTTCAAGTATGGCTCAGTGTTTTCACGACTCAGTAGCTTTATGATTTATTATTTTTTCCAAGTTCTAATCCACACTATATCCCTGAGTTACTTCTGAGCAAATGTCTTTTCTGTTCTGTGCTTCAATAAATCCCACCACAGAATTGGGTTTACAACAGAAACTGCTTAAAAGAAGAAATGAGTTCAAAACTTGAATTAAGTTTCTTCAGGTAAAAACAAGCTTTTTTTTCCCCCTCCCTAAAAAGCCTTGTTGAGCATGTGCCCACTCTTAAGGCACGTAAGCCTGGACTTGAAAATAATTGACCAAGTTATAACATGAGGAACTGCCTGGGCCCCAGTGGGAAATCAATCAAGGCCTATTGTGAGGCTGTGATGTGCTTACTTCTCCTGTGGGGTGGGGCAGGTGTGTCTTGGATCATGGTGGTGAATCAATTTTGTGTTCATCCTTTTCAGTGCTGATTCTTAGGAGCAGGAGCATCACTTCTTGACCCTCCTCAGGCAGAATTGAGCCCTCCTTCTATATTCATCCAGAACTTTGTCCCTCCCTTGTTTCAGCCTTCTCGGCCTGCAAAGAAATGCAGCAGTAAAAGTGAGGACTTTGGAGAGAGAGAAATGTGTCTTCAAGTCTTGTCTCTGCTACTAATTAACTGCATAACTTAAGACAAGTTGTTTTCAAAGCTTCATCAGTAGATTAGGGTTAATACAGACTCTCCCTAGGTTTGTTGTGAGAATTAAACGTGCCAGTGGATGTAAATCTCCCAGTGAAGTGTCTGGCACCTGACAGATACACAGTCAATAATAACAGGATGACATTTCTGCCATAAGATGAGACAAAGAGAAGCTGGGTCAGAGCCTCACTCTATGTAGTTTGGGAAATATGAAAAGAAAGATATCTTATTGCTGCATCAGCCACAGTCACGGAGTGACAAAACTTCACGTACAATCCTTAAAAAGTGTTAACAAGAGAAAGAAGAAGAAAAGTGCAGAAGTACGCCAGGCATAGGGATGTTCCCAATGATATTTGCTTCCCAAAAGCAATGCATAGAGAAGAGTAGATGGGGGGGGGGAGCACATCCTGACCAATCTTGATCATGTGTTCTAAGTAAAAAGTAACATCAAAAGGATGACAATTGTCATCAGCACTGTGGCTCTGAAAGTGATAGCTAATACAGTTTATGTGGGAGAAAAACAGATGTAAAAGTGAGAATAGAGGACATTAGATCACCTTTATTTGCAGATGATAGGATTGTAATCTCTTAGAACTCATGAGAATTGTCTCAAACACTATGAGCAAAAAAAAGAAAATTCTGAAAATTCCATGGATGCAAAATTCATATTAAAATCATTACTTATATACCAACTATAAACAAAAAATATAATGAAGGAAATATCCCATTTACAATACCAAGAAAAACATTTTTTTAAAGGAACAAGAAATATTCAGGGTTTACATGAAAGAAACTTCAAAAGTCTTCTGAGGATTACAAGAGAAGATTCAGAAAAATGCTTCCTGGATGGAAGATCTCAATATTATAGATATTATGTTCTAAAATTTATCTATGAAGCCTATGCCATCCAAATTAGAATACCAGTGAGATGTTTTAAGGAAAACTTTATAGAGTGGTATTTTTTGAGAAGTACATGTATAAAATTGCTGTGATGATTCTTCAAAATAAGAAAAAAAAACGATAGGTTCAGTGGAACAATATTCAAAACCTAGAAAATATCCACCCAAGTAGACACAGATATGTTATATATGATAAAGATGACATACTATTCAGTGGGAAAACACAGATTAGTTAAAAAAAAACGGCTCAGCCAAAAAGGAATTGACTTTTGGGGGAAAAACTTGGAGGGCTACTTTGGTCTCAGTATAAATTTGAGATCTATTAATTGTATGAGCTTAAGAACTAAAACCTTAGAAATATTATAAGAAAATGTGGATTGCAAAAAAAATCATTGAATTTATAAAGGAAATATAAGTAAAAGTAACTGTAAAAATTAAAAACTAAGCCATGGCAAAGACATGGCAATATGGAAAATCAAAGTAAACTGCACAAAATTTTATAATATGTGTAATAATATTATAAAAATGACTGAAAGCAAATATTTCTGTCATAAATTGAGCAATTTTACAGAAAGTAAGATAAACTGCTAATAAATATAAAAATACTCAGCTTGACATATTAAATGAATAAAAATAAAATTAGATAGCATTTATACCTATCAAATTGGAAAAAGCTAATATAATTGATAATACTAATTCCAACAAGAGTCTTGGGCACTTCCATATGCTTAAAATCCAAACTATACCACAATGTGGCAATAGCTAAGTTTTATATGCACACACCCTTTTACCCAACAATTCCATTACCAGAGTTAGCCCTAGGAACATTCTTGCAAAACTGTGCCATAATATGGAATCTAGTTTTTAACAGTTAAAAAAAATCAACATTAATATAACCTATAGGGTACTAGTAAATAAAATATAATATATCCAAACAACAAAAAAATTATATTCAGCCTTAATAAGTGTAATATACTGGTATCTACTATTATTAATAACTTTTTAAAATGTATTCATAAATGATAAAAGCCAAGCACAGATCTTATTTTAACTTAATTATCTCTTTAAAGGCACTTAGAAGAAGAGAAGATTTGGACACACAGATATAAAGGAAATTCACAGAGGAAATGACACATGAAGACATGTGAAGACACTGGGAGAAAGTAGCCATCTACAAGGCAGGAGAGAAGGCTCAGAAGAATCCAATCCTGCCAACACTTTCATCTTGGACTCCTAGCCTCTAAAACTGTAGAAAATAAATTTCTGCTGTTTAACCACTCAGTCTCTGGTATTTTGTTGAGGCAGTCCTAGCAAATTAATGCACTTTGTATCCTGCAACCTTGCTATAATTGCTTCATATTTCCAGGAGGTTTTTGTTTTGTTTTATTTTGCTTTGTCAATTCTTTTGGATTTTCTACTTCTATTTTGAATGTTTTCTGATTTAAAAAAATTAGAAAAAATAACTAACGTATATATTTTAAAATAAATAATAATAGATATCATTCTCTTCATGAATTCTGCTGTTTCCTCCATATAAGTATGCACATGTTGAGGGTAGTTATGTCCTATTTCACATACTGACACTTAGTATGTCTCTAATATGTGTTTCATTAATGAATGAATTAGAGTTCAAATAGGCTGTTTGCTCCCAATTTTCTGAAAAGTTTTTGGGAAGCTGACCTTTATGGACATGAAAAAGAGTTGCTGAAATACACAGAAATCAAATGAGACAATGGAACCTATTGCAGGAGGGTCTGCTCCCCTTTTCCTAGCTGTCCTGGAGAGGAAATCCTCCCATGAGCTCTAATGTACACATGGAAGGAGTAGGTTTTGTAGAATATAGAAAATGGAGGTTTCACTTTCTGAACTTTCAGATTTACTGTTCTAATCCTCTGTTTCTCGTCTTTCTGTGTGTTCTTGGCCAAGGAGACATGAGCTGAGTAGAGCATATGCCTTTAATATTCCCTGCGGTTAAACATAAAAAGGAAACATATCTGGCACATACAAGTAGAAGGTAATGGCAGAGGTTTAATTCACTAAGTGCATTTCCTTTTTCTGTATTTGGATAAATTGTTCGTATTACAGCTAGATTGTTTGTATCCTTATGCTCAAAAGTTAATGGTTAATTGGAAAGTAGCACAGGGGTTGACACTCTTCAGTGCTCAAAATTAGGAACTGAGGTGTGAATGAACTACCTAATGCAGAATCAAGGCACACTAGGTTTGGACTTTTTACTTTTTAAGCTTTATTCTTTTAAATACATCTATATGGCTTTGCCACCTCTAAGACTGAACAAAGTAGTCTGTTTTTATGAACTGAGGAAGCAGACATCTAGTTTGTCACAGATGACTAAAATAGATGTCTGTCTTAATAAAAAGAGAAATTATTTATATGACTAAAAATAATCTAGAAGCTACAAAATTATTTCCTGGTGAAGAAAGACCTTATGAATTATTGTCAGTTTGAGTGTCTTTACTGTGTCACCCCTTCTCTGCTTTTTGAGAGAGCTAGAGAGTAAAAGGAATATGGCAGATTTAATGACATTCTTTATCTACCAGATAGACAAATGATGTCTTCTGAAATATAATTCCCTGAATTTTGAAGTTAAAGCAAATTAAAAAGGAACTGTGGTTGGAACTTTTCTGGGTGAAGCAAACTGTAGCTATAGAAAGGCAACAGTTCTGAAAATAAAACCATTCATTCACCTGTCATCAGATATCTAACATCATATCTTCCATCTAAAAGGCAAGCCCAACAGAACTGAAGACTCTAAGACCTTTCCTCTACAATCCGTCCTCTCATCCTGCAGTGCAAAGTTGCCAGTGCAAAGTATATACTCGGAATTTGTCTTCAACAAAACTGAATGCCAATGGGGCACAGGCATCCACACTAGATACTTCCAAGAGATGCAGAGAAAATTGTGACAAGATGAGGCCTCATTATCTCCAAAACTTACAATGTAGTAGATTGATGCAAGTTCTTTCTTTTTTTTTTTTTTAAGATTTTATTTATTTGACAGAGAGAAACACAGCGAGAGAGGGAACACAAGCAGAGAGAATGGTAGCGGGAGAAGCAGGCTTCCTGCAGAGCAGGGAGCCCGATGCGGGGCTCCATCCTAGGACCCTGGGATCATGACCTGAGCCGAAGGCAGACGCTTAACGACTGAGCCACCCAGGCGCCCCTGATGTAAGTTCTTTCTAATAACAGGTGCCAAGAGAAGAGCCTGTTCCCCAGGGTCTTGTGAGATCTTCTGGTGAAATACACTGAGAAAATATTACATTTCTATTGGTATTCATTTTTATTTAAGTTTTTAACATTTCTACTTCTGTGTTTATTTTATATATGTAAGTGTTATGGACGCCTGGGTGGCTCAGTTGGTTAAGCAACTGCCTTCAGCTCAGATCATGATCCCAAGGTCCTGGGATCAAATCCCGAGTCAGGCTCCCTGCTCAGTGGGGAGCCTACTTCTCCCTCTTCCTCTGCCCCTCCCCTCTGCTTGTGCTTTCTCTCTCTCTCTCTCTCTCTCTCTCTCTTTCTCTCTCTCACTATCTCTCTCAATATAAGTAAATAAAATACTAAAAAATATGAGTGTTATGTCAATACATGATAATTTATACCAGGCATGAATTGGGGGTTGGGACTTTTTTTTTGCAGGGAATACATACATCATTTGCAAAACTGTTATCAGCAATGTTAAGGGAATAAAATCACCTGATCTAGTTCCAGTAATTTATAAAAGATGTACTTTTATACTTCTCTATGTCACTTAGTCCTTGCACCTTACTTATTCTCTTTGGATAATCATGACCTCTTCTGTAAAACATAAAATTTGGTTGCTTGAGCTGAATTCAGTTTCCTTTGCTCTGACCCATTGTTGCTTTAGGAGAACTTGTTTAGATAATTTGTTTTTTATATATTTGTTTCAATATATATGGAATATTATTCTTGGCAGTATTTCAACTTGTATCTACTAAATTTTTAATCAAAAATATCTCTTTGGCAAGTTTTTAGGCTCGCCAAATATTCATAGAGTTATAACACCATTCTCCACCTCCAGACATCATTTGGCTAACAGGTATTTTTATTTCCTTTAGTATTTGTTTGTAAGTCAGTTATCTCTCTCTATCTCTTTAGATTTTA
The DNA here is from genome assembly GCA_028646535.1 of Procyon lotor. Lineage (NCBI taxonomy): Eukaryota > Metazoa > Chordata > Mammalia > Carnivora > Procyonidae > Procyon > Procyon lotor. Next base: position 51,883,587 of record CM053603.1, read on the forward strand.
TTTATTTATTTGAGAAAGTGAGAGAGAGAATGAGCAGGGAGAGCTGCAGAAGGAGAGAGGGAGAAGCAGACTTTCTACTGAGCAAGAAGCCAGATGCAGGGCTTGACCCTAGGATGCTGGGATCATGACATGAGCCAAAGGCAGATCCTTAACCGACTAAGCCATCCAGGCACCCCAAGTCAATTACCTCTTAATAAATTATTTTTATTTCTTTTGAAACTGGATTAATTTACCAAACCCTTTCAGTAAGGTGTGTGGGAGGAGAATTAATATTGACTGTGACTATGTGACCTACTAGGAATGTGTATATTTGGTGATATCCTTAGACCTGGAAAATAGAAGAATTTTACCTGAAAATTGTATCAGAGATGAAAAATCATGTATCAGATGTTTAAAGAATGTTTAATTAAAAACATATGTAAGGAATATATTCTTGAAATACTATGAGCAATCTAATTTTGATTTCCCCATTTTTTTGAGTCCTTTTTGAATGATTAACCATAGTGCTGAGGAATACAAGTTTATCTGAATCAATTGTGAAGTATGTCATAATTAACTGATCATAAATACTTTGCAATAAAAAGAAAAGATTCTAGGGTGTTTTTTTTTTTAAAGCTTTTATCTATTTTTGAGAGAGAGCGAGCGAGTAAGCATAAGAAGTGGGGAGGGGCAGAAGGAGAGGAAGAAGCAGACTCCCTGCTGAGCAGGGAGCCTGACATGACACAGGACTCAGTCCCAGGACTTGGAGATCATGACCTGAGCTGAAGGCAGACACTCAACCACTGAGTCTCCCAGGTGCCCTGATTCTAGGTTTTTCTTTTTTCCCCTTATTTTTAAAGATTTTATTTATTTGACAGAGAGAGAGAGTTCATAAGTAGGCAGAGACGCAGGCAGAGAGAGAGAGAAGCAGGCTCCCTGCTGAGCAGATACCCCCCGCCCCCAATGTGGGGCTCGATCCCAGGACCCTGAGATCATGACCTGAGCCAAAGGCAGAGGCTTTAACCCACTGAGCCACCCAGGCACTCTGATTCTAGGTTTTTCTTATAGTAGAATCACTGTGACTCACACATATCTTCATATGTTTTATTGAGTGGGAGAGAAAGGACTGGAATTACAGCTATGGCTGGGATTTGCAGATAAAGTGCAGAGCACCTATTACAAGACATTGGTTGGATCTCCGGGCATCATTTCCAAATGTGTTTCTCATGTTTATAGGTGGAGGGGGTAGGGAATTGTGAATTAATGCCCAATATAACATCACAAGAAATTATCAAGTTCAGGTTTATGTTCAGGGTGTTGCTATAATTGCCTCCTAACTGGCTTTTCTACTGTTCTTGTTCCCTTTACATGTTATTTTTCACTTAACAACCAGGGTGATCTTTAAAAAATGTAATCAATTAAGCCACTTTCCTATTTAAGACCATCCAGAAGCTCATCACTACTTTGAAAAAGTACTCATTATGACCTATGGCTCATAATTTGACCCCTACTTTTGTCTCAGGCTTCTCCTCTACCTGTTTGTGCTTCGATCACTGTCTATACTCTGAAATTGCTAAAGCCATTGGAGGAAGGATCAGCAAATGGTGTCGGTATAATTGGATACCCATAGACTATATAATGAACCTTGATTTAACCTCACACCTTGTACAAAATTAGCTCAGAAATGGATCACAGACTTAAATATAAAAAATAAAACTATAAAACTTGTACGAGGAAAAAAAAACTTGTACGAGGAAACACTGAAGAAAATATTAAGGACCTTAGACATGGTGAAGAATACTTAGATATGACACACAAAGCACACTATAAAAGGAAAAATTGATAAGGTGGGCTGCATGATCATTAAATATTTTGCTCTGCAAAAGAACTTTATAAGAGAATTAAAAGACAAATTGATACAGAATAGGATAAAATATTTGCAAATCACATATCTGGCAAAACTCACATCTAGAATATGTAAAGAACTCTAAAATTTCAACACTAAAAAACAAAACAATCCAATTAGAAAATGGGAAAAACAGATGAGAAAACATTTCACCTATGAGAATATGTGGATGGCCAATAAGAATTTAAAGATATGTCTAGTATCACTAGACATTAGGGAAATGCAGGCTAAAACTACAATGAGATATCACAACTATTAGAACAGCTAAAATAAATAGTGGCAGTAGAAAATGTGGACAAAAGATGTGAAGAAACTGGATCATTCATACATTTCTGGTGGTAATTTAAAATGCTACAGCCAATCTGGAAAGTAGTTTGACAGTTTCTTACAAAAGTAAACATACAAATACCTATGACCCAGCAATGGCACTGCCGGATGTTTGCTGGACAGAAATTAACATCTAGGTCTGCGTAAAAACCTGTATATGTTAATTTACACCAGCTGTATTTACGATAGCCAAGAACTGGAGGCAACATAAATGCCCCTCACTAGATGAGAGTTTAAGCAAACCAGGGCACATCAGTACAATGGAATTGTACTCAGCAATGTAAAGATACAAACTCTTCGTACACATGACACGGATAGAACTCAAGAGGTCACAGACTGTATTATTTTACTGATATACTATTCTCATAATGACAAAATTTCAGAGACAGAAAAGAGATGAGAGGTGACATGTGTTGGGAAGAGGGATGGAGGTGTAACTCTAAAGGGGAGCATATGGAGATCTTTGTAGTGATGGGACAGTTCTGAGTCTGGGTCATGGCAGTGGGTGCACACCGCACATGATGAAATGACACAAACATCACACCAATGTAAAATTCCCAGTTTTGGTATTGCCCTATAATTATATTAGCGGTAACTAAGGGGAAAAATGACTGAAAGGTACCCAGAACCTTTCTACACTGTTTTGGCAACGTCCTATGAATCTATATTTACTTAAAGGTAATTTTTAAGGACTTCATTTAATTATTGTAGCAATTGTTTTATGAATCTTCCTTAAATCACTGATATCAGTGTTTCAAGTCAGGTCGTTCCAGATATTCTAAATATGAGCCACTAGAAAACTGTTTGTTTACATTTATATGTTAATGCTTTACATTTCATATATAAACATTTGCATGTGTTTGTGATTAATATTCCTGTAGTAGTGTGTACACACAATTCCTAGCCTGATCTTTCTAAGTATACAGTTGTATCATGTCATAAGTTGTGTTATTTTACATAGCAATGTATATGCGTATGGCCTCTTGTATAGGCATTCACACATGAATATCTATAACTAATAGATAGCAATATATATGATACACTATAATATCTGAGCTTTCATTTAATTGTACAAATGGAAATGAGTGTATATACCTAAAAACATTTTTTAGTATTTCTTTAAGAAATCAGTAACATTTTTATGGCAACAACTTTCAAGTACATTAAGTAGAATTGATCTTTTTAATTTTTTTATTTTATTATCTTATGTTTTAATTATAGTAAAACACATATAACATATACTTTATCATCTTAACCATTTTTATTTGTTCGGAATCTATGTTTTTAAATTATTTTTATTTAGTATGCTTAGTGTTGACACAAAGAAGTGACAAAAATGTATACCAGAGTTACTGTCAGAAACAGATTTTTCTCCTCAATAATAACATCTTTCTGGAATTAAAGAACTTTTACAGGGGACCTAAAGGTAGCAAAGTTATAAAGAACAAGAGAAAAGATTCTCCTGTAGATGGAGTGATTTTTTTTGTTGTCCATAGGAGGGGTTTGAAGAAATTGAAAAGAAAAATGATCAGATTAGATAAAAAACAAAGACTCAAGCAATAAAATAACAAAAACAAACAATAATTATAAAAAAAATTGACCTTCTGTCGTCTCCTCTCAGTAAATTTGACACCTTTAACCCTTGTAAACTTTTGTAAAATGAAACAATCCCTTCAGAAATAAATATAATCGGTCCATATAAAATACGTAAGGAATGCTATTTCACACATATAAATGTTTGCTGCCCATTCTTTTTTTTATTTTTTAAATTTATTTATTTTTTATTATTTATTAACATATAAAGTATTATTTGCCCCAGGGTACATGTCTGTGAATCCTCAGGCTTTAAATTCAATGATTTTTCCCCCTCATTCTTTCTTCTTGTTAAATGCAGTCTTTAGATTCACTGATGAGAGCCAGAAAAAAACACAGGGAAGTAGGCAGTTCAATCAAACTACCAGTTTCCTTTGAAATTTGGTTCCCAGGTAGTTGTTTATCTCAGAGATTAGCATATTAGCTTTGAATGTGTGACACTAGCTTTCATCTAGATGGTGATCAAACTAAAGTAATATACACAGACAAAAGCAGTTGTACTCCAAGCACAGACTTCAAAGTGTCCTCTGCTGGTGTCTTTTACTGCCTCTAGTGCTCATTTCCTTTCTCAACCACAGACCAACTGAGCAAAGCATAGTTTGGTAAGGTAGCTTAAGGCCAAATGCTAAGACAAAGAAAAAAACTCATAATATCCTAAGCATTGGGTATGCAGTTTTGAGAATCATTTATACCAATTGCTTTTTTGTTTCTTCCATCTTTAAGGTGCATTCTTTTTTTTAAATTTTATTTATTTATTTGACAGAGAGAGAGAGATTACAAGTAGACAGAGAGGCAGGCAGAGGGAGAGGGAGAAGCAGGCTCCCCACTGAGCAGAAAGCCAGATGTGGGATTTGATCGCAGGACCCTGAGCCTAACTAAGACAGAAGCTTAACCCACTGAGCCACCCAGGTGCCACCTTAAGGTGCATTCTGACCATTAATTAAGAGGTTAAGTTGTAACTCAAAACAAGACTCACCTGCTACTGATTAGTAGCTATGTAATTATTTATTGCTGGACAACAAACCATCCAAGACATAGTGACTTAAAATAACAACTGTTTATTTAGCTTGTGATTCTGTAGTTTGGCAGTTAAGGCTGGGATTCGCTGGTGCTTCTTGTAAGTCTTCACTGGACGCATCTGACCTTTGCTGAGCTTGCTTATGCATGTACATGATCAGTGAACGGGTCCACTGATACAGGATGACCTCACCTGAGATGGTTGGGATATTTGGTGCTTTCTTCCATGGGATCTTTCATCTTTTAGTAGGTTAATCCAGGCTTGTTCTCATGGTGGTCACCGAGTCCCAATCACAACAAAAAGGGCAAACCACAAAAACAACAGCTTTTCAATTTCCCCTCTCATCGCATTGACTGAAGGGAGACCCATGCCTCAGAGTAAAATGCGGTGGGGTGGGTGGAGGGGAGCATACACTTGTGAAAGGCAGGGAAATGGGAAGCAAGAACAAATTAGAGTCCTTATGGTAACTGATGGATGAAAGCTTTGATGCATGAGTTAAGGGAGAAGACATGAAACAAACATTGCAACTTGGTATCTTAACATTTCAGATTTCAGTGAAAACTAAGGATATAGCTCATTGAAAAAGAAAAGTCCAGTTTAAAGAAAAATCACAGAAGCATTATAGGGAAATAAGAGATAAATAGCTCTGGTTTCCCACATGAAACAATGATAAGCCAGATTTTCTACTTTAGAATCTCAAATAGCAATTTTTAAATTCTGAATCTAGATTTTAATAACAAGAAGCAAATGGTAAGACAACATTGATATGAGATTCTTGGTTTTTAATAAAATATGAAATTGCAATTTATATTTTAATGCTTATTATGATTTACTAGATTGTTTTAAGAAAACATTTTTAGATTTAATTTTAACTGCAGTTCTAAGTCATGACACATTATTATTATTATTATTGTTATTCTTGTTTGTACAAAAAGAAACTAAGGTTCAAAAAAATTAAGTGATTAGTCTGCAAATCATATAGCTAAGTTAATAGAGCTCAGCAGCTGTTGTTTTGACTTTTTTGGAGTATTTTAAATTGAAAGAATGTTTTTGTCTTGTAAATAGATACCAAATGATTTGTTCTGAATTTATTCTAAGTCACAGTTCAGAATTAACTCTATCTTATAATTTCAGTATCAGCCGAGGACATTTTTGTTTTCAGTTTTTAACAAAGAGTAAGTCACTCATTTTCAATTCTCAACTTTAGAAGTGTTATTTTCTTCTTTTCTCTCTCTTTTTTTAAAGTTGAGAGTTGTTTTGACTGATAATGAAACATACAATGCAATTTTCTTATCACATGACAATAAAAGCTCCTATTTCTTTCAACATTAATAAGTCAAAATACATATTTCCCTTCCATATTCATTTAATTATATCTTACAATTATGCTGTGGAAGCCAATGTACTTTGACTCTTAATTCAGTGCTCTTTTCATTCTAACGTGTTTATTGAGTATCTAAAATTCATTCCCCCAAAATATAATCTGGCAATGGATTTTGAGGCTGATCCATGCCTTCTGCAACATACACACAGAGAAAGGCTGAATCTTTCCCTTCTTCAGATCTCCTAACATTATCTACATGTAGCTAATTTAGCAAATATTTATCACTTCATTTTACTATCAATTGTGTGTGAGTTCTTTCTTTAAAAAGGAAGGAAGTTTGCTTCATTTGTCTTTGTGGCAGTGCCTAGCATAGTGCCATAGCAGATACTAGATGGATACTGGTTGAAATAAATCTTCATCTTCCATAACCATAACTGTACAAAATGATGACTAAACTCAGATCAACTGATAATGTGATCATTAATCATCAAATCTCAGTGCATTTATCTTTGGAGTGCATGCTTGACCAAGGAAGAGAAAGAGAATAACTCTGGAATTACTTTCGATGGTAAATATGAGGCATGTGCTCTTATGTCTCAAATTATTGCTATTTTTCAAAGGTAAATTTAATAAATAATCCACCTTTGATGATTATGGTTCAATAAATCTTATTATTTGGAAAGGTTAAACCACATGGAAATGGATCACCTGACATTTCTCATGTACTAAGTCAGTCTGCTGCATATACTTGCGAGTAGTCCCTTAAATTTAGAGAAACAGAAATGGAGGTGGGGAAATACCAAATATATGGTCATAAATAAATACTATCAATTCTAACTGAGGTCTCCAGCTTTAACCTCACATGAAGCAAAGTTGAGGGGAGAAAGGAAAGTGCTGATAAGGAAGGAAAAATGGTAGGAAGAAGCCAGAACTGTGAAAAGCCATAAAACTATGAACAAGACCAACACTTGGAGAGCATCAGGTTCGCCCTCAAAATATACACATTAGAGATGCCAGTCCTCTTTCAGATCCTCTTCCTGCAGTCCCAGGCTCATGGTCCATCAATGTGAACTGCCTGTCTCCAGGATTCAGAACCCAAGTCTCTGTCCATACTGGCCAGAAGAAATGGCAAAAGGCAGTTCTGAAATTCAAAGTGAACGAAGCTCTGTCTTAGAAAGTGGCCTGGATGAGTAGCTCAACAGATTGGCAGCTGGCCAAGGTAGACTGTATGTGGGTGCCAGCTCAATCTTTTATTCTAGGAGCTGGAATGGAGCACAGTGCCACTTTGGCAAGAGACACTATTTCCTGGGCTGGCTCCATCTAACTGAGAGACAGGGTAGCCACATGTTCAGGCATTATACCTTTGTGGATGTAAAATCAATCCTGCCTTCCTTCTAAGTCTCCCCTTTAAGGTCCTATCACCTCTGCTTTTAAGTCCTTGACCTTATGATACTATCTTCCTTCTCAGAGAAGAAAAAAAAAAACACTTTAAAGGAATCGATATTCCTGACACAAAGTTTAGAAGAGGAAGATTGGTTGGAAGTTCACTTGGCATCTTCTTTTTTCAGCTTTAATACAAAAGAGAAGTAATTCCTCATTCTCTCACATATAGATCAATTGCTTTGAAGAGGGTTTTTGCCTAATAAAACACCAAGGACACTTAAAATATATTTAAGATACAACACAAATAGAGAAAAAATGCATAAAATGTAAACACATAGATTAATGAGTCGTTATATTCCAAACACCCATGTACCATGACCCAGGTCAAGACACAGTACATTTCCTGTACCCTAGAATCCCTCTCAGTACCTGTTGTAATCATTATTATTATTATTTTTTTTTGATAGAGAGAGAGAGAGAGAAAGGGAGAGGGAGTTGGAGGATTGGAGGGGAGGGGCAAAAGGAAAGAGAGAGAGAGAATCTTAAGCAGACTCCATGCCTAGCATGGAGCCCAACGTGGGGCCCAACGTGGGGCCCCACATGATGCTCCATCTCACAACACTGAGATCATGACCTGACCCAAAATCAAGAGCCAGACACTCAACCCAAGAGCCAGCCAGGTACCCATATAATCACAATTTTGTCATCTAACTCGCCACTTTCGGAATTGGTAGATGTCCCCCAAAGAAAGTCAGACCCCACAGCTGAAACTGTTAATTCCTCACTATCATGTGAAAGTATTCAGATGTTTTCAAGCTGATGTTTTTGGTCCAGGTTTTAAGTTGTCTGCAATGGAAAAGTCATTCCAAAATGATCTAGTTACTCTGTTATTTAAGTAAATCCCACAGAAGTCTCTTTTTGGCATTTCGTTTCGTGTCTCATGCTGATCCTTCCTCTCAAAGATGATCAAGGTGTCTCTCTGACACCTGTTCTCAGCCAATATCAATAACACACATTTTAAACTATGGCAGGGCTTTCTGTTACTTGGAGGAGAGAAAATTGATGTCCAAAGAGATGTGTTTTTAAAGGAACTCATATTTCCTGATTAGTATGAACCTCCTGATGCTGGAAAAATCAATCAGAATTTGAAAAGTGAGATTAAAGTGCTGAAATAATTTAAATGGCATTTTCCTTCTGGCTCCTACTCCAGTTCTATGGAAAAGTCCAAATGTACAGGTAGGCTTACCCAGAATTTTTTGTATTCCACTTCCTATCTGGAATAGAAATCCAAAGAGGGATTATATAGTGTGAACAATGAAAGGATTTGGGTCACATGGGGTTCTTTTGGGGAAGGCTCTATGTGACCCTCTCTTTATTTTGTGAAAGAAATAAAAGGGAGTACTTCTTAGGGCAACTGCAGCCATAACTACACTTAATGAGTTTACAAAACTGTAAATTTCTTCTGAGTAGGCTGCTGAAGCTCCATGGAGCCACTATAGGAAAAGCTTCCCTACAACTTTTTTCAACTTTCTTCAACTTCCCTAAACACCTAATACTGAATGTCAGATAGTACACAGATAATATCTTCCATCTACTTCTTCAAATCTTCCTGAAAGAAGAGTATACGAGTTCCAATCCTGAGGAACTTTCCACTGCAATATTTGTTTTTCATGTGCCAGATCATTTATTAGACAGTGGGGAAATAATGGTGAGCGAGAGAGTCCCAGGTTCCCAGTCCATATAAGTATAAAATCACCATAAAGCAGGATAAAAAGTCCCTCTGATACCACAGTTTGAGCATAGGCTCCAGAGCCTGGACAATACTGCTGTTCTTATCACTCTTCTAGACACTGTGATTCCAGTATTAGGGCAATCAGCCCCAACCCAGCTAAAACCACTCCATTTATGGATTTTCTAAGAGAGATGTTTGGGAAGGGCAAAGAACCTGCTTCCTCCATTGCAATTTTGAAGGGAAAGGATATGAAACCAAGAAGGTATAAAAGTGCCTTTACAATTTCAATATATACAGTGTTTTTTATTTTTGCATCAGGTATCTTTTTTTATGGTTCTATCTGACCTAGAGATAGGGTGGGGATGGACTTAGGCATCATCTTTTTAAATTTTTAAATTTTTATTTTTTGTGAATACATAAGCAGTTTTTATAATTTATTTTTCACCATTTAAAAATTATTGTTTACATACAATAAAATTTACCCTTTTTAGTATGTAGTTTTGAGTGTTTTTTGTAAATATTATTTAATATGTAAATATTAAACAATACACTACTGGCCAATAAGAAATCAAATGGCAAATCAAAATATGTCTCAAAATAAAAGAAAAAAACCACAATATTTCAAAACCTATGGGATGCAGCTAAAGCAGATATTAGAGTAAAATTTATGCTATACATGCTTGCATTAAGAGAGAAAGTCCAAATAAACAACTTAACATTAAACCACAAGGATATAGAAAAAGAAGAAACTTAGCTGAAATTTAATAGAGGAAGGAAATAACAAAGAAAAATCATAAATAAATAAAATAGAGACCAGAATAAACAATAACATAACATTTATAGTAATGTTATTAAAAAACAATGAATTTTTTAAAAAAAATGATGGTGCTTTAACTGTATTAACTGAGAAAATAGAGATGACTCAAAAACCAAAATGAGAAGTGGAAGGAAAACAATCCAACCCCAGATAACCCCAGGTAACAGATAACACCAGAAGTACATAGTGTGAAAATAGATTACTGTAAATAATTATATAGTAGCAAATCAGACAACTTAGGAAAAAAAAAAACTCAGATGATTCCTAAAAATGCACAGGTTACCATGATTGATTCATGAATCTTGAATCCAAGAAATAGGAAATCTTAGACCAATAACAAGAATGAAAGCTGAATTAGGAATAAAAAATCTGCCAGCACAGAAAAAACAGACCATGTGACTTCTTTGGTGAATTCTACCAAATTCAACCAAACATTTAATTAATGAAAATCTTTATCAAAATCTTACAAATAATACAACAGAGGGAACACATTCAAACTATTCTGAGACCAGTATTACCCTGATACCAAAACAGGATAAAAACAATATAGGAACAAAAAAGTCTAATTTTCTGGTATAAGTATTGCCACTCTGGCTTTCTTTTGACATCTATGTACATGATAAATGTGTTTCACCCCCTCACTTTTAATCTGCAAGTGACTTTAGGTCTAAAATGAGTCTCTTGTAGGCATCATAGAGATGTGTCTTATTCTTTATTCATTCTGACACCTTATGTCTTTTGATTGGAGCATTTAGTCCATTTATATTCAAAGTAATTTTTGATGAGTATGTATGTATTACATTTTATTACTTGTTTTGTCATTGTTTCTGGAGAGTTTCCTCTGGTCTTTTCTTGTCTTTGTCACTTTTGATCTCTTCTTTGCACTCAAATAATCCCTTTTAATATTTCTTATAGGGCTTGTTTAGTGGTCACAAACTCCTTTAGTTTTTGTCTTGGAAATTGTTTATCTCTCTTCCTGTTCTGAAAGATAGCCTTGCTGGATAGAATATTCTTGGCAGGAGAATTTTTTCCACTTAACACTTCGAATATATCATGCCACTCTCTTCTGGTTTGCAAAATTTCTGTTAAGAGCTCTCCAGCTAGACTTATTTCACTTCGCATAATCTCTTCCAGTCCCGTCCATGTTGATACAAAAGTTGGGTATTCATCCTTTCTGGTGGAGGCATAATATTCCATTGTATATATGGACAATATCTTCTTTATCCATTCATTTGTTGAAGGGCATCTTGGTTTTTTCCACAGGTTGGCGATTGTGACCCTTGCTACTATAAACATTGGGGTATATGTGGCCCTTCTTTGTACTGCATCTACTTCTTTGGGGTATATACCCAGTAGTGCAATTGAAGGGTCATAGAGTAGCTCTATTTTTAATTTCTTGAGGAATCTCCACACTGTTTTCCAAATTGGTTGCACCAACTTGCATTCCCACCAACAGTGGAAGAGGGTTCCCACTTCTCCACATCCTCTCCAGCATTTGTTGTTTACTGTCTTGTTGATTTTGTCCATTCTAACTGGTATAAGGTGGTATCTCAGTGTGGTTTTGAATTGAATCTCCCTGATGGCTAAAGATGATGAACATTTTTTCAGGTGTCTGTTAGCCATTTGTATGTCTTCTTTAGAGAAGTGTCTGTTCATGTCTTCTGCCCATTTTTTGATGTGATTATCGGTTTTGTGAGTGTTAAGTTTGAGGAGTTCTTTATAGATCTTAGATATCAGACCTTTGTCTGTAGTGTCATTTGCGGATATCTTCTCCCATTCTGTGGGTTGCATGTTTGTTTTATTGACTGTTTCCTTTGCTGTGCAGAAGCTTTTTATCTTGTTGAAGTCTCAAAAGTTCATTTTCACTTTTGTTTCCTTTGCCTTTGGAGACATGTCCTGAAAGAAGTTGCTGTGGCTGATGCCGAAGAGGTTACTGCCCATGTTCTTCTCTAAGGTTTTGATAGATTCCTGCCTCACATTGAGGTCTTTTATCCATTTCGAGTTTATCTTTGTGTATGGTGTAAGAGAATTGTCAAGTTTCATTCTTCTACATATAGCTGTCCAATTTTCCCAATAAGTCAAGTGGAGAGAGTCAATTATCTTATAGTCTCACTTACATGTGGAGCATAAGGAAAAACATGGAGGGCATTGTGAGAAGGAAAGGAAGGGTGACTGAGGGAAAATTGGAGAGGGCAATGAACCATGAGAGACTGTGGACTCTGAGCAACAAACTGAGGGTTTTGGAGGAGACTGGGTGGGGGATTGTATGAGCCTGGTGGTGGATATTGAGGAGGGCACATATTGCATGGAGCACTGGGTGTGGTGCATGAACAATTAATCTTGTAACATTGAAAAAATAAAATAAACATATTTGGGGGGAAAAAAAAGAACTCTCCAACTAAACTTATGGATTTTCCCTTGTAAGTTAAGGATTTCTTTTGCCTTGCTGCTTTTAAGATTTTTTTCTTTATCACTATATTTTGCATATTTAATTACAATATGTTTTGGTGTTGGCCTGCTTTTGTTGATTTTGATGGAAGTTCTCTGTGCTTCCTGGATCTGAATGTCTGTTTCCTCTCCCAGATTAGGGAAATTTTCTGTTAATATTTCTTGAAATAAATTTTCTGCCCCATTTTCTGTCTCTTCTTCTGTGACTCTTATAACATGAATGTTATTATGCATGATGGAGTCACTGAACTCCCTAAATCTATTCTTCTGCTGCATAATTCTTCTTTCTCTCTTTTGTCCAGCTTCATTATTTTCCATTATTTTGTCCTCTAGGTCAATAATTTTCCTCTGCTTCTTTCAGCCTGCTATTCATTACATCAAGCTGTTTCCAAATCTTATTTGTTGCATTCTTCATCTAAGCTTGATTCTTTTAACTCTTGAATCTCTGTGGTAGGGGTCTTACTGATGTCTTCTAGTCTATTCTCAAGCTCAGTGAGTATCTTTATGATTGGTGCTTTAAATTCTCCATCAGATATGTTACTTATATCTTTTTTGCTCAGATCTCTGGCCATGGACCTTATCTTCTTCTTTCATTTGGGATAAATTTCACTGTCTTGGCATTTTGTCTAAGTCTCTGCATACCAGTGTGTGTTAGAAAAGCCAGTTATGTCTCCTGTTCCTGAAAGTAATAGCCTTATGAAGAAGAGGTCATGTAGTACTCAAGGACTTGTACTTCAGGGAGTGTACCTTATGTGTGTTGTGTGTGGTCTGCTATTGTATTTTGACTCCTCTATCCCTCAGGACAGTCATCTGCAGAGGCTCTCCTTGCCGGCTATTGGTAGAGTTTGGTTCCTAGCCTGAATGTGATGAGTTTTAACTAAGTGTGCTTCAGTCTGTGAAATGAAATCTGATACCACCTCCACCAGAACTGAGGGCCTGCAGAACTCTCCTGGAGACAAGGTATGGGCAGGGATTTGTGCTGGTCTTCTTGGGAAGGGGCCCACTGCCCTGGGACTGAGGTCAGCTTGCTGAGAAATGAAGTCCCACCAGAGCTCAGGGGTGTGGTGCCTGGTATAAGCAACTCAGTCAGCCAGTGTTGGCAAAGCTGCTTTTTGCAGGTGGCTCTGAGTTTATGTTGAGGGACAGGGAGGGAAATGTTGGCAAGGAGGAAAATTTTGCCAACCAGCTCCTTTGTTTCCAGAGAGGCATTTCTGTGAATGCTGCCTATCAGGGGCATGCTATAAGAAGAGCAAATAATTTTCCTACTGTGTGCCCCAGGTGTTTTTCAGATCACTATTTCCATACTGTCTGTCTCTGGGTTGTTTGGCTGCCTTCTCTCCAAGAGTGGTTCAGTGCCTTCAGGGCTCTATCCCAGAAAAGACCACTAACTATTTATTTTTTAAAATAATTAATTAATTAATTAATTAGAGAGAGAGAGAGAGAGATAGGGAGCATGAGCCAGGGGAGCATCAGAAGGGGAGGCAGAGGGAGTATTCAGGATGATTTAATAGTTGTGTTTGTGGGACAAGGCGAGCCTAGGGTCCGCCTGCTCTGCCACCATATTCTCATTTCATATCATCTTTTATTTTAGATTCAAATACATTTCAGAGTTCTCTCTTAGAGTCCTGCCACTTCTACTTTTAAGTCCTTGGGCCTAAAATAAATGTCACCTTCTTTCTCAGAATAAAAATATGAGCAAAATTACATTTTAGTGGACTCAATAGAACACAAAATCTGGAGAAAGGGCATTGGTTGAGGGGACTGAAGCATGGCAACTTGTTGACGGTTCACATCAATGATCCATAGCACTATGGTAATGGGGTACAACAAAGATTGCCTTGAGTTGGGGCATGAAGAAGGGGTTGTGGATGGATATGTCCACCAAACCATAGAATCACATGTCAGAAAACTAGCTAAATCAGTGCATAACTTAAAACTAAAGGACCCACAGAGTGGGGCTGAGGCAAAGATCAGCAGTGGACATGATGGGAGAAGAGAGGATGAAGGAGGTGAAGTTTCCAGCAATTTCAAACTTTACTTTCACAAGGAATCCAAGTGATTTTGCTTCATAAAGAAAATGAAAAAAAAATAGATCAAATCTTTAATTTTGTTTTGGTCAAATGGAAGTTTAGTGACAAAGTTAAAGGTAACCAACTGCAAACCATGTAGTATCTTATAACTTGCATATCTGTTTTATTTCCTCCTCCTATGTATCTGATTTGGAAAATTAAAATGCCTGATTTTTTATGTATGCAAGCATATTGTTCTGTGCAATCTATGTATTGCCTCAAGAATTTTAAAATTAATTATAGTATACATAAATAATCATAAAACCAGACTCAAATGGATAATAGGGTCACACTAGGAAAAAAAAAAACACAAGCCTGAAAGGGGCAAGGAGGAGGGAAAATTAGGTAATTGTGAGGAGGTTTGGGGGTGCTCCTTGGTACCTGAGCTGCAGTCCTCTTATAGCTGTAGAGAGAGAAGAATTGGTGCTCATACAGGATATGAGGGAGAACAATAATCCACATAAAGGAATTAGTGGCATGTACCTTGTACCAAGTACCACGCAAGGCTTGCAGGGGAAAGTGTATGGTGGATTTGGGACACTTCCTACCATAGGAATTAGATAGGGCAAGAGAAGATTTATGTAAAGTTGGATAAGGGAGGACCCTGTGTCATATGCTGTGCAGGATGAGGACTATAGAGCTATAAAAGGAAATGAAACATGAGCCAATTTGTGCTGATGTAATGGTTCCCTTTTCACAACTCAGTGGGGAAAGAACCTGATTTGGGTCCTGATTTGGTGAAGGAGCCACTTCTTGTATTTGTAGTTTCAGGGCTGCCATTTGTCTGGAGATGGAGGTTTGAGTGACTACCACATTTGAAGAATGTGTTGAATTAGTTGAAAGAAACTAAATGTCTACTCATTGGTAGATGTGTATACAAATTACCATAGTTCATAAGTAAGTATGGCAAGAACATATTTATACACACACAAATATCATCTATTTGTGTATAAATCATATTTATGTTAGAAATAAACACACATGTCCCATACATAAGCACATATCTTGAGAGATTGATAGTTATGAATATATAGATAAAAATAAATATATACATTTAGATATAAAGAACTATTGATGCTTAAATTGTTTTCAATATTCCAGGATATGTGCCAACATTTAGAATATAATTGCCTTTTATAACTGAAATAATAAGTCCTTATAGGCTCATATTTTTCTTAGGTGTATTTTTTTTAATTTAATTTTATTTTTTTCAGTGTTCCAAGCAAGTTATGTATAGTTCTGAGAATTTTCTAAACACATCCAAGAATGTATATATACAAATATATATAATAAGAATATGTTTATTATATGTATACATAGACTCTATAGCCAGCCTATGAATCCTGGCTCCTGCATTCTGTGTGTTAACTTCTTTGGACCTCATTTTCCTCATCAGTAAAATGGGAATGGTAATAGTAACTGCTTCAAGAGTGTGTTGCAAGGAAAAGAGGAATTAATATAATGTACTTTGGACCCTGTTTATCACATAATATGCATTTAGTAAATATTAGTTTTTAATATAATTAGAGACAACCCATGAGAGTCTGTACAGTGTTCTTCACTAACAATGTCTATATATCCAAGCTTTTACCTTTTACCAAACTAGCTTGAATGCAAGGTGGACAAATTTGAAAAGCACCTTCAGATTGGAGTTGGATATTAGAAGAGTCTGGTAAAGAAATTGCATCCTAATTACAGAGCAAACTTGTTTAACAGCCACTGTCTACATGCTTATGGTATTTTATTTAGTTCAGCCCAAAATTTGGGATAAAGGAGAGGGTGAATGGATTGATTCAAGGTTTACTTGGGCATATATGAGGAAAGAAAGGGAGCAAGAGCAAGAATGAGCAGAAAGTACATGAAAGGGAGGCTGAGAGAGAAAATAACCATGAGGATGGGGTGATCATACCATAGACCCCATTTAACTGACTCTACCAGGGGGAAGATGATGCTGGATGTGATCAGTGTTGTAAGAGGTACATACATGATATTATTGGAACACAGTTGAGGGAGAATTAATGTTTTGCATATGGGATATAAGAAGGGGAGAAGGGGGATGCCTGGGTGGGTCAGTTGGTTAAATGTCTGCCTTTGGCTCAGGTCATGATCTCAGGGTCCTGGGATTGGGCCCTGCTTTGGGGGTCACTGCTCAGTGGGAAATCTGCTTCTTTCTCTCCCTCTGCTCCTCCCCCCAGCTCTCTCTCTCTCTCTCAAATAAATAAATAAATAAATAAATAAATAAATAAATAAAATCTTAAAAAAAAGAGGGGGAGAGGATTATGTATAGAATTTAGGGTGACCTTTGAGAGTAGATGAGTGGTTAGAAGTGTTCCTCAAGTTGTCTGCCTCAAATATATTCTCTTAATCATTCCTTCAACAAATATTTACCAAGCGTCTACTATGTCAGATACTTTTCTAGTTCTCTGGGAGATTTAAAGATTTAAAAACCTAAAACAAGATTAAAAAAAAACCTGGAAATGTGGGATATTTGTAAACTATGATGTGAAATGTTAATGAGAAAAAAAAGAAAAAGTCAGGAAGGGGAGAAGGTGTTGGTGATGGATGATGTGGGCACATCATTCACTAGGTCATATATGTTCTCTCATGTCTGGTAACCAGAGCATATTCCTCAGAAATGTGTATTGCAGATTCCTCTTCTTGATCACAGCACTAACCAGAAATAGAGAGCTCTTTAATTTATTGTAGAGAATGTCACTATGTGCTGTATGAGTTAACAGAAAAGATTTTTGAAAGGTAGTCAAATGTTCTCTGAATGACTGTAGCCTACAAAAATAGTGGACTTCAAATCGTAACTTGGAACTCTCTTAACTCAGAGCTACATACCGGTAAAGATGGAAGGAATGCCACCCATGACCTGGATACAACCTTCTTATTTCCAAGTGGTTTGTAGGGTTAAGTGGCTTGCTCAAGGGTACACAAAGAACTGGTGGTGGACTTAATGTACCAGTCTAGATTGGCTGCTTCTTAGTCCCCTTCTTCTTCCATTAAACCAACTTTTCACTTTGCCTCAGGCAGACCGCAGTCCTTGGAAAGAGGGAGCATGACCTTGAAGAAAGAGGACTTGATGGGGAGTCAGGAGAGAGTGTTTAATAAGAAGCCACCTTGTGTCAGGCACAATTCTAGGGTTTCCACTCCTATTGCCTTATTTTGTTTTCATAAACAACCACTTAAAAAAATAAACAACCACTTAAGCAAGGTTTTATGATTCTATACCTTTTGAATTATTTACAAATGAAAATGTGACATATATTAATTGAGGACTCCTAGTACCCATCCTCAATTCCATATGCTTTTTTTTTTCCTCAGAAAAACTGCTATCTTGAACCTGGCATTTCTTTTGTCCTTGCATAATTTTATACTATGACACTTTATAAGTATCCTTTAAAACAATAAATAACAGTACCTTTCAATTTTCAAAATTGCATAATAATTTTACTCTGTAGGATTCTGCATTATATTTTTTACTCATGGAACATTTTTTGAGATTTATTCAAATTCATACATGAATTCTATTTCATTCTGTTCATATTTTTTTAAGTAGAGCCATATTTTTAGAGAAGTTTTGGGTTCATAGAAAAATTGAGCAGAAAGTACAGATTCCCATTTATATATCTTATGCCTTGACATGTACACAGACTCCCTCACAATCAACAGACTGTACCAGAGTGGTATATTTGTTAAAACTGATGAAACAATATTAATTCATTATTATTAACCGAAGTCCGTAGTTTACATTAGTTTACGTTTACATTAGTTTACATTTACATTACATAGTTTACATTACATTACATCTTTGGGTTTTCAGTTTCATGGGTTTTGGCAAATGCATATGGTCATGTATCCACCACTACAGTATCAGACAGAATAGTTCCACTGCCATAAAAATCTTGATCTGAACCTATTCATCTTTCTTTCCTTCCTCCCAAACTCATGGCAACCATTGATCTTTTTACTGTCTCCATAGTTTTGCCTTTTCTGAAACGTCATATAGTTGGAATTATATAATATGTAACCTTTTCTGATTGGCTTCTTTCACTTAGGTTCCTCCATGTCTTTTCAGGGCTTGACAGTTCATTTCTTAGCACTGAATAATATTCCATTGTCTGCATGTACTACGATTTATTTATCCATTCACTTACTGAAGGACATCTTGGTTGCTTCTAAATTTTGTCAGTTATGGATAAAGCTGCTATAAACATCCATGTGCAGATTTTTGTGTAGACATGTTTTCAACATCTTTGGGTAAATACCAAGGAGTACAATTGCTGGATTTTTATTTATTTATTTATTTATCTACTTATCTATTTATTTATTTATTTATTTTCTCCCAAATATGTTTATTTTTTTTTGTGTGTTATAAGAGTAATTGTTCATACACCACACCCAGTGCTCCATGCGGTACGTGCCCTCCTCAATACCCACCACCAGGCTTGCCCAACCCCCCCCAAACCCTCAGATTGCTGGATTATATGTTAAGAGTATGCTTAGTTTTGAAAGAAATTGCCAGACTGTCTTCCAAAGTGGCCACGACATATTTCATTCATTTAAATTGTTATTTATAATTCTATTATTTGATTATTTCAATATTTATTTATTCTCCCAGTTGGACAGTTAGGTGGTATCCAGTCTAATTTTGTATTCTGGTATATATTTTACCACATGAGTTTCCCTTAGCGCATTATGAGTTTTTTAAGTTATGGACATAGATGTGGAATTTCTGCGTTGTCTATGATGTATATTTCCAATATTATATATTTTCAAAGTGATCTCTAAAGACATTGTACCAATTTCATACTTCTGCAATTTAATGATTTATAAGAAATATATATTTGGTGACTCAGATGACCAAAATATGTTTCTCAGATATATTTAGTCTTCATCCACAGTTCTTAAAAACACCTCTGAGCCATAAAAGTGAGATAGTGTCTGATTACTAATGAAGGTGACTTTTGTACTCTACATCTGCTGTTGTGTGGGGGACATCCCTTCCCCCAGTGGTGTTGGAATTGGGTCTGGGAACCCTAAAAGAAAGTTATAACTTAGATATGAAATTTTTGGGTTATAATAATGCACATCTCCAACTTTATTATATATTTTCCAAGTGATCTCCAAAGACATTGTGTCAATTTACATTTCCTCTATCAATATATACCCAGTCAGCACTTGGTATTGTCAGCCCTAATTTTTAATTCAATCTGAGAGATAAGAAGTAGAAATTCCATTTTTTCAACTTGTATTTATCTGATTATGGAGGCATTAGCATATTTTTATTTGTGTTGGCCACTTGGTTTTTGTCTTCTATGAACTGTACAGTCATATCCTTCAACAATGTTAAAACCGAGATTATTCCTGTTTTTCTTATTGAGCTGTAGAATTTCTTTCTATATTTTGGATAATTATAATAGCCAACTTCAGCTGAGCTTTGTTTCTGGTATTTCTGAGTGTTTTAGATAAATTAATACAATAATTTTTTGGTAACTTTTTGAAGTAGGTAATATCTCCATTTTGTAAATGAGGAAATTCAGATATTGAAGAATTACATTACTTGCTTAAGATTGCACAGTTCTCAGTTATAAATCCAGTCCAACTGGCCCCAGAAGGTTTATACTAGAATAAAGTTTTGTCTTATACATGAATAGCCACAGTGGATAATTTCTATTTTCCTTGTTGGTTGGAGTTTTATATTATTCAAATATTTTAATTTAAGTAAAATTATCATACCTTTAAACCATTTATGATTACTTTATATGTTTTGTTAAATGAATTCTGCAGGATATCATGATCATAAAGATATTGCCCTTTTTTGCCTTCTAAAAGTTTTAAACTTTCAAATGATAAGATTTGACTCCCTGGAATTTACTTCTATGTACCATGTGAACTAGCTATTTTGTTTTACATTTTTCCCCGTGTGAATATGAAATTATATGAACAAAATATGCTCAAGAGATTATTCTTTTTCCATAATTTGTTAAGTCAGCTCTCATTTAAGTAGTTACCACAGGTTTTTTTCTGGACTTTCTTATTTACTAATCAGTCTATTTATTCTTGTGCTTTTCACATTCTAGATTTTTATTATAGGGTTGCAATTAAGTTTTTAATAGCTGGGATAATGAGTTGTGTCCCTCCTTATCCTTCAAAAATATCTTGATTATTGGTCCTTTTTTTCTCTATGAACTTCAGATTGAGCTTAAGTTTCATGAAAACCCCTGTGTGATTTTGAATGGTATTAAATTGGAATTGTACATTAATGTTTGAATATTTTCTGGTTTTAGCATATTATCTCTGTCCATCTATGAGAATAGTATATTTAATCTTTTATTCTAGTTTTCCCTTATGATATTTTCTCATCATCTTTAAATTATTGTTCACACATAGGAAATATATTCAGTCTTTGATTTAATTCATCTCTATTTTTTTTTCAGAAAGTCTGCTTTTTATTATTATTTCCTTTCTCCTACTCTACAGGCAGACTTCACTTCTTTTTATGCCTTTTCAAGTAAAAGATTAAGACATTTATTTTCATTGTCTTTTGTTTTTGAATAAATACCTTGGAAATTAAATGCCTATCTCTGTCTGAGCTACTCTATTGTACATCCTACAGATACTGTTATGTAACTGCCTTCACTGTTACTCAGTTCTAAATAGTTTATAATTTGTATTACGATTTCCTGTTGAAACCAGGAGTTGAGTTATTTTTAAAATTTCAATGTATTATTTTCTTCTTCTTGTCAACTATTTTTGGGTTATGTTATTTTATTTTAATTTTATCGTGATTAGATAATATAGCCAGTATGCTTTCAATTATTCATAAAAATTTGAAAATCCTTATGTAGTTTAGTACATGGTTAATATTTATAAGTGCTGCTTATATACTTTAAAACAATGTACATGTGTGCTACTTTGGTGGGGGAGCTGATGTTGAACAATACTCTTTTTGTTCATATCTCCTGAGTATTTTTCCTAATATTTTGTTTGTTTACTTTGTATGTTTCTGAGATATAGATGTTAAAATATCCCAATGTAATTGTAGAATAGTGAATTTATCGCTGTAAATGCCTCAGTTTTTGCCTTATACACCTTTTGAAGTGTTAAGTGATTAGGAGTTCAAGAATTTTTTTTGGTAGATTGTTTCTGTATTATGTAGTGTCTATCTTATGTTAGATGGACACTACCTATGTTAAGACATTATGTTATGTTATGCTAGACATATAGACATCATATGTTAGACATTAAGATATGTCTATCTTATGTTAGATAAGACAGTATCTATGTCTTATGTTAAAACAGACACTTCATTAACAATAACACTTCTGCCTGATACTGATACTGTATAAGTTTTACTTAGTATGTGTATGATGTGTTGTCTCTATTGTACTTTGAACTTTCCTTTGCAGATTTCTTATTAAAGTTTTCCAGGACCTAGCATATTCTTTGATTTAGTATTTCCCCTGCACTTTGATTTATTATTCCTATAGTTTACTTTGGTTTTATTTGTTTTATAATCTGAGAATCCCTGACTTTTATTAAATGATTGTAACCCATCTATATTGATTATAATCACAGATATATTTAGACTTATGCTATCATACCAAGTGTTTTTCTTTGCTTATTTAATTATCCAGCTTCTTTGTGTTGCTTTTCTGTTTAAATTTTTTCCCTACTAATGTGGAATACATGTGTGTGTTTTATTGTTATCCTTAACTTTAAAAAATTTGATATGTAATTGATTTCTTTTAACAAGTAAAGAATTAGAAGCAGTAGTTCTATTCTAGAAGCTCAATGAAAATTTAACATGCTTTAATTATCTATTATAGCCCCAGTTTCATGTTTTTAAAGCTATAGAATTTTAAATTTACATTCTTTTAAGCAAAGAACTTCAGTTATTAATTTTAAGCAGTCAATACTTAGTGACTATATCTACATATTTTATCAGTTTCTGGGATGGCTCTGTAACTTTTATTTTAATTCGCTTGTTTTTAAATATTTTTTTATTTATTTGAAAGAGAGAAATAGCATGAGCAGGAACGGCAGAGGGAGAAAGAGAGAGAATCTGAAGCACACTCTGGACTGAGCACAGAGCCCAATGTGGGGTTCTATTTCAGGACCCTGAGATCATGACCTGAGCAGAAGCCAAGAGTTGGCCGCAAAACTTGACTGTGTCACCCAGAAGCCCCTGGGATGACTTTTTTTAGAAATAGATTTATTGAGATATAGTCACATACCATATATTTACTCACTAAAAATATACAACTAAATATTCAACTCAAAATACACAATATACAACTCAATATACAACTCAAAATTCACACTTTCAGAGAATTGTGCAATCATACTCACAATCGATTTTGGAATATTTTCATCAATTACCCCAAAGAAATCCCCTATCAGTTAGTAAGCATGCCTCATTTCTCCCTAACAGTCTTGGCATTAGACCACCATAAATTTATACTGTGTTTCTATAAACTTGCTTTTTCTGACATTTGATATTATCAGAAGCATATAGCAGGTGGTCTTTTGTGATGCTTCTTTCACTTAGCATGATGCTTTCAGGGATCATCTATGCTATCAGAATACCAGTACTTTATTCCTTTTAATTACCAAATAATATTCCACTGTATGGATATACCACATTTAAAAAGATTTTATTTATTGGCTCCCTCCTGCACAGGAGGGGGGCATGATGGTGGAGAAGTAGGAGATCCTGTTGCAACCTGTCCCCTAAAGTAAGCTGGATATCTACCAGAACACACTGAACACCCATGAAATTAGCCTGAGGAGCAAGATTTTTCACTTCTGGATCTCTACGGGAGCAGAAATCAGAGGTGGAGAGGTAAAGCAAAGTGGGAACACTAGAATTGATATTGGAGGATAAACTAAAGGGGGAAGGAGCCACCAGAAGTGATCCAAGGACATTAATACCCCAAAGGAAAGTGCCCAGTGGTTGGGGACCAGCATTAACTTAGAGTCTGGTTAAAAATACTTAAAAAGAGCAAAATGTTCTGAGAAGCAACTAGTGGAAGGGATGGGTCGTGGGCATGGGCCTGGGCCCATGTTCCCAGGAAGGACACCACTCGCCTCAAAGAGAGATGGTTGGGGGGTCTGGTTCGGGGTTCATGAACCCGCAGCTTTGCACTCCTTGCACCATTTTGTGGGCAGGGTGTGCTCCTGCAAGTGCCTTAGAGAGTCTGGTGTGGTCCAGGAACCTGCAGCTTTTCTCTGTGTATAGCACTCTCTGGACTGTGCACCCCTGGCCACAAGACATTTGTGGCCTGTGACAGGGTCTGGGCACTCCCAGCTGGCCCCAGAGAGAATGCAAGCAGGCAGCCTAATCTCTGGCAGCAATCTGAGCACCCCCTGTGCAGGCCTGGAGCCCAGAGAGCACTCACAGAGCCACTGAACGGTGGCTGGGGGAGTGCACCACCTCTGACAGGCTGCACTGTGAGCAGAATTTTGTAGAGGGGAGTGTGGTTCTGGACCACCCAGAGGGGAGCAGACTGAGGCTTCTCTGCGACACAGAGATCTGGGTGCAGGCAGATTCCTTGCTTGGACTCTCTGAAAAGATGAAAAAGCTACAAAAGGCCAAAAAACCTTCAGAGAGGGAAAGACTGAGAAACAGGTTTCTATAGAGCACAGCCCCTAGATTGGAGGGCAAGGTGACTCAACCAAGCAAGATTGACTGTAAAACAACGTGGCAGGCCCCTCCCCCAGAAGACAAGTCACAAAACAAAAGGACAATAACCACAGAGTCCCCATAAAATTTTAAATCCCCAGCATCAGGGGAAATCAATATATTAAGCTCCTGATAATACCTTCAAAACTGTATACTTCATAGATACAAGTTTTTTTCTTTCTTATTTTCTTTCTATTTTTTTATTCAGTTGCTTTCACATTTCCTGTTTTTTTTTTTTTTTTTAATTTTTTTTAAACTACTTGACATTACAACTAGAGGCTTAATACAACGATAAACCCAGGAAGACCTGAGATAACCTTCCTCACCTGCAAGGAGTTATAACCATCCTCTCATCTTATCCTTCTGTCAGTGTTTCTGTGTATTTACTTTTGTTCTGGTATTATATAAATCTTATTCCTGGGGCTCATTCTGACTAGTTTCTTTTATTTCTTGTCATTTACTTTTGTTGGTCTACATGTTTGTTCATGTTGGTCTACATACCTTAAAAATCTTATTTTTGGGGCCCATTCTAGCCAGGATTTCTTCTTTTTCTCTTTTACTCTATCTTTTTTTATCCTTATTCTTTCTTTTTGGTGGTGAATCCCAATTACTCCTAAACCTTCCAGAGTGCACTGTGCCTGGATTGTGAGCAATATATCCAGCTATACATCCTCTCATCCACTTCTCATCAAAATGACTAGGTGGAGGAACACCCAACAGAGGAAAAACCCAGAGACTGCACCCTCTCCCTCAGAACTATTAGACATGGACACTAACACTATGTCAGAAAGGGAATTCAGGATTACAATTATCCAGGAAATGGCTGGGATGGAGAAAAACATTAATGACAAATAGAATCTCTAAGGGCAGAAATGAAAACCAGTATAGCTGATGTAAAAAATGCTATCAGTGAGATCCAATCCAATCTAAATAGTCTAACAGCTAGAGTTATGGAGATAGAGGATAGAATTAGTGATCTAGAGGATAAAATGGTAGAGAAGAAAGGACAGGAGGACAGCTGGAGCAAACTGCATAGGAATCATGAGAAGTGACTTAGGGAAATAAATGACTCCATGAAACATTCCAATGTCAGAATTATTGGAATCCCAGAGGGGGTAGAGAAAGACAGAAGACTAGAAGATACAGCTGACCAAATTCTGAATGAAAATTTCCCCAATCTGGGGAATGAAAGAAGTGTTCATGTCCTAGAGGCAGAAAGGACACCCATCAAGATCAATGAGTCTAAAAATCAGCGAGACACATCACTGTGAAATTTGCAAATTATAATTTTAGACAAGAGGTCCTGAAGGCAGCTAGGGGGAAGAGATCCCTTACATATGGAGGAAGACCCATTAGAATAATGTCAGATCTGTCCAGAGAAACCTGGCAAGTCAGAAAGGGCTGGCATGATGTATTCAGGGCACTAAATGAGAAGAATATGCAGCCAAGAATACTTTATCCAGCAAGGCTGATATTCAAAATGGATGGAGAGATAAAGAGCTTCCAAGACAAGCAAGGACTAAAAGAGTATGTGACCACCAAGCCAGCACTCCAGGAAATATTAAAGGGGATTCTATAAAAGTAGAAAGAACCCATGAGTGACTTAGAACAGAAATTTACAATCTATAGAAACAAGGACTACACAGGCAACATGATGTGAATAAACACTTATCTTTCAATTATCACTCTCAATGTGAACAGCCTAAATGCTCTCATAAAACAGCACAGGGTTGCAGAATGGATAAAACGACAGGACCCGTCCATATGCTGTCTACAAGAGACACATTTGGGACCAAAAGATACATCCAGACTGAAAGTGAAAGGATGAACCATCTT
The DNA here is from genome assembly GCA_028646535.1 of Procyon lotor. Taxonomy (NCBI): domain Eukaryota; kingdom Metazoa; phylum Chordata; class Mammalia; order Carnivora; family Procyonidae; genus Procyon; species Procyon lotor. The sequence continues at coordinate 51,909,710 of CM053603.1, forward strand.
TCATGCCAACGGGCCTCAAAAGAAAACTGGGGTAGCAATTCTCATATCAGATAAATTAGATTTTCAGCTAAAGACTGTAGACAGAGATACAGAAAGACACTACATCATTCTTAAAGGGTCAATCCTCCAAGAAGATCTAACAATTGTAAACATTTATGCCCCCAATATAGGAACAGCCAACTAATAAGCCAACTGTTAATCAAGATAAAGAGTCATATTTATATGAATACATTCATAGTGGGAGATCTTAACACGCCACTCTCAGTAACAGACAGATCATCTAAACAGAAAATCAATAAAGAAACAAGAGCTTTGATTGACACATTGGACCAGATAGACCTCATAGATATATACAGAACATTCCACCCTAGAACAACAGAATACTCATTCTTGTCTAGTGTACATGGAACTTTCTCCAGAATAGACCACATACTGGGTCAGAAATCAAGACTCAACCGATACCAAAAGATTGAGATGACTCCCTGCATTTTCTCAGACCACAATGCTTTGAAACTGGAACTCAACCACAAGAAAAAGTTTGGAAGGAATTCAAACACTTGGAGGCTAAAGACCAACCTGCTCAAGAATGCTGGGATCAACCAGGAAATCAAAGATGAAGTTAAACAATTCATGGAGACGAATGAGAATGGAGACACATTAGTCCAAAACCTATGGGACACGGCAAAGGCAGTCCGAAGGGGGAAATACGTAGCCATCCAAGCCTCACTCAAAAAAATTGGAAAATCCTAAATACACCAGCTCTCTTTACACCTTAAAGAACTGGAAAATCAACAACAAAGGAAGCCAACCCCACACACAAGAAGGGAAATAATCAAGATTAGAGCAGAGATCAATGAGTTAGAAACTAGAGAAACAATAGAATGCATCAATGAGTCCAGAAGTTGGTTTTTTGAAAGAATGAATCAATAAGATCGATAAGCCACTGGCCAAACTCATCCAAAGGAAAAGAGAGAGGACACTAATTAACAAAATCATGAATGAAAGGGAAGAGATCATGACTAATCCAAAGGAAATAGAAACAATCATCAAAAATTATTATCAACAGCTATATGCCAATAAGTTAAACAACCTAGAAGAAATGGATGCATTCCTGGAAACCCATAATCTTCCAAGACTGAAACAGGAAGAAAATGAGAACCTGAATAGACCAATAGCTAGTAATGAGATTGAAGCAGTGATAAAAAACCTCCAAAAAACAAGAGTCCAGGACCAGACGGATTCCCTGGGGAATTCTACCAAACTTTCAAGGAAGAAATAATACCTATTCTCCTGAAACTGTTTCAAAAAATAGAAACAGAAGGAAAACTTCCAGACGCTTTCTATGAAGCCAGCATTACTCTGATCCCCAAACCAGGCAAATACCCTACCAAAAAAGGAGAATTTCAGACCAATATCCCTGATGAATATGGATGCCAAGATTCTCAACAAGATACTAGCTAATAGGATCCAACAGCACATTAAAAAGGTTATTCATCATGACCAAGTGGGATTTATCCCTGGGATGCAGGAGTGGTTCAACATTACCAAATCAATCAATATGATAGAACAAATCAATAAGAAAAGAGAGAAGAACCACCTGGTCCTCTCAATTGATGCAGAAAAAGCATTTGACAAAATTCAGCATCGGTTCCTGATTAAAATCCTTCAAAGTATAGGGAGAGAAGGAGGATTCCTCAATATCATAAAGTCTATCTATGAAAAGCCCACAGCAAATATCATTCTCAATGGGGAAAAGCTGAAAGCCTTCCCTTTGAGATCAGGAACATGACAAGGGTGCCCACTTTCACCACTCTTGTTCAATATAGTACTAGAAGTCTTAGCGACAGCAATCAGACAACAAAAAGAAATAAAAGGTATTCAAACTGGCAATGAAGAAGTCAAACTCTCGTTCTTCATAGATGACATGATACTTTATATGGAAAACGCAAAAGACTCCACCCCCAAACTACTAGAACTCATACAGCAATTCAGTAATGTGTCAGGATACAAAATCAATGCACAGAAATCAGTTGCTTTCCTATACACTTACAATGAAAATATGGATAGGGAAATTAAAGAATCAATTCATTTACTGCAGCACCAAGAACCTCAATGTTGTTTTGGTTATTCTGGTTCCCTTGAACTTCCATGTGAATTTAGAATTTATCTGTTTATGCAAAGACTTTGGCTGGGATTTTGATAGACTTTGCATTAAATCTGTATATTAGTTTGGGGACATTGCCATCTATATAAGTCTTCTGAATCATGATTGTGGGATGTCTTTGCATTTATTTAGGTTGTTTCAATTTCTTTTCAACCATGTTTTATAATTTTTAGTAAACAAGTGTAATATTTTAATTACTTTACTGGCCTTGCTATATATACTTTATTAATATATACTTCAGATTTATGGTAAATTCTAATGAAATATAAAATCATTAATCCTGTGAGTTCTTCAAAAATTTAAAAATAGAACTATTTTATGATCCAGTAATTGCACTACTGGTTATTTACCCAAAAGATATAAAAACACTAATTCACAAGGATACTTGCACTTTTATTGCAACACTATTTATAATAGACAAATTATGGTAGTGTCCATAATGTCCATCGATTGATTAATGGAAAAGAAAGTGGTATGTATATATAATGGAAAGTTATTCAGCCATAAAAAAGAATGGAATCTTGCCATTTGAAACAATACAGGTGGAGCTAGAGAGTATAATGCTAAGCAAAATAAACCAGTCAGATAGACAAATACCATATGATTTATTTAAGAAATAAAACAAACAAGCAAAGGAAAAAAAAAACATATAGAGAGACAAACCAAGAAACAAACTCTTAATCATAGAGAACAAACTGATGGTTATCAGAGGGGAAGGGGTGGTGGATGGGTGAAATAGGGGATGGGAATTAAAGATTACTCTTATCATGATGAGCACTGAGTAATGTATAGAAGAGTTGAATCACTTATTGTACACCTGAAACTAATATATAACACTGTATATTAACTATACTGGAATTAAAATTAAAAAATATTAATAAAAAAGGAAACATTACTCCTATGTAGTTTTATTCTTTTACCCTTTATGTATTGTTATTGTTGTAAATATTCTATCTATATATGTTACAAACCCAATAACATGATTTACAATTAACTTTTTAAAAATTTTATTTTTTTAGTGTTCCAAGATTCATTGTTCATGCACCACACCCAGTGCTCCATGCAATATGTGCCTTCTCCATACCCACCACGAGGCTCACCCAACTACCCACTCCCCTCCCTTCCAAAACCCTCAGTTTGTTTGTCAGAGTCCACAGTCTTTCATGCTTCATCTCCCCCTCCAATTTCCTCCAATTCACCCTTCCTTTCCTTCTCCCAATGTCCTCCATATTTTTCCTTATGCTCCACACGTAAGTGAAACCGTATGACAATTGACTATCCCTGCTTGACTTATTTCACTCAGGATAATCTCTTCCAGTCCCATCCATGTTGACACAAAAGTTGGGTATTCATCCTTTCTGATGGAGGCATAATATTCCATTGTATATAAAAATGGACCATATCTTCTTTATCCATTTGTCTGTTGAAGGGCATCTAGGCTCTTTCCCCAGTTTGGTGCTTGTGGCCATTGCTGCTATGAACATTGGGGTACATGTGGCCCTTCTTTGTAATGCATCTGCTTCTTTGGGATAAATACCCAGTAGGTTGCGATTGCAGGGTCATAGAGTAGCTCTATTTTTAATTTCTTGAGGAATCTCCACACTGTTTTCCAAAGTGGCTGCACCAACTTGCATTCCCACCAACAGTGGAAGAGGGTTCCTCTTTCCCCACATCCTCTCCAACACTTATTGTTTATTCTCTTATTGATTTTGGCCATTCTAACTGGTGTATGGTGGTATCAATATGGTTTTGATTTGAATTTCCTTTATGGCTAATGATGATAAACATTTTTTCATGTCTGTTAGTCATTTGTATGTCTTCTTTAGAGAAGTGTCTGTTCATGTCTGCTGCCCATTTTTTTGACGTGATTATCTATTTTTTGAGTGTTGAGTTTGAAGAATTCTTAATAGATCTTAGATATCAGACTTTTGTCTGTAGTGTCATTTGCAAATATCTTCAATTATCATTTTATATAATTTTATGTCTTTGAATAAAGCTGAAAGAAGAAATAAGAGAAACTATAGATTTATTTTATCATTTTTATTTACAGTTTCATGTTTTCTTCATTTGTTCCTATAGAATCAAGTTATTATATGGTGTCTTTTCCTTATTCCAATACATTTTTTGCCCACCCACCTCCATTTTGCTGTTATTGTCAAATATATTGCATTTCCATGTGTTATAGGGCCAGTAATGTAGTATATATGTAGTAACACATATTGTATATATATTATGTAATATATAATATATAATATAATATATTTAATGTAATACATTTCAAAATAAGTTAAGAGGTGAAAGGGCAAGAAATATGCATTTATGCAGTTTTTAAAAACTACAAATTTCCCCCAAATTCTTGCCCTCAGCAGATATTTCCATTTTTCAATAACTGCATACATGACAACCTATCTATTTATAAGGGGAAAACTAAGGGCAAATTTAGCAACATAGGCTTAAATAAATCATGATTGATCCTCCTGTGCTGGGCACTTTGGTGCCAGCCACACCCTCATTGTCTTTCTGTTAGATAGGATAGAAAGTATGTTAGGCAAGTGGAAAGCAGAATCAGATGCACTGGTGTTTAGCTTCCACTTTCTATCCAGTCTTAGTACATAAACTTAACATATAAACCACTGCCTAATATATAAACTTATTTTACCTGCAGAAAATGCATTTGCTAATTGTTTACTCTACTTCTCAGTAGGTGAAGTTTACTTCTCAGTAACAAAATAATCTTGCTCAATTTATAGCTGCAGTCAACCACTTAATTTACACTCATTTAAAGCACATCGCTGATTTTCTCCATCAAAACACAACTACTGTTTGGAGTTGCTATTAAAGTTATTGAGTAAAATTGTGAACAGCATGTCGAAGACTTACAGTCTGATTTTAACTTTGCAAAAAGAAGAGGAAACAGATTGCTGGTCCTGGCTGCAAGGTTTTACATTAAAGGCATGCAGAAGGAATGAGGCCCTTCTAAACAGAATTGCTTGCTTTTTTTTTTTTTTTTTTTAGAAAAAAATGTGACATTTCCATTCCCATCAAAACAGAAAAGTGAAGATACAGGAATGAGTTGTCATTAGGCTCTTGGATATATTTTATATCTGAAATGTTGATGTCCCTACCTACACATTGCCACACTGTCCCTGTTGATTGAATACCATTAACGTTCGAACCCCAGTGATTTAACCATCTGATAGTTTTGATTCCATATTTGTGAATATGAGCAAGCTTTATAGTTGACCAATTCCAGTAATGACCTCAATTGTTTACTTTTGGTATGGATGCCTTTTGCAATGTGACTTGCTACTCCTACCATGAAGAGGTATTTTCTTTCCTCACCTCTTAAACCTGGCCTTGCCTTATAACTTTCATTGAACAGAAAAACTTAGTACTAGAGATGGTGTGCCAATTCCAAACCTAGACTTTACTCTCTTGAGACCTTTGTAATCACCATCTGAGCAATTCCAGGCTAGCCTACTGGAGGAGGAAAGAATGGTGACCCATCACCCTCTTCGCCAGACCAATAGCCAGCCAATCACCAGACATGTGAGTGAGGCCATTCTAGACTAGCTGTCCACTGGATGACCACAGGCACATGAGTGAGCCCAGCTGAAATCAGCTCAGTTTGACTTAAACCAAAAGAACCACTTAGGCTACTCACAGATTCATGAGCTAAAAATGTCCCTAGGTTTTAAATCATCAAGTTTGGAGTGACTTATTACACAGAAACAGCTAAGTGATTCAGAATTTAAACTACTATATTATAAGCAAGAATAGTTAAAACACTTGCTGTGAGTAGTAGCCAAGCTAAGTCACATTTTCAATAAAATATATAAATTTGTTTTTATACAATTCCAGTTATATGTAAATGGCCTGAATTTTCATTCCTCTCTACCTAAGAGAAACTTCAGTCTGCATTTCAAGGTCACCCTGGTCAAATTCTGAAAGCCAAAAATGTCTCAATACTGGCAAGTACTGATATAGCTTTATTTTAATTATATTAATGCATATAAGGAACATTGAAGCACCTGCAAATGTTATCATTCTTGAGCCAATTATTTTCATTTTTTATTTTTATTTTTATTTTTTATTTTTTTTTTATTTTCATTTTTTAAATTTAATTTTATTTTTTCAGTGTTCCAAGATTCATTGTTTATGCACCACACCCAGTGCTCCATGCAATACATGCCCTCCTCAATACTGACCACCAGACTCACCCATCCCCCCACCGCATTCCCCTCCAAAATCCTCAGTTTGTTTCTCAGAGTCCATAGTCTCTCATGCTTCATCTCCCCCTCCGATTTTCATTTTAGTATAAGTCGCCTTTTTGTGGTTTTAAAAATATCATGTTTATTGAATAAGCAAATGCAAAAAAAGGGGAGGCAGAAGAAAAATTTTCTAAAGAGCCAAAAGCCTATAATCCATTCAATGCAAAAAGAATTGTTTGATATTTAAGCTGACTTAGAGTTTTCTTAAATGATTTTCCAAATTCAGACAGGGTCCAACTGGACTCCCGCAGATAGAAATATACTCTATATGTAAATGACAAAACTTTTGAATACAGTCATTGTGGAACTCTGGGTGATCCTCCATACTAAAGAACACAGGATAGATACAGAATACTCCTTACCAGTCTTTTTAAGGAAGGCTTTCTGCATGTACATCAATTAAATATATTTGATCATGACCATAGACCTAAAATTTCATATTCCTATAAAATATCATGTTTTAATGTTTCATTTTAATGAAGAGTAGGTGAATTACATTTCCATAACCTAAGACACAGAATGCAGCAGTAGAAATAATATTGGATGTGGAGTTGTACAGCCTGGGTTTAATCACTAATTCCTGCTAGCATGTGTATGGGCAGGTATGGACATGTATGTTTATGAACTCTCATAGAGACTAAATCCATATAGATGAACATATTAGAAGCCCAGCAGTTGATCTGCAGGCATAGTGCTGTCTAAACCAGAAATAACAAACCAGTTGACCAAAACTTGTCAAATTGCTTGGTTTTAGCATTTAATATTGAACCATATGATGTTAAAGAAAAAACAAACACACACACACACACACACACAGATATAAAGTAGGAAGGAAAGAAGGAAGATAGGAAAGAAGGAGGGAAGGAAGAAAGGAAGAGAAAAGGACAGAGATTTGAGTTACTTGAACACACATGAAGTTCTGGAGATGTCATTTAAACATCTATATGTTTAGGTTCTCTTGAAACGAAGAATATGGAGGAAAACAAGCCCACATTTCAGTTGGTAAAAATAGGCTTAAAAAGAGGCCAGCTCCCTGGACTGGGCACATCATCTTTACTTTGCCTTATCCCCATCATTTCCTTTTATCTCCCAGGTCCTAAGGCTGAGTGTGGAATGTCATGTATTACTGCATGTGTGATGTGTGATGTGTGTGTATGGGTGTGTGGTGTGTGTGTATGATGTATGTACATGTTTGTCTGTGGGTGTGTTGTGGGGAGTGTGTGCATATTCATGTGTGTGTATGTGTGGGGTGTATGCATTTTGGGGTGTATGTATGGTGTGGGTATTGTATATGTATTGTGTGGTAGATGATGTATTTGCATGTATGTTTATGGGGTGTGATGTAGGGAGTGTTTGTGTGCTCATGTGTGTGCATGTGTGGGTTGTATACATGTAGTATGTGCATGTGTATGGGGTGTGGTGTGGTGTGTATATGTGTGTGTGTGTGTGTGTGTATGGTCTTGTGTGTGCATGTGTGTGTGGGAAGGAGGTTGTGTTTAACACCCTTCCTTTGTCATTTTGTGCCTCAGGGCTTGAGGTCTAAATCTGGACTAAATCCATAATGAAGAAGCAGAGTTATTTAACTGTCTCATCGTTAGTACTGCACTTTCTCCTTTCCTTGTAATTATTAATTCCCATTATTATTCAGAGAAGTGATTAATCTTTTTTCTGCACCATCCTCCAACCCTGACTTGCTAGAATTAGAATTACAAATTCTTCTTTAGGGACTGTCCTTGATTTTATAGGAGAAGCACTGTCCATTCTAATAAATATCCTCATTCTAAATACAATTTTGTTTTTTTCCCCTAATTGATTTGATCTGTATTACAATCCCACATCCCACTGGAGCATAGGGAATGCTATATATTAAATCAATCCATTGAATTTAGTTTGATGCAGCCGTTTAAATATGTTAATGTTTGTACTTTCAGAGTTAAAATCCTTCCCACCTATCTCCTTCAAGGTGTGGCATTTGGGTAAGTGAGTGGTATGGGTGGAATGTATGTGTATTTTTTATTCCAGCTCTTCTGATATCACCAGTAATGTTCTTGTCTTTCTGGTCTTCTAGGTTTGGTCCCTATTGAGCACTGTCACAGCTTACATGTCCTGACAGTAGTGTGCTTGAGACAGCTCCTACTGGCTCGTGAAAACCAACTGTGTGCATCGATTCCCAGCTCCATATTTTGTTATTTTGGTTTACCACTCTGGTAACCTCAATGGGTCATAGCAGGAAAATTGGCAAATGCTACAAATCAGAGCTGTTTTTCTTGGAGAACTGGTTGTTAAATATTTACCACAGTTAAATATGCCACAGTCTCCAGGTGACAGAAATGGAATTCACATCCTAGGATAGTCCCTTTCACCTTGACTGTGGACTTGGATATGCAACTTGCTTTGGACAATTTAGCATTAGCAAGTGCGATGCCATCATATTTTTATAAGGTCTTCACAATGAGGCTAGTCATCCTGGAACACTCCTATTTGGATCCTTGTAACTACCATGCTGTGAGGAAGCCCAAGTCACATGGAGAAGACACATGGACAAGGATGGAGGAGCACAGCTGGGCGATGCAATGAGGCCTCAGACATGTGACTCTTATTCAGGAATCCCAGCCAGACCTCATCTATCAGGCGACCCCGGTAGAGAACCCGGGTACCGGGTACCATGCAATAGAGAGGAGATGCTTCCGGTGCACTCTTCTCTTGCTGAATTCCTAACTCACAGAATTGTGAGCAAGTAAGCCACTACATTGTCATGTGGTTACTTACACAGCACTAAAACATATGAATGATTCTTTTTTCCAGTTTCTCAGCCTGTCAGTCTTGTGGTTTCTCTTTGCAGACTCAATCTCACCTCCTATTTTGCTCATACAACATATGTCTCTAACAATATTCTGTAACTCCCATTTGGTAGCCATCTTGGGTAGTTTAAGCATTTCTCTTTACATGGTTACTGGCACTCAATTCTTTGGTCAGTCTGTGCTCACCAGAATCAAGAACATCTAAGAGAAGCTAACTTCTGTTCTTTCTGAGATGTGACCACTCTTATCTCCAGGTTTCTTAGGTTGCCTGCATCCAGATTAATGTAGGGGCAGACAATAAGGCAGTCTCTTTCCAGCATCCCCTAAGCAATTTGGGTCAAAAATTTCCTGTCCATGATAATAGCTTTAACCATCCTATGACACCATTTGACTTTGGGGCTAGGGTTTGAATAACACAAGTTAATGACAAAACTTATGAGAAAGATTAGGAAAATCATTATTTTCCAAATGAAAATATTATCATGGTTTTCACACATATTTAAGAATCTAATCGAGGTTGATAATCTAAATTACTGTGCCAGTTATATTGAGAGGTGTGTTGTACAGTATGTTGCACTCAACATGTAGCTGATCTTCTGCTGAGCTGATGAATAACTTTGTAACCCAAAAGTTGGATCCATTATCCTATTTTGATGCTAGGAATCAGATTTTCCAAGGGTAAAATCAGTTTAGACATGGATTTGATGGTGCTATTTAAAATTTAACAATATAAATTAGGGATGTTGGACATGACTCCTATACTGTGAAGACTGAAATATAACCATACTTTTCCCACTGTGGGTTCATGATTTAAAAATATACCAAAAAGAGAAAACTTTTTAAAGGAGTTAATTTTTTCAAAAAACCTTGAGACTCTTAGACACCTTAGAAACACTACATGTAAAAATGTATGCATGTGTATGTGTGTGTGTACACAGATATATTAGCTTTTTGGGTGGGGATTTAATGATATCTTATGGGGGTTTAATGATATCTTATGGTGGTTTTCATAATAAAGCTGAATTTATTTTTATATGGTCACTGGCCACTTAGATATCCTTCTCTGTGGCATGTCTATTTAAATATTTTGCTAATTCTTTTCTCATTTAACTGTCTTTTTGAATGGATTTTTAAAATTATTTATACATTTTCAATGAGTCATTTGTCAGATAAATGCACTAAAATATTTTCTCTCTGTCTGCAGCTTACCTTTTTCCTCTCTTAATGATAATCGTTGATGAAATTCAACTACATTAATCTTAACAAATTCAATGTATCAATTTTTACAGTTTGCAGATCTTTGTTCGGTTTAAAAAATCTTTGCCTATTCCAAAAACATAAAGATATTCTCCTGTGAAATTTTTTAGGTCTTTGCCTTTGAAATTTAGGTCTGTGATCCATCCAGAAGTTTTTGTTTATGTTATGCAGTAGAAATCAAGATGTATTTTTTTTTCAACAAGAATGTCCAGTTCACCCCATACTTTATTGTAAAGACCATTCTTTTTTTTTTAAAGATATTATTTATTCATTTGACAGAGGGAAATCACCAGAAGGCAGAGAAGCAGGCAGAGAGAGAGGCGGAAGCAGGATCCCTGCCGAGCAGAGAGCCTGATGTGGGGCTTGATCCCAGGACCCTGAGTTCATGACCTGAGCTGAAGGCAGAGGCTTTAACCCACTGAGCCACCCAGGTGCCCCTGTAAAGACCATTCTTTATTCTCCTGCACTGCAAGTGTCCTTTGTCATAAATCAATTGGCCACGGAAGTGCAGTTTTCTGGCCTTCATTCTGTCCAGAGTCCATTTATATCTCTTTACACCACAACTACCTCGTCATATTTACTCTGGCCACGGAAGTGCAGTTTTCTGTCCTTTATTCTGTTCCAGAGTCCATTTATATCTCTTTACACCACAACTTCCTTGTCATATTTACTCAGAGAATATAAATGGGTCTTGATACCTGATAGTGTAGTTCATTATTACTATCTTTTGGAGATTTGTATCTTTTTTAACTAATGGTATCAAACAGGTTTTCAAATATTGGCAGTTAACTCTGTCCTTAATGAATTGCTTACCTATGTCGTGGTCTAGCTTTCTATCATGGCATTTGTATTTCTTACTGATTTGTGAAAGCTTTAGATTTAATAAGCATTTACTATTTATTTTGCAAATATTATGCATGGCTTGTGGTTTCTCTGTTACTTTTATTGTATTTTGACATATAGTAGACTCCAATTTTTATATCTTAAGAGCAATATTTTTTCCTTTTGTCTCTTAGTTTTGAAAATATATTTGGAGATGCTTTTTTTACTTTGAGATAAGGCAGTACATCTTGTTTAGGTTTTTATGACTCTTTGTTCACACTTAATTTTTAATTTATTTGGAAATTTTTATATCATCTATGGTGGAAAAAATTAATTATTTTTTTCCAAATAGGAAAATATTTAATTCCATAGTAATTACTAAATAATAATTTCTTTCATTTATCATTTGACCAAAATTAGATGTCCCAAATCACAAATATACATAAGTATTTGTTTTAAGTTTTCAATAAGAATTTTAATACACTTAAAAAATGTTAATACACATATTAAGAGAAGAAGAAAAATGTATCATTAGACATTAAGGGTGGGGTAAAAAAGAAGAGTTCTGAGAGAGTAGATAATAAACTTGAGATCCAAGGTTATGAATGTCGTAATGGCATAGAGCTTGAGCAGGAAGCAAAAAACTAGAACAATGCTTCTCCAGCCTCAGATTGCATTGCATCACTTAGAGGTTTTGTTAAATGTGGACTCTGATTCAGTAGCTCTTAGGTGGGGCCTCTAATTCTGCATCTCTAACATGTTTCCAGGTGACAATGGGGCTGCTGATCTGTAGACCATGTTTTCAGTTGTTAGAGACCAGAGTATCTGGGACTTCATGTTTACTTCACTTCGATGCATTCTCTGGTGTGGGTCTGTTGCTGAGACCTGGATGACACTCATGAATTAACTTCCTCACATCTTCCTTGTAGACAAACCCTGTTTATATGCAACTGCTCTGCATTTGCCCTTGTCTTATTTGCTTGAACCTTAATTGACAGACTCTTTTGTCTTTTGTTCCCCAGATGAAGTGATTTTGTCAACCTCAACAGGTGCGATACCATATCCTGGCCCTTTTGCACTGTTCCATGTTGCCTGTCCTCTTCAGTGAAAGGAGAAATCACTTTCTGTTTATTTCCAATAACATTTGAAATACAATGAAAATACAATAGAAAACCTGACATCTGACATCTGACATTCTGCATTTTTTGAAAAAGCTATTTTTTTTTTTAGGTGGGAGCCTTATATTATGTTGAATTCAGAGAATGCCAAGAGTTTTAGAAAATGAAACATGTTAGCTACTTGAGTAGAAAGAAGCAATATCATTATTTCTTTGACATTGAGCCTCTTAGCTTGCACACGGTAGCTAAGGTTGCTACTGTATAAGTTTTTCTAACATTTTCATTATCTGTCATTAAAACTTGCTTAGAAAATTCATTGTGTTAATATGCTGTTAAACAAAGAAATATAGTTTTCATTGCATTTAAGTAAGAATATCTTTTGAAATTAATAGAGTTGATACGCATTATTAACTCTTGACATTTGCTTTCTGAATCTTCAGGAATGAATAAAATGAAGTAATAACTGAAGAATAAAATGAAAATAATAACTGAAATTCTAATTCAATTAGTGATTTTTTAAAAAAATTTTAACATGAAACTGAGAATTAATTTTGGCACCAAGTTGCTTTCTCAGAGAGAGCATTTATTTAACTCTTAGTTCAGGCTAGATAGCCAACCATTTTGCCAAAAATAAAATAACTGGTTCAATCAGTAACCTTTGCTTCAACATGGGCAAAGATGGATTGTGAGGAGATCCAGTAAGGGAGTGGCCGAATAGAAAAACACATGATTTTTCTTGAGTCAGATCGCATTTTCTAGTCAGCATTCTTAGCTTCTCTAATGGGAATGGAGATGACTTTTCCTAAGACCATGCACAAACCTCATCACGTTCTTCTCTTGAGGCACTTTCCAGAAAAACTGCATAACTTCAAGACTTTTGGCTTTTTCACTCTTCATAACACCTTTACAAATATGTTTGCATTTTTGTGGGTCCAAAGATACCTCAGGGACCCTGAATAGATTAACCTTGGGAATCTCATAAAAATACAGAGACAAAGAAAGTTTTTCAGTAGTTCTTCTCTTTCTGCTTTGAAAAAATTTTCCTTCCTCTTTGACATAGAGACTAAAGTTGTCTTCTCTAGCCTTTTAAAAAATATACACATTAAACTCAGTGCAATATTTCTGACTAACTGGCACCATTCAGTGTTATGTATCAGTGCCCTCCAATTATTACTGTATGTTAATTTTGATTAGACAGGAGGTGGCTCTGTGAGTCTTGATTTCCTGCCAGTACAATCAAATATAAGCTGAAGGAATGAAAGCAAATGTTACTTTGAAAACCCTAGTGAGGAGTGTATTGCTTATAAATTACTTAAAAAGTGAGTCGTGTTTCAGTTAAGTGATTACAAATGTCTTTAGTGGATATGGTGTTTGAAATGGGCATTCAGTTAATATTCTATTCATTCCTAGTCCACGCACAATGCAATTTCAGAATTTTATCTTTCAATATCCCCATTGTTATGGACTGAACTGTGTACCCCCAAATTATTATGTTGAAGCCTTAACCCCCAGTGTGACTGTATTTGGATATAGAGTCTTTAAGGGAATAATTAAGGTCAAATTAGGCCATAAGGATGGACTGTAATTAAACAGGACTAGTGTCCTTATAAGAAGAGGAGGAGAGAACAGATTTCTCTCTTTCTCTCACTTTCTCTTTGTGTGTGTCTCTGTCTTTCTTTCTCTTCAAGCACAACCAGAGGAAAGATCATGTAAGTGTAAGAACATGGTGGGAAAGCAACTATCTACAAGCCAGAAAAAATCCTCATCAGAAAATAATCATGATGGCATTTTGATCTTGGACTTCTTGTCTCTAGAACTGTGAAAAAATAAATTTCTGATGTTGAAGCCACTCGGTGGTATTTTGTTATGTCAGCCTTGGTGGATGCATTTTCATTTTTCACATTTTATTACTTTTATAATGACTCTTTCTTTTAGAAGCAAGTGTTCTGATGGAACAGAAATGGATAGGGGAATGATTGACTGGATTGGCTTATTCTTAAGCCTTGAATTGATTAATATACACCAAATTGAACTGAGGTGATCCATCTTTCCTCCCTCTCCAAAAACAAACAAACAAACAATTTGAATACATTTAAAACCTTTTAGAGACAGAAGTGTGTTCTGTTTAGAATCTACAGTGCTTAGTCTAAGATCTGAGATACAGAAGCTTTCTTTCTTTCTTTCTTTTTTTTTTTTTTTAAAGATTTTATTTATTTGAAAGAGAGAAACACAGCGAGAGAGGGAACACAAGCAGAGGGAATGGTAGCGGGAGAAACAGGCTTCCTGCAGAACAGGGAGCCCGATGCGGGGCTCGATCCCAGGACCCTGGGATCATGACCTGAACCGAAGGCAGACGCTTAACGACTGAGCCACCCAGGCACCCCAGCTTTCTCATATATATCTGAATAATGAAGTGAATGTCAATGAAATCAGTCTCCAATTATATCTCTTAGAGTCATTTCAAAGTATGTTACCTCTTTGAAACAGATACAGCAGTGCGGTAAGGTATGCCAAGTTTCAATAATTTGGTGAAGCCACAGTGACATATATTATAGTTTTTGTTATGAATTCTACTGTTCCCAATGCTTCTGCTGAAATAGCTATGACTATAAAAAGCCCTGGAAATAAGCTTGCCAAATGCTGGACAATTTATATATTTCATCCATGTTCAATTAATAAATTTTTGTTATTTAATTAATTCTGACCTCATGTCAAAAAAGTCAGTGTACCAGGCAACTCCGTGTCAGTCAAGATTGCAGGTTTCCCCACAAAGATTTATAGGATGCTGGTGGTACCTGAAATAAATATTAGTTCTAGGATATCTCTCTCCGTTTTTCTCTCTGTTTGTCTTTCTGTCTTTATCTTAAGCACTCTCAAAATGTTGTCAAAGGACACAATTGGGTTTCATGGAGCCAGAAGAGTTGCTATGTTATATCAGGACTAGGGTCATCAACATGAATCAACCTTCCTTTCTTTATGATATAACTGTAACGTACTGTTTAACTTTGTGTTTTTCTTTGCCTCAGTGGAGTAAATGCTTAGGCTTGTGTAGGGCTTCCCTCTTTACCATTAAAGTGTACTCTTTTGAGTTTTGTTTCAAAAAAAAGGTAAGGTCATAAATGTTTGACGAGGCAGAAGTTAACTACAAAATTAGAGGATATTGAATGTTTTTGTGTATCTGGAACCTCTTTTAATACAGCAATGGAGTAAGAATCCAAAGAAATTCCTAGAGTACCTTTCCTAGATGCTATGGTATAGGATCTTTATGTACAATTAATCATTTAATCCTCATACTAATATGGCAAGTTGGATATGATTATATTCATTCCAAAGATAAGAAACTAACTTGCAGGTGGTGTGGGTACATACCCAGCTAAGAAATGCTAGAGCTAGAATTCACATTCAAGTCTTTCTGGCATCCTTCTCAATGCAAATACATAAAAGAAGTATTTTAAGAAGGGTACAGTGAAGTGTTATTGATAGATCAGGTGTGGTAACGTTTAGACTTAAATGAATTAATTTAAAAGAATTTTAAATACATAGTCCCCTTTGTGCCAATTCCCACTAAAACAAAATGAGAAGGTGAAAAGTGCCTGGGTGGCACAGTCAGTTAAACATTTGACTCTTGGTTTTAGCTCAGGTCCTGATCTCAGGGTGGTGGGATCAAGCCCTGCTTTGGGCTCCATGCTTAGTGCAAAATCTGCCTGAGAGTCTCTCCCCCTCTCCCTTTGCCCCTCCTGCTCCTGCATGTGCTCTCTCTTTCTCACTCTCAAATAAATAAATAAATCTTTTAAAAAAATTAAGCAGTTAGAATAGATTATGAACATAAGCCTGCCATTCACTGAGTACTTTTCTTTATGACAGAAAATGGACTAAACATTTTACATGTCTTAGTTCATGTACTCCTCAGAAGAAATGATGTAGGTGCTATTATCTATATTTTACAGATGAGGTAAGTGTGACTCAGAGATGCTCATCAACTTACTCCAGGTCAGGTTGTTTTCAGCGGCAAAGTTGAGACTCAAACCAGGTCTCTGATTCCACAGGCTTGTCTCTCACCACTACTGCTTTCTGTAACACAAGCTCAAAGCCCACTTCAAGACTAGATTTTGCAGGTTTATCAGAGGTCTCAGGCCTGGGAGTGGAGCTAAGATGGGGCTGGGAAGAGGGTATGGTAGAGATGGGGCTATATTTCTACTAAACATACAGAATGGCAAAAGCATCAGAATGTGGAGCCTCAAGTGGTGTATATCCCACTATCAAGAGAAGCCCTTAAGCATTTGTGTTCACTCTGTGTACAGTCAGAATGGATTGGAAAACCTCTTTCAAGAAGGACATGGATACAACCTTGCTACGGGTAAAGCCACAGGACAGTGTTGCCTAATCTATTTCATGATTCTGGGTAGTCCCAGCAATTCCAAAACATTCTTTTCCAAATTCTTGTTTTGGGAGAGAAGTGTTCTTGGTCTTCATTCCAGAAACACAAAGTAATTTTCATTTTCAAAAAATTATGTGTTTTTCAGGGTCACATTAACATTTTGCAGTGCCACACTGACATTTTTTTCCATGATCTATCAGCAACCAGCTATCTTTGCAGAAGAACTTATCAAGATCAAACTCTGCTCTGCCACCAAACTTATCACCCATGCGGAGGCTTTCTTGGGTGATTTCCCCCACTTTGTGCCATTCTATCTTCTCCCAAGCATCATTACATGTTCATTTTATTTAGGACCTGGTAATTATCCTGGTTCCCTTTCTCTAAATCTAAGCTTTAGAGAAGGGACGCCCAATATAGTTAGTAACTGCAATCCACATGTGGCTATTTAAATTTCAACTGATACAAATTATATAAAATTAAAAATTTAGTTTCTCAGTTCATTAGCTACATTAATTGTGAATACTGCAAATATGGAATATTTTCATCTTCACTGAACACCTTATTGGGCAGCACTGTTTTTGAGGTTTGATTTCCTAAAGAAGATATAACTTAATGACATGTAGATTATATTAATTTCCATGGTATTCCTTACCTCTCTACTGCATGTCTCTTCATGGGGTACCCTATGTAGAGATATTCATTGTAGGAGAATTATATATAACTTTGCCCCATTATCAACAAGTTTGATCAGATAACTTGCTTTGCCCAGTGAACTATGAACATAAGCAATGTGTGTTCTTTCTAAAAGAAAATTTTAACAGGCAGTGTGTATTTTACCATGAGATCTTTTCCCTCAGTCTTGAAGCAAGCAGCATTTGAAAACAGGACTCTTCTGAGTTCCTGGGTGAAGATGACATGGAGGAGAATTGAACACATCCATAATCAATATTTAATGAGGACAAAAAATAATCTTTTAATGTTTCAACTCACTATTTTTAGTATCATTTTAATAAATGATACTAACTTGGCTTAAGCTGACTGATACAAATATGAACTCTCTTTCAATATTTTAGAAATAAAACCAGAATACTAAGAGATTTTCTTCAGTGATATTCTATATAAGGTTGGACTGGATGCTGACGTAAGAGGAAAAGATCATACAGATGATGCAGTTGATGATCATGTTCACGTCTTATACAGAAAACAAAAGGTTTGCCCCTGATTGAATTGGTCGAGCCATGTGACAGGACAAGAGCTGATATTTTTGGAGTTCATTCTCTTATCAAGTGTTCAAAATCTGAGTGATTTTCATCCCTAGGGTATGAATAGTCCTCCAATGAAGAGCCCTCTATGTAAGAAGATGTGCTTTCTGCAGTCAAATGATTCTTTTCATATATTTTAATAATGTCTCTGGTGTTTGCATGGGGGAGCTTTCTTTTTTTTTTATTTCAAGGGTATTTTTTCTCCATTCCAATGCTATCTTTATGTTTTGTAGTTAGGTCAGTGGAGTAATAATAAATACAAATAGACACTAAAGGATTGAGGAGTTGAGGATAAAGTGGGCAATAAGTTAATCACATTCACATTAACATTTTGTGACCATGAGATCTTTTCCCTCAGTCTTGAAGCAAGCAGCATTTGAAAACAAAGCCTGAGGAGGAGATGTAGATGATGTATATTTTTTTCACTTTTACTTTTATATTTAGAGTCTTGTACTGATTGAAGTAAGAAAGATTTGGAAATCATTATTTCCTTGTGGTAGGATCCTTGCTGCTCAAGGGGACTAAGGAAATGTCCAAATGAAGAGAGTAATGATGGAGAGTTGAAGATTCAGAGTTATAACTCTTGAATATTTGAGTCAGTAGAATTTCCAGATCATCAATGATACATCTCTGTAAAAATGAATTTTTGAGCTAAAATACTCTTAAGAAAGAATCCTATTATCCCACGTGATTGAGAGAGCACTGGTCCAGGGATAAGATGTCTTGGCACTGATACTAGTAGTATATAAGAATTGGGGGAATAACTTCATTGATATGACCTTTGCTCTACTATCTATAAAATGAATCCTTTATCTAGCTGATCTCACTGGTTCTAATTTGTGGATGAATTTTAACAAAATTATTGATACATCTTTAAAAATACATATATCCTTTCTGATGGAGGTGTAATATTCACCTGTATGTATGGACCATATCTTCTTTATCCATTTGTTTGTTGAAGGGTATCTTGGCTCTTTCCACAATTTGGCAATTATGGCCATTGCTGTTATGAACATTAAGGTACTTGTGGAGCATAAAGAATAGCATGGAGGACATTAGGAGAAGGAAAAGAAAAGTGAGCCAGGGGAAATCAGAGGGGTAGATGAAGCATGAGAGACTGTGGACTTTGAGAAACAAACTGAGGGTTTTGGAGGGTGGGGGAGAGGATAGGTGAGCCTGGTGGTGGGTATTGATGAAGGCACATATTGCATGGAGCACCGGGTGTGGTGCATAAGCAGTGTATCTTGGAACACTGAAAAAATAAAATAAAATTTAAAAAATACTTCAGCATAGTTTAGAAATACATATATCATACATGTAGGTATATTTTTAAAGAAAAAATATGTGTAAGACTATGCAGAAATCATAAAAATTTATTGACATATTGGAGCAATATTTCTGTATACTACTAAAATTAAGATAGCATTAATCTGAACTGCATTGTTTTAAGTTAGGGAGCTAGTTACCATTATCAGGAAAACCACTGAGAAAACACCTCAGGAACTATAGTTTAAAAAAAGGCAAGAATATAAAAAAGGAACTCTAAAAAATATCTAATTAACACAAAGGAAGACAATAATATAGGAATAGGGAAACAAAGGCATAAGATGTATAGAAAACCAATAGTGAAATGGCAGATGTAAATACTGCCTTCTATGTAATTACATTAAATGTAAAGAGATCAAACATTCCATCAAAATATAGAGGTTGTTAGAAGGGCACCCAAAACTCATCTAAATAGATGCTGCCTATATAGAAATATTTTATATTAAAAAAAAAAGCCCAACAGGTTGAAAGTAACAGTATGGAAACAGTATACCATGCAAACAGCAACCCAAAGAAAACTGGAGTCACTATACTAATATTAGATTTAAAAAAAAAAACCTCTAAAACAGAATTTTTTTATTAGAAAAAAGAGGGATATTTATTATGATAAAGTGGTGAGTCAAAAAAGAAAGCTCTAACAATTCTAGACATATATGCATCTAACAACAGACATAAACCTGACAGAATTAAAGGGAGAAAAATCCAATTCGACAACAGTAGTTAGAGATTTCAATACCTTTTTTCAACAATAGATAGAAAAACTAGTCAGATCAATGGGAAAATGAAAGACATGAACAACACTATGACAACCAGATCTGACAGACAGAACACTTTACATAGCAACACTAGAACATTCATTCTTCCATGTGAGAGAAGAGGAGATGAGTGGTTTAGTCTCTGAAATACATATGAAACTTCCTGCAGGGAGAGCCCATATGCCAGGGCATAAAGGGAAAAGGAGATTCAAGAAACTTAAAACAATTTTAAATAAAGTGATAAAGAAGTTTCTCTGATTGCAATGAGATCACAAAGAGATTAAATTAGAAATTAGTAACAGACAAGTTACTAAGATTTACACATAGCTGATCAAATGAGTAATACATTGCATACGTCATCATGGTCAGTAGACTCCTAATTCATGTCTAGAACTGTACTCTGGGGCCAAAAAAAATTGATTGGAGGGATATATCCAGTGACAGTTGAGCACATCTTCAATTATATATATTTTTCAGTATTTGATCAGCTTGATTAATCAGCTTGGATAATAGGTGTGCGTGTAAGACAAGAGGAAGAATTTCCATGTTTTGGTTTTCACTGAATTTTCAATGGCTTCTGGTTACTGTTCTACTTTAATGTTGATCATTTGCTATAAGAACTGGATATCAAAATCTCTCCTAATAGTAAGAAGCAGAAGGATACAGAACTTGTTCAAGATAGCTGGTTAAAATCAGCATAGTCATCAGCTTAGAAAAAGAGAGAGAAATAAAGCAATAAAGGGTTTAATCATGTTTGAAACAATATTAATGCAACCATGACCAATAAATAATTTTGGACAACAGTCATGGCTATAATAAAACTAACCATCTTTGGGGATGAGGAGAAGGGTGTTTAGAACTTCATTTTTTTCCCCAAGGAATGTAACTGGCACCAGTGACCATCATATTGTAAAATGGAATTGCTTTATTTCCTTGAGTGGTAACTGAGGACTGAATCAAACAGTTTACACCACTTTTCACTACACTTGTTTCATTACCATTAATGAGAGAGCATGCAGAGTTTGAGGGGAAGATTTGTTCCTGAGCCTGTACTTCTGGGATTACCCTCTTGATCCTCTTAATATTACCCCGTACATTTTAAGGAATTCAAATTAGAAGTGAAGGGAACTGAATATGTCCTGTGACCTTTTAAATAATGAAGTGTCCCTAAGTTCTGTGCCTCAGTCTTTTAAGTCTAAGAAAATTCCCACATCCTCTCTTACTTAGCATTCATTCATCTGCTAAATTTCCCCAGAATATCCCTGGAAAAGATTTACACTGGTTTCTCCAAATTAAAGAATCAAGTCCTTCTTGAAATATTTTTTGGCACACTATAGCCATTTTACTAAGTAATGTTGTCTTTCAAATTTGTGAAGTAAACATCTCTCCCTCCCCTTTACATCTTGAGGCTATTAATATATACAAAGAAAATTTTATTTTAATATAGAAACAGAATATAACAGGGAAAGGAAAAAAAAACAGATATTGAGGCAGCTTTGTTCATATTTTGTAGTTTTATTTATAGCACATGGCCTCTGATCCAGCCAACCTAGATTTACCATGTGCCCCTTTGCAGCCTTTTCTTTCATTCTCACTTCCTAAATAATTATGACAGTTGATACTATTAGAGTGTCAGTCATGTGGCAGACTTTTTTTTCACATATTAATTTTAATCATCTCTAGAGTCTGCCATTGCATACTGCGCTCTCCATTCAGTGGATACAAGAACAGCAGTTCAGAATGATAGCCACTTGGTTGAAGTAATATAACGAAGAGGAGAGTCAAATCTGTGATTCAAACACAGGCTAAACCAAAGTTTTGGGCTCTTCTATCACTCCTTATTGAGCACTATGCTCACTTCCTGCTTCTCGAATTGTCAATCACCAGCCTGATCATTGTGCCATAGAAATTTACTTTCTCTTTTGATTTTTTCCTTATTTCTCTATTTTTCAATTACCAATTTGTTCCTTGAACTCCTTCCTCTGCACAGTTTTTTTATTATAATTTTTTTAACATCTTAATTTAATTTTATTTTTTTCAGTGTTCCAAGATTCATTGTTTATGCATCACAGCCAGTGCTCCATGAAATAAGTGCCCTTCTTAATACCCACCACCAGGCTCACTCATCCCCCCACCCTTCCAACACCCTGTTTGTTTCTCAAAGTCCACAGTCTCTCGTGCTTCATCTCTTCCTCCAATTTCCCCCAATTCACTTTTCCTTTCCTTCTCCTAATGTCCTCCATGTTATTCCTTGTATTCCATAAGTAAGTGAAACCATATGATAACTGACTTTCTCTGCTTGAGTTATTTCACTCAGCATAATCTCCTCCAGTCCCATCCATGTTGATACAAAAGTTGGATATCCATCCTTTCTGATGGCTGCGTAATATTCCATTTTATATATGGACCACATCTCCTTTATCCATTCATCTGTTGAATGGCATTTTGGCTCCTTCCACAGCTTGGTGATTGTGGACATTGCTTCTCTCACAACATATATAAAGATAAGTTCAAAAAGGATGAATGACCTCAACATGAGGCAGGAATCTATCAAAATCCTAGAGAAGAACATAGGCAGTAACCTCTTCGACCTCAGCTGCAGCAACTTCTTTCAAGACATGTCTCCAAAGGCAAAGGAATCAAAAGCGAAAATGAACTTTTGAGACTTCATCAAGATAAAAGCTTCTGCACAGCAAAGGAAACAGTCAACAAAACAAGGAGGCAACCCATGGAATGGGAGAAGATATTCTCAAATGACATTACAGACAAAGGGCTGATATCCAAGATCTATAAAGAACTCCTCAAACTCAACACCCAAAAAATAGATAATCATGTCAAACAATGGGCAGAAGACATGAACAGACACTTCTCCAAAGAAGACATACAAATGGCTAACAGACACATGAAAAAATGTTCATCGTCATTAGCCATCAGGGAGATTCAAATCAAAGCCTCACTGCGAAACCACCTTACACCAGTTAGAATGGCTAAAATCAACAAGACAGTAAACAACGAATGTTATAGAGGATGTGGAGAAATGGGAATCTTCTTCCACTGTTGGTGGGAATGCAAGTTGGTGCAGCCACTTTGGAAAACAGTGTGGAGATTCCTCAAGAAATTAAAAATAGAGCTACCCTACGGCCCTGCAATTGCACTACTGGATATTTACCCTAAAGATACAAATGTAGTGATCCCAAGGGGCACATGCACCCGAATGTTTATAGTGGCAATGTCCACTATAGCCAAAGTATGGAAAAAACCTACATGTCCATCAACAGATGAATGGATAAAGAAGATGTGAAATATATATATATATATATAATAGAATACTATGCAGCCATCAAGAGAACCGAAATCTTTTTTTTTTTTTTTAAGATTTTATTTATTTGACAGAGAGAAACACAGCGAGAGAGGGAACACAAGCAGAGGGAATGGTAGCGGGAGATGCAGGCTTCCTGCAGAGCAGAGAGCCTGATGCTGGGATCTGACCTGGGCCGAAGGCAGACGCTTAACAACTGAGCAACCCAGGCGCCCCAAGAGAACCGAAATCTTGCCATTTGCAATGACATGGATGGAACTAGAGGGTATTATGCTAAGTGAAATCAGTCAGTCAGAGAAAGACAATTATCATATGATTTTTCTGATATGAAGAATTTGAGAGGCAGGGTGGGGGGTCATGCAGGGATGGAGGAGGTAAATGAAACAGTATGAGATCTAGGAGGAGACAAACCATTAGAGACTCTTAAACTCACGAAACAAACTGAGGGTGGCTGGGGGGTAGGGGAGGTAGGGATAGGGTAGCTGGGTTATGGACATTGGGGAGGGTGTGTGCTATGGTAAGTGCTGTGAAATGAGTAAGCCTGATGATTTACAGACATGTACCCTGGGGCAAATAATACATTATATGTTAATAAAAAATACAAAAAAAAGTATTTTACTTATTTATGAGAGAGAGAGAGAGAGAGAACCTGAAGGGGGGAGGGTCAGAAGGAGAGGGATAAGCAGACTTCCTGCTGAGCAAGGAGCCAAAGTGGGGCAAATCCCAAGACCCCAAGGTCTTGACTGAGCTGAAGTCATACTCTTAACCCACTGAACCACCCAGGCACCCTTGACATAAAGCCACACTTCTATGGTCAATTACTTTATGAGAAAGGAGGCAAGAATATACAATGAGAAAATGACAGTATCTTCAAGAAATGGTCTTGGGAAAACTGGATAGCAACATGCAAAAGAATGAAACTGAACCACTTTCTTACACCATACACAAAAATAAATTCAAAATGGATTGAAGACCTACGTGAGACCTGAAGCCATAAAAGTCCTAGAGGAAAACATAGGTAGTAGTTTCTTTGACATTGGCCATGGAAACATTTTTCTTAGATACATCCTTGGGCAAATTAACAAAATAAAAATTAAACAATTTGGGACCACACCAAAATAGAAAGTTTTTGCACAGTGAAGGAAACCATTAACAAAATGGCAAGGCAATCTACTGGTTGCAGGAGAACATTCTCAAATGATATATCTGATAAATATATGAAGAACTTATACAACTCAACACCAAACAAACAAACAAACAAACAAACAAAACCCCAAAAAGTAAAACAAACAAAACCCCTCCAATAATCTGCTTAAAAATGGGCAGAGGGCCTGAATAGATGTTTTTCTAAAGAAGATAAACAAATGGCCTAGAGATATATGAAAAGATGTTCACCATCACTTACCATCAGGGAAATGCAAATCAAAACCACAATGAAACCAACTGAGGGTTACAGAAGGGAGGGGGGCAGGGGGATGATGTAGTTAGGTGAGGGGTATTAAGGAGGGTATGTGTTGTGATGAGCACTGGGAGTTAAATGCAACTAATGAATAACTGAACACTACATCAAAAACTAATATACTATATATTGGCTAACTGGACATATTAAGAAAAAAAAGTAGTAAAAAAAAAACACGATGAGATATCACCTTGCGCTTAGTAGAATGGCTAAAATAAAAAAGTCAAGAAATATCTGGTTTTTTGTTTTGTAATTTAGTAGCTCTGAGGTGAATTGTTCTTGTTGAACTGAATGAAGCTAACACATATTTAATGCCACTCATGTCTCTCCAACTCAATAAAATAAAATAAAATATAATAAAAATAAAATAATCAGTACTAGGCTTTGAAAAAAATGAAGCATTCTGCTCATATTTTTTTGTTTATTTTGTTTCGTCTTGTTTTGTGACAGCATGGTTGCACAGTGTATGTGCCCAATACTTGGGGCATTAGAAAAGAATAAGCATCTTCTACTCTGGAGAACTTATTCTTTTAAATGCAGTAGATTTAATTAAGTAAATCAGAAGGTAATGCATGGTAAAATTTATGGATTTTTCATGGAATAGAATTGAGTAGAGGGGAAAGTAAAAATTGTATATTGGTTCAGAAAGTGAGAAGAATCTTCTTCTTCCTAAGAGTAACCTCCATGCTGGGTAATATTAATATGTACAGGTAGAGGAAATGGACAAGGTAAAATTTTGGAGACTTTACCTGCCTACTCTGGACAGAGGAGTTTTGTCCTTCAGACAATTATGTCCTTCAGGAAAACAATAATTTCTGGGTGGGCTGAGTTGACAGTAACTATTCAAGTGATGCCTTGGAGAGTTTTAGTTTGCAACAACATGCACATTTTACTCACCTGGGACAAAAAGAAGGCAGGGAGACCAGTTAATAGGATGAAGCCAGAAAATAGTTGATGAGAATTTGTACAAGCAAAGAATGATATATCCAGGGAGAATATTTAAAGAGAGGATGTGTTTATAGAAGAATTAGAAAAAAAAATGAGTGAAAATTTGCATTGTTAACACTAAAGAGATGATATTACTACTCAGTGATTTCACTCAATTACTTAAAAAAGACATTGGTTCTTTGTGTTCTCTTCTTATAGATAATCTAAAACCTCTAGTTGGCAATTTATTTCCTGTTCATTGAATTTCAGTGGGGACAGAGAAGAGTTGAGTAACAACTGAGTTGTGAGATTGTCAAAGGTTCAACTGTTCTTCTTTCGTAATGATTAACTTATTCATGTAAATTTTATGTGACAAATCTTATACACTCAATATACAGATAAAGAAAAGATAAATAAGCAATTATAAACAATTATAATTTAGTGAGATAGTATAATTTATAGAAAAGCATGGGTTTGTGTAGCAATAGTTGGATGTAGGGAGGTCTAACCAGGAGAAGTGAGGGATGCCTTCCTTGAGGAAATAATACCTGGACATAAAGTAGATAAATGAGTGGTGGCTAATCATTTAAAAACATGGGAAAGTGGGATGCCTAGCTGTTTCAGTGAGTAGAGTATGCAACTCTTGCTCTCGGGGTCATAAATTCAAGACCCATGCTAGGTGTGGAGTCTACTTAAAAAAAAAAATAAAAAGTTGGGGAGAGATTAAGATGTTCGAAGACACAGAGTTAAACCATTATGGGAATTTTAAGCTGATTTGAGTATTTTCTTGCAACATGTTATGACAAATGTGATGAGATATCTGGGCAGCACCTACAATATGAAGAGGGTTTTGCTCCAGGCTGAGGAGTTTGAGCTTTATTTTGAAGTCTTAGAATTCCAACAAAGATAATTATATGATCAATTAAACTTTGAAAGATCAGCATTGTGCCAGTGAAAAGCAAAGCATGAGCAACTGTAGAATTTGGTAAGAACTTTGAGATTCTTAAATAAAGAGTTGGAAATATAAAATAGAAAATAGCAGCACAGGACTAGATAAATGATTAGATATGAGGTGAAGGGAGAGAGCAAGATAGCATAGTGGACTCTAGTTAGATGGTTACCAAGCCATTCCTTCCTCCTTTGGACAGAGGTAATTGATGTTTCTTAATTATCTTGTGGTGGTGTGGAACCACAAGGAAAGTTATTGCCAATGGAATGTAAGTGATTTGTGGGCAAAGGAGCTAAAAGGGGCATGCTTTTTCTATGTTCTCTTTCATCTCCCAAGTAGATGACTGGATGATGTCAGGATGATGTTGGAGCCATATTTAGAAGATGACAGATCCAATAGGTGAAAGTAGCTTGTATCTCCAAAAGTCTGCATGGGACAGAGACTCCACTGGTCTATATTGACTCTAAAAAGATTGAGAAATGGCAGAGATGTGTGCGTGTGTGTTAAGACTTTGAGGTTTTACCCCGTATTTTTTTTTTTTTACATAGCAGCTAGAGTTGTCCTGATTAATACAACTGCCATTTAAATTTGTGACTTGAGAATATGGATGGATAAATAATATCTTTCACCAAACTATGAAACACGAATGGTAGTATGAGCTTTCTGGGTGGAAGATAA
This sequence comes from Procyon lotor, assembly GCA_028646535.1. NCBI lineage: Eukaryota > Metazoa > Chordata > Mammalia > Carnivora > Procyonidae > Procyon > Procyon lotor. The sequence goes on from CM053603.1 coordinate 51,937,196, forward strand.
TTTTAGATGTAATCAACAGTTTTTGATATGGCTGTGATTTATCAAAACTGTATGCCAGTTGGGGATTTGGATATGATTCTGGAAATTAGAGGAAAAGATAAAGCTGGAAACATGGTAATAGGAATTATTGGTATAAATTAAATTGAATTTATGAAAGGGAATGATAATACCCAAAATTTGTGTGCTATGAGAAGAGAAATTGTCCAGGACTAATGCCTTAGGGACAGGAATACTGAAATAATAAAGAGAACAAGAACTTGCAAAGGATACTAAAAGAAAGGAACACAATGATGGAGCAGAAATCCAGGAAAAAGAACTGTCTCATAAAGTAAAATTTTATGATAAAACTGCATATAGGAAATAACAGCCAACAAAATCAGTATTTGCAAAAAGGTCAAGGAATAATTAGTCCATTAGATATTACTGCTAGGGGGTCTGGATTGTCATGACCATATGCCCTGTTTGCCCCTTATCTCAAGTTTAGATGATAGGCTATGTGGTCACAGTTGTAAGAATCTCTGGTAACAATAGTTTCAGTGGTTATGAAATGAGTTTGCTGTAGATTAAGAAGTTCACAGGTGAGACAGTGAGGAAGAAGAATCTCTTCAGAAGCTTATTGGTGCAAAGAAAGAATGAGTTGTAAAGCTTGAAATCAGGCAATGTGATGCCCCCAGCTTTGTTTTTCTTTTTCAACATTTCCTTAGCAATTCGGGGTCTTTTCTGGTTCCATACAAATTTTAGGATTGTTTGTTCCAGCCCTTTGAAAAAACTGGTGGAATTTTGATCAGGATGGCATTGAAAGTATAGATTGCTCTGGGCAGTATAGACATTTTAACAATGTTTATTCTTCCGATCCATGAGCTTGGAATGCTTTTCCACCTTTTTGTGTCTTCTTCAACTTCTTTCATGAGTGTTCTGTAGTTCCTCGAGTACAGATCCTTTACCTCTTTGGTTAGGTTTATTCCCAGGTATCTTATGGTTCTTGGTGCTATTCACAAATGACACTACAGACAAAGGTCTGATATCTTAGATCTATAAAGAACTTCTCAAACTCAACATCCAAAAAACAGATAATCATGTCAAAAAATGGGCAGAAGACATGAACAGACACTTCTCCAAAGAAGACATACAAATGGCTAACAGACACATGAAAAAATGTTCATCGTCATTAGCCATCAGGGAGATTCAAATCAAAGCCCCACTGAGAAACCATCTTACACCAGTCAGAATGGCCAAAATCAACAAGACAGTAAACAACAAATGTTATAGAGGATGTGGAGAAAAGGGAATCTTCTTCCACTGTTGGTGGGAATGCAAGTTGGTGCAGCCACTTTGGAAAACAGTGTGGAGATTCCTCAAGAAACTAAAAATAGAGCTACCCTATGACCCTGCAATCGCAACCTACTGGGTATTTACCCCAAAGAAGCAGATGCATTACAAAGAAGGGCCACATGTACCCCAATGTTCATAGTAGCAATAGTTACAATCACCAAACTGTGGAAAGAGCAAAGATGCCCTTCAACAAATGAATGGATAAAGAAGATATAGTCCATATATACAATGGAATATTATGCCTCCATCAGAAGGAATGAATACCCAACTTTTGTATTAACATGGATGGGACTGGAAGAGATTATGCAAAGTGAAATAAGTCAAGCAGAGAGGGTCAATTATCTTATGTTCTCACTTACATGTGGAGCATAAGGAAAAACATGGAGGGCATTGTGAGAAGGAAGGGAAGGGTGAATGGGGGGAAATCAGAGGGGGAGATGAACCATGAGAGACTGTGGACTCTGAGCAACAAACTGAGGGTTTTGGAGGGGAGGGAGTGGGGGGTTGGGTGAGCTTGGTGGTTGATATTGAGCACGTATTTCATGGAGCACTGGGTGTGGTGCATGAACAATTAATCTTGTAACACCGAAAAATAAAATAAAAGTATTTTGGGGAAAAAAAGAAAGAATGGGTTGGTCTAAGTAGCTCGTCAAGGAGTCAATGGAGAGATTTTTATTGTTCATTGTTTTTTTTTTTTCAAGTTAAGAGAAACTTGAGCATCTTTTGTGCTAAGGAACAAAAAACCTTGTGGATAGAGAGAAGTGTTAGATTTCTTGGTAATAAAGGAGATTTCCTAGATTAGGCTCTAAATGAGGCAAAATGGATTAAATGTCCGTTCTTTGTCTACTTCATTACCCATTGGTTCTTCCTGTTGCCACTCAGAATCACAGGATTTGTGGGTTTTAGGCCTGCATCATGAATAATCTCTCCTAAAAGATAAAGCCTATATTTTGGCAAACATAGTGATTTTTGTGATCTTGTAGGTGATTCATATCTTTTTCAGCTTCAATATGTGTTCAGATGCTTTGTCATTTTTTTTCCATGCTAAATACTCTCATCAAATCATGGGGTATAAAGCTGACACATTTTTTAAAAAAGATTTATTTATTTATTTGAGAGAGAGAGGGGCAGTATTTGAAGGGGGGAGAGAGAATCCCAAGCAGACTCCCAGCTAAATGCAGAGCCTGACTCAGGGCTCTATTTCAAGACCCTGAGATCATGACCTGAATCAAAACCAAGAGTCAGATGCTTAACCTACCGTATCACTTAGGTGCCCCTAAAGCTAATACAGTTTATTTAAGACCTGGGGTATAAACAGGAGCTTATTTACTAACCAATATATCTTTTTTTCTTCTCCCTTGAGGATCATAATCACTACTATATATATAGTATATATATATACTATATCTATATATTAATATATATATATATATACTATATCTATATATTAATGCCCTTAAAAATCTCCAAACCACAATTCATAATGTGGAAGTAAAAAATCATTTATCCACATTATGCTACTGAATTATCAGTGTTTACTGTACTATATATGGGGAGGAAGTCAGAATTAAAACTAGTGAGATAAAGTCAGACTCACCAGTTTGGATTCTTACTTACTTAGGAGAATGAGGAAATGCAACTTTCAATATCATTAATCATGCATCTCTAATAGGATATTTTGTTTAGCAGAAAACTTTCTTGCAACAAGAACCATATTTTTTTAATAAAAGAAATCTGTCTGTTATGAAAAAAGGAAACTAAAACAGAATATATATTTTTTAAGTTTGAAAAAGTATATTGCTTGAATTGGTGAGAGGCTTATGGGCAGAGCAGGCACTAGCTCAATGGTTCATGCAAAATAGCAAGCCAAAAGACTTAGCAGAACACAGAGGTTGCGATCTCATTATAGGAAGAACATTACCGTCTTTGAAGATCTGTTCCACTAGAGTTAATATTGGCTCAAGAGAAGTCATTTATGAGAGGGATGTCAGTAGTAATTGTGATTTTTTCCCGAGTAATAACATTGTGTATAAATGATCATGTCTCATTCCCATGACGAGACTGCCATATTAACAATGTTGTAGTTTAAAAACTGACTCTTCTATTTCAACAATCAAGCAATACTTTTATTATACTTTGCTGAGTCCCCCTTCCCCCCCAGGTATCTGGAAATATAGATCTGTTGGAGAGTATTTACATATTTCCTCACGGAGATGAATAAAACTTGAAGAAAGGAGGGACAGCCTTAACATAATAAATATTAAATAGTGTTGGAGGGGAAGAAAAATATTGACATAAGTGGACAGGAATATGAGATTAACATGTTGGGGGGGAGGCAGTCTTGACTGTGCTGAAAGGACAAGTAGGACACAAAGGTACTCTAGGGAAAGAAGACAAAGGGAAACAAGGTCAGCTTATATCAGGGGAGATACAGATGAGATCATGGGATGTCATATGCTTTATATTAGGCTCTGTTGTAGTGGGTGTGTAGGTAGCAACTTTATGAATCTGGTTTCTATAATCTACACTTAAGCTAGATTTGATGTTTCTACTCCTAGGAACTAGATTATCATTCACATGAAACTTATCCTTCCAGTCTTACCCATTTCAGTGAATGAATTCATCCAATTCCAAGAAAAAAGGTAAAAAATCATACCTAATTTCTCTATCCTTTTCTCTTTTATGGCCAATATACCCAAGTCAGGTAAATTCTATTTCCTATGGGTATTTTAAAATCCATGAACTTCTTTCCTTCTTCATTCTTATCACCTTAATCTACATCCTATTATCTCTTAACTGGACTTCTGTGGCTTTTTTTTTTTTTAAGTTATTACTTTATTCTACAAAACACTCTCTGGATAGTATTTCCTCTCTGCACAGAAGCCAAAAATGTTTGAACAATGTAAATGTGATCATGTCAACTGCCTTCTGAAGACCTTTAATTGTCTTCCATTTTTTTAAAAGATTTTTTATTTATTTGACAGAGAGAAATACAGTGAGAAAGGGAACACAAGCAGAGGGAATGATAGCGGGAGAAGCAGGCTTCCCGCAGAGCAGGGAGCCCGATGCAGGGCTAGGTCCCAGGACTCTGGGATGGTGACCTGAGCTGAAGGCAAACACTTAATGACTGAGCCACCCAGGAGCCCTGTCTTCCATTTTTTTTGCAATGTTTTCCAACATCCTTAACTGTATGACTTTCTCTCTGTCAGATGGTTCTCTCTGGAGCATTTTCCCCTTTTTTATGCAATCCTTTTAGCCAGCCAACTTACATTCACCCTTCTGGCCTCAACTTAAATGACTCATCTGTAGGGAGACATTTTTCCTGATGTCACTCAAGCTAGGTAAGAACCTGCTGTTTTATATTCTGATAACATCCTGTCCATAGCAGGCATTACAGTGTAATTAACTATGTTGTTGTGTAATAATGGGTTAGTACTCCTCTTCCTTCAGTCTTTAAACCCTCAGAGACAGGGTCTATGCAATGTTGGATTCCTCATTGGAGGAACAGTGCCTGGCACTTTTTAAACTCTCATTATTAAATGAGTAAATCAAATGAATGTTTGGCCAAAGATATTAATACCAATTTTTGTGATCCTGAAATTATTTAATACAAGGCTCACTTTGACAAGGATGAAAGATTAATTTGATTTTTATTTAAAAAATTTCCTTCTCTTATTTTCTTTAAAATATTTTTTAAAGTTTTTATTTATTTTTTAAAGATTTATTTATTTACTTTTTAAGTTTAATTTTATTTTATTTACAATTAATTAACATATAATGTATTGGTAGTTTCAGAGGTAGAGTTCAGTGATTCCTCAGTTGTATATAACACCCAATCTTCATTACATCACGTTCTTTCCTTAATACCCATAACCCAGTTACCCCATACCACCACTCCCTTCAGCAACCAAAAGTTTGTTTCCTATGATTAAGAAACTCTTACTATTTGTCTCCATCTCTGACTTCATCTTATTTTATTCTTCCCTCCCTTCCTCTATGCTCCTGTTTTGTTTCTTAAATTCCACATATGAGTGAAGTCACATAATTGTCTTTCTCTGATCAACTTATTTTACTTAGCATAATATCCTCTAGTTCCATCCACATCATTGCAAATGGCAAAATTTCATTTTTTGATGGCTGAGTAATGTTCCAATTTATATATATATCACATCTTCTTTATCCATTCATCTGTTGATGGACAGCAGGGCTCTTTCCATAGTTTGACTATTGTGAACATTGCTGCTATAAACATTGGGTTGCAGGTGTCCCTTTGGATCACTACATTTGTATCTTTGGAGTGTATCCCTAGTAATGCAATTGCTGGGTTATAGGGTAGCTCTATTTTTAACTTTTTGAGGAACTTCCATACTGTTTTCCAGAATGGCTGTACCAGTGTGCATTCCCACCAGCAGTATAAGAGGGTTCCCCTTTCTCTGTATCCTTACCAATATTAGTTGTTTCCTGACTTCTTATTTTTAGCCATTCTGACTGGTGTGAGGTGAGGTGGTATCTCAGTGTGGCTTTGATTTGTATTTCCCTGATACCAAATGATATTGAACATTATTTATTTACTTTGGAGGGGGTGCAGAAGGAAAGAATAACCAAGCAGAGTCCCACTGAGCATGCAACCCAACAGAGGGCTCAATCCCAAGACACATGAGATCAGGACCTGAGTGGAAACCAAAAGTCAGTGAGCTGAAACCAAGAGTTAAAGCCAAAACCAAAGCTCAATCAACTGAGTCACCCAGGCATCCCTAAATTTTTTATTTAAATTCCAGTTAATTAACATACAGTGTAATGTTAGTTTCAGGTGTACAGTATAATAAATCAACACTTTTGTTGGACTTAACTGGTTAGAATGAAATCATATATATTTTCTTTCTTTCTTTTTTTTTTTTTTTTTTTCAGTGTTACACTGTTGGTGGGATTGCAAGCTGGTGCAGTCACTTTGGAAAACAGTGTGGAGATTCCTCAAGAAATTAAAAATAGAGCTACACTTTGACCCTGCCATCGCACTACTGGGTATTTATCCCAAAGAAGCAGATGCGTTACTAAGAAGGGCCACATGTACCCCAATGTTCATAGCAGCAATGATCACAATTGCCAAACTGTGGAAAGAACCAAAATGCCCTTCAACAGATGAATGGATAAAGAAGATACGGTATATATATACAATGAAATCACATATATTTTCATGTCCCAAACAGCTTCTTTACTCTTGGTAAAACTCATGGTTCATGTGTCAGTCAATATATGTGCGAATGCTAAGGGTCGTTTTGCTAGATATCGTCAGGATTTGGTCTCTGGATATAGAAATATTTTAGAAGAGAAAGTTGGAAGAGTATCTCTTCAAAGCCATCATTTTCTAAGGGTAAATGACTTAGTGCTATAAAAAACAGTTGGTGATAGGCAACTCTAGCCCTGTGATTTTTTTCCCATGGTAATGTCTAGACTCTACTGTACTGTCTTATAAAATACAGCTGCACAGAGATGTTGTAGTGGGATACTAATCCTCTAAGTCAAACTGTTTACAATTTAAGAAACCATGATACAGTGTAAAATATTTTACCATATTGGCCTATGAAAAAGAAAAAGATCATGGGCTTGAAATCTAGGACAAATTGGGTACACCTACAGCATTGGCCATATTCCTTTCTGTTATATTTCTACTTTTGGAATTCACGTACAGAGGAGGTGTTTCTCTTTCTCCTTAGTTCATAGCACACGATTATTATTTGTATAGTTAATTTTCCTATTTTATTTATATTATTTTATTTTATTTTACCTTTTTTTCTCCTTCATTTCTGATCCCCACGTCCACTATGAGTATTGGCTCTAATGTGTTTGACATGTGTCTATAAATAGGCATGGTTATTTTGAGTAACATGAGTTTTGTTCTGTGTTTGTTTCAAAAGTATGAATTGGTATGTGCTATAAGTCACAAGTGTTTCTTTTAATAAAAACTTGACTATTTATAAGATCTATTCATCTTACTGTTTGTATGTCTAATCTTTATTTCTAATTACTGGTTTTGTGTAATGTAAATCTACCACATTTTACTTTCCTATTCTTTTTTTTCCCCCAAATACGTTTTTTATTTTTTCAGTGTTATAAGATTAATTGTTCATACACCACACCCAGTGCTCCATGCAACACGTGCCTTCTTAAGTTTGGTGGTGGGTATTGAGGAGGGCATTATTTTCCTACTCCTTAATGGTAACTAGATATCTTTTAGTGCTCTTCTATAAAAATTTACACTATTATAATAGGCATCCGTCTATATGCCTTTTTTTAGAAAAGATTTTATTTATTTATTTGAGGGGGAGAGAGAGACCGCATGAGCAGGGAGGGGGCAGAGGGAGAGGAAAAAGGAGACTCCTCACTGAGCAGGGAGCCCAGTGTGGGGTTCCATCCCAGGACCCTGATATCGTGATCTGAGCTGAAGGGAGATGCTTAACCAACCGAGCTACTCAGGCACTCCTATATGCATCCTTATAGATCTCTGAAAGTATTTATTTAGACTATAAATCCAGGTGAGAGATATCTGAGTTAGGACTTTACACTCTTAAAACCACTTGATTTTTCCAGAATTATTTTCAGAATAGCTATGTTAGTTCACATTATTGCCCATAGCATGTGAGAGCTCTTGTTCATACCTTTGCCAGGTCTGAATATTATCTAACTCTTTAATCTTTCATAAACTCACAGGTTTAATGTTAGGTCCATTGTTTTTCTCTACATTTTTAGTTGAGGTATTAAAGCACAGATTTTAAATGTGCAAATCAAGGAGTCTAACAAATTAATAAACCTATGTATCCTCCAACCCAATCAAGATACATAGCATTTCCATTGCTATAGAAATTCCTCTTGATTTCCTCTAATTTGTGTTTTTGTTTTAATTTTCATGGCTTTTAATGAGTTTCTGTATCCTTTCACATGTTCTTAAGATATAACATGACAGTTATAGTTTCTATATTAAATAATATATTTTCTCTCATATTTCCTAGTTAAGCTTTCTTGGTGCGGGAGAATGTTTAAGCTGATCTTACATCTGACAACAGTCATGAATTCTTCTATTTGTTTAGATACTATGTTTTTTTCTATGGATTTTTTTATTTAGGAAATAAAATCATTAGTTAATAATTAGAATTTTATCACTTTCTTTCCAAATTTGACACTTCTGCACTGTTTGCAGTTTTGTAGCATTTGCTCAGACATAGAATATGACATTAAACAACAGCAGTGTGTGTGAGGTCATTCTTGTTCTATCATCTTAAAATGAAGATGCATTTAAAATTTCTCTACTAAGTAATTTTTGCTCAATATAGGATGAGTTTTTTAAATCCCTATTAAATTAAAGATGTTTATTTCTATTACTAGCTCTCTGATAGTTTGTTTCTATATCATCAATGCATATTAGATTTTATCAACTGCCTTTTAGGTGTGGAATCATCTCTGTAATCCTGAGAAAAGATATCTATCATCTATCATCTATCTCTCTATCTATCATTATCTATTATCTCAGCATGTGTGTATGAATGTATGTATGTATCTTATCCATCTATTTAAATCCTTATTTATATATATTTGTATATATCTTTATTACAAATATATGTGTATTTATATATATTACTTATACTACTCTTTTAGAACTGTCTTTGATTTGGGTAACTCTCTCAACTATTTTGTCTGTTTGATCTATATTTTAGTGATTTCTCTTTAGTTTTATTTTATCCTTCCAACTATCTTTTTATCAATTATCCAGCTTCTTGAATTGACTGCTCATTTATTTTCAATGTCCCTTGGCTTTTGACTAAAAGTTACACATTTCTCTTTCAGTACCTGTTTATCAGTGCCCCATAACGTCTGTCTGGGGTCTGAGCACAGTAAAGAATTGGGCACGCATTCTGATGCATATTGTGTCTCAAGTACCCACTGGCTCCAACACTTTGGTCAAAAAAAAAAATCTGTTGGATGGGTTGTTCACCCAGAGCAGTGGTTCTTAACTGGAGGTGATTTTGTCTCCCCAAGAGACATTTAGCAATGTCTGGAGACATTTTTGGTGTTGTAATCTGGGATATGCTATTGGCATCTACAGGGATGTTGTTAAATGCCTTACACTGCCCTAGACAAGCCTCCACAACAAAAATATCAAGTTATGTGACTGAGAAACTTTTATCTAAAATATGAAGAAGATTATACATAATAGACAATGTTGTTTTGACTATATTCTATCACTTACTAGCACTTTGATCTTGGAAAACTTACTTCTTTCTGAATCTCAATTTCCTCAGAGTAGAAGATGATGCTGCTTACTCTGAAAGATGACATATAATATATGATGAGTGGTGTGACATGAGTGCTTAGTGAAAGGTGCTTGTTAGTGCTTTGCTCTTGGCTTTTGTAAGGAGGGCATAAGAAAGAGCTAAACAAAAACATTTCTGCATCTTCTGCAGTCATGCTGTGGAATATATTACCACTGTGTAATTTTATCTCTGGTTATATAAGTTCTCCCACAATGAATTTTTTCACTAAAAACTGAAGAATTTCAAGTTAACCTATCTTTAAAAATATACTACTAATGGGATTTTAACTAATTAATATTGACCTGTTACTGAGGTTTTATTATAATAATTTTACTTGGATGTGTCTGTTATTCTGCTATAATTGGTAGGACTAAAAAGTACATAGCATTTTAAATATATGTATTTTCGTGAGAACTTGTCTCTTCCATTATGCTAGATAGCTTCATAGCACTTGGATTATACATTGGTTTTAGCATATTCCTTACTTATTGTAATTGATCTCATTATTTTTGTGTCTTTTGTCTGCTACTAAAATATGGGAATTCAAGTGGCTTGTTCATCTTTACCTCCCTGGCAATTAGCACATGTAAGGACACTGTCCATGCTACAAGGAAGAGGTCAGGGAAGGATACTTATGGACTGGGGACAAGCATGAAAAAAGCAGAGTTCTTGAGCAGAAAAGTAATGGAATATAATATAATACTGGGAAGGTTGGGAGTGGGTAAATAACAGAGAGACATGAATGTCAGGCAGGCTAAAGGGTTTGAAATATTATTTCTTTTACTTAAATGATTAATGAAATAATGAGTCTGAGCAAAGGATTGAACTGGTAAAAAGTAGACATTTGGAAAGATTAGTGATTACAGTATGCAGGATAGACAGAGAAGGAAGAGAACTGGAAAGAATGAGGATAAGTCAGGGTAATTTAGTAAGTCACACAAGAAGGTGACAGTCTAAATCACAGGGAAAGTTGTGCATTTAGGGGAGATTTGTGGAAACGGAGGTAATAGGACCTGATGACTGCTTATAGCAAATGGGGAAAGGCCTCATATGGACTCCAAGGTTTACTCCTGGGAATGAATGGTGGTGCTGGTGATAGAAATAAGGACACTAAGGAATGAAGCCAATTTTTGTGTAGTAGGTTAAAAAAAAAGTGAACTGACAACTATGGATTGAACTAATATGGTTCTAGTGCCTGTGTTTGCATGTAGGTGGTTTACATGATGTATTTCTCTTAGAGTATTTTTTATTTTTTATTATTTTATTTTTAAAATTTATTCAACAGAGAGATAGAAAGAGACCACAAGTACTCAGAGCAGCAGGCAGAGAGAGAGGGAGAAGCAGGGTCTCTGCTGAGGAAGGAGTCGGATGCGGGGCTTAATCCTAGGACACTGGGGTCATGACCTGAACTGAAGGCAGCCTCTTAACTGACCAAGCCACCCAGGTGCCTCAAGAGATGTTTTTATTTTAGAAAATTTGAATTCCAAGTATTGAAAAGACATTTATGTGGAAATGTATGGTAGATAAATAGAAATGCAGTATGAAACCTGGGTATAAGACAGAGTCCATATAGAAGTGATAGTTAAAGACTTGGACATAGATAAGATTTTCTAGGTAGAAAGAAGAGAGCATCACCAAAATTATATTGAACCCTGAGAAAATCAACAATTGAAAGAGAAGGGGGAAGGAGCACAATACATACTATTTATTGAATACTTACTATGTACCAAACATTGAGCTAAACATTATACGTTATCTCATTGAATGTGCCTGGTGCAGAACAATCAGAAAATAAATATTTCTTTTAATGAAGGAATGAATTTCCATGATAACAATATTATAAAGTAGGAATTATTTTTGCCTCATTACAGATAGAGGAACTAAGTTTAAAGAGGTGTAAATAACTTCATCATCACATAATGAGTAATGGATGCTTTTGCATTTGAAGGTAGGTCTATTCGAGTTCAAAATATGTGGTTTTTCCATTATGACATACTGTCACTTTGGATAATGCTATTCTAAGAAAGGAGAGAATTTGAACTGGAAAAGGATAATCACATACATAAAATGCTGGGGGGGAAAGGAGAAAAATAAAATTCTAAAATTTAAAATGAAAATAGTCTACTCAAACATGGATACTGGTTATGAACAAAACACAGAAAATCATGAATATTATATATTTGGAGCAGCAAAGATTCATGAAAATATGATATTTCTATGCTGTATGTAGAGATTTTCTAAATGGAATCAACAGAAAACTAAGTGATAGAAATGGCTCTTACTAATGGAGTCATTATGATTCCCTACAGCCTAGAGGAGTCAAAAGCAGAGGAAAGCAAAATTGGAAAAGGCACATGGCAAAAGACATTTTTCTTCTTCTCCTTGGGCTTCTGAGGGAATTATTTTGGAAACAAACAAAAAAAATCCAGAAAATGCTAAAAGTTCTTTGAGGCTACACTCAGGATGGAGAAAAACAAAAGAGAAGATATGGATTGTGAGGAGAATGAGCCTATGATGATTGCTCTGGAGCCTGTTAGGACCATGAAACAGTGGGCCCAGATGCTTGCTGCTGGATCGTAATGCCAAGAATGAAGAGGTAAAGAATCATGGCTAATTAAAATGTAGTAGAGTTAATAAAGATGGACATTAGTGGTATGTTGAAGTTTCTAGGAAGCATAAGTATGTTGCCATTGAAAATATCTGCCTCTAGGAAAAGGACCAAAATTGCTCAGATGCCCCACTTCAAGACATAAGGCAGTCTGCTTGAAGCAAAGTGTCACAAACTTGCCAGGGGATTTCTCCCCAAAATTTCTCATCATGTTCATAATGAACATAAGCATTTCCATAGCTCAAAATACCTTAGGAAAGAGACTTGGGTATTTCAGGATGACTCTGCATTTAACTTACTTTTTCCATGGAAGCATTTAAGGGATGTTAGCACTCTGTTGGGCATTTTGGGAAAATACTCGCCCAGATTATAATTCATATTTTGGAAACACTGTTAGGGCTCAGGAAATGTCGATTATATTTTTAAAAATCTGTGTTTAGATTGTTAGATCCTATAATAATCTCATTTGTCCTGGGTCTCAATTTAGGATATGAATGGGTATAAAAGGGAGGTGTTATTATAATAACTTACTGGATCATTGGAAGCATGTGGAATATGGGAAAGATGGAGATGGAGCAGCCCTTTTGGATCAGGGTAAAAGGAGCAGCATCAGTTTTAAGAGGAAAAGCCCTACCGATAATTTATGAAGAAGAGGCATGTGATCCCATCAGGAACATGGGTGGGTGCAGGACTGGCTTGGATAAGGTGGATAGAGTTAGGTAGTCTGTACACGCATGGAGTACAATGTTATTTTCTCTGTCACAATAAAGGATTGGATTGATAACAGATGGTCTTTGACTGTGTTGAATGTTATAAGGTGATGGGATATCTGTTGTATTTTATTTTAATGATGTTATGTGTAGTTATTACATATGCAAATAACAGAAAGAACATGAATGAATAGTATAAATCAAATTTGAGACAGAAGATGAAATAAAAGGTGATTTTTGACTTAGTGAAGAATGTGACTATGCACCAAATGCAGTAGAAAATATGTAGTGATTCAGTTTACTGTTTGAAGTCAACATCAAAGTGATACTCATGAAGTAGTGGAGGACTTACATGGTGTATCTCATTGGTCTCAGGTAGAGACAGAGGAGCAGAGAGAAGATATAAGAATGAAGATAAACACTTTTTATGATAACCTGCTGATATTTTCCCCTCCCAGAGTAGTTTCAATCTTGGCTGACCACTGATGTTACTCTAATTTATCAGGAAAAAATATCCATAGCAGTGGGGTGTTGCTGACATGTTCCAAATTTGATGAGGAGTAAAAAGTTCTTCCAGTCCCTTAGCCCACACCCCATAGAGGAGATCTGTTGTTAGAGGTCGAGGTCATGGGTGTTGTTGAGCCATGCTACATGGACGTGTGACATATGAACATTTGGTTTAATGCTCTGCTGTCACCACTTTGAAATCCTTAATCATTTTTTCCCCAAATATGTTTATTTTATTTTTTCAGTGTTACAAAATTAATTGTTCATACACCACACCCAGTGCTCAGTCACCACTTTGAAATCCTTAATCATTTTTTCACAAAGGGACTTGTATTTTTATTTTTGCACTGGGCCCTAAAAATTATGCACCTGGTCCTGGCCATAGTGTGACAAGTATACATTCCTCTGTGCCTAGGAGTTTTAGAAGTTTTAGGACAGGATTGAGCTTCATTTTCCATAATCTTTATTGCAGATCAGACTTTTGGACTGCTCCTATTCTCATGAATTTGGGGTTATAATAGAAGACAGGTACCTTCCCTCATAAAACAGAAATCCCAAAGGAAGGGAAGAGAAGCTCAGGAAGTGGAGTAGGACAGACAAAGCTTACAATTGACCAGGAAATGAGAATGTTTTGGAAATTACAAGGTGAGACTATGTGAAACCTCTGGCTGAGTGAAGTCTGTGAGCATACATAAGAAGACAGGGTTTAATATTATTGAGTTAATATTAATGAGTGTTTAATATTACTAAATCTTTAAACACAAACTCCATGGCAGATCTTCAGTAATCCAGAATAGTACAAGTGAAAAGCTTGGTCTAATAACACCCCTGAATAAAACTCAGGCTCAAACTCAGGGTATTTTACTTTGAAGGACCTACAGTTTTCTCAGCCTCAAGAGAAAAGATACAGTATAATTTTATCTATAACTCACTCAAGAATGTAGCCCAATCAGTATTTTGCATTCTGATCAATGAGCTTAACACTTCTAAAGGTAAATTAATTAGGAGAGTGGAGTGGAGACAGGGAGAATGTTCTTGAATCTTTCCCCTGGAGGCCAGAAATATCCTTTTCAAATATACATAATTTTTAGAAGCTCCAGTTGTAATCGATAATAAAACTTTTATAGTTGACTGCATTTCTCTTCTCTTCCCAGACTAATAGCTGTAGTCCAGAAGTTGGAGCAAGTTTCCCCAAGGGCTAAAAATGTTAGGATCACCAAACAAGAATGTTCGCTGTGAAATGCAATGAGCTCAGGCAATTTACAGCATTCATTCTCCCTTTCCATAAATGGCACTTCATTGCTGCTCCATAGGCTGTGGGGAAATGGGTTTATTGCATTCATTTTAAGAAATATTCCTGCACCTCTTTTGTGGGCCTTCCTACAATCTCAGCTATATTTCATCTCCTAAGAAGTTTGTTAAATGTAGCTTCAAGCAGTTCACTCTGGTAGGTGTGCTTGAGCCATTATCATCCATTTTTCAATAAAGCTGTGGGTGAAAGTGTCATTGATTCTTTTTCACCAGGAGAGAATATTAGCTTTTTATCCTCATCATATTATCTCTCTGCTTGACTGATAAAACTGTCATGCTAAAGGAAAGGTCAGGAATTATCGAGTGGGTGTTCATTTAATTCCTCTCTCACCCCCTTCTTCCAACAAATGTGTTGGGAATGTAACAGAAAATTTGTGTTTATGAAATGAGAATAGAAGAGAGAGATAAATGGATGAAGTCCTCATGGATTAATGACTTCATTTTGTTGTCTAGAAATATGTGTGAACCTTAAAGTGTCTTCATTTATAACATACAGTTTCCCCTTATTTCATTTTTTTATGTTGATAGAAAGAATTTTCAAATGACATTTAACCAAGCTATGAGGCTTCTTTGATAGGTTGTCACATTCCTGGAAATGGGCAGGGGTGGGAGAACAGGAGAGGATAGAAGGTTTACATGGCCAAAAAAGATGATACTACTCTCATTTTCCAAAGAACTCAAGAAAGTTATAATTAGTGGAAGTTCTTCTAATTGTGTTTTATTTTCCAGGTAGCATGGATTAATGCTGCGATGAGTGGCTGAGAATGGGGAGGAACCAAACAGAAGAGATTCGTTAGAGCCCTGGTGAGTAATTTAAAGGAAACCAAACTGTAAACTCAAGCAATAAAACTAATGGGCCAGCTCCAGGTGCTTCTTCTCTTTCCATTCACTTTTTGTGATTTTTATCTTGCCCTATATTCTCCAGATGGTCTGATGAGATGGGAAGTTTAGGATTTCCCCCTCTCTCTGCCCCTACTCTCTAACCCTAAACAGCAATCTCACTGAACACTCAGGAGAGAGCACGATCTTAACAAGATCTAGTTTGAATCCAAATCAGCCATTTCATGTTATGTGATGTTAGGCAAAATAATTAACTTCTCTGCATCTTGCTGTTCTTTTTTTTTTTTTAAATATGGAACGCTTCACAAATTTGTGTGGCATCCTTGCGCAGGGGCCATGCTAATCTTCTCTGTATCGTTCCAATTTTAGTATATGTGCTGCCGAAGCGAGCACTGCATCTTGCTGTTCTTATGAAGAAAAGGAGAGAGTAAGAGGTGATTATCCTGTGGAATTTCACTGTGTCTCTGAAGCCAAAACTTAGAAATCATCCTTGACTCTGCCCCATTTTCCATTCCTCACTTCCAGTAGGTCAGAAACACTTTTCCAATTCTAACCACCAAATATCTTTTGGGTCTGTGACGTGTTCATTTTTTTAATGCCATCCCCTTAGACCAGATCCTCATGGTATCTTACTTGGACTACTGAGATGGCCTTCTAGTTTGTTTCCATCCTATCTCCCTCCCCTTTCCAGTTCCTCTCCCTATAGTCAGGATGGTGTTCATCCCAGGTGCATACTTGATTCAATTTCTAGCCTCTCACTGTAACTATTAAAGTTGCCCTAAAATCTGGATGGCTTTGGAGCACCTGGGTGGCTCAGTGGGTTAAAGCCTCTGCCTTCGGCTCAGGTCATGATCACAGGGTCCTGGGTTCAAGCCCCACATCGGGCTCTCTGTTCAGCAGGGAGCCTCCTTCCCCCTCTCTCTGCCTGCCTCTCTGCCTACTTGTGATCTCTCTCTGTGTCAAATAAATAAATAAATAAAATCTTAAAAAATAAAAATAAAATCCGAATGGCTTTTCCTCACATTTAAACTTTTCCACAATCTAGCAATTCCCTACAATTCAGTAGTGTGTTCTCTCTCTCTGTTTAATTAACTTTGTTGGGCTAACTACTTAATTTCTTTGTATCTGCCTATCCTTAGGCTTAAAGTGTCTCTCTACATGGCACTTCGTTTCTCACCCAGTGGTCCTAGCTTAAATATGTCCTCTTCTTAATCTTCCCTATTTCTTTGAATAATCTTCATAATTTTAACATTTCTATTGTTATATTTATTATGCTAAATCAGATTTTCTTGTATGTGCCCCTTTTTAGATATATCCCCCAGATGGAAGAGGTTAATCCATAGGATCTTTGTATTCTTTGTCTAAGATGGTTCTAAGGTTTAAGACATGAATGAAGTCATGACTATCTGATAATAATACTATTACCCTTCAGGGTCACAGTCTATTAGGTGCCAATAAATGATAGTCTCTCTTTTTCTTTCTCTTCTCTTTCCTAACATCAGTGTTTTAGTTAAACACACACACACACACACACACACCAATGTTGTGGAAAAGCCTAAAAGGCATTCATGAGAAATGCTTGTTTTAGGGAAACCAAGTAAAAGACAATTTCTATAGGAAATAGCAGCAAAGTAGGTCCATGAAAGCCACCGAAGATGAAGCAAATAATATAAAAGTTTGTTTAGATTAATTTATCATTAGTATCTATCTTGGTGGGAAAGACTCCATTTCCCATCTTTCTTGCTTGCATTTTACCAAGCTCCAGGAAGTTCATCAAAAGTGCTTTTCTGTAAGCTGCTTTCTCTTTCTGGGATACTCTCTCCCTTTCTTCAGCCAACTGTCTCTAATTTGAACTCTAAATTAAAGCTCCTTTCTTCTGGAAGCTACCTTAAGTTGTCAAGGCTGGTCGCATTATCTCTTCTATGTGTTCACATAGCTCCTGTGTTTTCTACTTTTTACCCTGCCTTATATTCATTGTTCTTTCCATTGATTGTGAGCTTCCTGAAGACAAGGTTGGTGGTTCATTGATCTTTATGTTCCAGTGCCCCATACAATGTAGATATTCATTAAATACCTGAATGTATTAGTGGGTGAACAAATAAATAAGTCACTGGCAGAAGTCTTTGTCTGTCATTGTTTTGTACATGACCCTTTCTAGAGTATAGTCCACTGGATGACAACTGCTATTTTTATCCTGTGTATGGAACAGTGCTTTGCCCGTTATTTAGATTGATTGGAGGCAAAAGCTCTAAAAGCCAGAAATACTTAGTTCCATTTCTTCCCATCCAAGAGCAATGGAAGATGTAAAAGGACCAATTTGGGAAACAGATCCATACTCTAGATCTTGACATCTACCTGCAAACATTTGTAACATCCCTCTCTTTTTGGCCTCTCATTAAATTTGCAGAAATTATGGGGCACTTAAGCAGCTCTTGGCTGGCACTTCACTTTTTCCTCTTTGAAATCTGTGAGTTGTAATTATTTGTTGCCCTCTCGTGGGTCAGAGTTCACTTCTTAGCTGGGAAGAACCTGTCCGCTGATCCCCCAGCACACCCATCCATTTCTGCCTTCCTGCTGGCATTTTTAGAATGCTATGACACCTAGGGAAACTTCTGATTAAAAAAGGTTTAAAACGAGTCAAGATGGGAGGTTAAAAATAACTGAAATGCTCCTGCTGTCCCAGTTAGTAGACGATGGCCTAGCAGTTAAACCTCCAGGCAGTGCCTCTGGCGAACTGAATCCAGCACCTCATCATTATTTTCCAGAAATCCTTAGGTCGGCTGAATCTGTAGCCATTAGCTAGAATGGAAAGGTTTTGACCTGTCATTTAAACAAGAAAAGTCAGCCAAGCCAAATTCTTCATTACAGGGAAGATTTTTAGTGTTAGAAGAAATCATGGCCTCTTTAATTCGTAAAGGAATGATAAGGGAGCAACTTAGTGCTCCCCTGACTGTCTTCCTTCTGCTTGTGTCCCTGCTAGTCTGGATTAGGTGTCCCTCCCTCTACATTCTGAGAATACCTCCATGATCCATAGCTCTTGTTGCTGGGGGAGCCAGCTCAGAATGGTGGCTGGGAAGTCAGGCTCTGGAGTTGAATTGCCAAGAGTGGGTGACAGCTCTGCCACTTACTAGATGTGTAATCTTGGACAAGTATTTTACCACTCTATGCTCCAGTTTATTTATTAGTAAAGTGTATGTAAAAATATATCCTTTCCTTCATGGGGTTTTTGTGCAAAAACTAAATGAGTTATGTGCACAGCTCCCTTAAGAGTGCCTAGGACACAGTGGGTAGTTATTACATGTTAACTGTTATTATGACTAAGATGATATTTTTAAAATTATTATCACCTGTCTTTTGTGTGCATGCCTGCCTTTTCTACTGGATTGTGACTGTTCTGAGAACAGGGATTTCATCTTTTGACTCTGAATCTCCAGGATATAATGCAAGAACTTCGTTTTTAGTAGAAACAAAATAACTGAATATATGAACATACAGAAAGACCTAATTCACATCCTCATTTGAGAGAGAAGAAAAATGAGACCACAGATCAGAAAAGGATCAGTGTCCAGAATTATAACCCAGATTTCTTGACTCCTTATCTGGTGTAATTTTCTAGGCATTGCAGGACTATTTGTGCAAGAAAAATAGAGGGGTAGGATCAACTTCATGGTCTGGGGGTTTGACCAATGATAGAATTTGAGAAAAGAAAATGAAAGCTTGAAATAAGAGATATAACATCTTGCTCTATTATGGGACCTAATTTTCCAGAGATTTTTGAGCCATCAAACTCAAACTTGTCTCATCTAACAATGGCTTTCAAAGATTTAGCAATACAAAGATATATCTATGTGTATATATAATAACACCTACAGCCAAAACTCAGAGTAATTATTTGACTAACTATACATAAGAAGTGAAAAAGTGACTGAGTCAGCACAAGTCTCATGACTGGCCTTTTAATTCAAGGCTCTTTTTAGTAATGCAAGTTATCAATTATTGAATATTTAGGATGTGTTAGATACTGTGTTAGATGATTTGTGTTCATAATATTAACCATTCTTTATGATCATCCCTATTTTATATTTTACAGATGAGAAACCTGTAGCTTATAGAAGTGAGACAACTTCCAAGGTCATACAAATAGAAAGTAGCAGAACTGAGCACTGTGATTCATTAGCAGAACCCAGATCACTCATTGTCACATTCACCAAAACATCTCTGCAACCCGCTTAAAAACTCTGGACTTCTACAAACCAGAAGAAAGAGCGACAGCAACAATAATCATCACCAAATCCTACTGCATGAAGTTCAATTTCATGTTCATTTTCTCATTTTCCAAAAAAATATTTTTTGAGTTCTGCTTTTGGCCAAAATGGAGTATTGGGGAGTGGATATGTTCTCTTAGCTACAGCAACCAATAAAAGGATCTCTCTCTCTCTCTCTCTGTCCGTGTGTGTGTGTGTATATATATATATATATATATATATATATATATATATATATATATATGTTTTTTTAAGAGTTTATGTATTTATTTGTCAGAGAGAGAGTGCACAAGCAGGAGGAGTGGCAGGTAGAGGGAGAAGCAGACTCCCCACTGAGCAGAGAGCCTGATGCAAGTCTCATCCCAGGACCCACATCATGACCTGAGCTGAAGGCAGGTGCATAACCGACTGAGCCACCCAGGCGTCCCAGGACAAATATATTTTTTAAAAGCTATTTTTTTAGACACTGGATATTAGTCAATGGAACACAGTGACCCTGAGAAACAAGTTAAAAACTCAGCAAACTAAGAATAGAAAGGACTTCCTTAACTTGAGAAAATACATTTACAAAACACCCACAGCTATCATCATATTTAACAAAGACTAAAAATTTCCCCTGATGTCAGAATCAACATTGTACATTTTATTCAGCATTGTACTGGTTGTACTAGGCAGTGTAATGGTGGGGCTGAGGAGGGAATAAAAGGCATTCAAATGGGAAAGAAGAAAGGTAAACTGTTTTAATTTGAAGATGACATGATTTTTATGGAGAAAATCCAGTGAAATATACAGAAAAGCTATTATATCGTATAAGAAAGGTTAGCCATATTGCAAGATACAAGATCAATATAAAAATCAATTGTAATTATATGCACTAATATTGAATAATCAAAAGTTAAAATAAAAATACCATTTACAATAGTATCAAAAATGTGAAATGCTGGGGCACCTGGGTGGCTCAGTCGTTAAGCGTCTGCCTTCGGCCCAGGTCAGATCCCAGGGTCCTGGGATCGAGCCCCGCATCGGGCTCCCTGCTCGGCAGGAAGCCTGCTTCTCCCGCTACCATTCCCTCTGCTTGTGTTCCCTCTCTCACTGCGTTTCTCTCTGTCAAATAAATAAAATCTTTAAAAAAAAAAATGTGAAATGCTTAAGCATAAATTTGCAAAGATATGAAAGGTTGCCACACTGAAGATAAAATATTACTGAAAGGAATTCTAGAAGACTTAAATAAATGAAGAGATATACCGGGGTTATGGAATAAAAGACTAAATATTGTTAATGCATTAATTCTCCCCAAATTGATCTATAGACTTGACACAATGCAAGGAAGAATCCAAGCAGCCTTTTTTTGTTTGTTAGTGACTGACTAGTGGTTTCTAAAGTTTATATGGGGATGCAAAGGACTTAGTGTGACTGAAACAAGTTTGGAAAAGTATAAAGTTGCAAGTTTAATACTACTGGATTTCAAGATTTATTATAAAACTAGAGTAATCAGGACAGAGTAGTATGGGCATTAATGAAGAAAATGAGGCCAGTAGAAAAGAATAGAAAGAACAGACTTAGATCCACACATATGTTGACAACTGATTTTAGACAAAGATGCAGAAAAGAACTCAGTAGAGAAAGCATAGTCTTTTCACCAAAAGTTGATGGTAATTGGATATCTATAATGAACAAAAATAAAAACCAAAAAATGATGCATATCTCACCCCACATATAAATATTAACTGAAAATGAATCATATATCTAAAATATTAAATCTAAAACTGTAAGACTCCAAGAAGAAAATGTAAGAGAAAAATGTGGTGATCCTGGATTAGGCAAAGATTTCATAGATAGAATACCAAAGGCACTAAATTTAAGGCACTAAACTATAATTTTTCCCAAGTTATCAATTGGGCTTTATAAACATTAAAAATTTCTACTATTTGTTAAACACTGTGAAGAGAATAAAAAGACAAGCCATGGATGTGGAGAAAATATTTCATAAAAGACTTGTGTCCATACTACAATAAAGAACTCTCAAAACTCAATTATAAGAAAATAATCAAATAAGGTGGGTATTAAAGAGGGTGCATATTGTGTGGGGCACTGGGTATTGTACATAAACAATGAATCCTGGGACACTGCATCAAAAACTAATGATGTACTTTATGGTGACTAACATAACACCATGAAAATTTTAGAAAAATGAGCAAAATGTTTGAATGGGCACTTATCCAAAGAAATTATTCATACAGTGGAGAACATGAAAACATGCTCGGGTGCTTGGGTGGCTCAATTGGTTAAGAGGCTGGCTTCAGCTCAGGTTATGACCCCAACATCCTGGGATCAAGCTCCATATCCGGCTCCCTACTCAGTGGAGAATGTACTTCTTCCTTTGCCTGCTGTTCTGCCTACTTCTGCTCTCTCTCCAACTCTGTCAAATAAATTAAAATAAAATAATAAAATAAAATAAAATAAAATAAAATAAAATAAAATAAAATAAAATAAAATAAAAAACATGCTCAACCTACTTAGTCATGAGAAAAATGCAAATTAAAACCACAAGGGCTTATCACTACATAACTATCAGAAAGGCTAAAATGGGAAACACTGACTGTACTAGATATTGTTGCTGATGGGGAAGAACTGGGACTCTCACACTCTGTAGGTAGGCATCTAAAATGGTCCAAATGTTCTAGAAAATATTTTTCAGTTTCCAGAAATGTTAAACATATGCATATCATTTGATTGAGCAATTCCACTCCTAGGAATTTACTCAATAAAAATAAAAATATATATTTATAAAAAGACATGTTGAGGAATGTTCATAGCAGCCTTTTTTGCGATAGCCAAAACTCAATGATCATCCACAAGTTAATGGATGAACAAATGGAAGATTATTCAACAATAAGAAACAATGAACCATTAATATAAATGACAAGTATAAATCTCAAAATAATTATGCTGAGTGACAGAAACTATATAATAAAGAATACACTCTAGAAAATTCAAATAATTCTTTGGTGTCATAAAGCAAAGCAGTGGTTGCCTGGAAGGTGGAGTAGAAAAGGAAGCAGGTAGAAGCTTCTAGGGGTGATGAATATGTTCACGATTTTGATTGTGGTGAGAGTTTCACTGGTGTATATATGCCAAAATTTATTAAATCATATATTTTAAATATATTCAGTTTATTGTGTATCAGTTATATAGCAATGAACCTATTTTTTTTTTTTAAATCTTGGCTTTTGGCTGTAAACTTGAGAGGACAGTCCTGAGTCAGGATTCAAGATCAGACATGCTGTCATAGGCTAATCAGGCATGGAGTATCTGGTAGTGGTTTCATTACAGTGATGAACATGTGAAGTTCCCTTGTTCTATTTATATGACATAGTTTTTTTTATTTATCTTTACTTATTTGTAACTGATTACCTGGTAACCTAATAAATGGTGGCCAGAGTGTTGCTGGTGGTTGGCTCAAGGATGACATATCTAGAGTGATGACTTTAGCCTGATGACTCTTGGGGGCTTGCAGGTGAACCAAGAGGGGCAGTGGGTTCAGTGGCTTCTAACCAAACATGCACCATTTTTAGCCTTGAAGATCCCTGGTTCCCTTAAGGATTAAGATACAAATTTGTCTGCACATCAGGGGTTCATTCCTGAGTTCTAAATCCACTTGCACAACATGGGTTCCTCTCCACTTGGGTTTTCTAAAGCCCAGAAACTTTCGTCCTAGACCATCAAAACTAGAGAAGCACAGAGGACTTCCACACACAATCTCTGGAGCCAGAGATGTAGGCTCTCACTTGGTCCCTAATGTTCTTTTGTCTCTCAGGGGTGGCAACCCTGGAACTTTACAGGATTTGAGGTACAAGAGGGTGCAAAGAAGACACCAGGATCCCAGGATTGAGAATAGAGCCACGCAAGAAAGACAGGCATCGAGCAGCTGTAGATGAAAATATCACATGCATTGAGTCTAGATGGGATGGTGTAGAATTTAATGAGTTGGTTTCATTGAAGACGCGGGTAGAAGTTGTAAATGCTGGGGCTTTTGTTGAATTCATGTTAGAACCCTCTCTGTAAATGACACAACCACAAGTAACAAATTCAACTTTCAGCAGCTTTTACTCAAGTGTTCTTAGGAATACAGAAATGGAAGTTCACAGCATGTGACACTGGAAAACTCCTGCACATCCATCTTATCTCTTTCTTTCCCTAGAGTCTTGCACTTTAAAGCAGCTCTTCAATTCTTTGCATTACCTGTCTGTTCTCTATCATTTCTCCCCCTTTTCTCTGCTGTGCCAGTTTCTCTCCTTGTCTTCATTCCTTTTCCTTAAAGAGCTCTGTGCCCTTTCTTTGTTTATTGATCATGTAGTTCTACTAGCTACCCTGCTCTTTCTCTCCTAGGAGACTAGAAAGAGTGAACATCTGTGAATACTTAACCCCTGACATTTTCTTTAGTCCTTGTCTCATCACAATGATAAATGATCCTGCTTCAGTGAGCATCTTCAAAATCTGCAAATCTTCAACCCCTGACATGGGCTTCTCTCATTCCCCAGTTTGTTTTTTTCCTGAGTACTTACACTATCTAACTTATCTACATATTTTATCTAATATTTTTTTCAGGGTGGTTCAGATGGTTAAGCATCTGCCTTTGCTCAGGTCATGATCCCAGGGTCCTGGGCTTGAGCCCCAGGTAGGTCTCAGCAGGGAGTCTACTTCTCTATCTCCTTCTGCCAGTCCCCCCTTGCCTCTTCTCTACTGCTCATGCTCTCTCTCTTTCTCTCTCTCTCAAATGAATAAATAAAATCCTTAAAAAAGTCATCTTATTGTCTTTTCCCCAGTTAGAAATGTAAGACTCAAGAGGGCACTTATTTCGTACATGGGTAGTTTTCTAAAACCTCAAATTAAACTTAGTGCAGAGATTTGTATTCAATAAATATTTGTGGAATGGATAATTGAATTCTTGCAAGGAAGCATCATTTTTTTGTTATTTTACCTTTCAGAGCAAGCCATTTCATGGATGTCAATGACCCCCGCAATTCTTTAGCTGGGACTACTCTCTCAATTTTCTCCAATCATCTATTGACTTCTCCTGGCTTATGAGTATTGCTAACAGCAACAGGCAGATTCCTAATCATTTTGATATCTGAAATCAATGGTCCAATATAGCATGGTCAGTTACCTCTTAGAGGTTACAGTTCCATGCAAGAGACAACGAGCAGCCTTCTTGGGAAAGCTGGCTCTTTGGTATTTGGAGCTTTAGCATCAGGAATCAGAACTGAGTCTAGATGCAAGGCTAACCAGTTTTTTGAGAGACACAGATCTGAATTTGAAATTAGATTCTGCCACTTATGCACCATATGTCCTTTGGCCAAATCCTTAACCTTTGTGAGCTTCAGCTTCTTTTTTCTCCCACCTATAACATCGATGTAACAACAAGCTTCAGAGTTTGTATATTAAATGAGATAGTGTATCTAAAGTGCCAGCCCAGGTCAGGGCACATGGGAGGGACCCAATAGATAAATACAGGGTAAAAAAAAAAAAAAAAAAAAAAGGAAGAAAAGAGTGCCCAGGTGGCTCAGTCTGTTAAGTGTCTGCCTTTGGCTCAGGTCATGATCCCAGGGTCCTGGGTTGGAAACTCATGTCTGGCTCCGTGCACAGCAGGAAGCCTGCTTCTTCCTCTCTCTCTACATCTCCGGATGCTTCTGCTCTCTCTCTCTCTTTCTCTTTCTCAAATAATTATTTTTTAAAAAATCTTAAAAAATGGAAGAAAAATTATATATTCAATAAGTGGAAGTTACAGAGAGGAGGAAATTTGGACTTGAAGAGTAATGTTGGGGCAACTGGATGTGTGCAATAATGGAATGACTCTTCTTCAGTCAAGTGCGTATCCCTGTAATGAAATCTTAAGAAGGGCTGGGTGACAATGTATCTGGGAAGACAAAGAGGCAGGTGTGCACTGGGTATCAGAGATGCTCCAAGTGCTTGTCCAGGCCCTTCAAGAACTGGATACCAAAATGGGATTGAACATATGAAAAGTTTCTTAGAGGAGTCCCATGTCTTCCAGGAAGGTGTTTAACTTAATGTCCCTATGTTCAGTCACTGGGTGGGAGCAGCCTATAAGAAGAATGGCATTGGTATGGTGATGAGTTGCAAAGAGCAGCAGCTGGGTCCCTGGTTGAGGGACAGTCATGGAGATGGGATCCAAGTGGAGCCTTCCCAAATCCTGTCATACACAGCACTACCCTTCCTGTTGTTTTCAATCCATGAAGACTAAGGGCCCAACACTATCAATCCCTGAAAAGGGTCAAACATTTTCAATGTCTGAGCATTACTCTCCATCAGTGACTTTATTCTGGAGGAAGTTTAAATTTCTTAAAATGTTTTCTACCACTTTGATTGATCTGAAATTCAAGCTTATGAAATTATAAAAAAAGAGGAGAAGCCCAAATGAAAATTTTTGGGAAAAATGTTCCTTACATACCCCTGTGGGAAGATTTGCTGAAATAGGATATAAAACATCCCATATCTCACAGGTAGCATACCCCAGAGGTAGTACAGAGAGGAGGAAAAGGCAGACCCAGTTCTGACACTGATGCATTTCTCTGGATGTGACCTGGGGCATCTACTTGCCCAGTTTTCCAGGTGAGAGACTGGATTTAATAATCAATATTCTCAGAGGGTTCAGCAAATCTCTGCAATCAATCCTTCCAAGACTGCTGACATTTACTTATTTATTTATCTATCTATGTGTCTATCATCTTATCTATCTATCTATCTATCATCTATCTATCATCTATCTATATCTATCATCTAACTATCTATCTATCTATCTATCTATCTATCTATCATCTATCTATCTATCATCTATCTATATCTATCTATCTATCTATCTATCTATCTATCTATCTATCTATCTATCTATCTATCTATCTATCATCTATCTATCTATCTATCATCTATCTATCTATCTATCTATCTATCTATCATCTATCATCTATCTATCTATCTATCTATCTATCTATCTATCTATCTATCATCTATCTATCATCATCATCTATTATTCATTCATTCATTTATCTATTTATCTATTTATTTATTTATTTATTTTTATTAACATATAATGTATTATTTGCCTCAGGGTACATGTTTGTGAATCATTAGGCTTACACATTTCACAGCACTTACCATAGCACACACCCTCCCCAGTGTCCATAACCCAGCCACCCTATCCCTACCACCCTACCCCCCAGCCACCCTCAGTTTGTTTTGTGAGTTTAGGAGTCTCTAATGGTTTGTCTCCTCCTAGATCCCATACTGTTTCATTTACCTCCTCCATCCCTGCATGACCCCCTGCCCTGCCTCTCAAATTCTTCATATCAGAGAGATCATGTGATAATTGTCTTTCTCTGACTGACTTATTTTGCTTAGCATAGTACCCTCTAGTTCCATCCACATCATTGCACATGGCAAGATTTTGTTTCTCTTGATGGCTGCATAGTATTCCATTGTAATGTATACCACATCTTCTTTATCCATTCATGTATTGATGGACATCTAGGTTCTTTCCATAGTATGGCTATTGTGGACATTGCTGCTATAAACATTCGGGTGCACGAGCCCCTTCAGATCACTACATTTGTATCTCTAGGGTAAATACCCAGTAGTGTGATTGCTGGGTTGTAGGGTAGCTCTATTTTCAACTTTTTGAGGAACCTCCATAATGTTTTCCAGAGTGGCTGTACCAGCTTGCATTCCCACCAACAGTGTAGGAGGATTCCCCTTTCTCTACATCCTCACCAACATCTGTCATTTCCTGACTTGCTAATTTTAGCCATTCTGACTGGTGTGAGGTGGTATCTCATTGTGGTTTTGATTTGTATTTCTCTGATGTCAAGTGATGTGGAGCACTTTTTCATGGGTCTGTTGGCTATTTGGATGTCCTCTTTGCAGAAATGTCTGTTCATATCTTCTGCCCATTTCTTGATTGGATTAGTTGTTCTTGGGTGTTGAGTTTGAGAAGTTCTTTATAGATCTTGGATACTAGACCTTAATCTGATATGTCATTTGTGAATATCTTCTCCCATTCTGTCAGTCGTCTTTTGGTTTTGTTGACTGTTTCCTTTGCTGTGCAAAAGCTTTTGATCTTGATGAAGTCCCAATAGTTCATTTTTGCCCTTGCTTCCCTTGCTTTTGGAGATGTTTCTAGGAAGAAGTTGCTGCAGCTGAGGTGGAAGAGGTTGCTGACTGTGTTCTCCTCCAGGATTTTGATGGAGTCCTGTCTCACATTGATATCTTTGATCCATTTTGAGTCTGTTTTTGTGTGTGGTGTAAGGAAATGGTCCAGTTTCATTCTTCTGCATGTGGCTGTCCAGTTTTCCCAACACCATTTGTTGAAGAGACTGTCTTTTTCCCATTGGATATTCTTTCCTATCTTGTTGAAGATTAGTTGACCATAGAGTTAGGGGTCCATTTCTGGGATCTCTATTCTGTTCCATTGATCTATGTGTATATTTTTGTGCCAATACCACACTGTTTTGATGATTACGGCTTTGTAATAGAGCTTAAAGTCTGGAATTGTGATGCCGCCAACTTTGGTTTTCTTTTTCAACATTCCTCTGGATATTCATGGTCTTTTCTGGTTCCATATAAATTTTAGGATTATTTGTTCCATTTCTTTGAAATAAATTGATGATATTTTGATAGGGATTGCATTAAATGTGTAGATTGCTTTAGGTAGCATAGATATTTTCACAATATTTGTTCTTCCAATCCATGAGCATGGAAAGTTTTTCCATGTCTTGGTGTCTTCCTCAATTTCTTTCATGAGCCCTTTATAGTTTTCTGAGTACAGATTCCTTGCCTCTTTGATTAGGTTTATTCCGAGGTATCTTATGGTTTTGGGTGCAATTGTAAATGGGATTGACTCCTTAATTTCTCTTCCTTCTGCCTTGTTGTTGGTGTATAGAAATGCAACTGATTTCTGTGCATCGATTTTATATCCTGACACTTGACTGAATTCCATATGAGTTCTCACAGTCTTGGAGGGGGGGTCTTTTGGATTTTCCACATAAAGTATCATATCATCTGCAAAGAGTGAGAGTTTGACTTCTTTACCAATTTGGATGGCTTTTATTTCTTTTTGTTGTCTGATTGCTGAGGTTAGGACTTCTGGTACTATGTTGAGTAGCAGTGGAGATGGTGGACATCCCTGCCATGTTCCTGATTGAGAATGGTATTCACTGTGGGTTTTTCATAGATGCCTTTGAAGATGTTGAGGAATGTACCCTCTATGCCTATGCTGTGAAGAGTTTTGATAAAGAAAGGATGTTGTACTTTGTCAAATGCGTTTTCAGCATCAATTGAAAGTATCATATGGTTCTTGTTCTTTCTTTGATTAATGTATTGTATCACATTGACTGATTTGCGGATGTTGAACCAACCTTGCATCCCAGGAATAAATCCTACCTGGTCGTGATGAATAATCCTTTTAATGTACTGTTGGATCCTATTGGCTAGTATTTTGGTGAGAATTTTTACATCTGTATTCATCAAAGATATTGGTCTGTAATTCTCCTTTTGGATAGGGTGTTTGTCTGCTTTTGGGATCAAGGTGATGCTGGCCTCATAAAATGAATTTGGAAGTTTCCCTTCCATTCTATTTTTTGGAACGATTTCTGAAATATAGGTATTAATTCTTCTTTAAATGTTTGGTGGAATTCCCCTGGGAAGCCGTCTGGCCCTGGGCTCTTGTTTGTTGGGAGATTTTTGATGACTGCTTCAATCTCCTTACTAGTTATAGATCTGTTCAAGTTTTCTCTTTCTTTCTGGTTCAGTTTTAGTAGTTTGTGTGTCTCTAGGCATACACCCATTTCTTCCAGATTGTCTAATTTGTTGGCCTATGGTTGCTCATAATATGTTCTTATAATTGTTTGTATTTCTTTGGTTTTGGTTGTGATTGCTCCTTTTTCATTCATGATTTTATTAATTTGGGTCCTTTCTCTCTTCTTTTTGATAAGTCTGGCCAAGGGTTTATCAATTTTATTAATTCTTTTAAAGAACCAACTCCGAGTTTTGTTGATTTGTTCTACTGTTCTTTTGGTTTCTATTTCATTGATTTCTGCTCTGATCTTTATTATTTCTCTTCTTCTGCTGGGTTTAGGCTTTCTTTGCTGTTCTTTCTCCAGCTCCTTTAGGTATAGGGTTAGGTTATGTATTTGAGATCTTCCTTGTTTCTTGAGAAAGACCTGTATTGCTATATACTTTCCTCTCAGGATTGCCTTTGCTGTGTCCCAAAGATTTTGAACAGTTCTATTTTCATTTTCATTTGTTTCCATGAATTTTTTAAAATTCTTCTTTAATTTCCGGGTTAACCCATTCCTTCTTTAGTGGAATGCTCTTTAGCCTCCATGTATTTGAGTTCTTTCCAACTTTCCTCTTGTGATTGAGTTCTAGTTTCATGGCATTGTGGTCTGAAAATATGCAGGGAATAATCCCAATCCTTTGGTACCGATTGAGACCTGATGTGTGTCTCAGCATGTGATCTATTTTGGAGAACGTTCCATGTGCACTAGAGAAGAATGTGTATTCTGTTGTTGTGGGATGGAATGTTCTCAGTATATCTGTGATGTCCATCTGGTCCGGTGTGTCATTTAAAGCCTTTCTTTCCTTGCTGATCTTTGCTTAGATGATTTGGTCATTTCGGTGAGGGGGTATTAAAGTCCCCTACTATTATTGTATCATTATTAATGTGTTTCTTTGACTTTGTTATTAGTTGATTTATATAATTGGCTGCTCCCATGTTAGGGACATAGATATTTATAATTGTTAGATCTTCTTATTGGACAGTCCTTTAAGGATGATATAGTGTCCTTCCTCATCTCTTATTATAGTCTTTGGCTTAAAATCTAATTTGCCACCCCAGTTTTCTTTTGATGTCCATTAGCATGGTAAATTGTTTTCCACCCCCTCACTTTAAATTTGGAGGTGTCTTTGGGTCTAAGATGAGTATCCTGTAGACAGCATTTCAATGGGTTTTGTTTTTTTTATCCATTCTGATACTCTGTGTCTTTTGATTGGGGCATTTAGCCCATTTACATTCAGGGTAACTATTGACAGATATGAATTTAGTGCCAATTTTTTGCCTGTTAGGTGACTGTTAACCATATATTGTCTCTGTTCCTTTCTGGTCTATGTTCCTTTTAGGCTCTCTCTTTGCTTAGAGGACCCCTTTCAATATTTCCTTTAGGGCTGTTTTGGTGTTTGCATATTCTTTCAGTTTTTGTTTGTCCTGGAAGTGTTTTATCTCTCCCTCTATTTTCAGTGACAGCTTAGCTGGATATAGTATTCTTGGCTGCATATTTTTCTCATTTAGTGGTCTGTATATATCATGCCAGTACTTTCTGGCCTGCCATGTCTGCGTGGATAGGTCTGCTGCCAATCTAATATTTCTGCCTTTGTATGTTACAAACTTCTTGTGCCGAGCTGCTTTCAGGATTTTCTCATTGTCACTAAGTCTTGTAAGTTTTACTATTAGATGATGGGTTGTAGACCCATTTTTATTGATTTTGAGGTCTGTTTTCTGTGCCTCCTGAATTTGATGCTTGTTCTCTCTGCCAGATTAGGGAAATTCTGTACAATAATTTTCTCCAATGTACCTTCCGCCCCTGTCTCTCTTTCTTCTTCTTCTGGGATCCCAATTATTCTAATATCATCACTTATCTCTTGAATTCTCCCCTCGTGGTCCAGTAATTGTCTCTCTTTTTCTCAGCTTCTTTACTCTCTGTAATTTGGTCTTCTATATCACTAATTCTTTCTTCTGCTTCATTTATCCTGGCAGTAAGAGCCTCCATTTTTTATTATACCTCATTAATACCTTTTTTATTTGGACTTGATTTTTTTTTATTTTTTTTCTTTCTCCAGAAAGGGATTCTCTAATATCTTCCATGCTTTTTTTGAGCCCAGGTAGCACCTTGATAACTGTCATTTTGAACTCTATTTCTGACATCTTACTAATATCCGTATTAACAAGGTCTCTAGGCATTGGTACTGCCTATTGTTCTTTTTCTTGTGATGAATTTTTCTGCCTTGTCATTTTATCGAGATAAGAATAGATGAGTGAGAGAGAAAAATACTCTGGAGTTCCACAGTTTTCACTGATTGATGAACTTGGTCTTGGCTGGCTATTCTCTCTGATCTTCTAGGGGAAGGTCCATTGCTGTGATTCTCAAATGTCTTTGCCCGAGGCAGAATTGCACCACCCTTGTTAGGGGATGGGCCAAGCAATTTGCTCAGGTTCGCTCTTGGGAGTCTTTTTTCCCTGAGCAGAGTGCTTTCCAAACCACCCTGGAGGCTGGGAATGAAAATGGTGGTGTCCCAGTCTCTGGCTGGAGGTGGTGAGGGCTCAGGTCCCCATTCCTTAGTGCACCCTCAGAGGAAAGCAGCCAATCACTCCCATCTCCCTTGTCTCTGGCTGCTTTCTGAGCTCAGCTGGCCCATGACAGAGTGCCCCTACCTCTGGCGTGCGGCCCTGTCTGAAGTCTCCAAACCTAGCAGATTCCTGCTGTGTGCTCCCCCGCTGCTCTTCCTGGAGGAGGAAGGAGGATGTGTCTTCAGAGCTGCCTCTTGTGGGGTCCCTGCTCAAAGAGCCGTGGCCCGACTGTGTCTCAGAACATGGTGTAAGTTATGCTCGAGCTGATATCACACTGTGAGCTCTTTCTCTGCTGCTGGCTTCTCTGCCCAGATACCTGGGAGCTCTGCCACACTCAGATACCCCTGATCCCTCTGTGACCCCACGGGTCCTGAAACCACACTGTTCCCATGAGGGCTAACCCCCCTCTTACCCTCTGGAGCGATGTCCCTCAGCGGAGTGGACTCTAAAATTTCCGTTTATGTTCTCTGCTGCTCTGTGGCTGCAGGGAGCCAGCCCCTCCTTCCCACAGTCTCTCTTCCTGTTCACTTTGAATTCACTTTTTCCAAACGTCCTACCTTTCAGAAAATGGTGGATTTTCTGCTCCTAGAATTGCTGTTCTTTCTCTCTTCTCTCTCCTGTTGAGTTTGCAGGCTTTTAAAATGGTTTGATAACTATGTAGCTGAACTTCTGGGATATGACACTATCTCAGCCTCTTACTCCTCTCCCATCTTGACTATTGTCATTTAATTAGAATCCCTATTTTGGATTGAATTGCACATCAGCCTTAGTTAACTCTAGAAGCAGCAAAAAAATTATCTTGAGTTTTTCACTGGGTCACCTTTAGCAAAAATTGGCTTGAGAATGAGAGGTCATTTCCTAGTGCTACAAGCATGTTGGACACCTCAGTTAAGTTAGATTAATTTATAAACTGAATATCTATTCAGTGTCAGACACTGTACTCAGTTTTGATGAAACAGGAATGACCAAAGCATGGGTCATGCACTCAGAGCAGTTGCACTGATGTCACATAGTGTATCTTATTCTGTTGACAGCTGAACCACCTTCTCTCATTCCTTGAAAGATGACATTCTCCTTACCAGTCAGGGCCCTCACATTGGTACCCTAGTATCATCATGCAGGATCTATCCACATCTCCTTTCACTTTCCAGCAGAGCCAAAGGAAAAAGGACAGAGAGTTCTTATTTTCCCCCACTATTTCTGTATTATTTGACACTTCACAAAAGAATTCCTCTTTCTTAAAACATTCTGTTTTCTTACATATTTGACATTGAGCATTCTTTTTTTTTTTTTAAAGATTTTATTTATTTGATAGAGAAACACAGAGAGAGAGGGAACACAAGCAGAGGGAATGGTTGCAGGAGAAGCAGGCTTCCTGCCGAGCAGAGAGCCCGATGTGGGGCTCAATCCCAGGACACTGGGCTCATGACCTGGGCTGAAGGCAGACACTTAATGACTGAGCCACCCAGGTGCCCCAACATTGAGCATTCTTTAGAATTCTTTTTGACCACTTCTGTACCTTACGAATTCCTGAAATATGTGGGATTCATAGGATCCTGTCAGGTTCCTTCTCTCCAGACTCTTTCTATGGGAAATCTCATTAGATTCCTTAGTGTCAAAGATTACTTGTATATTGATAACTTCAAAATCTGTATCTTCTCTTGAACCATCTCAGATGAGCTTCTTGTCTACATATCCTACATATCTTGCCTACAATTCTCCAAATTGATGCTTATCAGATGAAGACCAGGCCATGAGGAAAACACATGCAGCCAAACAAAATTAGATTTGTTTAGTTTATTGTGGCTCAGGAAAATTCACACTAGGGGCACTGTGGGAAATAGTTCTGAACTATGTCTGTCAGAAGAAAAATCAATGATTGGGTAGCCAGTGAGTTTTACCTGGAAGCAAGATGGTTAAAGACAGTAGCTACTCCTGTTAGTTGGACCAGGTGAGTGCTTCACTATTTCTGTGGTTGTAGTATAACCTTGACTATACCTTGCTTTAGTTATAGTCCTAGAGTGGTTTTGTTCATATGGCACAAATATAGTCCATGCTTGGTTGGGAGAACTATGGCTTAGGGTCATTTATCACCAGATGAGTCAGTAGAAATCTAAAAATCCCTTCTCCTTACTTCTCCACTGATTTCAGTCACATTGTTGCCTCAGTGAACTTCTGGTATGAGTTTAACGTCCACCCACCCACACTAACCAACAGCAAATTATGTCTCCTACCCCCTCATGCTGACCACTATTGTCTCAGTTTAGAAACTTGACACTTCTTTCCTCTTTTATGCAAAGGTATTTTAAGTAGTGTCCTAATATCTTCCTCTTTGTCACTACCATACCCCTAATTTATTTGAGCTTTGCTAATGTAATGAAATTTGTAAATACAAATCTGATCACGCAACTAGCTTATTTAACAATATTCACTGGCCTTTCCATTATTTAAACCCAGCCATTTCTGGATTGCCTTAAGAAACATTACAGAATGGTCCTTGCCAGTGTGCTTTGGAAATGACAACTACAATGAGATATTACTGCCCAGCCCATGCCCTTGGGAAACTACTAGAGATGGCTCTGTACCCATGTGTGATTATTATGGGCATATCATTTAGAGAGAGGAGGTCTCATTGGATAAAAAAAAAAACTTTGATGAAAAAGGTAGATTGATAGAAAGATTAATAATGGAATTTATACTTGGGGAGAGACTTAAGAGTAGGAGGTGGGAAGAAAATAGAAAGGTTGAGAATTAGAAGACCAAGAAGGGAGGAAAAAAAGAAAAGAGGATTTAAGAGAGGAAAAATGATAAAAGGGTACAAATGAATAAGAAAAAAAATACCTGTATTTGTGTCCCGGGCATGTGGGGGCTTTGACTGTGACCATCCTATTGTGGCAGATAGGCATTTGTTGTGTACCCTTGTATTATGTAGAAAGCTTGACAGCAGGCAGACATTGGTACTGACTGCTGTGTCTCCCACAGGACCTGGGGCAGGATTTCATGACAACCAAACTTTTTAATACACAGGGATTAATCTTCCTCAGCACTGGTATTACTTATTACGGAGATTCTCTGCAGTAATTTATGCTAAAAAATTAAAAAGACTTTAGGTGTTTTATACTAAATTCTGAAATCCAACCAGAGAATATCTTCTGCTTGGTGGCTGGCTTCCAAAAATAGCTTCAAAATGGTTCAAATAAAATGTCGTACTGTAGGTCAATAGTAGGCTTTGAACAGAGCAATATTTTTTCTTCCCATCTCAAAAATCTTTTGGTCCCCTAAAAAAAAAGTGAAAGCAGTGAAATAGATTGGGTCACAACTTCTAAACATGTGTTAATCCCTTGAACATTTTGACAGTCTATCAGATTCTATGAAACATGTTCAAAACACACTTCTGAGAAAGAGGAATATAATACCAACCACATTTCTAAACCTGTGAAATGTGATATGCTACAGGCTGGAAAAATAATATCACCTACTAAAAAATGTGTTTCTGATATTTAGTTTTGCATTCACACTGGATATAACAAGTGGGATATCAGTAAACATACAAGATTTGATGTTGCTATAGTGACTATTGCCATCAATAATCTAATCAACCATTATAAATGGAAAAAAAAACCCCTGCTAATTGTTAAAAGTCAGAAATATAATGTTCTTTCACTGAAGAGTATACTTCTTGGGAAGAGGATATTACTTCTATTATCAAATTTTAGCAA
Organism: Procyon lotor; assembly: GCA_028646535.1. Lineage (NCBI taxonomy): Eukaryota > Metazoa > Chordata > Mammalia > Carnivora > Procyonidae > Procyon > Procyon lotor. The sequence continues at coordinate 51,973,209 of CM053603.1, forward strand.
AATAAATAAAATTTGTGAATAAATGTTGCCACACCCTCAATCATCTCTTGTGGGAAAAGTTCATTCATTTCATCATGTGCTGTCTTCACACTTTTCTTTACACAAGCTGTGAAGTCAGGTTCTGAGGGAGGATTTATTAACTATCACAGAGATATGGAGGCTTATAAATAGCCATGGTTGAGGAAACTGTGAAGCATATAAAACACACAAACTGGGCACTGTGGCGTCTCAGAAAGACTGTGTTCCTTTGAGGTCAGGAGAGCAGCACTGCAATAAAACCTGACAGGCAGAGGCTAGGTGTAGGACATTTGAAGTGACAGGGAGGGGAGGGGCACAAAACCACCACTTTGGAATCATTTCCAAGCATCTGCTGCTTTGATTACATCACTCATCTTGACTGCTTGCAGAGAATCGCTCTGGCATTTAAAACTGAACTCCATGAAAGGAAGCTCACAAATTAAGATGAAACTAACACTACCCAACTTACAGCATGGCTGTTAAACTGAAATGAATCAGTGCACAGGAAACATCTAGCACATAGATGAATGTGGCTCAAAAAAACCTAAGATTCTTGTCTTCTCAATAACAAAGCCTATATCCCATCATTTTTATTTCCCAGGTTTTTAGAACTGCCATGACACACAGTAAGCACTCACTAATATTTGCTGAATGGATGAAGTACTATTACTCATATTTTTGGAACTATCTTGGGCCAATTTGACATCTGTTTTCTCTTAAACAACCATTCCCTACTCAAAGTATCTCCATATTCTGCCAATCCTTCTACAATGCCCATTGGATCTAAACTTTTCTTCCTCTTCTTGCCACCACCCTATTTGATCCATAGTTGCTTTATACAACAATGGTTGTGTTCAACCCCACTGTAAACTCCAAGCCCCACCCTCTCCTTCCTGTCTTTCCCTTTTCTAGATCTTGCCTCTCTGCAAGGTAAATACTCCTCAGATATTTCTCTGCATGTTGCTCTAGGTGAATGGCCCTCAAAGTGTAGAGCATCACCATTACCTGGGAATTTGTTCATGTTATTGCTGAGTCAGAAACCCGGGGGGTCAGACTCCAGGTGATTCTGGTCCATAGCACTTGAAAGCCACTGCTTTACATCTTGTTCCATTGTTCTAAGTCCTACTGTGACTTGCCCTGTTTATTGGCTTAAGTTATACTATCAGAGTCTCTGTTGAAGGGCTTGCCCAGTTTAATCTGGCCTACCTTCATTCTGTTCTATTGTCATCCCATATAAATGTCCACATAGAGTCTTGTTTCAGGTAAGATAATGGTAGTTACTCTTATAGTCAGTACTTTCATGAGATGGTTCTGTGTTTGGTGCAGAGAGTTTGGAAAAAAATGACAAGAGATGAAGCCATGAAACCATTTCACAAAGAATTTCATAAACCATGTTTAAGGGCTTAAATTTTATCATAAAAATATGGGAACCCATTGAAGAGTTTTAAGCAGGAAAATAACGATAGGTAGGTATACATTTTAGAAAGGCCACCTTAAATGTTATATGACCACTGAGAAGGGGAATAGAGGAATGCGTGGGGCGGGCCTCGATCCCAGGACCCCGAGATCATGACCTAAGCCAAAGGCAGAGGCCTTAACCCACTGAACCACCCAGGCACCCCACCCACCCAGCATTTAATGGACTACAACTCTAAAGCAGAAGATGTTAGCTGAGTGGGATATGACGTTGTTTTTTAAAGAATGGAAGGGGGAGAAAACAAAAACAAAAAATGAAAAAGAAACAACAACAGCAACAAAAGAATGTAGGGATGTAAAATAAGGATATTAATGTTCAAAGACACTTAGTATATTCTTGACTGAGACTTTTCTTATCCTAAGTTCCTCCTAGATACAGAACTTGAGATAGGGGCTCTTGGGCAGATGATATAGTCTGGGAAATCATCATGGGGAACTGGAATTAGGGACTGGGAATGTGAAACAGGAAAGGAAAGGGAGGTCAGAAGTAGTTCTTTGGTCAGAACCTCCAAGATCTTCTGAGGAACCATAAAGAATAGATCTCCAAATTTTCTAGCTCAAGGGCCATAAGAAGAGAACATTTATCCACCAACTCCTGTGCTCCATTGATTAAGAGTTCCCATAGGACTTGTAGGCTATTCATATTGGAGTGTCTGGAAGGTCCTCGTGACTCTGTCAGAGAATGCTGAGAAGGAAAGATAGAGATTGTGTTGAGCAGAGCTGATGCAAGGTGCTACCAGTTTATAACTAAGTAATGTGGGTTATTATAGCACAGCCAGAGTGAATGTAAAAAAGCAGGATGCAAGGCAAGGAAAGAGATATCCTATATGGTATTTCACATAAGCCTTTTAAATAACCCTATGAGATTGGCTTCATTATTATAATTTCACAAATAAAAAAATTGAAGATCCTAGAGAATAAATAACCCTCTTAAGATCACTCAGTTGAACATAGCCAAGACTATAGTTGGTATATGTCTGACTACAAAGTCTGTATGTTTTTCCAGTGACATCACATAGCTTCTCCTTTAACTCAATAATCTTTAGCCTTCAGCTCCTTATTTGTATCTGTGACTTTTTGGCCCCTGATGTGCATTCTTAGACCTTAGGTCATCTCAGCCCAGAGTGACTCATTGTTTGTCATAGTGTCATGTATCTGTCCAGGTCTTGTTCTCCCAGGCTCAAAAATGTACTCCCCACAGTAATACAGTAAATTATATATTTAGGGACTTCGACATTTAAAATTACCCAGTAGTAAAATTTATACTCCATAAGATATTTTTATTTTTATCTAATAAGGGAATCATTATTTGAGCTTGCATTTCAGAATCAGGCAATACAGTCAGACTACCATTTATTTATGTCCCAAAAACTTATGATAAGTGATAAACAAAACAACAGAATGCCTATAATCATCCAAATACCTTTCTCAGGAAAGTGTGTTCTTTGATTCAATATTTATAGGATCCAAAATATTTTATTGAAACTTATTAGGCACAGATTTCTATAAAAAATGCAGAACTGAATTTGTCTAATATGGAAAAAGGCAAAAACAGCTAGGAAGGCAACCGAACATACTGCCTTAAAAGTTATCAGTGAGGAAAATTCTATTACCTACATATTGACTTACTTCACTTATTCATTTAAATATTACTTAAACATGTGTCAACTTTTATCACAAAGCAAAGTCAAGAAATGAGCAAGGACTAAATATAAGGAAAAACAAGAATTTGATTCTTATACAATATATGTTCACACACATGCACACAGGTACACAAATAATCACATAACTTTATCTCAAATTCTCATTTGCTAAAGAGTTAGAATCATTGACTTTATCCTCCAAGACTGTTTACTGCCTCCTGTATTGTTCCAAAATGCCTAAAAGAGAATAGAGAATCCTTCCCCAAGAGACAACACTCCAGTATTTAATCAGATATTGCCTGAATAGGATAATATTGGGGAAACCCTAGATGTATAAATAACTTAAAACAAACTTTAAGAAAGCATGAGAAATTATTTTCCATTAAAAACTATGGCCCAGGGTCACTATCCTTCATACAAAAAGTGCAATTACAAATAAATTAAGAAGAAAAATGAACACAAAAATGAAAATTTCTTTTTTAAAGAAATGAAGAAACATATCACAAGGACAAACTATAAATGGTCAATAACAAAACTTTAAACTTCACTTTTTTTTTTTTTAGATTTTATTTATCGGACAGAGAGAAACACAGCGAGAGAGAGGGAACACAAGCAGAGGGAATGGAAGCGGGAGAAGCAGGCTTCCTGCCGAACAAGGAGCCCGATGTGGGGCTCGATCCCAGGACCCTGGGATCATAACCTGGGCCGAAGGCAGACGCTTAATGACTGAGCCACCCAGGTGCCCCTTAAACTTCACTTTTAATCAAATAAGTGTATATCATATGTCCCTCTCCTGTCACATTGGTAAATTTAAAAAAATAATCATAACCTCTGTTGATGAAAGCAAAAAAAATTTACACACTTATGTAGATACAGTATGAATTTAAATCTAGATAGTGTTCCTAGGCAGCAATGTAGGAATATATATCAAATGTTATTTTTTCTACTTTTTTACACTCCTAGGAAGATACTAAAATTATATCTTTGTAGTTTATGCTTAATGTGAGGAAGATGATACTTATCTTGATTTTGTTCCAATGAAATTGGGAGGAAATGGCCTTGAATGGATAAATGTCAGTCAAGAAAGGAATCAAGCAAGTAACAATCACACACTTATAGAAGAGACTAGTAAGGCTAAGAAGTGGTAACAGAAAAGGGAGTGTTGATTCTTTTTTTTAACTGAACTATAATTAATACACAGCATTATATTAGTTTCAGGTGTACAATATAATGATTTGACAATTCTATACATATCTCATTGCTCATCAAGATAAGTGTACTCTTAATCTCCATCACCTATTTCATCCATTCCCCTACCCACCTCCCTTTGGTGACCACCAGTTTGTTCTCTATTTAAGAGTTTAAAGATTTTCTTCCTTCCTTCCTCTCTTCCTTCCTTCCCATCCATGTAACTGCAAATGACAAGATCTCATCCTTTATCATGGCTGAGGAATATTCTATCATGTGTGAATGAATGTGTGTGTATGTAACATCTTTATTCATTCATGTATAGATGGACGCTGCTTCTCTATCTTGGCTATTGTAAATAATACTGAAATAAACAAATAAACATAGTGGTGCATATATCTTTTCAAATTAGTGTTTTCATTTTCTTTGGGTAAATGCCCAGTAGTGGAATTACTGGATCATGTGGTATTTATTTTTTAACTTTAGGGGGAACCTCCATACTGTTTTCCACAGTATCTGCACCAATTTACATTCACACCAACAGTGTATGAGGGTCCTTTTTTTCCCCACATCCTTGCCAACACCTGTGATTCCTGGGTGTCTGCCAGAGAGTGCAACATGAGGATTCCCCTCTGATTTTCTGGGCGGGCGCCTACCCTGTGTTTGGAATTTATCCCCTTGATTACAAATAATTCTCTTCTTTCATGGAGATACTCAAGAGCCTGAAAGTCACAGAATTGGATTCCCTCTCTTCTATAATTTCACATGACCATTCTTTTAGTGCTCAATTCTTCAAAATTCAAAGCCTTTTCGAAGGCCCAGATCCTGGGTTTTGAGCTCCATGACAAGAGTTCTTCCCCCTCAAACAACTGTTATACAGAAAAGGAGACTGAACAAAGAACACAGCTTCTTCTTTTTCTTCTTTTTTTAAATTTAATTTTATTTTTTCAGTGTTCCAAGATTCATTATTTATGCACTATACCCAGCTTCTAAGCATACTGCCAGGAACCACTCCTCACTTGTGCTGTTCTGTAGCTGAATCCAGATTGAATTTCTTCCAAACCTGCTTCTCTAGCCTTGCATATTTTCAGTGTTTCAGAACTGCATAAAAAGTCAAAGGAAAATCTTCACAGATTTTCACAACACTGATGACTTGACCATGCTCAGCCAGCATCCATTTTAGTACTCAGGGTGTGTATTTAGAGTAAGGGAAAAAAGGGAGGAGCGAGGCTGTGGACCACTTCTTATCTCTGTTTGTGTCATTCCAATCTTGTTAAGAAAGCTTTACATCTATGAGGGCCACGGTGGCTGAGGGCCTTTAAATGTCTGCCTTCAGCTCAGGTCATAATCCCAGGGTCCTGGGATTGTATCCTGCATGGGGCTCCCTGCTCAGCGTGGTGTCTGCTTCTCCCTGTTTCTCTACCTTTTGCTCCCTCTGCTTGTGTGCTCTCTCTCTTGCTCTCAAATAAATAAAATCTTTAAAAAACAAAATAACTTTACACCTAAAGCCAGATTACTGGGGTCATGTACCAAAAGACTTTAAATGGTCTCCATTTATTATTTAATTGGTCTCCAGAAATAATACATTATTTTGTGTATTTTGTCAATTACTGCTTTTGTGATTTTCCTCTTAGACTTAAATTTATTCTTTTCTTATATTTTTCCCCATAACACCTCACCCTCCCCTCTCTCACTTTCTTTCACTCACATTCTTATTTGTTTGTTTCTAAACAGGGATATTCTATAATATATAAAATACTGTTTAGAAGGCTCATTTTAGGGCATTTAAAAAATTAGTATACACTGAACTTGTCCTCAGAATATTTAATTGTATGGAAATATCATAACTCATCACACCATTTTCTTGAGAGTGAAATCATTGCATCTGTGAGTTTTGCATATATAGTACAAAATTTCTCACTGACTTTTACTCTCACTAACCATGTAGGAGTTTGCCTATTTCCCCACACTCCTGCCAACACATTTAAAAAATCTTTTTCAATGTCAGTTAAAATAGATTCCATTGCATATAAGAGAAATACCCAAATAATATTGGTTAAAACAATATAAAATTTTATTTCTCTCTCAAGTATAAGAAAATTAGAAATAGTCCACTATGTGTTAAGGATTCTCAGCTCCTAATGTTTGTCTCTACAATCCTACCACATGGTTTCTCTACTTCAGGGTAAAATATGTTACCAAAAAAAAAAAAAATCTGCTTGAGAGTTCTAGCCATGACCTCTGCATTCCAATTTGGAAAGAGAGAAAACAGAGAAGTAGGAAAAAACACCTTTTAGCTGACTTGACTTTCTTTCAGAAGCACTCCCAGAAATTCCATATTAAACTTCCAATCACATCTCATTCTCCAGAACACCCTGTGAATATACTTGGTCAGATTGTGAATTGCAGATATTTTTTTTTGCAATGGCAATATACTCTATGAAAAAATCAAGTAAAAAGCAAGAATTGACAGAGAGGAAGAGGAGAACAAAATTGGGGTAGGCAACTAGCAAACTCTGTCACAACAGCAAATACTACTACTACTACTACTATTACTACTGCTGCTGCTGCTGCTACTACTACTAATGTTATTATAATGTGTTACTGGATAGTCCTTTGGTCATCAGTAATATGAAAGCTGCTTTTCATGTTTGGTGGACAATTGAAGTTCTTTTTTGGATTGCTCAGGCATATCTTTTGGCCATTTTTTTTAATTGGAAAGGAACATGGAATATTCTTGTGAAAAGAACTTGACAACAAAATGGCATAAATATGACTGGTTATGAAGACAAAAAGCACAGAAACAGGAGTAACATTGAACATCAAATTCATTAAATATAAAACAAAGACCAAGTGTCTTTTGGGAATGTGGCCACAGAAAGTAAATAATAGAAACTCTGACAATATAAAAGTAAATATGATGAAAACAAAACCTGGAGGTGGATGATAAAGGAAGTTGTGAGAAAGACAATGCAAATGTCTTTATATATTTTTTAAATACTCTGTTAATAGCTTCTGCCTAACTTAGATGCACCTTAGAAAGGGAAAAAGGAAGTTGTAGAGTACATCAGTAGAAGAGATAATAATAATATGCTAATAACAGCAACAAAAGTAAATATGAAAAGCTAGAAGGAATAGAGGAGGTGATAGGAGATGCAAGGTTCTTATTTTTTCACCTACAGTAAAAGACACTCCATGTAGGTTGTACAAAAATGACTCAGAGAGCTAAGTGTACTATGAAAATGTAAACATAATCACTTGAAAAACCATAAGGAGACTCTGGATCTTTTAAAATGTAAGAAGGAAATCACACACATACCCACACACACACAGAGACTCCACGTATCCTAGAAACTACGTAGCCATGCTGCAAAGAAGCAGAAAATACTAAAAGCAAGAAAATTACATAAGAAGATGCTAGGGAGACTGAATCTGTTAATTCAATAGAAAAATGATATAAATTTTAATCTATTGAAAGCACTGAAGGCTCAGATTGCTTCAGAGAGCAATGCTTAATACGTGTTAGATTCAGGAAACATCTAAAACAGTGTGACTCAAAAAGGTTAAATATAGAAGGATGGACAAGTGCTTACAGTAGAGTAGTAGCACAAATAAGTGAAGGATAAAGAGAAATTGATGTCAATCTAAGAGTAGCGGAAGTTTTTAAGAGATCCCTGGTAGATAATACTTTCACAACTATTTTAACTATGACACTCAATAACTTACAAAGATAGCAACAATAATGGATATATATTAACTGACTTTACTTATGAATATTAAGGTAACTATTTAAAAATTACATATAAAAATATAATTCAGTGTATTTCAAAAATAAAATATGCCATGATCCAAATGGTAAGTGTGCAAGTCTGGTTCACTGTCAGAATAACACAGCAAAGGTGGTGGGTTTGTTCTTCCAAAATGAATACCAGTATTAAAGAGGTTGAGCAGCTAACCTTCTGTATATGACACTCTCCTTATGGAGAGAGACAGACATGACCACAAAATCACTTGAAAACCATAAGGAGACTCTGGATCTTTTAAAATATAAGAAGGAAATCACACACACACACCCCATGTCCTAATATTGTACATAGCCCCATATCCTATCCTACATAGTCACACTGTGAAAAAGACAAAACATACTAAAAAAGAAGATGTTAGTGGACAAGATCAATAATTATGAAGGTGGTGGTTATTTCTCATCCATATCTCAACTTAAATGGTGATTTCTTCAAGTTATCAGGTATGGAGACACCTTTCTGACTCCAAGATGTGTGTTAAGATGACATGATACTAGAGCCAGTGATAGGCTCAGCAGCTTCCTGACTCTCCTCCTTCTTGGTTTGACTGAGGTAGCAGCTGCTTTGGAAGGTTGGTTCTGCAAATTTTTCTGGAAGCATCTGGAGGGCAATTCATACTCTTAAAAATACTCCAAATAAAGATATTTAAGTGAAATGAGATAAACTTTTTCATCTATTCAACTGGCAAAAATTTTAATTTGATAATTTTATTACTAGAAAGATGTATAAATTATTACTTCTCTTCAGAGGAAAACAAAGAAAGCTGAGTGCTTGGATTCAATGATTCCAATACTTTGATTTGTACTAAAGAAAAGTTGGCCAAATTATTAGAACTAGAATGTTCAGCACAGCTCTTTTTATGATTAAGCAAACAACAATAGACAAGCAATGGTCAAATAAAATGTATTTTAAAAATCTAAATAAATATTACAATATTCTATTTTATAGCTATTAAAATATGTGAAGAGGATATATATACATTATTATGGAAACATCTCTAACATATATTACTAAGCACAATAAAAAGATCATTAGACATGTATACTATTATCCATTGTGTAAATGCAAATGATTATATTTATATTCATAAGTATATACTGACAAATGCATAAAAAAAATTGGTCTTGAAGGAATTACTTGAGCCTGTTTTCTTGGTGACTTTGAACCATAGGACCTAGAATATGGTGAAGGACAGTTTCCTTTACCACTTTTATTTTTCTATATTATTTGAATTTTCCAAACGTGACCATGACATGTTTTCATTATAAAATTTACCCACATGGATTTTTTAAGAATGTGAGATTGTGGTCATTTTGCCTTAATTCTATTAATAGTTTAAAGAGCATAGTTATTGTCAGGAGTATTTAACTTTTCTTAAGAATTTACTAGGTGACCATGAAAGAATTTTCCATGAATTCTCTCTTTAATTTATGCTACCATGATGTGGATCCTGTAAGACTGATGCACCACTGTATGTATGAAGCTTCAGAGACTCAGAAATGTCCACAGTACTTTGCTCATGTCACACACAAGGTAGGAGATAAGGAATTTCAACATGCACACTCTTTCCTCATGCTGTGTTCTTTTCACCTATCTTTTGCTTCTTATTAACCATAACAAAAATTAATTTCCCTTCAACAACACATTTCTAATATTAAAAAGTATTTTAGTTCTAAGCATGAGTGAATGTTTAATTTTTTACATGAACAAAAATGGAAGATAGTATGCTGAGATGACACTGCCTCAACAAAAAATGATAATCCATTATTATAGCATGTGTAGGTGTGATATCTCATTAATTACTTGCTATGCATAAGTGCCAAAAGATGAACTTGACATTTGATACTGATACAACTCTAAAGACAAGACGTTGTATTGTGGCCTATTATAGCTTCCTTAATGTGTCAAGTGCTTTATTTTCCAAAAATGGAAATGTAGGATTATCCCAGCCAGAATGGAGAAGTCAACAGCTCCCTCTGCTTTTATATTCTGCTTTTTTTCTTCCCTCTCCAGTGATCCTTTCTGACCTCTTCATGTCTCATGCCATGTTCCCCTTTTCCCCTCAATTCCCTCCACTCTCCCAACCTGAGTCTTTGAAAGGGCCAGGGGCTGAGAACCATCGTGGTTAGCAACTCCTGTATGTGGCATTAATGAGATGCTTTAATTTGATCCTACATCAGAATTCTGCAGTAAGATTTTTGTATTTTAAAGCATTTTCTATCTCCCATCAAAAGAACTTGAGAAAGAGGATGAGGGTGAGGGATTCTTGCTTGGAGCTGGAGCAAAGATGTTTGATTCAGCTGCTTTTGCCGAAGGAGTGGTTGTTTCTGTTTCAGTCTTCTTGTGGCCCCAGCATGGATGCTGGAGGAATGCTTGACAGAAAAACTGTGGAATAGGACAAAGGCTCAATCTTCCTTGCCCTACTTGACTCTGTTCCCCTCAGTCTCATGTTCATCTTCTCTTCTCATTACTATATCACCTCCAATGTCACCTTTTCCAGGAGGTTCCTACCTCACCTGTTGGGAGGAGAAAGGAGCCAGGAACTGGGCAATAAGAGCCATTTTGGTTAACAGAAAAGTTTTCCTATACCTTCTTGCTCAGAAACCCCCGTGCTTCCTCTATCACCTTCTGTATGTAGGCCTGACTCCTCCACCTGACATAAGGTCCTCTTCAGTCGTTCTCCCCTGTCCTTCAGTGCCCTGCTGCCATGATAGCCTATCTCTACCCTTGCCCTTAAGCACCACAGCAAACCTCCAACACCTAAGTGCATAGAAATGCACCCTTCACTCTGGTAACTCACACATGCCTCAGGATACCCCACCCTTTTTTGTCTTAAATTAATTACATTAATTGAGTCTGTAGATTTATATCATGAGTCATCAGCTGTAATGGTAACATACGATCTCTTCCCTTGGGGTTCTTGGGGTGCTCCAGTACACTTTTCCTATGGTGGTTCACTGTGTATTTATCACTACAGACCATGTCCCATGGCAACTGCATAAACATCATTCCTCCTTTGACATAGTACAAGTTCTATTTATGACTGTAGCTTTCCCTCCTCAGGCCCTTGCATTTGGCTAAAGAAAACATTCCTTCTATGGGAGTGACTAATAGGAACTACAGGTACTCTTTGTATTTACCAATGGCCATATCATGGACTTCTGCAAACAGAAGGCATTCATGTAAGACCCAGGTTTTCTGAGATTCTTCTACATTTCAAAAATTATGTCTTATTTTCACATGTTTTGAATTCTACATTAAAAATGTAGTGACAAGGGGCTCTTGGGTGGCTCGGTTGTTCAGCATCTGCCTTCAGCTCAGGTCAAGATCCCAGGGTACTCAGGTTGAGCCCCGCATTAGGCTTCCTGCTCAGCGGGAAGCCTGCTTTTCCCTCTCCCACTCCCCCTGCTTGTGTTTCTCTCTCTTGCTGTGTCTCTCTCTGTCAAATAATAAATGAAATCTTTCAAAACAATAGTGTATTACATTTCTCTATATGTGAAATATACTGCTCAACATGGGAGGATCGTTTCTACTCTGAACTCAAAGCAAAATTTTATTTTTTTCCCTAAATTATGCTTGATTTGTAGCTGTTTCCAATTCATATGCATGTAAACATACAAAAACACAAGTCTGATGTCTGTGTTGTATCATCAGGAAAACAGACTGAAATCAGTGCAGCCCTTCCCCAGACCATTTCAGAGCTCCTCTACCACCAGCATATCTCTCAGCAGCTCTGTAGTTCTTTCACTAATGCATGTCTCAAGCACCTGGGTGCAGAGCTTTACAGCCCCTGGCGTACAATTCTCAGGACCAGGAATCGAGGGAAGTCCATGATAACTGGAGTTAACAACAGCAGTTTCATGTCAGGGTTCTCTGAGTCAGACATCTGAGCATCCTACAGAACCCAAGATAGGATGGATGGAAGTATTTTTCCTCCAAGTCCCAAAACTATGAACTTAATGAGGTTGAACACTTTCCACAAATCAATGCCTTAGCACCAAATATCTTCCGCTAAATATGGAAGTGGATACATTTCAATATTCATTTTTCCCTCTCGCAGTACTCCTCGCTTTTATCCTTCCTATGGTTCAGCCCAGCTCCTGCTGTTCCTCTGATCACCAGCTACATCTCTTTCTTTACAGGACTGCAGCACTGAAGCAGCACATGTTTTAAAGCAAACTTCGGACTTGACACAGGGGAAGGGATCCAGCTACCTCTGCAGAGAGAATCTAATTAGGTAGATGGGAGTAGAGAAGCTGAAGTTTTTCTAGGACACCTGGCTCACCCTTCTGTGTAATGAAAGTTGTCACTGGCCTTTTGCTGGCAGCTGAGGCATCAGGACGTTGGTGTCACTTCTCATTTGAATTAAATGCTGTCTCCAGGATGACATATCAGGGCAAACACGAATTGCTGGGTCCCCAGGCACAGGGATCTTTACCTGAGGTCTCTTTCAACTCAGAGACACTATAATTTTGCACAGGGAGAGAGTTGTCAGCTCAGGATAAGGAAGAACATCTTGAAAATCAGAACTATCAATCACTAGATAGACTCTTTAGTTGATTACTGGGATCCTCACTACTGGCCAAAGTCAGGCAGAGAGGTGGCTAGCTGGGGAAATGAAAGAAGAGTCCGTGTCTGAGCCAGAAGACTTGTTAAGTTAACTTAAAGCTTTCATTCAGCCTCAGTCTCTCACCCATAAAATGGTGGATGTTATATTCATTCATTCACATGTTCAATGAATACTTGCTGAGAATCCACTGTGTATGCCAGGCATTCTTCCAGGGATGGGAATAGAATGATTAACAGAGGAGGCAAAGTCCTTGCCTTCAGGGAGCTTGCATGTTAATGGGAAAAGGCAGAAGGCAAGCAAATGAATACTTGGCTGTCTTGTGCTAATGCTGGTAATAAGGGGTAGAGAATGGTGGTTGAAATGCTGCCAAACCTGTGGAATTAAGTGAAATTTAATGATATTAATGACAACTAAATGAGATAATAATGACCAACATTTATTAAGCATTTTTGGGGTTCCTGGCAAAGCACTGTGCCTTAAATGAACCTCATATCAATAAGAACTAATATTCTTATTTTATAGACCCTGCAGCTGGGACTATGAGTAGCTGTGTAACTTGTCAAGTAAGCCTAACTAGTTAGAGGTAAAGCTAGCAAAGGAATTCAGGTATGAGCATGTGGCTCAGAGCAGGCACACAATTAATTATTTTGTTGTTTATAGAATTTGTTAATATTTTTATACTATTGAGCTTTTATGAAGGTTATGTGAAGTTAAAATTTTATTCATTTAACAAATATTGCCTATGGCACAGTGCTAGAGGCTATGATGCATGTAAAGAAATATAGGATACTACCTGCGCTTTGTTCCACCTTTCCATTTAATTTGGGGAGCCCTATCTCAGGAGAAAATAACTTAAAGCAGCATGTGACTTGGATATATAATAGTTTTAGACAGCAGAAGTCACTGTTATCATCATCATCAGGGAGAAAAAAAGAGGAGTCAGCAATGGGGTTCTCTGTGTTTGGGAAAGACATCTGGGTTTGGGTGAATTCTTAAGAGAGAAAAACATGCAAGGGACTGGTGGGAAGCAGAGAGTGAAACAGATGGGATGGCTTGTTTGCAAAAATTAATGAAGCTTCAGCAAAAATTGGAAACCACCCAAAAGTCCATCAAGAGGACAATGGCTAAACAAATGGTAGCATATTCACCCAATGGGATACTATCCAGTGATAAAAAGGAATAAACTACTAACACATGCAACAACATTGATGGATCTCAACTGCATTTTGATGGGAAAAAGAACCTAGACACAAAAGAGTATGTATGGTTTGCTTCTGTATGTATGAAATTCAAAATTAAAGAAAATGAATCTATGGGGATAAAAGTCATGCTTGGGTTGTGGAGGAAATCAATTAAGAATGGGGATTAAGGAACATTCTGGGCTGATAGAAATGTTCTGCAGCTTGGACTGAGTGAAAGTTATATAGGTGTATGCATGTATAAGATGTCACCGAGTTGTACATCTCAGATTGCACATTTTACTGCATATAAATTAAACTGTGATAAGTCATACACAATAGAGGAAAAAAAGACTAGGGTCGGAATATTCTAGAGAGGAGAGATTGGTTCATTGAACCAAGATAGAGATCACCAAAGGCATTTTGGGGAAAAAAAGTTTGGGGTCAGTTTCCAAAGAACTCATAGCCCTCATGATAAAAAATATAGGAATTATTATTTATCCTATGAACAATGAGTAGGTTTTAGAGTTCTGGGGTAGAAAATTAATAAGTGATGTTTCAGGAGGGAGTCTGTCAGTGACACAAAGTCTAAGCTGGAGGAAAATAGTATGGAGGAAAGAAAATATTATGTACCTACTGTGTGCTTGACTGGCATTTTCATCATTTGCTGATTAAGTAAAGCTCAGAGAACTTGGCTTTCCTTGAGTTACAAAGCTTAGTGTTATAAAAGCTGGGATTTTGGATTCCAAAGCTCATATTTGTTGCGCTATGCTGTATTTTTTCCCCCGAAGTTCTAAAGTAAGGTGAGGTGGGGGAAGCTAGCCTGTGGAGGTATGAAAGGGGAAGGGAGGACAAGATGTAAGTATTTAATGCTAAAACGGAAGATAAAGGGATTTCCAATATGTATGGATGTAGCTACATTTTCTGTAGCTGACCTAAAATGCAGATTGAAGTTCTTTGAGCAAAGGGCCATTTCTGGCATGGTGTGACGGTCCCATTCACCTTGACAAAGAAGGACTAAATTCTCTGGCATTTGAAACTATGCAGCAAGTTGTAAGGGGTTGACTCCATTTACAACTGCACCCAAAACCATAAGATATCTAGGAATAAACCTAACCAAAGAGGCCAAGGATCTGTACTCAAAACTATAGAACACTGATGAAAGAAATCGAGGAAGACACAAAGAAATGGAAAAACATTCCATGAATGTATTGAAAGAATAAATACCGTTAAAATGTCTGTGCTACCTAGAGCAATCTACACATTCAAAGCAATCCTTATCAAAATACCATCAATTTTTTTTCACAAGACTGGAACAAATAATCCTAAAATTTGTATGGAACCAGAGAAAAGACCCTAAATAGTTGAAAAATAAAAGCAAAGCTGGTGACATCACAAATCCAGACTTCAAACTCTATTACAAAGCTGTAATCATTAAGATAGCATGGTACTAGCACAAAAACAGACACATAGATCAATGCAACAGAATAGAGAGCCCAGGAATGGACCCTCAACTCTGTGGTCAACTAATCTTTGACAAAGCAGTAAAGAATATCCAATGGAAAAAAGACTGTCTCTCGAACAAATGGTGTTAGGAAAATTGGACAATCACATGCAGAAGAATTAAACTGGGCTATTTCCTTATACCACACACAAAAATAGACTCAAAATGGATGAAAGACCTAAATGTGAAACAGAATCCATCAAAATCCTAGAGGAGAAAACAGGCAGCAACCTCTTCGACCTTGGCCACAGCAACTTCTTGCTAGATCTGTCTCCAAAGGCAGGGGGAACAAACACAAAAATGAATTATTGGGACTTCATCAAGACAAAAAGCTTTTGCACTGCAAAGGAAACAGTCAAGAAAATCAGAAGGCAACTGACAGAATGGGTGAAGATATTTATGAATGACATAACAGATAAAGGGCTAGTATCCAAGATCTATAAAGAACTTCTCAAACTCAATACCCAAAGAACAAATAATCCAATTAAGAAATGGGCAGAAGACATGAACAGACATTTCTTCAAAGATGACATCCAAATGGCCAACAGACACATGAAGAAGTGCTAAACATCCCTCAGCATCAGGGAAATACAAATCAAAACCACAATAAGATATCATCTCACACCAGACAAAATGGCTAAAATTAACAAGTCGGGAAACAACACATGGTGGTGAGGATGCGGAGAAAGGGGAACTCTCTTACACTGTTGGTGGAAATGCAAGCTGGTGCAGCCACTCTGGAAAACAGTATGGAGGTTCCTCAAAAAGTTGAAAATAGAGCTACCCTATAGCTCTATTCTATATCCTATAGAAATACCCAGAAATTGCACTACTGGCTATTTACCCCAAAGATACAAATGTTGTGAACCAAAGGGACATGTGCGCCCCAATTGTTTATAGCAGAAATGTCCACAATAGTCAAACTATGGAAAGAGCCCAGAAGTCTATTGACAGATGAATGGATAAAGAAGATGTAGTACATATATATATAATGGAATATTATGCAACCACCAAAACATGAAATCTTGCCAGTTGCAATGACATGGATGGAACTAGAGGGTATTATGCTAAGCAAAATAAGTTAATCAGAGAAAGACAATTATCATATGATCTCACTGATATGTGGAATTTAAGAAAAAAGGCAGAGGATCACAGGGGAAGAGAAGAAAAAATGAAACAAGATGAAACTGGAGAGGGAGACAAACCATAAGAGACTCTTAATCAAAGGAAACAAACTGAGGGTTGCTGGAGGAGAGGGGGGTGGAGTGATGGAGTAATTGGGGTAATTGAGTGATAAACACTGGGGAGGGTATGTGTTATAAGGAGCACTAGGTATTATATAAAACTGATGAATCCCAGACCTGTACCCCTGAAACAAATAATGCATTATATGTTAGTTGAATTTAAATAAAAAAGAGAAAAAAAAGAACATGTACCCTTTCAGAATAAATAGAAGAGAACAAGAAATATACAGAGGTATTTGCATACACTGGGAAGAGAAGTTGACTTCAGGGATAAGTCTCTCAACTGGGAACATGGGGACTTTCTTAATGAGACGTGTAGAGGCAATCCTAAGTCTAAGTCAACAAGGCATGAACATTTCATCATCTCTCTCTTCATCCAGGGCTGTATAACAGTTCTGGGAGGGAGGGGAGGGATTGCTTTTTTAAACTCATTTTATTTTTTAATATTTATTTATTTATTTATTTATAAAAGATTTTATTTATTTATTTGACAGAGAAAGAGAGAGAAATCACAAGTAGGCAGAGGCAGGCAGAGAGAGGGGGAAGCAGGCTCCCTGCTGAGCAGAGAGCCCGACGCGGGGCTCGATCACAGGACCCTGAGATCATGACCTGAGCTGAAGGCAGAGGCTTTAACCACTGAGCCACCCAGGCGCCCCTTTAAACTCATTTTTTTTTAAAGATTTTATTTATTTATTTGTCAGAGAGAGAGAGAGCACAAGCAGGCAGAGGCAGAGGGAGGAGCAGGCTCCCTGCTGAGCAAGGAGCCCAATGTGGGGCTCGATCCCAGGACCCTGGGATCGTGACCTGAGCCGAAGGCAGCTGCCTAACCAACTGAGCCACCCAGGCACCTAAACTCATTTTAATCCTTAATATAACATGAATGCATCAAGCTGGAAAACTAATAAGACATCAAAACAGAGTTCTTCTAATAGATCCTAGTTCTCTCCAAGGATATAACCACCATATTTTTTTGTATGTATCCCTATCATATTCTATGCATTAACATACACATATGATATATGTGTATGGCTATATGTGTATGTGTGTGTGTGTGTGTGTGTGTGTGTGTATGTATCTGGATACATAGATATGTAATCATTTTTGGTGGCAGTTTTAAGTAAATTTTTACAAATTTGCTTAATTTAATTTACAAATTTACAAATTAAGGACTCTATAGCTTTCTTTTTTAATGCAACACTACATTTGAGAGAGTTTTCCCTGTCAAAATATATAAACAGACCTCATTCACTTGTAATAAGGGGATAACACTCCTTAAAATAGATGTGCTTTAGTTTACTTAACAGTTATCCTACTTATTTTTTGCTTTTATAAAAATGCCTGCACAGAACATTATCCTTGTTCTATGCCTCCCTGTGCATATGTAGGAGCACTTTTCTTAGAAAGCTAAGAAATAGATTTAAGGTATCATATTTAAAATGATAATACATCTTCTTAAAAATTCCCTCAAGCATGGTTGAACCAATCTTGACACCTCTAAGCAGCATTTAAAATTGCCTGACACACTTCACAAATACCCCACTGTATAATTTTCCTTGTGATCTATGTTTTTATTATTATGTCTATTATTTCTGATGCTTAGAGGACATAAGTATTGCCCTGCTCAAACCTGTAATCAACATCTCAGTGGATGACAGGTAAATAAACAAGGTAATTAGGAAATAAAGATAATAATGATAATAATGAACTTTCAAAAAAAAAAACCCACTCAGAGTAATGGTCATTTTTGATAACTTTCTATTATATGTTGTAGCTTCTGTTCTCCGGTCATAAAGTCGGCAGAAGTGAGTTGTCTCAGTGGAGATCTATATGACCAAGAATCTCTCATGGATTTGGAGGTACTTCTCTTGACTACAGGCAGGCGGATGGGACAGTAAGCAGCATGGGATGGTGGGAACCATTACTGATGGGAGTACTGGGTCTGGCATTTTCCTAAATCTTTTGGCCATTCTGACCATTCTATACATCATTTTTGAGCCTTAGTACCTTCATTTGAGTAAATGAGAACCTTCAAATGTTCTTTATAGTTGTAAAATTCATTACTTTAAGAACCAGTGACATATGTATTTGAATAGGGTATTCTTTTTGCACAAATTTTAGTGGGTGTCAGAATTGCCAGGAAGGATTTAGAATGTGAACTTCTAGGTCCTACCACCAGAGGTCTTGGCTGGAGCCTGGAAGTACTCCTTTCTTACTAGTCCCTAGGTGATGCTGATGTTGCTGGCCTGGAAATCACACTTTGAGAACTACTGCTTTAGTGTGGTTCCCAGACACTATGGAATGGACATTGAAAGAAAGCCTAAGAGACAGTGAGCTTTGAGGATTGCTAAGTGATAGAGATAGAAGGCTCCAGAAGCAATGAGCATGGAGCCAAGTTGTGTTTGAAAGAGGCCATATGGAGGCTAAAGAAAGGAAGGCTGCAGAGGGAAACCATCCAAGGAGGAGGTTTCTGTTGTAACTCAGGGGAGACATGAACAGAGTTTGAACCAGGGTGACATCAAAGGTAAAGAATAGGAAGAGATTTATTCATTTATTTATTTATTTATTTATTTATTTATTTATTTATTTATTTATTTGACACAGAGAGAGATCACAAGTAGGCAGAGAGGCAGGCGGGGGGGGGGGGAGCAGGTTCCCCGCTGAGCAGAGAGCCCAATGTGGGGCTCGATCCCAGGACCCCGAGATCATGACCTGAGCCAAAGGCAGAGGCTTTAACCCACCGAGCCACCCAGGTGCCCCTAGGAAGAGATTTATTAAGAGCAAGTTGGGAGCTAGAATTAGAGGACTTGGAATTGTATGCCGGGAATGAAGGAGAGGGAGGAGTCTTGGATTCCTGAGATTTCTAGTGTGGGTAATAATGTGAATGATGGTATCACTTGGAATGTAAAACAGGTAAAGAGCATTAGCAGAAGGTTAGTCAAGGTGTGAGTACTGCAAGGGTACTATCCCAGGGAGCCCCAAGTGCCTGCACAAGGGCCAGAGATGCTTGGGGAATGAGAGGAATGACACCTGGAAGTGACCTTAATTTTAATGTGATATTAAATTGAGAATTGTTTCTGACAGACTGAGATCAAATAGAAAGGCCAGGGAGATGGGTGTTTGGAAATGGGGTTGATTTTATTTTTAAATTATGAAGTCTTCTGTAAGGATTTTGAGAAAGATTTTGGAACTTCGATAAATAAATAATAGCAAGGTCTGGGAGGCTATGAGGGAGTGACAAAGAGGAAATTGTGGCAGCAGCAGCTATAAATTTACAAGGATAAAATCACAGAGTCATGAATAAGTCAGAAGAGCACACACGTATATGAGATGACAAGGAGAAGAAAGGAAGACTGAGCTCTCTAAACAGTCTTAGCTTTATCTTAGATGAACAATAACAACATAGTTTATGTATAGATTATGTATCATATAGATAGATTATATGTTGATTATATACAGAAAGATTAAATAGATGAAAGACTGAAAAGAAATATGTTAATTCATGAACAGTGGATGTATCTGGGTGTTTATAGACTATGTTTATTTTCTTATATAAACTTTTATTTTCTTATTTTCTATGATCGATATATTATACTTTTATAACTTGAAAAGTTATTTACATGTTTTTTACAAACTTGTTTTCAAGTGGTGGAAGGAAACAAAAACACACAACAGAATTCTTAGAGAATAGACTGGAGTATGGTTTTCAGGGTCTTTTCTCTCTACAGCCTGAAACAAATCTTGGCATCCCACAAAGAACCATCCAGATCTCTCATTACAGAGTGATGGACAGTCTGGACCCCTGCTGACTGTTGCAGCCTATAGGCAGTTTGATCCATTGTCATTGGGAAGTTTGGGGCTAGGAGGTAATATTTAGGGGAATACAACATTGAAACCTATTTGAAATACACACACACACACACACACACACACACACACACACACACACACACATGTGTTAGTGATTCAGAACAGCTGTAATCACAGCTCATTCCACCTGCCAGCCCCAATAGACCACGGCAGGTAGAGGTGCTTTGGCAAAATTCCTCTGGGAGCTCTGGGCCTGCTTTGTTCCCCAGGACTCAGAGGACCCAGCAACGAATGGCCAGCCAGCACTGTTGCATGCCAATAACAAAGCAGAACATTTAAACAAGAAACAACACACTTCCCATTGCTCTTTGCTAAGAAGTAAAATAGGACTGATCTTAAGATTCATTCTTCAGGGCACTCGAGTAGCTCAGTAAGTTAAGTGCCCAACCCTTGGTTTTGGCTCAAGTCCTGATCTCAGGGTCAGGGTCTTGAGATCAAGCCATGCCTTGAGCTCTGCACTAGAGGTGGAGCCAACTTAAGATTCTTTCTCCCTCTGCCCTCAGTCCCTTCCCACGCATTACTCCCCACCCCTGCTTGCACTTTTATGCTGTGTCTCTGAAAAAAAAAAATCAAGTCTTCATATGGGACAGATGATTCATGGAAAAGAAGGTCAGGTAGCTTTTGTTCTCATCTCCCACTATCCTGTTTTCTTCTTTAAACCCGTCCCTTTGCTTCTGATTCTCATTCTGTAGCCCTGTGACCTGAGAAATGGAAACACAGGGGTTCAAAGTTATACGAATGCCTTCCCTTATTGCTGCATGTTCTCTGCTTTCCTTCTCTTTAGAAAGAGTCAAGACTTGAGCCTGAGTTTTAGGAAGTATAGGCCAATTGCTGCCTACACACATGCATGTGTGCCTTTCTGCTTTGTCTTCCATAATCTCTCAACAATGACCCACTGAATATTTTTAAGCCTTTATTGATCTGTATTAGATGATTTTCACTTTGGTCCACATGGAAATCACCTTCAGCCTTTATTTAAACTATTATTTCTGTATACTGTACATTTCACAGAGGAACCTACTATTCCTCCTTCAGCATGTTCAGATAGTTATGAGGTGACTGTGATCCCACAATAATGTGGGAAGTTTCTTTTCTACTTCTCTACAAACATGAATTCTTTCTGAATCCCTTTGGGGCTCTTGGATTTTCCATCTAAACAGGTTCTCTGACATTGGCTAGGCCTGCAGGCTGGGGAGGGAGTGGTCATCATAAAAGAGAGCTAGGAGCCACTGAAGCCCTTGGTGGTGTAGGGGAACTGCTGGTCCCGAATGGCCTAGCAATAGGAACGGAGCCTCCTCCGTTTCATTTCCAAGCAGTGCTGCCCACTGACCTCAGCTGGAATCTGGAGGGATTTCAGTGCCTATTTGTGCTCACATACCTGAAAGTGCATATGTGTATCTAGCTATATAATTTTATTTTATGTAAATATGATCATTAATATATTTTTTCTGCAATTAGCTTTCTTCTCTTAATAATATATGAGCAAAATCTCCATGATCTCCACTGAAATGACATGAGGCCTGGCCAGAAAATACTGATAATCAATCTGCAAGTACAGGTTTTATTTCTATACTGTTACAAGAGTCCACCATTCGGAGAAAGCAGAGATCAGGTCCTTTGTTAGGTGTATGTTTTCTTTGCTGTTACAAAGTCAGATAGACCAGGGAAGGTTTTAAAGTATCTTAAATCACAAGAATGTTACAGAATGTCATAATTGTTCTGCAGCATTGACTCTTTCCCCAGGGTTAAACAAAGAAAGAGAAACTTCTGGCTAGAGAGGTCATTAGTTAATCTGAGATAAGCAATTTACTGAAAACAAGAAAAAATACATTTCTGAGCTGACTCACAGGGGAAAGTCATTGCGAGGACATGAACCCCAATTGACTTGTGAGTGAGGTGGGGGCTCCCAAGCCCCTCCTCTGTCCTTGCAATATACCATCCTCCCACCTTTCCCACAGTGGAGATTTCAAGGATGCTACCTTGTGACGGGTGGTGTTGAGACCCTGCAGATGGTCAGAATCTGTGACTGAGCCCGGTTATGGCCTCCACAGAAACCTTCATATTCTGGCAGTGGGTGTGTGATCTCTTGTCTCGTAGCCCCAAGACAAGCCCCGTGAGCTCCCTTGCTGGTTAAACCTGCCGCCTGCCAACCTGGAGTGGCCCTCCTCCTTACTTAGGTCTTTACCAGCCCTCCTCGCTCTGGGCGTTTCAGATTTCACCCAGGAAGCTCTGAGATTTCAAACCAGCAGACCTATTGAGGTGGGTAAGTAAGGAAGTTACCTTTATTCATCCAAAAGTAATTTGAAAAGGAGTCATGTTTTTAAACACTTTTTGGGGGATGGTGAAGACTTATGTTCTATATCTTTCCATATGTTCCACTTTAATGAAATTGCCTTAGTATCAGCATTTTAAATGACTGAATAGTATTCCATATTAGCTATGCACCATAAATTTATTCATCACCAACATATCGAAGGGCATTTATATTTTTCCCAGTTTTTCTTTATCCTGAACTGTATCAAATATTTTTTAAAAATTTCACTGTAGGGGCACCTGGGTGGCTCAGTGGGTTAAAGCCTCTGCCTTCGGCTCAGGTCATGATCTCAGGGTCCTGGGATCAAGTCCCACACTGGGCTCTCTGCTCGGCAGGGAGCCTGCTTCTCCCTCTCTCTCTGCCTGCCTCTGTGCCTACTTGTGATCTCTCTCCTCTCTGTCAAATAAATAAATAAAATCTTTAAAAAAATTTTCATTGTAAAAACAAGCATATAAATATGTGTTCAATATTTTTTGTTTGATAAGTAATTTAAGGAATAGCATATTGAGAATCCCAGAAGCTTCCTTTATAGTCCTTCCCAAACATTCCTCTCTCTCCTCTCCTAAGTTTATGAGTAACATGGTTTCTAACATTGTGTATTAGTTTTTTCTATTTTTAAACTTCACATAATGGAATGGTCCAGTAATAATCTCTTAGGTTTGCATTATTTGTCTCATATTGTTGCATTTATTTGTCTTTTTTTTTTAAAGATTTAATTATTTGGGGCACCTGGGTGGCTCAGTCATTTAAGCATCTGCCTTTGGCTCAGGTCACGATCTCATGGGTCCTGGGATTGAGCCCTAAACCAAGCTCCCTGCTCTGCAGGGAGTCTGCTTCTCACTCTCCCTCTGCCTGCCCCTCCTCCTGCTTGTGTTTGTGTACATGGATGTGCACTCTCTCTCTGTCAAATACATAAACAAAAATCTTTTAAAAAAAGATTTATTTGAGAGAGCTACAGAATGTGTGGGGGGAGTGGCAGAGGGAGATAATCTCAAGCAGACCCCTTACTGAGCACAGAGTCTATGTGGGGCTTAATCCCAGGACCCCAAGACAGTTGCAGTTGTTCTTGTCCTAGGCAGTTGAAGAACGAATCTTATGGACACAAAAGGGTGAAGTGAAGTGAAAGTTTATTAAGTGAAGGTGAGGACAGAAAGGAAAGAAAAAAAAATGCTCTCAAGAGTGAGAGGGGTCCCAAGTGGGTTGCTGCTAAGGGCTTTTATGGTTAGTCTTTTACAGAAAACTGATCAAGGAACTTGGTGACTTTCAAGGTCAGTTTGTAAATATCATGGAAATATCTCCCTCTAACATACAAGACAAACAAGGTCCATTAGTAACTGTCATGAAAATATCTTACCTATAATATTTAAAACAAACAAAGTGGACAAACAAGGTGGTCTTGGTATGTTCCCTTCTCTACCGTTTTGTAGGAGTCAGCATTTCCACATCTGGGATTTCTATGAGACTCGTCACATAGCCCCCTTCAAGAGCCTAGTCACATAACCCTCTACCTATCCCTCTACCTAGCCTCACCTGTCCCTTATTCAAGACCATGATCTAAGCTGAAATCATGAGTTGGACGCTTACCAACTGAGCCACGCAGGTGCCCCACATTTGTCTTTTTTTTTTTTTTTTTTAAGATTTTATATATTTATTTGACAGAGAGAGAGATCACAAGTAGGCAGAGAGGCAGACAGAGAGAGAGGGGGGAAGCAGGCTCCCTGCTGAGCAGAGAGCCCGATGTGGGGCTCGATCCCAGGACCCTGAGATCATGACCTGAGCCGAAGGTAGAGGTTTTAACCCACTGAGCCACCCAGGCGCCCCCATTTATTTGTCTTTTACATGGAGGTGTGGTTTAACACCTTTATTGTGGTATTGTGTTATACTGACTTATCATTTAGAATGTGTTGGTTATTTGTGCAGTTACTAATTTGTGGCTATTAAGATTAATGCTATAAATATTTTGTGCATGTATATTCTTATGTAGGATAGTGTATTTCTGCTAGATATTGAAAGATTATGTTATGTTCCAACTTAGCTGACAATGCCAATATGTTTTCTCAAATGTCTGAGTCAAACTGTCAGTATTGAAAAGGATTTCATTGTTCCACATTCTTGCTAAGCTTAAGTTATCAAAATTTACTTTTAGTTTTGGACATTTTCATGGATGTGAAGTGATATTTCATTACTTTTTTTCTCATTTTACTGATACTAATGTAATTTCATATAATTGTCCATTTTTGTGGAACACTTTTTAAAATTTCTTGCAATTTTTATTAGATTTATTTGTAATTGATTTTAAATTAAATTTCTTATGCTTCAAAAGTATTGCTTATATATATCTTGATAGGAGTCTTTCCTTGTTTATATATATTGAATATCTTTTCCCACTCTCCGGCTTACTTTTTTCCTTTTTTTTTTTTTTTTTTGGTTTCATAATTTTTCAGCTCATTTCAATCCAAACATAATATCAAAAGCATTGCTACCCTCTTCTCCTCCTGGGGGTGATCCATCAAGACCATCAGTTGGGCCCGCTGTAGTGGTTCACAGCTCATCATGCAGTATTGTCACATAGATATGTTCATTTATCACAAATTTGTCTTAAACATTGTTAGCGTGGCTTATTTTTTGGTTTTTTTACTGGAATTTCAAGATAGGGGCACCTGGGTGGCTCAGTGGGTAAAAGCCTCTGCCTTCGGCTCAGGTCATGATCTCGGGGTCCTGGGATCGAGCCCCACATCGGGTTTTCTGCTCGGCGGGGAGCCTGCTTCCCCCTCTCTCTCTGCCTGCCTTTCTGCCCGCTTGTGATCTCTCTCTGTCAAATAAGTAAATAAAATCTTTAAAAAAAATGGAATTTCAAGATAAACAGAAGTTGACAATTTAGTTGCCCTATTTTTCCTGATTCTTGATATTTTTCTAGTTTCATTTACAACTCTGTTCTCATACAATGCTATAAATATATTCATCTGTATTTTCCCAAATTTACTTTTTACCTTTTACATTTATAGTTAATATCCACTTGAAATATATTGTCAGTTGTAGGTAAAGGTAAAGGTACTTTTACCTTTTTACATATTTTCCCAAATTTACTTTTTACCTTTTACATTTATAGTTAATATCCACTTGAAATATATTGTCAGTTGTGTAATAGGGAGCAAGACTTTTTCTAGCCTCATGGATATTCAATTTTGCAAGCACCATTATTGAAAACTGTCTTTTCCTTCATTATTCTTGAGTATTGCCATTGTCAAAATCAAGTGGTTACATATTTTAAGTCTGTTTATGTATAGTTATTCAGTTCTCAGGGTCTGTTTTTCTACCTGGTGCTAATAACACAATGTCTCAGTTACAGTAGCTATATAATAACTCTTGGAAATGGGTAAAATAAATCCTTTTACTTTCTTCTTCATTCCACTTGTCCTTTTTCCAGCATATCTTGGTTCTTTTTGACCCCATAAAATGTTGAATAAAAATGGTGTAGATGGGTGGGCATAAATGCTCTTTTCCCTCTGATATTAAAAGAAATGTTTTCTGCCAGAGACCATTGCATCAGTTTCTCTTCACAATTTAATTTTAGAAGGATGCTTTACCAATTTTCTTCTATTTATAGCTTGCTAAGAGCTTTCTATTATAAGTGGATATTTTTTGCATCTTTAGTATTCATATAGTTCATTAATTTTGTTAATATGGAAAATTACATTGAAATATTTTTGCTATATATGTATATATATTATATTTCGTTCCTGGAATGTTTTAAATTTGGTCATGATATATCTATAGATATAGATATGAACATATACCTAGATATAATGATATATATATTTGCTATCATTAGTATGTTTTTAATATTCTTTGTGTATAAAAGAATATTTCTATCTCTTAAAGCCTTTGTGAGGCTTTTTTTTTCTTTTTAGGGAGGGAGAGAGAGAAAGGATAGGAGGAGGGAGGGGCAGAAGGAGAGGGAGAGAGATAATCTTAAGCAGGGTTCAGGCCCAGTGGGGAGCTCAGCTCCTAGCTTGATCTCACAACCCTGAGATCATGACCTGAGCGGAAATCAAGAGTCTGATGCTTAACTGCCTGAGCCACCCAGGATACCCCTCCTTTGTGAGGCTTTTATACCAAGTTCATGCAGGCCTCATACAAGTTTTTGGGAAATATTTCCTATTTGTTTCCCTACTGAAAGAGTATCTGTAAGATTGTTATTTGTTTCTTCCTTATACATTTGGTAAGATTTAATAGTGAAACTACCTCTGTCATGTATATTTTGTGGGAAGCAGTTGTTTTTTCAAATCACAGATTAATTTTCTTTACTAGTCATGGGACATTTGTATTTTTCTTTAATTTTTGTTTTAATTTAATAATAATAATATTTTTTAAAAATATTAATAAATTAATAAAAATAATAATTTAATTTCTTTAATTTTACTTTTAATAAGTTGCACTTTACCAGGAATGAGTTCATCTTATCTATTATTTACTCATTATTTTTGTGTTTTTCTCCATTTTCTTGAATATATCATGCTGATTTATAATAGCTGCTTTATGAATACTTATGTTCTAATTCTATAATCTCTGTCATTTTCAGGTCTATTTCTAGTGATTGATTCCCCCCCCTCATTATGGGCATATATTGCTGCTTTTCTGTGCCTGGTGATTCTGGATTGGTTTTGGAAACTGAATTTTATGTGTTTTGGATGCTGGAATTTATTGTGTTCTTCTAAATGCTGTTGAACTTTGTTCTGGCCATGTGGTCACTTAGGGTCAGTAAATTCATTTCCAGTCATATTTCAAACTCTGTTATGGTGAGTCCAGTGTTTATCTCAGGGCTAATTTAACCCCACTAATAAAGCAATAATCTTCTGATGACATTACCAATGTCATATTTTATGATGTTTTTCCACTTATAGCATATTTGTCACAACCAAGGAAAAACACTGGTATATAAACTGTTAAGTAAATTCCACACTTCATTTGGATTTCATCAGTTTTTTACCCAATGTCTTGCTGTTCCAGATCCCATTCAGGAGACCATATTATATTTAATCATTATGTTTCCTTGGGTTCCTCTAGACTGTTAGTTTTTGATAATCATGACAGTTTTAAGGAGTACTAGTCAGGTGTGGGTTTTTTTTTTTTTTTTTTTAAGAATCCCCCTTATTTTGAGTTTCCTGATGATTTTCTCAAGGTTGGACTGGGATTATGGATTTTGTGGGGTAAGATAACAGAAGTAAAGATTCATTCTCATCTGATCACATCAAAGGAATATCCTAATCATATGACTTATCACTCATGATGTTAACCTTGGTCAAATGACCAAGATGGTGTTTTCCATCTTTCTCACTGTGAAGTTGGTTTTCCATCCTCTTCCGCCCTTGTGGAAACAAGTCCGCCTTTGTGAAACAAGTCACCAAACCCAACCCACAGTTAAAGACAGAAGTTGTGCGTAAGACTGGAGGGGGTAGTATATACATAAATTGTTTGGAAGTCCACTTTTAGGATTCTTTCTTTTCTCTTCACTATATATAGAGATTTTAAACATTTTTTAATAATGTATATCATTATTTGTCATATAAATTTTCTTGGGTTTAATGCTGGTTTATTTTTATTACTCATGATGTTTTGCTTCTTTGTGCGTTTTATAATTTAATAGTGCAGGCATGTTGTCAAAGACATTTTATCTGTGGTAATCATGAGTAGTATGGCATAAAAGATACTACTTATGCTCCACTTCAGAGCCTCTGCTAAATTTCCTCTTGTTCCCATTGCCACTATGGTCACCAGCTCTCCTTGGGCTGATACTGTTTTCACAAAGACACAAACCCATACTACCTAGTGACATGCCTCATGCCACCTGTCCTTTGCCTCTTGCCAAGGGGCTTCCCTTTTGATGTCAGAGTTTGGAATCACAAAGACCTGGCTTAGCAAACACTGGGACATTGGGGATTTTAATGTCTATGGAGCAAATATTTAATGAATGAAATATCAGAGCCAGGAAATGGAGTTGTCCCCCATGCTTCTGAAAAGACTGACGAGATATTGTTATATGGTTTCTGTAGGATCAAGTAAATAGTAATATCCATTAACAGCCTACCATTAGTGTTTGTTATTCTGGTGGCTCTCCTTCTAGCTTGACTCCTCTTAGAGTCAGTCACCCTAAAACAAACGGTGGCCCATAAATCTTTTGCCACAGCTTCTGTTCTCTGAGGAATTCCTAAGATAAATGCCTATGCCTGATCCTCCTGAGGTATTATCAACCAGGGATCACCTTTTGTCTAAATTTATTAGCCTGAGGTTTTCTGGACCATGCAGACATTGCAAATTTCAAACTAAAACCCTTAAACCCTTAAAACCATTTCCTTTATTCAGAATTCACAGCAAAATAGACATTTTCCCCCTATCCTTTTTCTGTAAGGCCATTAAAAAAAGAATCAAGTCTATCTTCTTACTGATGATGCAGCATTTTCAGGATCACATGTTTATATGTAGATCTCAGTATCTACCTACGTCTGTTTCTCCTAACCATATAGGTTGTTAAAACTCTAACTCTGTTATTGAGATTTCAGTTACTCCAAAGTGGCAGAAACCTCAGTGCTACTTATGTCTGGTTTTAGATTCTTCCTCTTTTTTGCTCCCTCAATATTTCCCCTACATTCTTTAGAGCTCTGCTGTACATTAGAGTCATGTTTATTATTTTTCATCCAATTTTTTCTAGGTGTTATTATTGGTAGGACTTGCATGATATATTGTCTTTCATAGTCCCAGGAACACAACCCTGAATATTTGCAATTCTGCCTACTCAATGATCTTTTTTATAAATGCACATCAACTTGGAAGCAGAAATTCAAGAAGAGTGTTTGCTACTAACAAATACATGCCTTCCTGAGAAATAACATGGAAGTAGAAAAGACAGGAAAAACAGACACAGAGCCAAATAGTACGCATTGCAGTCCAACAATAGTTAGTCTAAGGATAATCATCTCTAGATATTTCAGTAAACCTGAGGATCATCCATGTCCTAGACCTAAATTATCTTTAATGTTAACAATGTTGACATTAAGCAAATGTAAAATTTTTAAATATATTCACTGTATCAAAGAGGGTTACACTATATAAAATATTTTTTTAAAGATTTTATTTATTTGACAAAGAGAAACACAGCAAGAGAGGGAACACAAGCAGAAGCAGGTTTCCTGCCGAGCAGAGAGCCCGATGCGGGGCTTGATCCCGGGACTCTGGGATCATGACCTGGGCCAAAGGCAGAGGCTTAACGACTGAGCCACC
This sequence comes from Procyon lotor, assembly GCA_028646535.1. Lineage (NCBI taxonomy): Eukaryota > Metazoa > Chordata > Mammalia > Carnivora > Procyonidae > Procyon > Procyon lotor. The sequence continues at coordinate 52,003,292 of CM053603.1, forward strand.
CAGGCGCCCCTATATAAAATATTTTTAAAAGCCTTTTTTCCTGAGATAATTTTAAGTGATATGTTACTTAAGATAGTGGATAATAATAAGACAAAAATTATAACCATTGCCAATTATTGAGTTTCTAATAGGTGGCTGGTACTGGGCTCTGCATTTTATCTAATTCTTAAAACGTTCATTTAATTCTTACAATAAACCTGCAAGATAACTATTATGAGCTTTACTTTATAATAAGAACATTAAAGTTACACAGCAAGTGGTCAAGACAGAATTATAATGTCTATTTCACCATATTGTTATTCTTTTCCATCCAGAGTAATTTCTTATCCTATAGACGTATTCTAAGAACTTGTCAGATAGCTGAGACATTATCACACTTCCTTGCCCAGGAGACTCCCTGACAACTCCAGAAGAGGCAGCATGTCCTCGATGTCTATCCTTTGACCCCTGTTTATGACCTTGTTCTAGCAGTTTCCCCAGTGCTCAGACCCTCTATCTGGAGGAGCCTGTGATGGAGGTATTTTGGCACACATGCCAAATTTGTGCCATTGAAACCAGCAGGGATATCTAAAAGGGGGGACTGAGTAGTGAGTCAAAAATGACAAAAACAGCAATAAACAAGAGAGCCAAGTTTTCAAATATGATAATTCTGTCTGGACAGTTGACAAAGAACAAATGCTCCCTTGCTCCCTGTGGAAATGATAATTTTAAAAAGCAGACTGGGGAGTTTTAGATAATTATTTAGTCCTCTTAAATATTTATGAGTTCTAGTGTGCTACATACATTTTAAAAGACAGTTGACAACTGCACCATATATCATCTTGTTCCCCCTGCAAGCTAAAAATAGGGTTTTTTTTTCTTTTAATGTAAAAACAATACTTTCAGGTTGGTGTCCATGAAATAAAAGACTGTAAAATGCTAATTTACAGGCATGATGGCAAATAATGTTCCTTTTTTTTTTTTTTAAGATTTTATTTATTTATTTGACAGAGAGAGATCACAAGCAGGCAGAGAGGCAGGCAAAGAGAGGGGAAGCAGGCTCCCTGCTGAGCAGAGAGCCCAATGTGGGGCCTTGATCCCAGGACCCTGAGATCATGACCTGAGCCGAAGGCAGAAGCTTTAACCCACTGAGCCACCCAGGCGCCCCAGCAAATAATGTTCTAGGAAATTCTTCTTGTGGGCTTTCAGGTGAGTAATGGAGTCTGTCACATTTGCTCGAGAGAGATCATAGAGGGCACTCTTGATTAGTAGCCAGGACAGGGGCTGAGTTTTTGAGGTCCCGAGGTTAAGGCTGCCAGTCTACCCATGGGGCGTTGGAAGCTTAAGGAATCAGTCTGGTTGTAGCCTGGAGGAATAAACTTAGATTCGATTCAGAAATGAGGACCAATCTTGGGATCAAAAAGGCAAAGCATTGGCAGGAGCAGGAGGAAAAAAAATAGAAAATGGGCTTCCAAGAAGCAAATTTTGACCATTGTTTCAAATTGAGCTCATGTTTTTACTCTTCTTCCAGGGGCCAGATGCAGGGATGTAGATGAGCCTGGGTGATTTGATGGGGCAGCTGGGTACCTCACACCCTCTCCCTTGTCTCACTGAGGTAGAAAGTTGTCATGGAAACCATCAGTGCCCCATTCTAGATCACCTTTACCTGCAGGTATACCCATTCCCCAGTTCCCGAGAGTACTTCCTATAAGCATTCCAGACACTCCTTTCCCCCAAAACTGCCCTTGGCTTAAAAGGACCCACCTTACTTGACAGGCTACTTCCTCTTTGAGTCAGAATTTAATCAGTGATTGACTGATATAGAGTCAAAAATGCTGGTCCCTTTACCACAACTTGAGATTGTTACCGTGGCACAGTGCAGGCTCTAGAACTCCCCATGGGATCAGGCTGAAGTTCATCTGCTGAGGCCACATTTTTGCTCAGCTCCTTCCCCTGTGCCCTTGTGCTATCCTTACTTCTTTACATATTTCACCTAAGTTCAGCCCTTTTAAATAAATCATTTGGTGAGACTCTCCATCTCAGGCCCCTCTGGGGAACCCAACTAAGCTGGAAGGATTAGGGGTGCATTTGTTATCCCAGCCAAATGGGGAAACTGAATCTCTAACAAGGGAAAAGGTGTCTCTCACACTATCCCATACAAAGTATTATCAATTACTTAGATGTTTCCTCAGGGATGACTGGGTCACCCTGAATATAGCAAGAACTTGGTAAATAGTCATTCTCCAAGCTTAAAATGTCCTTCTCTTCCTGAGCAGTGCTCATGCTTTAGGACTCTGTCCTGATGTTTTTCTCTTGGAAAATGCTCTCTTTTTGCCCTGCCTCTGAGTCCTACGTGGATCTGTGGGATCTGATTTCCCCTTCACACGGGCTTCCATGGTGATTTGCATTGCTCTGTGTTGTTGATATATCACAATGCATCTTGACGTTGGCTGTAACTTTTATTGAGTGTCCCGTAAATGCCCTAGCTTGCTTCAGCTAGAGGGGACAAGGCAAGGCAATGCTCTCTATCTGAGGTCCTGCTTCTAAGCAATGCAATTTCTTTGCACTTTCTCCTAGCTATTAAGAGCACTGCATTTCCCATCCACTACCTACCTCTCAATGTCTGAGGGTAGCAGGAATGCCCTGGGGTCAACAGCTATTACATTAGGCCTGCTGGGAAGTAGTGTCTCCAAAAGTCTGTCCCACAGGTCGGTATAGTAACAAAACACTGAAATTATCATGGGAGCCCAGCATCCCCCAAACAGGACTGAAGAGGAGGGATATCTCCAGGTCATCCTCATGAACATTAAGCACCTCAGCTAAATTCTGTGCTGTTATATAAACAGGCCGTACAAACAAACGAGGATGTCATCTCATCCTGGAGCTGGCTATAAAATTTGTAAGGTGTCAGATTGTTGTCTTGGTAACACCTCATGGAGAAGTCCCAGGCCTGAGGAGGCCTGAACCATGGGGAGATGTACTATATTGAGCTATATGAAATATTGCTGAGAGAGCTAGCCCTACAGATTTCAGAAGCAGGGAGCTTTGGAGCCACAGCTCCAAACAGTGGTTAGCACATTTCCTTGAGTACCATCATGCCCTGAGAGGGTTCACACACACTGGAAGACATGTATGCACAAAAGCACATGCAGGGGAGGAGGGAACCTTGTCTATTAGTCTGAGCTGAGACCTGGGTACCTGGCTCTGCTGTACTGAGTAGAGGAGGAAGCCCCTAGACGAAGCACCTCTCTCTAAGGAGCTTCTGTGACCCACAGGCAGAGGCTCTGAAGCTGTTGCTGCTCTTTCTTCTCATGTCAGGCCTGGATCCTCAGTCTAAGAAGCCTTTGTCCCAAGGTAGCTGAAGAGTTTGAGGGACATATCAGAAGTCTGGTGGATGGATCAAATGTGATGGGAAAGGCCTGGAATCATCCCCAGGAACACCTCCTCAGATAGATGATAGGGTTTGTTAATGGGTAGATGCAGACAAATCTGTGAGAACCCTCCACACACAGGGAGAAGTTAGCCCACGCATGACCAAGTGACCATACTCAGCCTCAGCTAGCTGGCCAATCAGATACGGTTCTCCTGCACCTTGCCAAAAACCTGAGAGAAGAAGAGTTTGATGAAGTGTATGAAAAGGATCCCAGAGATAAAATCCTTCTTATGTTCTGGAAACAGTAGCAAAAAGTCTGTCCTAGTCAACACAATATGTGTAAAAACTGAGATCTTGCTTATCCATCCAGGCAGGAAGGAGAGATCATGTCCTAAGACACTGCCATGTCTTCAGGCCCATGACTCTTAGCCTGAGACCCATACAATCCATCATTCAGGCAGCACCAGTCATGGAGGGATTAGAGCCCTCAGCTTCCAGGGCTTGTAGATCCCACAGGGATGTGGCAGGGTCAGGTGCCATGTGGGGACCTGGACACAGGGCTGGGATCATCCCCTAGAAGGTTCAGGGCTTCCCAAAGCCTGAGCCTCAACCTGCCCACAGGTCTCTGCAACCATGGGAAGAAAAATAGATTTGGAGGCAGAAGACTTGAGTGTGAATCCTACTAATATGACAGTTTATTAGTTGTCAGGCTTTAAGCAAGTAACATTAACCCTCACCATCTGCAGAAAGGGAAAGACAAGGCCCATGTTTCAGAGTTATAGTGAAAAACAAATGAGATCACTTCTGAAAATGTCCTGAGCATTCCACCAACTACAGATGAAAAAATTACTACTAGTTAATGAGCATCTGTTCTTTGCTATATTCTCTCTTAAGCTAAGTAGGGGTGATATAAAGATGAATAGGACAAAATCTTTGCAGGTGGCTTACAATCCCATTTAAGGAGAGGTACCTTACCCACGGCCACAGGGGATCAGGTCCCAGGCAGATTAGGTTTTATTGCAAGATATTTAAGGCCCTGTAAGAGGAATCTCAAGTATTCTTGGAGGACAGAGGCCTGATTCTATTTCTTAAGTTTATAGAATTGGGATTAAACTCGGGTCCTCATAAATCCAAAGCTGTCCTTCCTCCTCCTTCAGAGACATGTGGCTCATTTAGTGCTGGGGCTAGAGCTACTGTCATTTTTTGACTGCCAGCACAGAGGTATTTTCACTGCAGCACACTTTTCTTGTTTTTCCATCAACACTAAACCAAGTAATTTCGATTTCAGAGTCTAAATGAAAACACTGGGGTTGACCCTTGGGGAACCTACTCTTAGACCAAAGCATCATAAGAGACTTTTTACAACCCTAATTGGAGTTATTTTATTGCAGCCTAATGCCAAAGCACAGATTCCTAATACAATTTTTCTCTATGATCTAGGAACAAAGTCTTCTGATGCTTACATGGGTTGACAGTCTAGTTCTTGCTCTCAAGAAAGAGAAATGCAGCATTGCATCTGAAAAGCCAGCTCTCTGGTTTGGGAAAGGGTGATTTTTCATATCAGGCAGTTGAAAAAGCTGACTAGTGGAATAAACATCCCAGTTGCTCCCATGGAGGCTGGGGGGCTGCCCCACTGGAAATGGGCTGAACTGTGTCATCTGCCGCAGATCGCTCCTGAAAGCAAAGCAGTTGCAGGTTCAAAGCACATCATTGTTTGTTTGTTTTTTTAAAATTAATTTTTTAATTAACATGTAATGTATTATTTACCCCAGTGTACATGTCTGTGAATTGTCAGGCTTACACAATTCATAGCACTTACCATAGCACATACCCTCCCCAGTGTCCATAACCCAGCCACCCTATCCCTACTCCCCTACCTCCCAGCCACCCTTAGTTCCTTTCCTCAAAGCACATCATTGTTATGGCTGATTTCACTTGGAGGATTGTCCAGGCTGACCAAGTAATTGGTCAGTGTTATTACCCCCAAACAAGGAATTGTTTCTCTCCTTCATGCCCTCATTATTCCCTGAGAGCTGAGGGGAGCACAAAAAGAGTGGCAGTTGATTAAAGCAAGAATAAGAATGATATTCAAAACTGATAAGAACAATTCAGCCAAATGGAGAGCTGCCTGACACTCTGAGACTCACTATTGTCATTCAAGTGGTATCTCTTGCTTATGTTAATTAAGAAAAATAAATACTGCTCCATGTTGCCACACACTGTCAAAGCAAATACAACAGTGGGAAGCATAATTCATTTGCCTCACTGCAAGTCCCTACTACTGAACCAAGCCATTTGGAAAAAATTGTTTAGCTTAGCTCAGGGCAACTTTATCAATTGCTGATTCTAACCTCCAATGCCAACATTTATTAAGCTTCTACTCTGGGCCAACGACTGTAAATGTGAGGAAAGAGATAACTCTCCATTTCTTGGGGCTCTGGCAACTTAACTAGAAATTTTTATGATGTAGACATAGTATTTTATATTTATTCATCCACTCAGAAAATATTATATTAAAAAGCACCTAAATTCTAGAAGGTGGGGATCAGTACTGAACCTAAAAGAGACAGTTGCTGCCCAATTTCTAATGAAGGAAGTCTGACTGTAAACAAATAAAAAAATAAAATGCATAGTAATTTGATAGAAGCCAGTAAGTGATATGAAGAGAAATAAAGAAGAGAAAGAAGAACTCAGAGTACTCAGGTTGGGGTTGGGAGGATTATTCTATATCACGTGGTCAAGGAAGACTTTGTTTGAAAGACATTTGAGATATCAGAAGAAAAACAGGGAGCAAGTGATGTGGCTATGAGGGAAAAGATGTTTTAGGCAGAGGAAACAAGGGAATGGGTGATGAAGGGAGACTGTGCTTCATTCTAGGAGTCAAGAACCAGCAAGGAAGTGGGTGTGGCAAGAGGAGAGAGAGGGAAGGAGGAAACTATAGTGTATGGAGGAAAAGCTGCACATCAAACAGAGCCTTGCAGCATCAGTAGAAGCTTAGCCATTATTCTGAATGCTCTGGAAGATATAGGGGGGTGTTGGGGGGGTGAGGTTCAGCCACATGATCTGGCTTGAATTTGAGAAAGAACATTCTGGGTCATTTTGAAGAATAAATGGTAGGATAGTAGATAAGCAGAAAGATCATTTAAGAAATTAATGCAGTAATTCAGGTAAGAAATGCTGGTGCCTAGGACCAGGGTGACAACAAGAGAAGAGACCAGATTTTGGATGTATTTTAAAGATAGAGAAAAGGATTTATTGATGGATTTGCTATAGAGTGTGAGATAAACAGAAGAATTGAGAATGACTCAAAGATTTGGAGGCACAACACATGGAAATATGGCTTATACTAAGCCAGAGAGAATTGTGAGGGAAGGAGGTGTGGGAGTGAAATGATGAATTTGGTTACTGATGAGATAAGTTTCAGATGTACCATATTAATCTGGGCTCGGGAAAAAAATCTGTGGTTTAGATGTAAATTGGGGGACATTGACAGAAAAGTGTTTTGTTTGTCACCAAGAGATAAGCTTGCTCAACAGGTGAGTTAATAGAGTAGAGAACAGGTCATTGGTGAATGCTGGTAATGTGAAAAACACTGGGAACACAGGAATGAGGAAGCCGAGATAGGGAAGAAGAAGCCAGGAAGCCAGGGGCCAAACTAGGAGAGAGAGTGATCATGGAATTCAGGTAAAGAAAGTGTTCCACTCAGGGAGAGAATAGCTGAGAGTGTGTGTGCATCATGAATGCCTGAAACTAAGTTTATGTTCCACAGGAGTTCATAGAACAGCGCTATTCTTAAGGTTGGAATAGAAGCCATAGAGAGGCTCTGCTTTAGAATGGAGCCATGACTGGTAGCGGGAGGAAAGCATTTTACATGAGAGATACCCCGTATTAGCAAATGCTATAAAATGCTCACCATGTGCCAGGTACTGTTCTCATAAATTTCCATATGTATTAAATATGTATTAATATACACTCTTAAAAATCTATGAAGTAGGTACTGTTATTATCTCTTGTTATAGATAAGTGCTTGGGATTACACAAATGGTATGAATTAGGCAGTATGGTTTCAGAGAGCATCTTCTTAACACCTTTATCCTGCTATGTTTTTTAAAAAATCATTTTTTTAATTTAAAATAATTTAAAATTTAAGTTAAATTAAATTTTAAAATGAAATTTTTTAATTTTTTTAATTTAAATTCAATTTAATTAACAAATAGTGTAGTATTGGTTTTAGAGGTAGAATTTAGTGTTATATCAGTTGCATATAACACCCTGTACTCAGGACATCAAGGGCACTCCTTAGTGCTCATCCCCCAATTACCCCATCACTGCACCCACCTCCCCTCCAGCAGCCCTCACTTTGTTTCCTATAGTTTAGAGTCTCTTATGGTTTGTCTCCCTCTCTGTTACCATCTTCTTTTCCTTCCCCTCCCCTGTGTTCATCAGTTTTGTTTCTTAAATTCCACATGTGAGTGAAATCATGATATTTGTCTTTCTCTGAATGACTTATTTCACTTAGCATAATACCCTCTAGTTCCATCCACATCATTGCAAATGGCAAAATTTCATTATTTTTGATGGTTGAGTAATATTCCATTGTATGTTTATATCACATCTTCTTTATCCATTCTTCTGTCGATGGCTCTTTCCATATTTTGGCTACAATGGACCTTGCTGCTATAAATATTGGGGTACATGTGCCCCTTCAAGTCACCATGTTTGTATCCTTTGGATAAATACCTAATAGTGCAATTGCCTCACTACCACTGTTTCTACAGGTAAACCCATGGACTTAAGAAAAGACTTGACTGGATTGATAAACCATAGATAGACTAGTTTGACTAGAGTGGAAGATTTTTTTACAAGAGCAAGTGAAGTTCAAAAGCAAGGTTAGGGCTGTATCATATGGTGTGGGCAGATCTTGATGGTTTCAGATTTTGTTCTGGGGACAATAGGGGAACATTCATGTTTCTAAAATGGTATAATTTTGAGTTAATATTTCCTCATTTTCTAAGGGACACATGACCTCCTAACAACCACAGATTGATAAAAGTTTGGAATTTGAAACATTCTCACAAATCCTAACAGTGCAGAAATGGAGACTGGACACTTAATGAGTTCTCTAAAGTCATACAACCATTGGCAGGGGCATCAGCAGGGCTAGACCCGAGTCTGTGCCACTTAACCTGAAGTCTTTAGACCAGCGGAAATTAATGATTAGACTGTAACTAACTTAAAATAGGCCTGGATATAGTGACTTGGGTCTAGTTTTAATCTTTCTTTTTATTTAATTTTATAATTTATTGTGAAATATTTTAACATAAGTTCATAAAATAAATTTAAGAGACACTTCATTTCAATTTGCAGCTTTAGGCCTAAAACTTTTAAGAACAAAGGTAATCCAGGGAGATTCACCTGTAAAATGTTCAGTAGGTAGAGCAGACTCAGCCTGTGTTCTGCCCACATCCTCTCCGATCCATGCATTACAGTCCAAATTGTAATTGTCATCCTCACATTTTGTTGTTGCTGTTGTTGGGGAGGGCTTCCCTTGTTTGGGTTTCCAGAACCTACTCTGTCCATGTTAGACATGGCGGGTAAGAGAGGGCTGGGAGGTAATATTTTCTAGGAGTAGCCTCAAGACAATGACTGCTGGGTGTGGGGTATAAATGCCACCTCTCTCTCACCCCTTAGCCACTACAGTGAATTTCTCCCATGTGATTTATGTCCTGTTGCTCACTCTGGTAACTTATTAAATAAAGCACCCTTTATATATTTCCTTTCCCTTCACTTCTTCCTCTCCCTTCCAGTGTTACCTTCATTTCCTAAGTCAACTTTTTCACAATCGTGGTTTCAGTAGTTGTTTCTAGAAGAACCTAAGGGAAGACAGCACATGTACCTTAAATGGAAATTAGTCCATCCCTGTTGCCCTGTTACACAAATATAAGTTCTGTGCTCTGCTGATGATTATAGCATTGACCTGCATGGTGGTGGAGAACACGCCAGCTCTAATTTTTAATTTGCATTTCCTGTCATCAAAAAGATGAACGCAGGTCTTGCCTTTTCTGCACACCTTCAGGAAAAGTCACTGATTTGTCTCCCTCTGTCATCTCATTTCAGCAGCAGGGGCTCAGGTCACCAGGCCTGATAGGACACAGCAATTGTTGGCAAGAGACAGCAATGCAATTTCACATTCCTCTTTAAGTAAAGAACACACTAGAATAAGCAAGGCAGTTGTTTCCAGTTTTAATTTAAATTAAAGAGCATTTGTGTCTTTGGCCAAGCTCTTGACGCCACACACTCTTGTGAGTTAATAACAGCAGGCTGGGCAAAGGGGTGCCCTGATTTGCCATGCTCCCCTTTTTTCTGGGTAGTGCCCCTCTGTGCTCATCACTGGTAATCTTATTCCTCACAGATGGATCTTTATGTCAACATGAAACACCACTGTAAAAGTCCTCGCTGAGAGAAGGGGATGAACAGGTTCTGAAGACATTAATTACTTAAAAGAGATTTTATGAGCAACAGTTTCATCTCTGGTGGTTAAATAGATACATGGTTGGGAAATGAAGCTCCGAGGAAGGGAATCCATGGTTTTATATCACTCAAAGCTTCAGATTCTTTCATATACATTATATTGTATAATTGCCCTTAAAGTTACTAATGAACAACATGAAGGTCAGAGAGGTTGAGTGACTTGCCCAAAGCAACATGTTATTTAGTGGTGGGACCAATATCTAAATATAAGCCTCCCCGATTCAAAGCCACAGTTTTATAACAACATTTTCTGCTTAAAAGTAGAGGGTGAAGAGAATAAATTGCCCCAGCATGAATTTTTTCCTACATTTCAGAATGTGAGGTGATGCTAGGGCAAGGTAACAGGGGACTGTGAGCCAAATAAGAAGGGACAGAGCGCTTTGCTCTCTTTTGTTTTGTTTCTCAGACTCAGGAAGAAATAAGTATCTTAAAATTAATTTCAATTACAGCAGATATCAAAGGCTGTATCTCTGACATGGAACTAAGAGTGACACAGGTCAGGAGACATGTGTGACTGGATCCAAGGAGGATGATGGTATCAAACCTGGTATCCCCTGGGTACAAAGGGTCTGACTGCTCTCTGGACACACAGGCCATTCCCTATAGCCCTGGGCATGCAGCACAGAAGCTGGTTCTCAAAAACTGTGGAGAACCCAGACAACCTGCCCAGCCTCTTTGTTTTTTGTTTTGTTTTTGTTTTTTTTCCCAGGAAAGTTTATTTATCCAGGCAGACTGGAAACACGGAGGCTTTGCATCTAAAAGAAGGTGTTGGGCCTCTTGGTGGTGAAGCGTGGCTTGTGCTGGCGACGCAGGACCCGGTGGGGCAGCGGGAACTTGATCTTAGAGCCGTGGAACTGCTTGACTGCTGGTCGGCGGCACTTGCTGGCTGCGATCTCCTCCACCTTCATGATCTGGATCGAGTGGGCCCGGGCACAGTGTCGGGCGCCCATGTCTCGGTAGCACTGGGTGACGGCGCCCGCGGTGATCAGGTCCCGATACTCCCGGTACATGTTGTGGGTGCCGCTTCTCGAGTCATAGCGAAGCCTCTGTAATAGATACTTCTGCTGAGTAAGAAACTATCACAAAACTTAAAAGCTTAAAACAACCAATAGTAATTTAGCTCAAAAATCTGTGGATAGGTAGATTGGTTCTCTAGGACTAGGTTAGCTTGACTGATTTTTAGTGGATTTGTCAAGCATTTGTCATCCCCTAGCTAGCCTGGGCTGGTGATTGAGTAATCAAGGGCAATCTCACTCTCGTGTCTGGCAATTGACCCACTCTTGTCCAGATTGACGGATGTGACTGCACCTTGTGTCATTCATATTCAGCATGTTAGGCCAGGCTACTTCTCCTGAGAGAGGAATATGGTACCAGGAATATAAAAAAGGGCAAATCTCAATGGACAAGTTTCCTCCAATGATAACATCTTGCAGTATAGTATCACAACCAGGATATTGACATTGATTGTATCAATTTAATCACCACAAGATCCCTCTTACTCCCCATTTAGAGGCACAACTATTTCTCTCCTGCCCCCTACCTCTTCCTTCACTCATGACAAACAACACTAGTCTCCTTCCATTTCTATAGTTTTGTCATTTCAAGAAGGTCATATCAATGGAATCACAGAGTATATAACCTTTGCTTGAGAGTCATTCAGGTTTTTGCATGTATCAATAGTGATTTCTGTTTTACTGCTGAGTAATATTCATGATATCTCAGTCTGTTTAGCCATTTACCTATTGAAAGATCTCTGGGTTGCTTCCAGGTCTGGGGTATTTTTAACAAGGCTACTATAAACATTTGTGCACAGGTGTTAAGTGGACATAGTTTTCATCTCTCTAGCATGTATGATGAGGAGCAGAGTTGCTGAGCCATGTGATAGTTGCACATTTAGTTTTTAAAGAACATTTCAAAATGTTTTCCAGAGTGGATGTATCATTTTATGTTCTACCCAGCAATGGATGTGATCCAGTTTCTCCACAGTCTCATCAGCATTAGTGTTGTCGGATAGATCAGTAGTGATATGTTATTTTGGTGTTCATTTGCATTTCCCTAATGGCTAATGATGTTGAGCATCTTTTCATGTGCTTGTTTTCCATTTGCATATCTTCTTTGGTGAAATGTTTCTTCATGTCTTATGTCAATATTCTAATTGGATTTTTTTTAACTACTTGAATTTTAAGAGATCTTTGTATAGTCTACATACTAGTGATTGTCACTTGCATGGTTTGCAAACATATTCTATCGGGCTGCAGCTTATCTTTTCATCCTCTTCACAGGGTCTTTCATAGAGCAAAAGTTTTTAACTTTGATGAAGTTCAGTTTATCAATTTTTAAAAAAATGTGTCATGCTTTTGGTGTCATCACTAAGAACGCTTCACCAAGGTGGGTTACTGAGGAGGGCGCATATTGCATGGAGCACTGGATGTGGTGCATGAACAATGAATCTTGTAACACTGAAAAAATAAAATTAAATTAAAAAAAAAAAAAAACTCTTCACCGAGTCCTAGGCCCTGAAGATTCTCTTCTATGTTTCTTTTCTACATTGTCTCCTACTAAAAATGTTATCATTTCATGATCAGTTTGAGTTAATTTTTGCATCAGTTATGAGATTTGGATCAAGGTTCATGGTTTGGATTTTGTTTTATTTTGTTTTTGTCTACGGATATCCAGTTGCTTAAACACCATTTGTTGAAGAGATTATTCTTCCTACATTAAACTAATTTTGTACCTTCTTTTAAAAAGCTGTTGGCTAATCGCACTACTGGGTATTTACCCTAAAGATACAAATGTGATCCGAACAAGCACGTGCACCCGAATGTTTATAGCAGCAATGTCCACAATAGCCAAACTATGGAAAGACCCTAGATGCCCATCAACAGATGAATGGATAAAGAAGATGTGGTATATATATACAATGGAATACTATGCAGCCATCAAGAGAAACGAAATC
>CM053603.1:52023093-52109872 GCA_028646535.1 Procyon lotor
TATAGAGAAAGTTTTTTGGGGGGGTTCTTTTGTCTGTACCTGTTGACATTTTTAAATTTCCAGCTCTTACAGCTCCAAGTTTGGGATATATGAGGCAAAAAAGAAAACTCAGTACTATGCCATGCTTGGGTTCTGGGGTCTCTACCCAATCTGCCTTTTTTTCTTCACCTTTCTGAGTCCTCTTATGATTGTTTTATGCATAATATTCAGGGTTTATATTGGTGTTTATGGGGAAGAACAGGTAAAAGTATATCTATTCCATCTTCCTATAAGCAATAAACCCACAAGCACCTTTAAAGTCTCTGCATGTGTCAGATTTTTGTTGTTTCATGAGTCACAGCCACAAGACCAGTCATGGTAGAGAAACTGACTTCACCACATTTTGAGAGAACCTTCAAAGTCATGTTGCAAGTGTGTATGTGTGAGATGGGAAGGAATTTCCAGCTACTCCTATAATTTATTCAAACCTCCCTGATAGATGAGAAATGAGGAGAGAGATATGGAGCAAACAGAGAGAGAGAGGGAGATGGGAGAAGAGGAGGGAAATAGAAAAAGAGATACCAATAGGATCAAGAGAAACGATTACTGATTATACAGTTGTCAAGAAAAAAAATCCTTATTGATAAAAGCTGCAATATTACACAAGTATGTAATAAGAAAGTATGTTAACATGCAATTAAAAATGTGGGAGCACCTGGGTGGCTTAGTTGGTTAAGTGTCTGACTCTTGGTTTCAGCTCAGGTCATGATCTTGGGGTTGTGGGATCTAGTCTCCATTGGGCTACAAGCTCAGTGGGGAGTCCACTTGAGGTTCTCTCTCCCCATGTTTTTCTGCCCCTCCCCTCATGCTCTCTCTCTCTCTCTTTCTAAAACAAATAAATAAATATTTTAAAAATGTGGAAATGTCAAAATGAACACATAATTTCATGTGGGTGGTAAGAAGAACATAAGCACATGGGAATGGTATGGCCAACATACTCCTTATGGTGTTTCATAGTTTCTTATTTTCCAGTGTGATGATATGTTTTTTTTTTAAGAATTTCACCAATAAAAAGAAGTTTCACTGTATCTAATGTTGCAGAATGAATGGAATGATAGTTAATTTCATGTACTTTTAGAATGAAATCTGATGTTTTTTAAGTTTCTGAGATCTAATTTTTTTCCATTTAACAAAACGTCCAAGTTCTCCCACGTTATGTCTGTCAGTGACTGGGAGTAATTAGAGATAAAGTTTGAGATCAACTTTCCTCCTAAAAGAAAACCTCAAACTCTTCTGTCTCCTGTTGACTTATCCATTTTTTGAAACAGTATGTTCTGAGTTCAGTGTATTGAGTAAACATTTCCACAGAAGGTGGGGCACCTCATTTCAAGTGACCAACCTCACAAACATGATGTAGCCTAGACAGTCACGTCAAGGGGCATCTCCGTACTAGCAACATTCCAATAAATGATTAAGGTGCCAAGTCAACTTCATTTTGCTCTGTGTTTCAAAATACTATGTGTTAAGTGCTTTCTTTGTGTTAAATACTGTGCTAGGCACTCTGCATAAAATGTCTCATTTTCCTATTTGCGTGTATTATAGTCACCATTTTACAGAGAAAGAAGCTGAAATTTAAAGGAGTTGATGCCTATCGAAAGGCATACTAATAGTAACATAACTAGGAATCAACCTCTAGTTCAGAGGTCTGGCCACTTAACCACAATTTCACATTGTCTCCCCATATAAATCTCAAACGGCAATAGCAGAAAGCCAGGATTCTACAACTGGGGAACTCCATCTCACAACTTTGGAAACTTTTAGCACTAAAATGAACTTTATAATAATGAAATTGAACATCACAACTCTGAAGAAGTTGGAAAGACTTCATACTTCTCCAACAATATTCAAACAGTGTTTTTAGTGATAAAACTTTAAAAAGAAATTTGAAAGAGAAGCTTTATTAGAGATTTCGGCAGATAGTCTTAGATACCTCCAAATGTTCCAATACTTATTCTTATTCTGAGCTCAAATTAATCAAAGCCAATATACTGCTCTGAGACACTGGATTCAGAGAAACTTCACAAAGAAAAATTCTTTGTCTTGTTTCTCTTGTGCTTAGACCAGTACTATAGCAAATACATCTTTCTGCAACATCTTTGGTAGTAAATCTTTCATCAAACCAATGAATGCTAACATATTTGAAATGAATAACTATGGAATGTCTGAAGCTTAACTCTGTCTTTCTGAAAATAGATATTACTTACAACACTAGCTTACAGTAATAGATATCTAGATATCTAGATAATAATATCTAGTAATAGATATTACTTACAACACTATTCTACTGCAGTTATGAGGACATCAAATTTGTGAGAAAGAAAATCAGTAAATCGACCAACCACAAATTATTGCAGACCAATTGCTATCAGCAGGAATTATCTGCCCATATGTGAGATTTGAGAATCTCTTCTCTCAAATAAGATTCATAGACAGTGAAGATTGTATAGCAGGGAGTGCTTTGGAAAGAGATAGTAAAGAATAAAACTCCTGAGATTTGGGAGATGAAAAGGACCCTAGCAATTATGTTTGTTCACTTAGTGCTTCCTTTTTTTGTATGTTGAGTCACAGGCAGCAAGGCACATTGGAGAGAATGAATATTGGATTCACGCAGACAACTTTCATTCCTAAACAGTCCACTTCCTGTTTATACTGCTTATTCTCCTGAAGCTTCAGTTTCCTCACCTGAAAAATGGATTTTTTTTTTTATAGAACTGGTTCTTTTATTGTTATGAAATGACCTTCTTTATCCCTGGTAATATTCCTTGTCTCGAAATCTTTTATATTAATATTGTCTCATGTGCTTCTTTTTAAGCTTGGAGCTTGCATGTATATCTGTTTTCATTCTTTTGTTTCCAATATTTCTATGCCTATAAAATATTTATATATATATACACATATATAATATTTAAAGTGTATTTTATAAATAACATATAATTGGGTCTTGTTTTTTTGTCCATTCTGAAAAGTTTTGTATTTAATTGATGTTTACATTTAATATAATTATGTGACTGGAGTTAAATCTGCCATTGTGATCTTTGCATTCTTTTGGTCAGTTTTTTTTTTTCTTTTCTCTGCTTCATTTTTATCTTTTCTTAGGTGTTTTGTTTTGTTTGTTTGTTTAAGAATTTATTCTGTCTCCTTTACTGGCTTTTTTAGGCTAAATAGGTTTTGTTTGTTAGCTTTTGAGGTGCTTAATTCAATGGTTGGGACTGATATGATGACCATTTCTTCATCATGAATTACACAATACAATGAGTAATTTACTATTGCTGACATTATGTAAAATCAAAATAGACAAAACATTGTTTTTGCCCTAAATGGGACTCAGAATTTAATGGGGAAGTAAAATATATAGATATATATAGATATATAGAAATATATATAGATATATAGAAATATATATTGTATATATATAACTATATAGATAATGACATTGTGAAAATGGAAGTATATATAAGTATGTTCAAGAAAGCTTTGGAACACAGAATAGGTAGTTCTTGGAGAAGAATGAGAAAGAGATTTTCAAGTGACATATTGAGAGGAAGGATGGTTTATTTATAAATGTTCACATGCAAAAAGAGAAAGGTCATGTTAGAGAAAGCTGGTTATTACAAAAGGATTAAAGTGTGATATATACATATATGCATGTGTGGAGTGGAGAAGGCGGGGCATAAAAATGGCAGATTACAGATCACAAGTTACTCTCAAATCAATTGAGGGAAACTGAACCTCATTTTTGTGGTGATAAAGAGTTATTGAAGGATTTTAAATCATTTGGTTGATATGACCTGATCTATAGGTACAAAAATCACAGTGGTGTTGTGTAATGGATGTTGATTGGAGTTGGAGAGAGAGAAACAAGGGAATAAAGAAGCTAAAGTCCATTTTATAGCTTAAAAAATATGAGACTCGCAGAAGTGATGTAACTTAAGTTACACATTATGAAAGGTGAACTTCGCACAAACAAACTTGATTCCTCATACAGCTTTAATATGGTTGCATTAACCATATTAATTTTTTTTTTTTTTGGTGGTTCGAACTCTTTCTTCTCTTTTGTTAAAAGAGGGAAGGGAAAGGGTGTGAGGTACCCCCGGGCTCTGGGGGAGGCATGCAGGCAGCCCCAGCAGGCAGGCGCTAGAGAATGTGTGGGAAGAGTCCTGGAGTTTCCCACAATTCTTTTCTCTGCAGGGAACAGCAAGGCTGGCTGAGCAGGGGGTGGGCGAGAGGAGCAGGGCCCTGGGGAGACGGGTGGCGGGCAAGGGGCTTGGGTAGTATTTTAAATTACATATTATGTACTCACATAATAAATACTTTTGATGATAATGAAGGTAATAATATAATATGGTTGTTTCATAATACAGAAACATTGATATTTGCCATCAAAACTGTACTAACCTGAGCTGGGAGAGATGTCTTAATACATGTACTTATGTAAATCCTAAAAAGAAGATGAGAAATGGTGGCGTCATCTGAGTTTTCTAGTGCCTGGTTTAAGAGGACAAACTCTCTGTCCCAAACTTAACTGAGTAGAACAAATACATTTTTAACCTGTTCTTTGAATAGATTTCATACACATTGTGTCAGCCAAATCATTTTAGCTGCTTTGCCCCTCTTCCTTCTCAAACTTGATATATGATTGACTGGAGACTATATTTGATTGACAGATATAACAATTTAAATATAAACACTTTATTAACCCTACAAGAGCATCCTAATAAAGAAGATGATGGAGACAGACATATAAGGTAGATGTGCTGATTTTGAAGACAATCACACTGTAGCTTAACTTGACAGAAGCAATGAATCAAATCCTATGAAAATAGTTCCAAAGATATTTTCTCCACACTATTTAAATCAGCAGCTCCTTGTAAGTAAGCAGTGCTAAAGGATTATGTAAAGGCTTAATGCTTTCCTGCCCCTTATGGGATTTTAACTTAGACTCCAAGTTCTCTATTGAGTTGTTTTTCTACAGACCTGAGATGACTCCAGGAGGTTGTACTCACTTGTCCCATGGCCCTAACTGCACCCTGACTCTTGAAGGATGATTCAAAAACTTGAGTCGTTATTTCTGGATGACTCAGTGGGCAAAAAAAAGCCAGTTAGATTATTAGTTAATGCTAGTAGCTAATTTATTAAGCACTAATAATCATGAAGCAGGTACTATACTAAATGCTTTACATGTATTAACTCATTTAATCTTCTTAACAACCAAATGGCATGGGTCATATATCATCTTTACTTTATAGATAAGGAAACTGGGTCTCTAAGAATTTACTTAATTTGTCTAAGGACAAACATCCAGTAAGTAGTATCTAGAATTAGAGTCAAACCGCTCTGCTCCAGATCCCAAGAATTTAAACTCTAGGGTCTTACTAAATACTGGTCATCATGGCTAGGCAACCATACAAGTCCCGCTGATGGGTTAGGGAAACAACTTTTTAATGGTAACCACTGTGCCCAGGTGCATATACTTTATAAATTCTAAAGCTCTCTCACATATATCAGTCAATTTAATCTTCCTAATAATCTTATGAAATAGGTATTGCAGTTGACCTTTGAACAGTGCAAAAGTTAGAGATGACAAGCCTTCATGCAGTAAAAATCCATGTGTAACTTTTAACTCTTCAGAAAATTAACTACTAATCACCTATCATTGATGGGAAGCCTTAAGAATAATAAAAACAGGAGCTCCTGGGTGGCTCTGTGGGTTAGAGCCTCTGCTTTCAACTCAGGTCATGATCCCAGGATCGTGGGATTGAGCCCAGCATCGGGCTTTCTGCTCAGCAGGGAGCCTGCTTCTCCCTCTCTCTCTGCCTGCCTCTCTGCCTACTTGTGACCTCTCTCTCTGTCAAATAAATAAATAAAATCTTTAAAAAAAAGAATAACAAAAACAATAAATTAACACATATTTTACATATGTATTATATTATAATAAAGTAATCTAGAGAAAAGAAATTGTTCTTAAGAAAATTATAAGGAAAAGAAAATACATTTACTGTATTGTACTGTAAAAAATCTGTGTATAAGTGGACCCACATAGTTCAAACCTCTGTTGTTCAAAGGTCAGCTGTATTTTCATTTCAAATATGATAAAAAAAATTGAAGAAGCCAAGTCAGTTTTCAAGGTCATGCACAGAAGAGGCAGAATTAGGTTTTGATATAAGTTAGACTTTGTTCAAATTTAGAATCTACCATTTACAAACATATAAATTAAATTTGATAAGCTAAATTTTTCTTACCGTAAGATAAATACTTTAGACAACTCTTCTGCTCAATATAGTGCTTGCCACCTGGTATCTACACAAAAGATAGTTGGTCTTTTGTTTGTCCATTCTATAGAAATCTTTGGTATCATCATCTACTTTGTAGGACAAGAGGAGGGGAAAAGATCTGATTAGTTAGAAAACCATTTAGCAGGATGCTTCTGCTTTTAGGAATATGGAGTAAGCACACTTTTCTCTATTCTTATTGCTAAGTACCATCAAAAAGTCTTGGACGTTATATGTAAAACAAACATAAGAAGACTGAATGGTGGAGAGAAGAAGGCAGACCAGGTAGGAACTTTGGGACATTAGGAATGACGTAATTTCCCTGAGTTTTCTTTTGACTTCCTATATTCCAGGCTTGTATCCGAAGTAGCCACAAACTGGAAATGCCGACAGGAACAGACAACACAGAAAACTCCAACTAAAGCCTATTCTGTCTAGCCAAAGGACTAGGAAAGGGGCATCATAGCAAGACAGAAGATTGTTTATGGCAATGGCTCTACACCAGACAAATATCACCCTTATCCATGCCAGCAGGGGCTAGGTGGGAGCCTGGACTTCCATCCTAATGAAGCTGTAGTGAGGCATCCCAATGCTAGTTGGGTTAGTGTCTATGAATGCCAAGCAGGGATATGGGACTTCCAACTCCATGAACTAGTAATGAGCTCCCCACTGTCTACATAGCCTGGATTCCACACTGACAGACTATAATGAGGTGCTTCTTTCTTCTCCACTCATGTAGGATCAGAGGAGGCTTGAGGGAGAGTTAAGACTTTGATTACCCTGTGTCAATGAAGCCAAATATATCCACCAGGTGTCAGTGGCAACCATGTGTTTTCTGGTTTTAAAACTACTACCCTGAGGCAGGATAAGAAATGCTGACTTCCACTCATTCTGGAAAAACAGCTTTCTGGGAGCTGCAGGGAGGGATCCCAGTGCTCTGGGCTGTACCAGACCAGTCCAGAGTGGAATTTCCATCTCACTGAGCTGGGGGGGTGGATGGAGGGAACAGGTTGGTTTCCAATGCATATTCTCACAGTTCTTAGAGTTTTAGTATTTTTTCTTGGTTCAAGTTCAAGTATTTTTTCTTGGAAAAAAAAATGCACCTTAATTTGTTGTACTTTTCATTTTAAGAGAATTTCATTTTAAGTCATTTTAAGAGACCTTAATTTTTTAAAAATATTTTTTCATCAGTTTCACTGGGCAAAGAGGCTCAGTGGAGCTTCTAATGCTTGCTGGAAGAGGAATTTGTCTCTGTGTTATTTCTTACAATGTGCAATTTCTTACAATTTCTTACAAGTACAATTATTCAAAAAATTAAATTTAATAAAAAGAAGAAAAAAACAGCATGGAAATGATGTGTTATTTAGTTCCAGGACAGGTATTTTCCTACAAACTCTTTTGGGATGGGCTTTGAGAAGAAGGGGAATGAAGAAAAAAAGAGGAGGTGAAGGCACTGAGTAAGGATATAGTCTGAACTGGAAACCAGCTTCAGGTTGATTCCGTAAGAGCTCAGGAACATGACTTAGGCTGTAGATGTGGCCCCATCTTGAGAGAGGTAAGCCATTCATTATACTCAGTTTGTCTCTGGTGAATGATCGCCTCTTTAGCAAGGGGGCTTATGGATGCCAAAGGCAGTTGCCTAGAGAAAGCACCTGCTATGAACAATTGGCAACCAACACTAACAACAGGTAGGGGCTGGGCACACTCACTGGGTGAAAGGGATGCGAGTGGCACACAAATAACATTTCTTACTTCTAGATATTTATTTATATAGTTATTAATTTATGGAAGTAAACACTTTCTCAGGGTCTGAGATGCCAAGGTAAAAGAGAATCAATCTATGCCTTTTAGTGTCAAAAAAGTGATAGAAATAGCAGACTGTTATGGTAAATGACCCAAAACAGGAGGATAGAACAGTCCTTTTTGTCCTTTGGCATATGACACACATAAAAATACATGTAAAACAATATGGATGAGTTGCCAGTTTCTGAGCTGCTTCCTTCCTATCAAGGAAATGAATCAAAGGCATTGTTTAACAACTCATATTTTGTTTTCTCACTCTTTTAACGAAGAGCTGTTGAGCACCTTGCTAGGCCCTATTGTTATGAAGATAAATAAGCCAGGATCTGAGATTAAAGCTCTAACTGTGCAGTGGGAACACTGAGGAATAAATCAGCAAATGCAGAAGACTCTGGGAAGTGCTATTATAAAGGTCAGTCCCTGGAACAATGGATGCCCAGGGGAGGCATTGCTTCCTGGTTGAGAATTTGCCCACATCCTTTGATTTCTTATTCAGTTCCCTCTCACTAAACTACAAATAGAAACACTGGAGGGAAAAGGGTTCTTGAGGAATCCCCTTGGGTTTACATTGAATCATAATCACGTTAAATACATCAGCCATCACATTATGCATTGCTGGAGTAAACTCACTATTAAAATTTACCATAGTTATAAATAAAAACAGTGTTGTTTTACTTCCATAAATTTATGCCTTCTGAAATAAATATAATTACATTTATTGGCACACTTAGAATGGATAACCTTGTGAAAATTATTCCTACATGTTAAATTCCTAAACCTGTGAAAGAAACCAAGGACAAGAATACACAAAGTATTATCATAACCATTGAAAATGATCTTTATATTTACTAGCAAAACATTATGAAAGCATGTTCTGAAAATCTTTCTTCACAGCATTTTGATCATATTACCTACACACCTGAACTCCTCCTCTTATTTTCCTATCAATTTAATTCAGAGAATATATTATTTAAAAAAAAACATATTCAGTACAAACCAAAAATCTTTATGCTATATGTTTCTCTATTTTAGTGAAAGTAGACAATTGCACATTTAAAAACAATTTCTTAGGTATTTTAAGTATCTCATCTACCATATTTTCTGATTTTAAAAGTACTATTTGAAATCTTGAAAACATAAACATGTATAAATATTATAATCAGATTCTTCTAATGTTTCTCTTGTATCATGCAAGCTATTAATTTGACTCAGTTATTCTTTATTAGGGTGTGGGAGTATTTTTGTCTTCCTAAGTTTATTAAAAATACTTTTTTGTTTTTTTGTTTGTTAAATAAACTTAACTAATTAAGTTTAGATAAATGTCTATCTATTATTTTGTGGGAGTATATGGATAAATGGATAAATAGATATACTGATGCAATATATGATCTTCCTACATTTGGTAGGATTAGTCTGTTGTCACTAATTTTTTATTGAGGAATTGATATATATCAATTCCTCGATAAACTGATATATATACCAATTATATATATATAGTATTTTATTAGCTTCAAGCTTATAACATAATGACTTGATATTTGTATATACTGCAAAATGATCACCACAATAAGTGTAGTTAACATCTGTCACCATACATAGTTAGAGATGTTTTTTCTTATGAGAACCGTTAAGATTTACTCTTTTAGCAACTTTCAAATATGCAATACGGAATTATTAACTGTAGTCACCCATGCTGTACATTACCTCCCCATGACTTTTTATTTTATAACTGGAAGTTTCTACCTTTTGACTCCCTTCACCCATTTTATTTCTTCCCTACCTCCTACCTTTGGTAACTACCAATCTGTTCTCTGAATCTATAAGCAATTTTTTTTTCAGATTCCAAATATAAGTGAGATCATCTGGTATGAGTCTTTCTCTGACTGATTCAGTTAGCATAATACATTCGAATTCCATTATATTGTTTCACATGACAAGATTCCATTCTTTTCTATGGCTTTATTTATAAAGCCATAAAGTTTATAGAATTTATTATTATATAATTTATTATTCTATATTTAGAATTATTATTATTATCTAAATTATCTAATTTATTATCTAAATTATTCTATAATTTAGAATTAAATTCTAAAAATTTATAGAATTTTTTAATATTCTATTATACATTTCTGTTATATTTTGTTTTTACCCATTCATTTATTGATAGACACTTAAGTTGTTTCCATATCTTGGCTATTGTAAATAATGCTGCAATGAATATGGGATTCATGTATCTTTTCAAGTTAACATTTTCATTTTCTTTGGATAAAAACTCAGAAGTGGAATTGCAGTCATATAGTAAGTAGTTCTTTTTAAATTTTTTATACTATTTTCCACAGTGCCTACTCCAGTTTGCATTTCCACCAATAGTGTACAATTTTTCCCTTTTCTCCACATCCTTACCAACACTTATCTCGTCTTTATTGATATTAGCCATCCTAACAGGTGTGAGTTGATATCTTCTGCCTAGTTTTTAATTATGTATTTGCAATTTTTTTTGCTATATGAATAGCAAGAGTAATTTTTTTAATCCTATTGTCATTGGTAGACGGCTAAATCAGTGGCCCCAATTCCTTAGTCATTTTTGCTTCTATATCTTTTGCCACTGGACTTTGCAATGTCTTTCACTGAGGGAGTATCATATATTTCCCCATCTCTTGACTTTAAATTTAGTCATATAACTTCTTGGGGCAGTGGAGATTGAAATACAGTGTGTCAGTTCCAGGCCTAGGCCTTATGGCTTGTGTAATTCTACCTGACTTCTTGTATTTCTGTTGTTGCTATGAGGAAACAACTCTAACTCCATGAGGAAAATGACTGAGGTAGAAGATAGAGCCAGATCAGCTGACTTGCTTCAATAATGCCCTTCAATATCAGTCAAATGTTTACCTGTCAACCTGCAAACATGTCAGTTAGCCCACCTAAGATTAATAGAACCATTAATTAGGCCAGCCCAGAGAGGCAACCCCATAGCCAAACCAGAATTACATTAACTAAATAAATGTTGCATGGTGCTGAAATGTTATGGTTTATTGTTATGCTGTACTATCGTGAACATAGATAACTGATATATGGTGAGATTAAATGATCTCTAATAACACTATGTTTTGTTGACTATTAATGAAATTTCTTGTTGCATAATATATTTAAAATGTTGATAAATGTGCTATAACCACTTAAAAAAAAACACTGAAGGGGAAATAGACAGCAAAACAATAACACTAAAGAAATTCATTGCTTCACTTTCAACAATGAAAAGGTTGTCCAAGCAGGAAATAAATATAGAAATACTGAATTAATTAATTAACTAATTAATTTTTTATTTTATTTTTTTAAATCTGAAAGTGTTTTTTTAAATTTTTATTTTATTTTTTCAATGTTCCAAGATTCATGGTCCATGCACCACACCCAGTGCTCTGTGCAATACGTGCCCTCCTCAATACCCATTAACAGGCTCAACCAATCCCCCACCTCCACCCCTCCAAAACCTTCAGTTTATTTCTCAGAGTCCACAGTCTCTTTGGACTTCTTCTCCCCCTCCAATTTCCCCCAATTCACCCTTCCTTTCCTTCTCCCAATGTCTTCCATGTTTTTTCTTATGCTCCACAGGTAAGTGAAACCATACGATAATTGATTCTCTGTGCTTGACTTATTTCACTCAGCATGATCTCTTCCAGTCCCGTCTATGTTGATACAAATATTGGGTATTCATCTTTTCTGATGGAGACATGGAGGCATAATATTCCACTGTATATATGGACCATATCTTCTTTATCCGTTCGTCTGTTGAAGGGCATCTTGGCTCTTTCCACAGTTTGTCAATTGTGGCCATTGCTGCTATGAGCTTTGGAGTACATGTGGCCCTTATTTTCACAGCATTTGTATCTTTGGGGTAAATACCCAGTAGTGCAATTGTAGGGTCATAGGGTAGCTCTATTTTTAATTTATTTAGGAATCTCCACACTGTTTTCCAAAGTGGCTGCACCAACTTGCATTCCCACCAACAGTTCCCTGCTGCCTCCTGACAGTGCATGGGAGAAGAATGAGGCACAAACAAGTCAGCTGCAGGAGAAAGGGAGCAGGGGATGACAGTAGAGAAGACTGTCTCCCCGAACAACTCCTCAGTCTCATATTTATTAGAAAGTGGATAACAATCAACAAAGAAGCTGGAGTAGGTTACACATTGACCATGAGTCTTGTAAATATGCGAGAAGAAAGACATGTCTGATCACGTAGTACATGACATATAGTGAGCAAGGCCAAACAAGACGGTTGTCTGACTAACTGTTGATGATCTCTGGGGAAGGGGAGATAACAGAAAAATGAAGCAGGCGGCGTTCCACCTTGAGCAGGCCAGGCATCCCCAGCTGCTTGGCTTCAAGGACGTATCGTCCTCTCCCCCAGAAGCTTATTGCCAGTACATGTTTTTCTTAAGACTATATCTAAGCATGCTTGGTAACTAGTATAATTTCTCATATACTATATTTTAAGCAGTACGGTGTTCTGAGGGACAGTTACAGTTCCCCTTTCTCCATATCCTCTCCAACACTTGTTGTTTACTGTCTTGTTGATTTTGGCCAGTCTAACTGGTGTAAGGTGGTGTCTCAGTGTGGTTTTGATTTGAATCTCCCTGATGGCTAATGATGATGAACATTTTTTTCTTTTTCTTTTTTTTTTTAAAGATTTTATTTATTTGACAGGGAGAGATCACAACTAGGCAGAAAGGCAGGCAGAGAGAGAGGGAGAAGCAGGCTCCCTGCTGTGCAGAGAGCCTGGTGCTCGATCCCAGGACCCTGAGATCATGAGCTGAGCCAAAGGCAGAGGCTTTAACCCACTGAGCCACCCAGGTGCCCCAGATGATGAACATTTTTTCATGTGTCTGTTAGCCTTTTGTATATCTTCTTAGCAAAAGTGTCTGTTCATGTCTTCTGCCCATTTTTTGACATGATTATCTGTTTCTTGAGTGTTGAGTTTGAAGAGTTCTTTATAGATCTTAGATATCAAACTTTTGTAGTTTAGATATCAAACCTTTGTAGTGTCATTTGTGAATATCTTCTCCCATTCTGTGAGTTGCTTGTTTGTTTTGTTGACTGTTTCCTTTGCTGTGCAGAAGCTTTTAATCTTGATGAAGTTCCAAAAGTTCATTTTTGCTTTTGTTTCCTTTGCCTTTGGAGACATGTCTTGAAAGAAGTTGCTGTGGCCAATGTTGAAGAGGTTACTATCTATGTTCTCCTTTAGGATTCTGATAGATTCTCCCCTTACATTGAGGTATTTTTTCCATTTTGAGTTTATCTTTGTGTATGATGTAAAACAATGGTCAAGTTTCATTCTTGTATATACAGCTGTCCAATTTTCCCAGCACCATTTAGTGAAGAGACTGTCTTTTTTCCACTGGATATTTTTTCCTGTTTTGTCAAATATTATTTGACCATAGAGTTGTGGGTCCATATTTAGGCTTTCTACTCTGTTCCACTGGTCTATGTGTCTGTTTTTGTGCCAGTACCATGCTCTCTTGGTGATCACCACTTTGTAGTAAAGCTTGAAATCAGGGAATGTGATGCCCCCAGCTTTGTTTTTCTTTTTCAACATTTCCTTAGCAATTCAGGGTCTTTTATGGTTCCATACAAATTTTAGAATTGTTTGTTCCAGCCCTTTGAAAAATGCCAGTGGAATTTTGATCAGGATGGTATTGAAAGATAGATTGCTCTGGGCAGTACAGACATTTTAACAATGTTTATTCTAACCAAAGAGGTAAAGGATCTGTACTCGAGGAACTACAGAACACTCATGAAAGAAATTGAAGAAGACACAAAAAGTTGGAAAAGCATTCCATGCTCATGGGTTGGAAGAATACACGTTGTTAGAAATATTGAATTTAAAGTCTGTGTTATATTACAGGGATATAACAGACATTTACAGAACATCCCATCCAACAGCAGCAGAATAAAGTACATATGGAAAAATCTCCAAAATAGATTACAAAACAAGTCGATACATTTAAGAAGATTCAGACCATATCACATATGTTTTTCTGACCACAGTGGTATAAAACTAGAAATCAATTAAAAGAAAACTGGGAAATTTACAAATATATGGAGACTAAATAACTCCTGAGCATTAAATGGGCCAAAGGAGAAATCAAAAAACAAATAAGAAAATCTTGAGACAAATAAAATGAAAATACAACATACCAATTTTTTTTTAAATTTCCAGAGAAAGAGAGAGTGAAAGAGAAAGAGTGAGAGTACAAACAGGGGGAGCAGCAGACAGAGAGAGAAGCAGGCTCCCTGCTGAGAAGGGAACCCAATGTGGGACTCCATCCCAGGATGCTGGGAGCATGACTTGAGCCAAAGGCAGATACTTAACCAACAGAGCCACCCAGGAGTCCCACAACATACCAAAATTTATTGGGTGCAGCAAAAACTGTTCTAAGAGGGGATGTTTGTAGTGATAAATGCCTATGTTAAGAAAAAAGGCAGTTCTCAAATAAACAAGTTAGCTTTACACCGCAAAGACCTTGGAAAAGAACAGATTAGCCCAAAATTAACAGAAGTAAGAAAATAACAAATAGAGTGGAAACAAATGAAATAGAGACTAACAAGATGATAGAAAAAAAATCAGTGAAACTAAGAGTTTTGTGTGTGTGTGTGTGTGTGTGTGTGTGTGTGTGTTTTGAAAAGGTAAACTGAATAGACAAACCTTTGGCTAGACTCACCAAGAAAAAAAGAGAACTCAAATAACTAAAGTTAAAAATGAAGAGGAAACATTAAACTTGATACCACATAAGAATTTAGGATTGTAAAGTACTATGAATAATTACATGCCAACAAATTGGACAACCTAGAAGAAATGGATAAATTTCTAAGAAGAAACATACACCCTACAAAGACTGAATTATAATGAAGTAAAAAATATAAACAGACCTATTACTAGTAAGAAGTAGGGTTTCAGGATACAAAATCAAAATACAAAACTCCATTGCACTTCTATACTCTAACAATGAACTATCAGAAAGAGAAATTAAGAAAAGAGTTCCATTTATAATAGCATCAAAATGAGTAAAATACCTGGAATAAAGTTAATCAAGGAGGTGAAAAATCTGTACACTGAAAACTATAACACATTGATAAAAGAAATTGAAGACATACATGTATGAAAGATATTTCATGCTTATGGATTGGAGGAATTAATATTGCTATTAATTAATAGATAATTAATATTTAATAATTAAGAATTACTTTAAGCATTCTACAGCTTCAGTGCAGTCTCCATCAACACTGTAATGGCATTTTTTTACAGATAAGAAAAAATAATTCTAAAATTTGTATAGCATCACGAAAGACCCCCAATAGCTAAAGCAATCTTGAGAAAGAAGTACAAAGCTAAAGGCCTCAAACTATCTGATTTCAAACTATATTTCAAAGCTACAGTAATTTAAACAGCATGGTAATAGCATAAAAATAGCATTGATCCACATGGATCAATGGAACACAATAGAGATCCCCGAAATAAAACCATGTATATATGGTTAATTTATGAGAAAGGAGCCAAGAAGATATAGTAAAGAAAGGTGCTGGGAAAACCAGATGGCCATATGGAAAAAAATGAAACTATACCTTTATGGTATAATCTACACAAAGTCAACTCAAAATAGATTAAAACTTGAATGTAAGACCTGAAACTTAAAAACTACTAGAAGAGGGGCAGCTGGGTGGCTCAGTGGGTTAAAGCCTTTGCCTTCGGCTCAGGTCATGATCTCAGCGTCCTGGGATTGAGCCCCGCATTGGGCTCTCTGCTCAGCAGGGAGACTGCTTCCCTCTCTCTCTCTGCCTGCCTCTCTGCCTACTTGTAATCTCTCTCTGTGTCAAATAAATAAAATCTTTAAAAAAAAATTACTAGAAGAAAACCTGTGCATAAGTTGCATGGTCTTGGCAATTATTTTTTTAGATTTGACATCAAAAGCAAAACCAATAACAGCAAAAATAAACAAGTTAGACTACAACAATTAAAAATTCTGCATCCCTTTCTGTTTCATTGTCTTTCTCTGACTGACTTATTTCGCTTACCATAATACCCTCCGGTTCCATCCATGTCGGAAGGGATGGGGAGGGAGACAAACCATGGGAGGAGACTCCTGGACTCACCAAACGAACTAAGGGTGGCTGGGAGGGAGAGGGGTAAGGATAGGGTGGCTGGGTTGTAGACATTGGGGAGGGTATGTACTATGGTAAGTGCTATGAAATGTGTAGGCCTGACGATTCACAGACATGTACCCTGGGGCAAATAATACATTATATGTTAATAAAAATAAAAAAAATTCTGCAGAAGCAAAAATACATCATTAACATGAGAAGGCAACTTACAGAATGTGAGTAAATATTTGTAAAATATATATTTGGTAAGAATTAATATCCAAGAAAAAGAATTCATACAACTCAATAGCAAAAACCCCCAAACAATCCAATTAAAAATTGGGCAGAGGAACTGAACATATATTTTCCAAGGAAAATATACAAATGGACAAAAGGTACATAAAAAGGTACATCAACATCACTAATAATAAGGAAAATGCAAATTAAAGTCACAGTGAGATCTCACCTCACACCTTTTAGATCAGCTGTCATCAAAAAGACAGGAAATGAGTATTGGTGAGGATTTGGAGAAAAGTGAACCATTTGTACTGTTGGGTAGAAATGTAAATTGGTAGAGCTAATATAGAAAGCAATATGAAGGTTTCCAAAAAATTTAAAAGTAGATCTACCATATGATCCAGCAATCCCACTGCCAGATATATATCCAAAGGAAATGAAAATAGGGACTCAAATAGAAATCTACATCTCCATGTTAATTGCAGCATTATTAATTATATATTATTAATTATATGTACCTAATTAATTATTATTAATTATTCATGATAGCCTAGACATGGAAATAACCTACGTGTCCATTAGTGGATTGTATTTATATATGTATCATCTATCTATCTATCTATCTATCTATCTATCTATCTATCTATCATCTATCTATCTATCTATCTATCTATCTATCTATTTATCTATAGATGTATTTCTATAATATCTATAGATATAAATATCTATAGATCTATCTAGAAATAGATATGTAGCTATAGATATATATGGGGTAATATATATAGAGATAGATATATAGATATAGATATAGTTTAGATATACATATGGGTATTATCAGACATGAAAAAGAAAGACATTGCCATCTGCAACATTCAATCTTTGCTCTCTTCACATGGCATGCTCCCTATGTCTCTGTGTCTTCACATGGCTATTTGATTTAAGGACACCAGTTATATCAGATTAGTGGCTCACTGCACTCCAGTGTGACCTCATTTTAACTTAACTAATTAGATCTGCAATGACCCTATTTCCAAATAAGGTCATATTTTAAGATAACTAGAGGTTAGGATTTCAGTATATCCTTTTGAAGGAATACAATTCAACCCAAAACATTCTGCTCTACAGTCCACAGTGATTCATATCCTTCCTACATAAAAAATAAATTCATCCTGTTCCAATATCCCCTAAAGTCTTAACCCAATTTAGCATAAACTTTAAGTTCCAAATATCTTCTATATATAATTAATCCAAAAAGGCCCAAACGTCATCTTCTAAGTTATCTAAATCAGGTATGGGTGCGACACTGGACGTGGTTCATCCTGAGGCAAAATTTCTATTTCTGAACCTTCTAAACAGAGAGCAAGATGTCTGCTTACAAGACACAGAGGTGGAACAGGCATGGGATGGACATTCACATTCCAAAAGGTTAAAATTAAAAGAAAAAAAAAAAGCATCATTGGTCTAAATCATGTTTTCAATCAGCAGGACAAAATCTCTTAGGTTCCAAAGCCTGAGAATAATTTTCAGACTTGATACTCTGTCCTTTGGTTTTGCAGGGTGTCCCTATTTCCTTTGACCTTTTGGAGACTAGGAGGCCCTCTTGGACCAGGCCTCTGAATCTGACTTTGTCTTGAGACAAAGTCATTCACTTCATTCACTTCATCCCATCTTTGTCCTTTTCAGTCCAAGCATGCAGTATTTCTGCTCATATAAAATTTTCAAAATCTTCTTGGTCTTCCATGATCATTTAAGAGATCACAATGTTAGACAAGGGCTCTCCACAGTTCCTTCTCAAAGAACCGCATACTTATTTCCAGTTACTGCTGAGATGTTTCATTGGATAAGTGAGTCACATACCTAAACTCTTTGGCAAATGGTTGTCTGACCACAATCTTGCCCTATTTCCAGAGCATGCTATCTGGATCATTAAGCACTGGTTCCTTTCTGCTTAGCATTTCCTTCATCCATTTATCTTTCTCCTCTCACATTTACAACAAACAGTAAGGAGAGTCAGTTCACTCCTTCTACTCTGATTGGAAATCTCTTCAGCTATTCATCCAAATTCATTCCTTTTAAGATATATTAAAAACAAAACAAAACAAAACATTACAACATAATTCAATCAAGTTCTCTGAAACTAAAACAAGGGTTGTCTTTCCTCCAACATCCAATAACATGTTCATTATTTCCATCTGAAATCTCACCAGGACCATCTTCAATGTCCATATTTCTATCAACAATGTCTTCAAGCCTTTTTTTTTATCATGTGCCTCAAATTCTTTCAGCCTCTACCCACTACTGAATTCAAACCACTCCACATTTTCAGGTATTTGTTACAGCAGTATCCCATTTCTTGGTACCAATATCTGTATTAGTTTCTTGGGCTTGTCATCACAAATTATTACAAATTGGGTGTTAATATGGTTGGTTCCTTCTGAGAACTCTGTGGGGAAATTTGTTCCATGACTCTCTCCTCACTTTTGAAGATGGTTGGTAATCCTTGGCATTCCTTGACTTGTAGAAGCGTCACTCCAATCTCTGCCTCCCTCTTCACACATTCTTCCTGTGTCTCTGTGTCTTCATATGGTCATCTTCATATAAGGTCACAGTCATACTGAATAAAGATCTAATCTCCAATATAACCTCATTGTAGTGAATGTCATCTGCAACAACCTGTTTCAAAATAAAGTCATGTTCTGAAATGCTAGGGGTTAGAACTTTAACATATCTTTTTTGAGGGGCACAATTCAACAGTTTCAGAGAAGACTGTTTTTTTATAACTATATTTTCTTTTCCACTTATAAAGACTGTCTATGGAGAAGGAAGTACAGGCACAATGACCATGAACTATACCTAAGAATGTGTTGTAAATCTGTTAAAAAATTGTAATTCTTTTTCTTGCTAATGATATAAGTAGATTGAACACGGGCATTTGCTTCTACACTTTTCTGAAATCTCATAAAAATGACAGCAAAGTGATGAAATAAACTAGAAACCGTCTGTTTTAAGATTATGGGAGAGGAAATGAGAGCCATTAAATTCAGGAATCTGAAGAGCAGATAGATGAGGAATAACTCACTTAACTGAGCTGGGAAAACTGATACCTAACTTCACAATGTGGAAAGCCTGGAAGCCAGTTTATTCAAAATACAGAACCTCCCCTTACACACACATACCCTAGTGATTGGGGGCTTCAAGAACCTCCAAAAGTCAGGGAGAACATGGGACTAATAGGGATAACTGACTGAAAGTTTGTACAAGAAAAAGGCACTCTAGATCTCTTCCTTGATCTTGCTCAACTGGGCAATTGCTTCCTTTATTCTATCAGAGGAAGCAGAGGGAATTTGCTCTTGAGGAATCCAATATACATTTGAGTGTGAAGGCACAGCATGAAATTATGGGGATGAAATGGAAATCAGAAGTGCCAAAAAGCCAATTTATAGCCCCTGTCAAGAGATAATTTCTCACTGGAGAAATTAACAAGTCCAAGAAAAACCAGTATAGAGTTGTAGAAAGTTGTGGACTTTCCCCAAAATGGAAAAGCCAAATTACCATTCAGTGATTCCATCCCTGAAAAGCCATGTTCTCATCCATTAGTGGCCAACCAGTTTCTTACACTATAAACACCAAGGCAGGGACTACCAACAGCTAAAGAAAGCCCAGCATCACAGTCAGAATCTGAAACAAAAAATAAAAATATGAAAGAAGAAATGAAGATAATGCAAAGAGCAGAAGGAAATATTAATAAAAATTCCTTTATGTAACATTGATGAGATTATAAATGGAAAAAATGAAATGAAATTTCATTTATAAATTTCCATTTATAAATGGAAAAAATGAAAAAAAACCTAGAACTACCATATGATTCAGCAATTTCACTATTGGGAACATATCCAAAGGAAATGAGAACACTAACTCAAAAAGGTATCTGCATCCCCATTTCAGTGCAGTATTATTTATAAAAGCCAAGACATGGAACAACTCAAGTGTCCATCAAGAAATGAATGAATAAAGAAAGTATTGTACATATATGTAATATATGGTATAATATATGTGGAATATTATTCAACCATATGAATGAGGAAATCCTACCATTTGCAACAACATGGATATACCTTGAAGGCATTATGCTAAGTAAAAGAAGTCAGAAAGGGAAAGGCAAATACTATAATATATGATTTCACTTACATGTGCAATCTGAAAAAACTAACTCATACAAAGGTTTGTGGTTACTAGAAGTCTTGGAGGAGGGGGAATTGGGAGAAGGTAGGAGAAAGGGAATTGGAAGAAGGTGGTCAAAAGTTACAAACTTCTAGTTATAAGAAATAATTGCTAAGGCTGTAATGTACAACATGACGACTATAGTTAATACTGTTATTATATGTAGGAAAGTTGTTCAGAGATTAAATCCTAAGGGTTCCCATGATAAAGAGTTTTTTTCTTCTTTTCTTTTTATTATATCTTTATGAGATGATGATATTAGGGAACCTATTATGGGAATCATTTCATAACATATGTAAATCAAACCATCATGATGTACACCTTACCTTATGGAGTAATGTAGATCAATTATTTCTTAATAATAGTGGAAAAATAAATAAAAATGAAAAATATCCTCAAAAAATATGTCATTATACCCTGAGGTGAAAATACAGGCCAAGGAAAAAGGAATGCTTAAAAAAAAACCAAATTGCCTAACAAATAAAAATTCACATATATTAAGAAACATCATCACAGTAGATATTTGTACTCCAGAATATCAGAGAAATATAAAAGATCTCAAAACCCAAAAAAAGAATAAAATAGTAATACACATAGAGCTGAGAATCAAATGACTTGAAACTTCTCAATGGCAGCATTGGAAGCAATGATTCCAAAGTTTTGAGTGATAAATAAAAATCCAACAGACTTCCATAACCATCCAAACTATAAATGAGGAGAAAAAAGGATATTTTCACATCAGGAGGTTTTCACAGCATGCCTCTCTCCTATATCTTTTTCAGGAAGCTACAATACTACACGTTCCATCCAAATAAGGGAGTAAGTCAAGTTAGAGGACAATATAGAGCCAAGAGCAAGGGCTGCAACATAGAACGAAAGAGAAAAACATTACTGGAATGATGAAAAAGGGAGTTTCGAGGTCGACAGCTATGAAGTAGGCTTGGAGAGGTCAGGAAATGTGGAGTTCTAGAACTTTCACACTGTGGTGGAGGGAGCAGAGATGTTGTGTGGTTATTCTGGGGAATAATCCATCTGTACTTACTTACTCCATGGATGTACAACCTATGATCTAGCCCTTTTGCTCATGGGCATATATCTTTGTATATACATGCACACCTTGTTTTTTTGTGCTTCACTTCATTGTACTTTGTAGATATTATGTTTGTTGTTGTTACTGTTTTTTACAAACTGAAGGTTTATGGCAACCCTATATCAGTTAAGTCTACTGGCTGCATTTTTCCAACAGTGTTGACTCATTTTACATCTCTGTGTCACAGTATTTCAAACTTTTTTCATTATTATTTTATTTGTTTTAATGATCTGTGATTATTAATCTTTGATATTATTATTATAATTTTTTATACAGTGTTATTGTAGTTACAGACAATTGTAATTGTTTTGGTGTCTTCCGTGAACCACACTCATATAAGACATTAAGTTAATCAATAAATGTTGTGTGTGTTCTGACTGCTCCACTGACCAGTCATTCCCTATCTTTCTCCCTCTTCTCAGGCCTCCTTATTATCTGAGACAAAATAACATTGAAATGAGGTCAGTTAAAAATCCTACAATGGCCTCTTAGGTGTTCAAGTGAAAAGAAGAGTCACATGTCTCAGTTTAAATCAAAAGATAGAAATGATTAAGCTTAGTGAGGAAGGTATATTGAAAGTTGAGATAGGCTGAAAGCTAGGCTTCCTGCACCAGTTAGCTAACTTGTGACTGCAAAGAAAAAGTTCTTGAAGGAAATTAAAAGTGCTTCTCCAGTGAATCCATGAATGGTAACAAAGTAAAACAACTTTATTGCTGATATAGAAAAGTTTTAATCGTCTGGATAAGTCAAACCAGCCACAACACTCCTTTAAGCCAAAGCCTAATCCAGAGCAAGGCCCTAACTCTCTTCAATTCTGTGAAGACTGAGAGAGGTGAGGAAACTGCAGAAGATAATGTTAGAACTAGAAGAGGGTGGTTCCTGAAGTTTAAGGAAAGAAGCCAAGTTCATAAGATCAAAATGCAAGGTGAAGAAGCAAGTGCTGATGCAGAAGCTGCCATAAGTCATCCAGAAGATCCAGCTAAAATAATTAATGAATGAGGCTACATTAAGCAATAGATTTTCAGTGTAGATGAAAAAGCCTTCTATTGGAAGAAAATGCCATCAAGGAGTTTCATATCTGGAGAGGAGAAGTCAATGCCTGGTTTCAAAGGACAGGGTGACTCTTGTTATAGGCTAATGCATCTGGTGACTTTAAGTTGAAACCAATGCTCACTTAGTGTTCTGAAAAATCTTATGGCTCTTGGGGCGCCTGGGTGGCTCAGTAGGTTGAAGCCTCTGCCTTCGGCTCAGGTCATGATCTCAGGGTCCTGGGATTGAGCCCTGCATCGGGCTCTCTGCTCAACAGGGAGCCTGCTTCCCCCTCTCTCTCTGCCTGCCTCTCTGCCTACTTGTGATCTCTCTCTTGTCTGTCAAATAAGTAAATAAAATCTTTAAAAAAAATCCTATGGCTCTTAAGAATTATGCTAAATTTACTCTACTTGTGCTCTAGAAATGGAATAACAAAGGCTAGATAACAGCACAGCTGTTTGCAACATGGTTTACTAAATCTTTTAAGCCCCCATTGAGACATACTGCTCAGAAAAAAAGATTCCTTCCAAAATATTACTGCTCTTTGACAATTCCTTTGTCATCCAAGATTTCTGATGGAGATGTATAATGTGATTAATGTTGTTTTCATGCCTCCTAATACAATACCCATTCTGCAGCCCATGGATTAAGGATTAATTTTGACTTTCAAGTCTTATTATTTAAGACTACATTTCATAAGGTTGTAGCTGCCATACATATTGATTCCCATGATGAATCTGGGCAAAGCAAATTGAAAATCTTCTGGAAAAGATTCACTATTCTAGATGCCATTAAGAACATCTGTGATTCATGGGAAGAGGTCAAAATACCAATATAAACAGGAGTTTGGGAAAAGTTCATAACAAACTTCATGGATGACTTTGAGGGGTTCAAGACGTCCATGGAGGAAGTACCTGAAGATGTGGTAGAAACAGCAAAAGAACTAGAATTAAAAGTGGAGCCTGAAGATTTGCTTGAATTGCTGCAATCTCATGATAAAACTCCTGATAAGGAGGTGTTCTTTATGGATAAGCAACGAAAGTGGTTTCTTGGGGTAGAATCCATTCCTGGTGAAGATGCTGTGAAGATGGTAGAAATGAAAACAGAGGCACCTAGGTGGCTCACTCAGTTAAGCTTCTGCCTTAAATTCAGGTCATGATTCCAGGGTCCTGGGATCCCAAAGCCCTGCTTTGGGATCTCTGCTTAGTGGAGACTCTGCTTTTCCCTCTCCCTCTGTCTGGTGCTCCCCCTGCTTGTACTCTCTCTGTAAATAAACAGAATCTTAAAAAAAAAAAAAGAAATGACAGCAAAGGTTTTAGAATGTTACATAAACTTAGTTAATAAAGCAGTGGCAGGGTTTGAAAGGAATTACTCCATTATAAAAAAAGTTCTACTCACTATCTACAACTATCTCACTATCACTACTAACTATAAAAGAAGTTGATAGTCACTATCAAACATCATCTCATGCTACAGAGAAGTCCTTCATAAAAGGAAGAATCAATTGATGCCACAAAAATCATTTTTTCTTATTTTAAGAAATTGTCACAGAATCCCAACTCTCACCAACTACCACTCTGATCAGTCAGCAGCCATCAACATCAAGGAAAGACCCTCAACCAGCAAAAAGATTATGATTCACTGAAATCTCAGATAATGGTTACTACTTTTTAGCAATAAAGTATTTTTTAAATTAACGAAGGGAAAAATGAAGGGGGAAATCGGAGGGGGAGATGAAACATGAGAGACTGGGAACTCCAAGAAACTGAGAATTTTAGAGGGGAGGAGGGTGAAGGGATGTGTTGGCCTGATGGTAGGTATTAAGGAGGGCACGTACTTCATGGAGCACCGGATGCTATATGTAAACAATGAATTACATCAAAAACTAATGATGTACTGTGTGATGACTAATACAATAAAAAGTAAAAAAAATAAGGTATTTACATTTTTAAACATACTGTTATTGCACACTTAACAGACTACTGTATAGTATGTATACTGTATACTATGTATACTGAAAAATTAAACTTATGTATACCGAAAAATTTTAAAAAACTAACTGACTTTATTGAGATGGTCTGAAACCAAACCCACAATTAAGATATGTCTGTACATTTTAAGTATGTCTGCACATATATTCTTATAAAGGACAGGAAGGAGATATAGATGAGGCTGGTCTATGCAGTGGTTGTGCTAGTTCCACGGGCTGTAGCTCATTTCTGCAATATTGGTTAAGAGAAATAAGGTGGATCCACAGCAGTTGGCAGTAAGATATTAACTGCACACACAACGACATAGTTAGGTCTCAAGAGAGGTTGCCCAGAGGAGATAAAAAAAAGTGAGGAACAGATTATAAGTCAATACTATTAATATCTATTAAGAATATACCAATAAAAGGATGAATGTTGAACACATTAGAACATACTAATGAAAGGTGGAGAAAAGAAGAATTGTGGCAATCAAGGGAATATATAAACAAGTAAATAGAACTAAAGAAGGGCCTTCCCTGAATGTGGACTGTCACCTCCTAAACTCCAGGTAAAAGCTCTGCAGTACCTGCCCATTATCTGGCTTGAGCTTCCTCCTGGATCTTCCACCACACCTGAAAAGAGAAGAGAATTGCTTCTTCCATTCTTTAGACTTTCCATGACACTATTTCCTACATAGCTAAAAGAATTTTAATGAATTTAATTACTGACAAAATTGAGAATGTCAAATTTTCATCTTTGTGATATAATTACATAATTCCATAAAATGTAAATGGGAAATGACACCTCTAGGCACATATGTAAAATTTTTCATTTCCTAACATATAAGAGGATAATAATAGTTTCTGCATTTAAGGGCATTTGAAAATTAAAATGAGATTACATATGTAAAGTGCTTACCATATTACCTGATGCAGGGTAAATCACTCAATATATAGTAGCTACATTAAATAAATTGGCTCCAAAAATTCATTTTAAAGATGGTTGTTGGGATTCTAAACATATTTTTGCCTAACAAACAATAATAAAAATGCAGATGACTAGATGTTTAGACTGGATGCAAAAGACAATTTAGACTTTTGAAGGACTTGAAGTATAAAATTATAGAGTCCCTAACTAAACCATTGCTAACTGACTGACATTTATTAAGAGCCTGTAGTAGACTATGGTAGGTGACCATGTAATTTCTAATATGAGACTGTGTTTGGAGCTCCAGAAGAGGCTTCCCTGACTAGAGCATGTGTAAGTTATTCTCAAAGTGTGGTGTGAGCACAGGGGCCCCTGCAATCTGTTTGTTACTGGTCTGTGATTAGATAAGAACTGTAATTGAGAGCAAACATTCAGAAAATTTTAAACCAATTCAATGGAGTAATTAAATGTAATAATTACAAAAATTGGACTTGTTTTTTTATCTGGTTAATTATTTATATTCTATTGCACAGAAGTTTTGGCCCATAATAGATTGGGGAAAGAGGACACAGCAGGTCCCCTGAGATAAGGAGATCAAATAGTTTGAGAGGGATGGATTCAAAGTAAATCCCTACCCCAATGACTCTATCACATTTCTCAACTTTATTTCCTATGAAGAAAATACCACTATTTTGAAGTTAGTATGTTTATTAAATTTTTATCTTGTCTTTCCTTCTACGGGAGGGTAATTTTGAGAAAGGAGTTCTTATCTGCCTTAATACTAACTATTAGAACAATGTCCAGCATAGACCAGATGCTAAATTAATTTTACTTGAATGGATCAGTGGATTAAATTTTAACTGCAGTTGTTATCACAGTGACTACTGTCATTACATACTGGACAGACATTATGAAAGCCCTTCCAGCTGTGGGGAGGTGGTGAGGGCAAAGTGGCTCTCTCCTCCAAACCACAGGATTCAGGTCTGTTACTCCAGAATATCTCCAGAATTTTATGAATAATCAACTTCTTTGAATGGCAAGGCTCTACTTTCTGACCAATTAGCATGCTAATTACAAACCTTTTTTGAACTAAAGATTTCAAACAGACTGTATATTGTTAACATATTTGAGTTAAATATGTGTTTGTGGTAATAAACTATTTTTTTAAAGGCTTGCCACTTATTTTCAGACCATTTTCTAATCCAGACTGACCTCCCTTGCCCTATTAGTGTGAATTACAGATTCTTCACTGTCATGGTTAAAAGAGAGTAAGTTAATTTAGAAACCTGGATGACTAAAGCTGGAAGGATATTTTTAGTGATTCTAATGACTGAATCTTGTGGTTTGCCGCAGACAGTATTAGAAGCTTCTATTGAAGTTACAAAGGGGTGATAAAGAGGCATATGTTGCAATGGTTTCAGGGGAGATGGGAAAGGGATGGGAGATAGAGAAAACTATATGCCAATTACATAACAGCAAATACCATAGCTGTCCTTACAGAAGGTCAGAAATGCAGCAACTGAAGCTGTCACATAATAGACAATTTGATGATAGTAACTAAGAAAACACAAAAGGCAGCTAATCTGCCCCCTACTGATAAAGCTGTCTGAGGTAGATCAATTTAGTCGCAGTTGTTGTTAGGAAATTGCACTTGTTTGATGTTCCACAAGCAGATCATGTAGTTTCCTAGGAAACATCCTTTTTCACTTAAATCTAATTCTCCCACATTGTGGGATCTGATGAGTCACTCAGCCTGATTTTTCTCTCCTTTCCCTCTACCCATTAAAAAGGACCTACCAGCTGGAAATCTACTAAATGAAATGAATTTATTAGTTCTTTTCACCTTGTTCTTCACTTA
Organism: Procyon lotor; assembly: GCA_028646535.1. NCBI lineage: Eukaryota > Metazoa > Chordata > Mammalia > Carnivora > Procyonidae > Procyon > Procyon lotor. The sequence continues at coordinate 52,050,666 of CM053603.1, forward strand.
ACTCTTGTGTTTCTTTCTTGCAAATCTAACTGCTTCCCTGATGTGAAGGGCCAGAAATAATGAAGGAGTGGGGTGTGTGATGTGAGTAAGTGTTGAGCACTGTTTTTTTTCAATTTATTGGTTATTAAACTGTATTTCAGCTTCTAGATTTAAATGGAAAACACTACATGCGTAAAGACTTTTTTTTTATTCTGTAGTGGAATTTGTTGTCGATTTCATTTAATTTCAGATTCCTAGTCACATTTTACAGTTATGAGAAAGAGGGGGAGGAGGAAGAAAGAAGGGAGAGAGAAAGAGGGAAGAAGGGAGGGAGGGAGAAGGAAAGAGGGACACAGGGAGAGAGAGAGGATCAAAGGGAGGGAGGGGAGCAAGAGAAGGAAAGAGAGCAGGAGAGAGAGAGGGTGAGGAAGGGAAGAAGGGAAAGAAGGGAATGAAAGTAGAGAGAGAAAGAGAGAGACGCAGTGAGGGATAGAAGGAGAAGGAGGGAGGGAGAGAGGGAAAGGGAAAAGAGGGAACAGTAAAGTAAAAGAATTTACAGAAATGTACTCATTATCTGAGCCAATTAATAGATGAATTGCCACAAAAATTCTAGAGCCTAAAAATAATCAAAATATAATTTAATTTGTTCATGAAGTGCAAATAAATGATGTATATATTCACCATGCCTATACTGAGTCCATAGTTAATTAAGTTTGCACATTCTAGGCATACTTATCTCTTTGGTAACTGGGGAGATGACATAAACATGAGTGATAGAATTCTGCTGAGATTTAGCATGAATAAAGAATTTTCAGGGCAAAATGTCACTGATTCTTTGCTCCAGTGGCAGCAGAGCACACCACCTGTGGAAGGGTGATTGCTGACTGTGGGTACTCCCTTACTGGCCCATGTCCTGAGTTAGGCACATGTCTTTTCCCTTTTTTACCACACTCTCATCTTGACCATGTGCCAGGAATTGTGCTAATTACTCTCCTTGTATTTCTCAGGTGAGATGAAGTATGGTACTATTACCTCCATTTTAAAGATGAGAAAATCAAGTTCTGGAGTTGGTAAATGCTTTGCCCAGCATCACGTAGCTTAGGGCAGTTGTAGGACTCATTCTCAGCTCATGTGTCTATGATCGATCTCACTAATCTATATTCTTTCTCTCAAGGGAAAATTTACTGTGTCTCTTCAGGATAAGGGATTAAGAGGTTATGAAAGTGCCTATAACTGAGCCATTAAGCCATTAAATTCATAAAAGCTAATAGAAATGTATCACAAGCCTACATGGGTCTCACTAATTCTACTGAAACAAAAGCATGATCAATATGGTCAGAAACAGTTTTGCAGTCAAATTACCCAAGGCAGGGTGGTCTATCTTGCATCATGAATTCCCCAAAAAGAGTTTTCCCTCCTGGGATATGAGAAGTAGAGATGATATATTCTCCACCATCTACTATAACAAAGGCTCCTAATTATGTCCCTTATATGGACATGGATGGAAGGAGCTATGGTAGAACACATTTCATTGGATGACTAGGAATGAACTACATTTGGTTAGAACCATAACAACTACCTTCTTCCCATTTCAGGCTTCTTAGGAGACATTGATCTGATGAATGTGTGCTATTTATGAACTCTTGAAAAGCAGTAATCCAGCTCCAAGACAATGCATAAATTATCTATCAACGCATAATGGACTACCATAGAACTTTAGCGACACACAACTATGGCTGTGGAGGTCAGCTGACCCAGGCTCAGACCGTCTCAGACAGACTCACGTGTCTGAAGCTGTCTAAACATCTAGGTTGGGCTGGGTTAGGGAGACTGTCTGTTCATGTGTCTCTCCCCCTCCTTCTGGGCCCAGTGGGCTAGACCAGACATGCTCATTTCATCATGATGTCAGAGGCTCCAGAACATGAGTACACAAGGCCTGTGAAGGCCACAGTCAGAACTGACACACCATCACTTCTGCTGAGTTCCATTGGCCAAGTAAAGTTGTATAACAGAATCCACGAGCTGTGTGCCCTGCTCCCCAGACTGCAAAGAGTGCTGTAAAGCTAATGGCAAGATATGTGGGTACAGAGAGGATGAGGAGCCAGATTTAAAATTCTACACATGACAGTAATAATGTAAAATCAGTAATTTATTATAATCTGATTTTTAATTTCCTCTTTTGTTAAACTGCATTATTCCTGCTTCAGGGAGTCGTTGTGAGAACTGAGTGAGGAAAAGCACCTGAAAGTCCATCCCTGATGTGAAAATGGAAAAGTAGCTGACCCAGGGCTCCACAAAGGTGCTTTCTTCTTCATACTTTGCCAACCGACTCACTCATTCACCCACTCATTTCCCTTCTTTGTTTCCATTACAGAAACATTCTTTTCTGATGTTCAGGGGGACTGTTTGCCCTGAGGTTGGGAGACTCAATTGCAAAATTACAAGACTATCTTTTTCTTTCTTTCTTTCTTCTTCTTTTTTTTTTTTGCCTCATTTTAGACCCTTGTATGCTACCATATGACAATTAAAACTATACAAGCAGTTATTTTCCAGGAGGCACAGATGTTGTTTGTTTCATTTGAAAGCCCAAGTCCTTATTGGTCCTACTTTTAAGGTCCATTTCTCAAGAAACATTTCATGCACAGAACAATAAAGAACAGCAAATGACATTATTAATATCTAAAAACTCATTAAATTCTACTCAGTCTTAAAATGTTCCAAACTCTCTGGAGAGTTCTGAATATAAACGTTCATTTAATCTACCTTTAAATTGCAGTATTTTGATAGAGATGGGATCAGATTTTGGTCAACAAATGTTATATAACAGCTGCTTCCAGAGGGCTGTTGTCTGTTCCCATTTCTTTTGGATGTTTGAATTTGTAACTGTAGGAAGAAGTCTTTTCTTGTGTATAAGATTGTCTGTACTAACTTTAGGTTTGGGATAAGTTCTCTTCTTGCTTTTGAGGACAGTCATTGTATAGGTCTCTGAGTCTTAGAGACCAGTCAAAATGTTGTAAACCCTTCTGGAATCTGTCAATGACAACTTCTGTCATTGGAGATGCAAAAGATTAAGTCAGAAAGAATAAATTTAGTGCTTCTTTTGAAAGACTAGCTAGGGCATCCTGTGACCTGATTGCATCTGGAGTTGTTTTCCTAAAGTTAAGTTGTATGAGTGGACTCAGATGTACTTTACAGTATGAGGTTGACTCTGGTTGTGTTGGAGGAAGGCCAGTAGGAGACAGCAGATTTTGTGTGGAAGAGGAGAGATCTGTGAGCCTGTTTCCAAACTTAGAACCTTGTATATCTGACAGGGCATTGGAATAAAACAGGAAATGAGGATTTCAAAGATAACATAATTTGGTGACTGCAGAAATGAGGTTTAGGACACAAGGGATGCTAACACTCCCAGGGACTAGCAAAAGTGGAAAACAACTAGTAGTAACAACAACTCACAGAGCTGGAGCTGAGAGATTAAGACCACTTGACATAAATTTCATTCTAGAGGTGCCAGGTTCTTACTGAACTGAGACATGGAGGTGTGGGGAGAGCTTGGGCATAAGTCCACGATTCCTCCTGTCCCAGACTCCTGCTGAAACCTTCCACTGGTGGACCCTGTCAGAATCCAGAGGGTAAGGGAGTCCCAACCGTATAAGGGATTAGACTTTATGGTCCTCAAGACTAGGGAAGATAGTCAGGCAGAGAAGCTAGGGGATGGGAGTCAGAGAAGACAAGTGCAGATGATGTAAACATCTGTGATCTGAGTAAGGTCTCTGGAAAATATTTCTTGTATCAGTTCTGACTTCTCTTCTTCAAATAAATTACCCTCATTGCCTTTTACTGTCTCCTACTTATCAAAGCTGAGACCTCAGAGATGAAATATTTTATAAATATTCATATCATTTTAATAATTTCTCAGCATAGGATCTTAGAGATTTGTTTTTTATGTTGCTAAAACAAAAAGAAAACCAAAACCCAAAACTCAAATCTGTGTGTACTGACATTGTAGTTTGATTTTTGTACCATGAAGAAGGAGGCTCAAAAAGCCTGGAGGAGCTGAAGCCTGTCTGTTCCCCAGGAGTGAAATCATAGCAAGGTCTGATGCTTAGCTTAGAGAATCCACTGTCAACATATCTCTGTGCTTCCATCAGAGTCCATGATTGCCATGGGACCAATTACACATCCGTATTCACTGGCCACCTAATGGGTTCCAGGCACTGCACTAAGTGCTTAGGAGAGATAGAGTGGCACATAAGACATCATGGAATTGGACACATTAGTCCATTTAGGGATCTGCTTAAATTGCAAGCAATTGGCACACTGCTGGCAATCCAATGATGGCATTTTGCCTATTTTTATAATAGTAGAAAAGCTAGAGTTTACTAATTGGCTTCTGTAATTGCTCTTCTATGTATAATTTTTCAGTTCTTACCTTTCATTATCTCTTCCTTCCCATCCCACCCATGTGCCTTTCAAACCACAGTGGTGAGAGCTGAGTTCCAGGGGAAGAACTGCACATGTTCCAGGGGAAGAACTGCACATGTCAGACAGGTTGCTGTCTGACATGAGGGATTTGAGTTCTCCCTTTTGTTGCAGACACATTGGTCCTCCAGTTTTAATGCTGCATAGCTAGTCACCAAGCATCTCCAGGTATCTGGCATGGAAACAATAAAATTACACACATCATCTCCTTTGATTTGTTCCTATGCATGACACTTATTTGCACACATCAGTTCTTTGCTTACTTGCTACTGCCACCAAAATAATTAATGTTGCAAAGCTAACCAAAAACAAACCATTCTGATTTCTAACTTCCATAGCACTTAGTTTGTTCAGGTCTATGTAGTTTTTATTTGTTTAAAATCAAGTAAAAATGGCTAGGTAAAGGAAAAGCCCTTGAAAAGGGAAAATATCACATGGCACATGCTAGACTAACCTTGAACAAGTTTCATGAGCATGAATAACAGTGATCACAGCAACCTGAAAACATTGCCTAAACACTTGCCATCTCCCCCTATCTGTTACCCTGAAGCAGATCTCTGAAGGGACTGCATTCCCTTTTCCTTGTGGCCTGAGCCTTGTATGAATGAAAGCACCTTTTACTTTCTTTTTGCCACTTGTTTTATGCACCTTTAACCAATCTTGGCTTTGGGGAGGGTTTTCTCAGTAACTCTAGGAAGAGTCACCTTTGGTTGCAGAAACTTAGAGGTTTAGAGTCAGGAGGCAGTTGGGAGATCATCTAGTTCATCTTCCCTATCTCACCTACTGAGAACCCACAGTCTAGAATGCAGAAAGAAATTTCCATGGTGATAGGAATTTTCTGTATCTGCACTGTTTGACATGATAACCACTAGCCACGTGGAGCTATTGTGCACTTGAAATGTGGCCAGTATGACTGAGGAACTGAATTCCAAACTTTATTTAACCCCACCATTAATTTAAATGCAAATAGACATATATGGATAGAGGCTGCCATATTGGAAAGTCTAGAAAGTTCTTGTGATTTGCCCACTGTCATACAGTTTTTTGTTTTCTGGTTTTTGTTTTAAGATTTATGTATTTATTTATTTGACAGAGAGAGAGAGAGAGTGAGAGGTCACAAGTAGACAGAGAGGCAGGCAGAGAGAGAGGTGGAAGCAGGCTCCCTGCAGAGCACAGAGCCCAATGTGGGGCTCAATCCCAGAACCCTGAGATCATAACCTGAGCCAAAGGCAGAGGCTTTAACCCACTGAGCCACTCAGGTGCCCCTGTCACACAGTTTTTAAGTGAAAGGAAGCACCTGATGGCTCAGGGCTTTGACTCACTTTAGGGATCTTTACTGGCTTTCAAATACTGGAGAAAATCAACAAACTAAGAACAGAACACATTATTAAGATTACAGAAGAGAAGCGTCTGGTGCCTCAGCAATGACAAAGCAAAATGGGAGCTATCAGAATCTGGTAGTGAGTGGGAGAGGAAGAGGAGTGCAGTAATATTACTATCTTATAATATGGGTATTCTAGGCATGATGCTCAAAATGATGAAAAGAAAAGTTTCAATGTATTTTTAAATTTTTAGAAGGACAGCTGAAATGGAAGCTAAAATATTTATAGAACCATTAAATTAGGAGATGTGGTAGAAAGGAACAGAAAAGACAAGATGAAATCAGTATAAAAATGCTAAATTTATCTTGAGCAGGAAGCTAATAGACAAGGTCCTAAAATGGACAAATTAAAGATCAACATAAGTGTGAAGTCATGAAACGTCTGTGAGCAGAAGAGGTTAAAGCTGTTGTCTCTATGGAGTGGGGCAATGAGTAGGGAGGGATGGATAGATGCACAGGGAATTAATACTTCTCAGCATTTTATTATTTTTGGCTATGTTTCTGCTTTTTATTTTTTTAAATAAATAACAGCAATTTCTACAAGTTCCATGGGTTTGAAATTAGAGTAGAGAATAAACTTATCAGAAATATATATTCTTTTAAATTAAGAAATACTCAGAAACAACACATAAGGCACAATTAAGTCAATCACTGCCTTTCCCCATATATTTAGCCAAATATACAAAAATATTTACCCACAGAATCATTTATATTTGTCTTATATATAAAGCCAGTAATTTTGTCTGGCAATCTCAGTCTCAGGCTGCATTAAGTTAGATCTTCTAAATAATTATTCAGTGCAGTCAAAATAAGAAAAATTAGGCTGGATATTGCACAAATTCAAATACAGCTCATAACATACTTTGTTGTCAAAAAACAACAAATCTAAATGCAGATGTGGTGTTGCCTATTGGAGTACCCCAGGAAAGAGTGTTCCTGTACATTTTCCAGCCTGGCAATTTGTCACAAAAGCTGAGATTGAGTTAGGTAGAGTCAAGAAAGAGTTCATTTATGGTAATTAAGAGAAACAAGGTAGAAATGCCCTGGCTATGGCAATTGAAGTCTGTTTTTTAGCTAGACATTGAGAATCATGGACATCTGTCTATAGATAAGGGTTGAGGATAGGCAGTTGAGCTGCTGCAGGGTTTTTGTACAGACACTGAAGGGCCAATCTCAGAGTGGGGTGAGTCTCCAGATCCTAAGAAGTCATGGCCAGCTGAGCATATAGTTCATGAGCTGGAAGAAGACCCGTTAGACCAAAGTGAGGACTGGGCCCCAACCAACCAGTGGGCATATAGAAAGGACTTGCCCAGCACAGTCACCCTGATAAATCCACCCCTGCTTTGCAGAAGCTTGCCCTCCAAGTTCACACTTGAGAAGACATAAATTGGGCACAAATATGCTGTAGAATAACATGACCCCTTGGGCAATAACCACCTGACCTTCTAACTATGTTCAGATAAGACTCTAGTATAATGATGGGTTTATTCTTACATGTGCCTTGTACGTAATTACTTAGTTTTAGCACCTCCATTTTCAAACCTCACTTCCTAAAATTTCATAGTTATGTCATATTCTTGAATATGACCCATACATGAAACCTCCTGAAAAGTCATTGTACATCTGTAATCTAAAGTGGTGTAGGATTCTCTCCATTCAGGCCTTACTAGGACTAAGGAAGCAAAATAAAATAAAATAAATAATAAAATGAAATAAAATAAAATAAAAAATAATTCCTTCCATACTATAAAGGAATTCTGGAGGCACTCTAGTCCACAGTTTTTTTATGCCTAATGGGCATAAAAAGAGAAATATTCATCACCAGGGTTTTATCCTCCCTGCCTAAATCAATGACAGGCTTCCAATATCACCAACCCAGTGTGTAGTACCTTCATTCAGTGGATATTTTCCTGGGTCTCCAACACCAGATTTTTGTCAAAAATTCTCAAGGGAACTATAAGCTAGCCTTACATTGCCAATGGACAATAAAGGATCAAGACCTCCCCACGCTCATCAGTTTCCATGGAACTTTTCTATTGAGTGTGGATATTTCTTCCAGAACCCCCTTTGCTTTTATTTTAGGCTGGTTGCTCTTGAATGATGCCAAGAATTACTGCAGGTGCTCCACTTACTTCAAAACTGATTACACAAAAAGTCATATCTACTATCTTAATCTGCACAGGCTGCCATAAAAAAATACCTTAAACAACACATTTTAATTTTTTTTACAGTCAGGCAGCTGGAAAATCCAAGGTCAAGGTGTTAAATGATTGACTCTTAGTGAAGGCTCTTTTCCTGGCTTGAGTATGGTCACCTCACCATGCCTTCACATGGTCTTTCCTCAGTGACATGGAGGGAGAAGGAGATAGCTTTTCCTCTTTCTTGTCTTATAAGACCACTAAGGACATAATGAGATCCCACCCGCAAGGCCTAATCTAACTCTAATCACCACCTAAAGCCTTCAGATCCAAACACCATCACACTGGGGATTAGGGCTTCAATATGTGAATTTGTGGGGGCATACATTCAATCCACAGCAATCCACTCTTGGTCCTTATGTCTCTCTTACATACAAAATACATTCACTCCATCCTCACACCCTCAAAGTTTTAACTCATTCTAGCATCAACTCTAAAGTCCAAAGTTTAAAAATCTCATCTAAATCAGATATGAGAGACTGGAGGAATAATTTATCCTGAGGCAAAACTCCTCTCCAGCTGTGAATCTGTCAAACAAGACAATTTATGTGCTTCCAAAATACAATGGTGGGGCAGGCATAGGATAGATATCCCATTCCAACAAGGAGAAATAGGAAAGAAGTAAAGGGTGACAATGCCCCAAGAAAGTAAGAAACCTAACAAGGCAAATGTATTATTTGCCCCAGGGTACATGTCTGTGAATCGTCAGGCTTACACATTTCACAGCACTTAACAGCACATACCCCACACTGTCCAGGTGCTGTCCCACTGTCCTGGACACTGGGCTGTCCACACCCCAGCCACCCTATCCCTACCCCACCCCCCTGCCTCCCAGCCACCCTTAGTTCGTTTCTTGAGTCTGGGAGTCTCTTATGGTTTGTCTCCCTCCCCATCCCTTCCTGTTTCATTTCTCTCCCCCACCCCCCCAAACTCCCGCCTTGTTAACAAGACAAATTCTAAGTGATCTGTGGTTCAGTGCTCTGTCTTCCAGGCAGACTGGGGTGGCAGTCCCATCTTCTATACCCACAGAGGTGGTAGTCCCATCTACAGACCCTCTGGGTTGGCAGTCCAGCCCTTACAGATTTGCCAGGTAGCAGAAGGCTCTCAAGGCTTTGAGAAGTCCTGTTTCCAAGGCTGTAGGCAGCAGCCAGGGCAGCAGAGGTAGTCATGATCATTTCTGAATCACTTGGAGGATAATTCTTCCCCTTTCTTGAAGAAGAGCGCATGTTCACAGACCAAATAGCTGTATGATCTAGTTCTGCAGGATTAAAGAAGTTCAACAAGCCTTCCTTCATTTTGTCTTGCTTTTTCTGTCCCCTTTGGTACCAGATGGCAGTGTTTCGCTTGCATAAGCCCATCTCTATTCCTGGCATCTGCTGAGATGGCTGCTTTAGTCCGAGAGTGGTGTCCGGGATCTCTTTATCAAATGACTATTCAGTCACACCCATGGTCTTCATTTCAGAACAAGCTTTCTCACTTTTTGCAACATGGATCTGCTTATAATTTTTCAAATAGTCAAGTTCCAGTCCCTTTTTGCTTAACTATTCTTCAATTCATGTCTCTCCTTTGGCATTTGACTATAAGCAGTAAGGAGGATCCAAATCATACCTTCAATGCTTTGCTGAGAAACTTCCTCTGCTAAATTTGTATCACTTAAAAGTTTCATCTTCCACAAAACACCAGAACACATTTCAGCTAAGTCCTTTGTTATTTTATAACAAGGATCTTCTTTCTTCTAGTCTCCAATAATATGCTTCCCATTTCCATCTGGGATCTCACGGGGATTGTTTTTAGCTTCCATATTTCTACCATGTACCTCAAAACACTTCCAGCCTCTGCCCATTACCCTGTTCTTAAGTCAATTCCACATGATTAGGTATTTGTTACACAGCACCCACTTCCCAGTACCAAAATCTGACTCAGTTGCTCAGGATGCCATAACAGAATGCCATCTATTATTTTTTTCCCCAAATATGTATATTTTATTTTTTCAGTGTTACAGGATTAATAGTTCATGCACCACACCCAGTGCTCCATGCAATATGTGCCCTCCTCAATACCCACCACCAGGCTCGTCCAACCTCCCACCTCCTCCCCTTCAAAACCCTCAGTTTGTTGCTCAGAGTTCACAGTCTCTCATGGTTCATCTCCCCCTCTGATTTCCTCCCATTCCCTCTTCCCTTCCTTCTCACAATGCCCTCCATGTTTTTCTTTATGCTCAGCACTTAAGTGAGACCATAAGATAATTGGCTCTCTCCTTGACTTATTTCACTCTACATAATCTCTTCCAGTCCGGTCCATGTTGATACAAAGTTGGATATTCATCCTTTCTAATGGAGGCATAATATTCCATTGTATATATGTACCATATCTTCTTTATCCAGAATGCCATCTATTTTGAGGGCTGGGAAGTCCAAGGTCAAAGTGGCAGCTGATTCCATGTCTGGTAACCCAATTACCATCAAGAGGCTCCATTTGGGGTTTAAGGCTTCAACATGTGAATTTGGGGGAAACACAAGCATTCAGTTTTTAGCAACTCCTTAGCATGAATGTGAGTATATTCTTTGCTCACACACCTGGCTGTCTAAGGGTGGATACAGAGCATATTTCCTTGATTTATTATCCAACCCTCTGATTAGGCTAATTTATCTCTCTTGATTTGTTTTCCTTCAGCCTCTCTTAGTATGAAAGTTTGAACTTGGATCATACCATCCACAGGAGATGTCAGCATGCATCTTGGTCTATACAATATAATTTGTAAATGCATTCACTCTTCTAATGTCCCTTCTCCAGAGTATCTTTCACCTCAAAATCAGTACTTACTTTTTTTCTTCCACTTCAGTTGCATCTTTTGGCCAGTGTGAAGTTTTTTCTTAGTTCACAAAGACATATTACGGTATCAGACTCAAACATGCTTGACAGTTGTGTAGTGCTGCTGCTGGAGTGGCTGTGGAGGCAGCCAGTCACAGATTTCATATTAACTCTTAATCTTGGGTTTTGTATTAGCTTTCAATCTGTTTATTACAGTTTCCAGTGCTCTGTGTTGTTTGCTTAACTTTTGGCATTCTGACTTAAGTAGTTTGACCATTTGAAGGTCAGCTTGACCTGGGTACAAAGCAATCTGACAGTCTCATTTCTTTCAAGCCACCTGAGGTGTCCTCTGAGCTGCAGCTGGGGGAAATTCAGCACTAAATTGTTTTTGTAAATGTTGATGTGTTTAAGACTTGCAATGTACATCTTCAAAATCAGGCAAGAGAGGCTTCCAGCTGGCTAGGACTTCAACAGAGTAGTTCAAAACTTAAGTCGTGGACCCATGGCAAAATAGATTCTATATCTTCCCTCTGGTTAAAGAGAAATATGATAAAGGGTTGAGAGGTTTCTTTAAAATTTAGATGGGAAGGATTCAGATGAAAGAGGGAAGGCAGAAGAGATGGGCAAGGAAAGAAAGAGAGAGCAAATGATTTTTATACATGAACATTTTCTTATCTTATTAATATAAAAGATATGGAGGCTTTTTTTCCTTTTTATTATTCCATCTACCTCTGATGTTAATCATGATTTGAAATTAGCTATTGGTTACTGAGTATGGACACCTTATCTTTGTCATTAATATCAGTGACATTGTTATAAGATGTATATGGACTTGAAAGAGCATACATAGTTCGGGAGGTTTTATGGGAAGGTTTTCAAGTGTGGAACATCTTGGAGTCAAGTCTAAACTTTTCAATTAATGATGGTATATAAGTTGTTTAAGTTTCCAGGGCCTTAGTATTCACATTTGTTAATAAAGGGTTGATGAAATGATGCCTAAGACTCCCATAAGTTTTAACAGAAGTATCCTATGCTGTGCTACTCTATGCTATGCTCTTCCATTCTGTTCCCCAGTGTTCTTCAAGTCATTCATAGGTGGGGAAATCCTATAATTTATCATCCAAACCAGGACACTTTTGATATCCCTCAAAGTCAGAATGAAATATCGCTTCGTAAAAGAATTGACCTTTTAAAGTATTTGGAAGATCACAGAGGGAGATGGGATGCAATTGCACTAAGGCTTTTTATGGAATGTGGAAATAAAAATTACACTGCAATAAAGAACATTTTGTTTGCATGTATGTTAGCACATCTGCTCCTAAGCCCTAACTATTGGGAGCCATGCCTGGAGTTACCAGTAAAGGGACTCCTTTGCTAAGAGCCCACTTTAGTGATTCCTCCTTCTACCCACCCACAGAGTCAGGAATCTCTCCCTGGGCTCCCACAGGAGCTAAAGAGAGATATGTAAGGCATCCAGGTAAAGAAGCACCTGGTCACTGGTTTACATCAGTGAGAGAGGCCAGCACTTACACGAGCCTGAGTGTGAATGCCTCCTAAAATTTGTACTCTGCCTGCCTTGCTTGTCTCAGTCTAGTCCAGGTCCTGATGAGTAGAGTGCCTGGCACGTCATAAGCCTCCAAGAAAGCCGGTGACATCTGGAATTACTGAACTATAGAGTCAGGCTTGTTTCTAAGTGTAGGCTTTATTATTTAGGTAAGGTGAGACCAACAGATCAGAAGATGATTGTCATTGGAAAGACGGTTTGTTATGCACAGCTCTCAAGGAGGGGTATGCCATGTCACACAGGGAAACATTAAGGTTGATCAGGACACAGAGGGAAGGAACTAGGGGAAAGCATAGGCAAAACCTTTTATTGTCTAACTTTGGGGTAATTAGTTTGGAGGACAGTGGCCTACAGTCTGAGAGCCTGATAGATGAAGTGGCGGGGTTATAAGCTCTAGATTGGTTGGTTTGAATAGGTCAGTCCTTTAATATCTCTAAGAATTGGCTAGCAATGTATTTTTAGCTACTCCTTAGCAAGGCCCCAAGATGTCAAAGCGTCAGAATAAAAAGAAATGTTTAATATAGGTTTTCTTGAGTTTAAATATGTGCTGTCATATGTAAGTCTCATGGCCCTATGCATATTAACCTGTTGCAGAATACAGGGGCGCTAATAATGCAGCAACCTTACTGGGTTGTTATGAGAATTAAACCAAATAGCCTGATACATAGCAGTTGCTCAATAAATGATAGACATTAGTCAATATACACAGAATATCTATAACAGGGCATATACATTTATGCACATGTGACTAGATAGGTCTTGGGCAAGGTATACCTCAATTTTATGGAAGGAGGGCTTCACTGCTGCTTTTAAAATGACCTCCATTGTTGGCCACCTTTTTGAATAATATTCCAAATAATTCTGCAAAATAGCCTAAGTGCTCATGGAAACTTGAGTCTGTCTTGAGACTTCTGCAACTTCTTGCTTTGAACAAGGATAAAAATAACCCAAGTACCTTCCTTCCCTGGGGGATGATGGTGCTGCAAACTTCACAGGGGAAGCAGGAGATATATATTGGATGGTGTATGTATATTCCAAAGAAAGTTTATGGAACTCTTCAAAACTTCAAAAAGAGGTTACTTTTGGCTGCTTTGCAAGTTTCAGAGGAAGCTCTCACTAGGCTGAGACAGTGACAGGAAGAGCTTCTTCTGACACCAAACAGGAATTTTTACAAGCACTGGAGAATGTCGCAGAGAGGCCCTAAATATGGCATGTGGAAGCAGCAGTGGACAAAGGATAAGTGTTATTGCCAGGCATTAGCTTTCACTTGCTAATGTTTAGGCATCAGGTGATATAGAGCCATTAACTTCAGATCTTTGTTTCCCACAGCAGGTATGACATCATTGGATCAGAAAAGAAATCACAAATGATGTGTTGTAGGAACCGTGAAGGAGAGTTAACTGTGTTTTCAGCAGAGATAAACATAGCAGCTTTCTCTGGGGACTTCTGCTATTCTCATGCTGTCATTCAGTGTGAAATAGGATCCTGATCAGGAATCCTGTGACAGTGAGAAGCTTTCCCCTGGGCCTCCTTCAGGGGCTGGAGTGGGTTTTTGCCAGGCAACATTAGTTGGCTGACACTGCTTAAACTGAGCCTAAATATATAGAAAGAGACTAGAGTGTGGGCAGCATAAACATGCTCTTAACTTCTCTCATTATAAGAGTTAAAAATGTCTTTGGAATCTACCATTTCATTCCTTCCTGGACCAAGAAACACCAATGTACTTTGGAACAATTACAGCGAGCTCATATACCATTGTGCTCTTAATATATGAAAGTAATGTTATTAAATGTTAAGTGGTCTCTTTACTCTTTTCAGTTATTTTTGTGTATTTCTTTTAAGAAATAGCTAAGGTAACATTTAATGTAACTTTTGCATCATGGAATTTGTTGACAGAATATGATATAGCTCTGACCTTTGGAAAATTACTTTCCTTATGAGATAATTTATAACCTGCAGGAGATATTTGGTGTGTTAACGTTTTCCTTCTGGCCTCTTACTCCGTTACTGGTTCTTTTTATTGCATTAAGTAGACCCAGTACACAGATAAGCTTTTAGGATTAAGACAGTTATATGTTTTCCAAATAGCTTCTGAGGGGTATACTGAGATAGAGTACTGGGCCATGACCACTGTGAAACTTATTAGCCTTGTGCTCTTCAGTGAAAGCTCTGAATTCAGGTAAAAAGGGAAGAGGAGGGAGAGATAAAATAACATTTTTTTTTTTTTTTTGGTTTGGGTATTTACAGAATGCCACACATCTTACATGCCTTTTATATATTTTCATAGATGATCTTCATAATAACCCTTTGAGGTAGGCATTATTGTAATCTCCATTTTCAGAGGAAGACATTGAAGCACAGAGACATTAAGTAAATTGTCCAAGGTCACAACTAACTGAGTCAGTCAGGAATCTAACCTAATTCAGATAAAACTATTCAACTATTTTCTTTATCTAATTATACAAGTAAATAGTTATTAAAATCAAATGGCACTAAAAGAACTTAAAAATCTTTTCCCATTCAGTCCTGCTCTACAGAGGCATATAGTTTTTATATTTATAAAAAAATTTTTTCCTGATATGTATTTCCATGTTTCTTTCTTTGAAAAAGATAATATTTTATTAAAATTGATTAAAATGAAAAATAATTAAAATTATTCTAAATAATTAAAATTCATACCTTTTACTCTGAGACTTTATCAATTAATTTTTTTGTTACAAACTAGATCTTTATTGGACTTTTTGTTTGAATTTAAATTTTACTTGGTTAACATACAGTGTAATATTGGTTTCTAGAGTAGAATTTGGGGATTCATCACTTACATACAACATCAAGTGCTCATCACAAAAAGTGCCTTCCTTAATACCCATCACCCATTTACCTCATTCTTTCACCCAGCTCCCTCCATCAACCCTCAGTTGTTCCCTGACATTTAGAGTATCTTATGGTTTATTTCCCTTTCTACCTTCCCCCCCTTCCCATGTGTTTATCTGTTTTCTTTCTTAAATTCCACATAGGAGTCAGATCACATGGCATTTGTCTTTCTCTGACTGATTTATTTCACTTAGCATAATATACTCTAGCTCCAACCATGTTGTTGCAAATAGCAAGATTTCATTTTTTTGTGGCTGAGTAATATTCCATTGTGTGTGTATGTGTGTATCTGTATCTATATCTATCTATCTATCTATCATCTATCTATCTATCTATTATCTATCTATCTATCTATCTATCTATCTATCTATCTATCTATCTATTATCTATCTATCTATCTATCTATCTATCTATCTATCTATCTAATCTATCTATCATCTATCTATCTATCATCTATCTATATCACCTCTTGTTTATCCATTCATCAGTTGATGGGCATTCAGGCTCTCTCCATAGTGTGACTATTGTTGATTATGCTACTATAAACATTGGGGTGCATGTACCCCTTCAAATCTATTTTTTAATCCTTTGGGAAGGACCTAGTAGTGCAATTGCTGGCTGGTTGGGTAGTTCTATTTTTAACTTTTTTGAGGAAACTCCATACTGTTCTCCAGAGTGGCTGTATTAGTTTGCATTCCCACCAATGGTTCAAGAGAGTTCTTCTTTCTCCTCATCCTTGCCAACACCTATTTTGTGTGTGTGTGTGTGTGTGTGTGTGTGTGTGTGTGTGTGTGTGTTAGTTTTACCCATTCTGACAGGTCTGAGGTGGTATCTCATCATGGTTTTGATTTGTATTTCCCTGATCATGAGTGATGTTGAGCAACTTCTCATATATCTGTTAGCCTTCTGGATGTCTTCTTTGGAAAAGTGTCTATTCATGTCTTCTGCCCATTTCTAAACTGGATTACTTGTTTTTTTGGGGGGGGTATTGAGTTTGATAAGCTCTTTATAGATTTTGGATACTAGCTCTTTATCAGATATGTCATATCCAAATATCTTCTTCCATTCCATAGGCTGTCCTTTTTTATTGACATTTCCTTCACTGTGCAGAAGCTTTTTATCCTGATGAAGTTCCAATAGTTCATTTTGCTTTTGTTTCCTTTGCCTCTGGTGATGACATGTCTCGCAAGCAGTTGCGATGGCTGAGGTCAAAGAGGTTTCTGCCTATGTTCTCCTCTAGGAATTTAATGGTTTCCTATTTCATATTTAGGTCTCTCACCCATTTTGAACTTATTTTTGTCTATGGTCTAAGAAAGTGGTCTAGTTTCATTCTTTTACATGTTGCTGTCCAGTTTTCCCAACACCGTTTGTTGAAGAGACTGTCTTTTTCATTGGATAGTCTTTCCTGCTTTGTCAAAGATTAGTAGACCATATAGTTGTGGGTCCAGTTCTGGGTTCTCTATTCTGTTCCATTGATTTGTGGTCTTTTTTTGTGCCAGTATCATAGTGTCTTGATGATTACAGCTTTGTAATAGAGCTTGAAATCCAGAATTGTAATGCCTCCAGTTTTGTCATTCTTTTTCAGGATTGCTTTGGCTATTTGGGATCTTTTGTGGTTCTATAAAAATTTTAAGATTGTTTGTTCTAGCTCTGTGGAGAAAGTTGGTGTTATTTTTATAGGAATTGCGTTAAATATGTAGATTGTTTTGGGTAGAATAGATATTTTAATAATGTTTGTTCTTCCAATCCATGAACATGGAATGCTTTTCCATTTCTTTGTGTCCTCTTCAATTTCTTTCATAAGTGTTGAATAGTTTTCAGAGTATGAATCTTTTACCTCTTTAGTTAGGTTTATTCCTCAGTATTATATTGTTTTTGGTGTAGTTGCAAATGGGATTGCTTCCTTGATTTCATTTTCTGGTATACAGAAATGTAACAGGTTTCTGCATATTGATTTTTATCTTACAATTTTGCTGAATTCATGAATTAGTTCTAGCTTTTTTTTTTGGTGGAGTCTTTCAGGTTTTCTACATAGAGTATCACATCATCTGTAAATAGTGAAAATTTGACTTCTTCCTTGACAATTTGGATGCATTTTATTTGTTTTTCTTGTGATTGCTGAGGCTAAGACTTTCAGTTCTATATTAAATAGTAATGGTGAGAGTGGACATCCTTGTTTTGTTTCTGACTGTAAGGAAAAGGCTCTCAGTTTTTCCCTATTGAGGATGATATTAGCTTTGGGTCTTTCATATATGGCCTTTATGATGTTGAGGCATGTTCCATCTATCCCTAATTTGTTGAGGGTTTTTATCAAGAAAGGATATTGTATTTTGTCAAATACTTTTTCTGCATCTATTGAGAAGATAATATCATTCTTATCCTTTCTTTTATTAATGTGGTCTTTTGTGTTGATTGATTTGTGGATGTTGAACACCCTTGAAACCCAAGAATAAATGTCACTTGGTTGTGTTGAATAATCCTTGTAAAGTACTGTTGAATCAGATTAGCTTTATCTTGCTGAGAAATTTTGTATCCATGTTTATCAAGGATATTGGTCTGTAATTCTCCTTTTTAGTGAGGTTTTTGGTTTTGGGATCACGGTAATGCTGGCCTTGTAGAAAGAGTTTGGAAGATTTCATTCCACTTCTATTTTTTTGGAACAGTTTCAGAAGAACAGTTACTAATTCTTCTTTAAATGTTTGGTAGAATTTCCCTGGGAGGCCATCCAGCCATGGACTCTTGTTTGTTGGAAGATTTTTGATTACTGATTCAATTTCTTTACTGATTATGGGTCTCTCCAGATTTTCTATTTCTTCTGGTTTCAGTTTTTGTAGTTTATATATTCCTAGGAATTTACCCGTTTCTTCCAGATTGCCTAATTTTTTGGCATTAATTGCTTATAGTATTCTCTTTTTTTTTTTTTAAAGATTTTATTTATTTGACAGAGAGAAACACAGCGAGAGAGGGGAACACAAGCAGAGGGAATGGTAGCGGGAGAAGCAGGCTTCCTGTTGAGCAGGGAGCCCGATGCGGGGCTTGATCCCAGGACCCTGGGATCATGACCTGGGCTGAAGGCAGACGCTTAACGACTGAGCCACCCAGGCGCCCCTATAATATTCTCTTTTAATTGTTTGTATTTCTACAGTGTTGGTTGTGATCTCACCTCTTTCATTCATGATTTTATTTATTTGGGTCCTTTCTCTTCTTTTTGATAAGTCTGGCTAGGAGTTTATCAATTTTGTTAATTTTTTCAAAGAATCAACTCTTTATTTTGTTGATCTGTTCTACTAGATTTATGATTTCTATATTGTTGATTTCCACTCTAATCTTTATTATTTCCCTTCCCCTGCTGGATTTAGGCTTTATTTGTTGTTATTTTTCCAGCTCCTTAGATGTAAGGTTAGGTTGTATATTTGAGACTTTTCTTGCTTCTTAAGGTAGACCTGTACTGCAATATACCTCCCTCTTAGGACTGCCTTTGGTGCATCCCAAAGGTTTTGAACTGTCGTGTTTTCATTTCATTTGCTTCCATGTATTTTCTTATTTCTTCTTTAATTTCCTGGTTAACCCTTTCTTTTACTTTGACCTCCATGTATTTGAAGTCTTTCCAAATGTCGTTGACTTCAAGTTTCATAGTGGTGCAGTCTGAAAATATGCATGGTACGATTCAAACGTTTTGTGCTTTATTGAGGTCTGATTTGTGACCCAGTATGTGATTTATTCTGGGGAATGTGCAGATGCACTTGAAAAGAATATGTATTCTGCTGCTTCAGAATGATATGCTCATAATCTATTAAGTCCATCTGGTCCAATGTGTCACTCAATGCCATTGCTTCCTCTTTGACTTTCTGCTTAGATGATCTGTCTGTTGCTGTAATTGGGGTGTTAAAGCCCCCTACTATTATTGTGTTACTATCAATATGTCTTTTTATGTTTATTACTACTTGATTTATATATTTGGGTGCTCTCAAGTTAGGGGCATAAATATTTATATTTGTTAGATCTTCTTGATGCATAGACACCTTAATTATGATATAATGCCCTTCTTTATCTCTTGTTACAGTCTTTGTTTTAAAATCTAGCTCTTTGGATATAAGTATGGCTACTCTGGCTTTCTTTTCACAGCCATTTGCATGATAGATTGCTCTCTGTCTCCTTAATTTCAATCTGCAGGTGTCCTTATGTCTAAAATGAGTCTCTTATAGGCAGCATATAGATGGATCTTGTTTTTTAATCCATTCTATCACCCTATGTCTTTTTATTGAAGTATTTAATCCATTTACATTCAGGGTGATTATTGAATTTAGTGTCAATGTATTATCCATAGAGTTGTTGTTTCTGGTCATGTTTTCTGATTTTTTCTCACCTTTTTGCTTTAGATCTTTTTTTACCCACTCAGAGAGTCCCCCTTGATATTTTTTACTGGACTGGTTTAGTGGTCATGAACTCCTTTAGTTTTTATTCATCTGGGAAATTCTTTATCTTCCTATTTTGATGATAGCCTTGATGGATAAAAAATTCTTGGTTGTGTATTTTTCCTATTCAGACATTGAATATACATTTAATACATCCTGCCTCTCTCTTCTGACCTGTCAACTTTCTATGGACAGATCTGCTGTGAATCTGCTTTCTCCTCCCTTATAGGTTAAGGACTTTTTTCCTTTGCTGCTTTCAAAATTCTTTCCTTGTCTGTGTATTTTGAGAATTTGATTATGCTATGCTTTGGCAATGGCCAGCTTTTGTTGAATTTCATGGGAATTCTCTCTGCTTCTTGGATTTTGATGCCTGTATCCTTCCCCAGATTAGAGAAGTTTTCATCTATAATTTGTTTAAATAAAACTTCTGCCCCCTTTTCTCTCTCTTAATCTTTTGGAGGCTTTTATGATATGAATGCTATTCTATTTTAATAAGTCACTGAGTTCCCTAAGTTTACCTTTGTGGTCAATTGTCTTTGTTTTCTTCTTTTTCTCGGTTTCATTATTTTCCAAAATTTTATCTTTTGTATCACTGATTCATCCTTTTGATTCATTCATTCTCATCTTTATGATATCCATTTATTTGCATCTCCATTGTAGCATTTTTAATTTTGGCCCGACTAGATTTTAGTTCTTTTACCTCTGCAATAAGGAATTCTTGAGTGTCTTCTATGTCTTTTTCAAGCCCAGCTAGTATCCTTATAATTGTTTGAAGTTCTAGTTCAGACGTTTTTCTTATAACTGTCTTGATTAAATCTCTGGCTGTTACTTCTTCCTGTTCTTTCTTTTGGGGTGAATTCTTCCATCTTCTCATTTTTGAGAGGAAAAAAGAAAAGAAAAGAAAAGAAAAATGTTAAAGAAATTTTAAAAAGTGAAAAAAATTTAAAAATAATATAGGATAAAATAAGATATGTATAGGAAGCTAGATCCTAGGTGTATTTTGGTCTGCTTGTTAAGAGAAGCTTGTTAGAAAAAAAGTAAAAAGAAAGAAAAGCAAAAGAAAAGAAGAGAAAAAAATGATTAAAAAGTATATGAAATAAAGAAAATTTAAAAATGCTTTCTGGGGGCACCTGGGTGGCTCAGTGGGTTAAGCCTCTGCCTTCGGCTCAGGTCATGATGTCAGGGTCCTGGGATCAAGCCCCACATTGGGTTGTCTGCTAGTAGGGAGCCTGCTTCCCCCCCCTCTCTCTCTGCCTGCCTCTCTGCCTACTTGTGATCTCTCTCTCTGTCAAATAAAGAAGTTAAAAAAAATAAACAATAAAAAATAAAAATAAAAATGCTTTCTGTATCCAAAAAACAAAACAAAATAACAAGAAAAAAAAAAGACAAAAACAACACCAAAGTAAAAAAAAAAGAAAGAAACAAACAACAACTCCGCCACCCCCCCCCGCAAATGCTAAATCTCATTTCCCCTAGAGGTGAAGTTGTGCAGCACTCTATAATCAACAGACTAGTTGTGGGCAAGGGTTTTATGTTAGTCCTCTGGGGAAGGACCTATGCTCTGATTCCCAGGCAGAACTGCCCTGATGGAGATGTGCCTGCAGGGCACAGAGGTGGGGGTTCTGTCTTGGTGCAGTAGCTCCATTCTCCATTTGGTACTGTTTAGCTCACTGAGGTTGATCAAGCTGGTGGTTGTGGAGAAAATGTCTTTGCCCCATTCTCCCCTCTCTGGTGTGGGAAATTCATGCCACCCTTCTTCAGTGAGCATTCACAGATGCAAACAATGATGACTCCCAAGTCCTAGTTTCTGTCAGATCCCCACATTCACCCTATGTCAGAGCTATCTGCCTGTCAATTGGTGCAGCACTTCTGTGCTGTATCTCAGGCCTGGCTGTGTTTCAAAACCCCCACACTTCAGAGATGCCCTAAGACATGGACTCACATTGGTTGTCTGGGAAGGGTTTCCCTGCCAGTGCTGGCTTGTAGGAAAAGACAGTAGTGCAATTGTGCAGCAGTTTAGAGTTTATGGTGAATACAAACACACAACCTGTGCCCGGCTTCATAGCCCTCACTCAGAGTCTTTGTTCCTATGCTGGTGGGCAAAAGGACTGCCCCATGGTGTCCTCAGGATCCTTTGCATGTGGAGAAATCATGTCACAGCTCCCAAATGTCTTCAAGCTCTGGCCAGTGCCAGCTTTTCTCAGAATGCAGGGTCGAGACTGCACATTAGTTCAAATTTATGGTAAATCACAACACACAATGACCACCACTGGGGTTTGTAGCCCTCGGCCACTGTCTTTGATATCTGATAATATTACAGACCTCAGAAACTTCAGAGTCTGTGTTCTGCCATTTTGGCGAAAACTGGTGTATTACAGCACTCTCCTTTTCCCCCTATAAATGGTTTTGGGAAATAGCTTTCTTGTACAGTCCTTTGCACATATTTTCAGTTTTTCTTTTACATTTTCCATGTTTTTTATCTCTCTCCTTCTCTCCCATTACTCTCTATGTGGTCAGGGCTCCTTCCCCTGGGGAGCATCTACCATTCTTTTCTTCCACAGATCAACTTTCCACAGTTCCTGTCTTCCATGAGTCATTTTTGGTTTGTAGATATGAAGCTTTGTTCTCTAAGACTTCTGATTGGTTTCTTGGGTGTTCAGGATGATTTGATATTTATCTAAGCTGTGTTCAAGTGAGGATGCAGGCTTAGGGCCACCTTGTCCTCTGCCTTCTTACCTCTCCAACCTGTATTTCTATTATTTCTAAAGATGGTGATTACATTTGGCATCAGTATTTATTGAGTTCAGACCTTGCACATATCCTTTTATGATATATATTAATTTATTTTACCCATATATATCCCCAATCTGACTTCTTTCCTCTAATGCTCTCAATCACAATGTGTGCATTATTTGTCTATGTAAATGACGTTTTCTGCCAAGCTGAGTGATTCTTTTTTCTTTTTAATATATTTTTACATTTTTTTTCCCTTGGGATTGATATTTATATAATGACTTCATTCACTGATTTAGCCATGTACCTCTTACAAGTTTCTTAGCAAATGTTCTAACCAATTCATGGAACACTGACATTCTTGAGATGACTGCTAAATTTTATCACCCGCCCATAGTTCACCTCTTTCTTTTTGTTCCAGGAGAGGTTGATTGACTTTCACTACTATCCTGTGTTGGGTACTCCACTTCCTGCACCCATCTTTTTTTGTGCTTGCCTACTCATTATTGGGAGCTCATATCCTCTGGTAATTTCCTTAAGAAGGATATGAAAAGAAAGAGGTTGTCTTTGTTTGTTTTGGTATTCACTATTTTACTTTTACATTGTTGAGTACTTTAGAAAGTAAGAATTCTGATTTGAAAATCAGATTTGGAAACAATGCTTCATTCTCTTCTAGTTTCTTGTGCTGCTGTTGAAAAGCCCTATGCATGCCATGTGAGTCTTGCTCTATTATATGTGACCTAACTTTTCATTTGAAAGCTTTTAGGATCTTTATCTTCATTGTTCTGAAAAATGCTCTGGTGTACACAATGTGCTTTCCCTTTTCTTTTCTTCATTTTGTCCTGGAACCTCAGTTAGTCCTATATCATTCAATTCTGAACATTTTTCTTGTATTATATCTTTCAATTTCTTCTGCTGTTATTATTTTATTTTTCTTTTCTCCTTCTAGAATTCTTCAGTTGAAATATCTTCAGTTATCCTTTAATTCTTTTTATAATCGGGTATTTTTTCCATATAACATTGTGTCTCTCCTCTTTTCAATCTCACTCTGGGGTGTGTGTGTATGTGTGTGTGTATGTGTGTGTGTGTGTGTGTGTGTTCTGCTTTTGGGAAGTGTCCTTAAACTTTTTAGATTCAAAGCTTTCTATCTTTTAAAAAAGTTTCTGATATAAGATTTTGGTATCTATGTATTTTTTAATTATTGATTTTTTATAATACTCTGTTTTTGTAATATCTTATCTCTCATGAGATACAATAATTTTTGTTTTAAATTTGTTTTATTTTTACTTATCTAATTCACATTCACTTCATTTCCCTTGTTTCTTTCCAATTTCTGTTTTTCTGTTTGTGTGGTTTCTGTTTGTGTGTGTGTGTTGAAAGTTAATTCAATTGTTGGTGTCCTTTGGCTGACCATTTTCCTTTTAAAATGAAGGCACAAAAGTGCTCACTTGATACTCTTTGTGCAGGCACACGACTTGTGAAGTTTATGGGTCCATTGTAAAGTGATTTGGAGCAGGGAACAATTTTTGTTGAGGAATTATCAATGTCATTGTCTGAGCCATTTTGTTCTTAGAGTAAAGAATCTTGTCTTCACATTGGGTGTAGGATAGGTGGCAACCTCAACATTTATTTTGCAGATTTCCAGGTAATTCTGCTGTGTTTACATGAACATGTTCTTCTAAACTGTGGCCCAGATCCTCCAAATCCTATATCTTTCTCAGGACTACAGATGGGGCTGCTCATTCTCAGTGGTGCTCCTTTCTGCAGGCACTTCACTTATCTCTTCCTTTAACTCTGTTAACTCTGGTACCAATCTTCCCCTGACTTTCCAAGTTCCAAAAACACTGCCAAATCTCTTTTAAGCCACCACCATTCTCTACTTCCCTTTGGCTTTGTTGGAATGCCCTGTTCAGTTCTTCTGCTATTATTTAATTAGAGTTTATATTGCAGAAAGAAGAGATAAATACACATGGCTCCTCTGCCACGTTTTATGACAACCCTGACTTTTTGTTGTCTTTCAATATATGCTCTCTCTCTTTTTTTGCAGCAACACATTGTCTTTATGATTTGTGTGTTTTTCTCATATGTATAATGTTTTACAATCCTATGATCCTTTACAGTTTAAGAAGCTCATGTTCAGAAGCACTATTTGTTTTATTCCTTTGAAAATCCTTGGTATAAGGCATAGGTATACTGTTATATTATTCATACTTGACAGATGGAGAGACCTCCACCCAGGGAGTCTAATTAATATGCCCAAGATCAGTCAGTCAAGTTTTTCAAACTTCTCCATTACAGAATTATGCCTTGCCTCTCCTCTACCTCCCAGACCTAATTTGTGTCAACTTTATGAATTAAATTAATAAAGAAAAGGAAAAAGGAGATGAATTAAAAGCACTTAGCGTTAAAAATCTTATTTCTAAACTAGATTGAATTTTCAAAATTAGGTTAGGGGTAATTTAAGGATTTTAATGTATTCTGTGACACACAATCACAGTCATGGTGAACAATTGAGATTTGACAGAAATAACAGAATTATCTATAACTGTTCTGAAATCTTTAGAAACACTTAAAGAAGCAAGTATGTTAGGTGGGGAGAAGTTAAAAAATGAAGCACATATTTCAGTGTTTTTATAATGCATTGTGTGGTGGCCTTATTGCATGGAGGAACAAATTTGACAGTCACATCTATAGGGCTTTCTCCACCTCTGGACATGATTTAATGGAGCTAATGCATATGTATTACAGCATGGTTCTCATTAAGCAACAGTGTGGCCATTAGACATAAATTTCCTGCAAGCGAAATAATCCACTTTCTGCAAAGGACCTTCTCTGACCACAGAGATCCCGCTGTGATGATGCTGACAACTCCATGTTCTGTGAACTAGAGGGATAAGAGGCAGTGGCTCCCAGCCTTCTGTAGCCCCATCCATCTGTGAGGTGGAATTGATGGAGGTTTGTATTGCTTATCTGGAGGCAAGGCTGACACCTAGCTCCCAGGCCCTCTCTTGTCAGATGCCCAGGTTCTGCCAGCTGAGTGATTGCTGAGGATGTCAGCTATACCCTTTTCCTTTGGAGAGAATTTGCTCTGTGAGGAAGGCAAGCTTGAAATATCCTTTTGAACAGTCATTGGACAATACTCTGGCCTCACTGGTTCTGAGTAATTGCTCAAGTCCTGAATTGATGATAGTCTTAATCTTGATGAATATTTATCTAGCTAGTCAGTTGTCTGCTGCCTTCAAGGTCCTGTGTGATCACCATCATTTCTATAAAGATGTCTCTGAATCAAGAAAGACTTAATCTCTCTGATTCTTACTCTCATAGAGTGCTATTTATGTTCTGCTTAGTGCTCATTTCTCTGTGCCTTATATGGTGAGGAGGACAATTGTGTTCCTGTCAAGGATGGTGTTGCTAGGACAACCTAACTCTCTGAGACCTATGTTGGAATCCTCTTTCTGTTCTCCACTTCATCCAATGACTTACCATCCCCACTTCCTTTCTGTAAAATGGAGGCAATAATACTCCTCTTTCCAAGTTGTCATAAGGATTAAGAATAAAAGTGTACATAAATTGCCTGATGCTAAAGTTGTCTTCTTTTCTCAGTTTGTTTCCTAGAGTTAGAGTGTCACATGGTTTTTCTCCCTCTCTGATGACCTTCCATTCAGTTTTCTCTCCCTTCCCCTATGATCCTCTGCACTTTTTCTTATATTCCACATATAAGAACCTGCCTTTAAAACCTATGTTTGCACCTACATATCTTCCTTGAGTACACATGTATCGTCCTTCATGAATGTACCCTCCAGTAAGGAAATGCTTCCACTATTCCTTTTGCTTGGTCACTTTTTGTCATAGGCCCAAGATTGGACTGCTTTCTCTCCATTTCCCTCTGAGCCCCTCGTTTGGTCAGTTGTGCACCTCAGGGGAGTGACTGGTTTTGGCCATAAGATGTTACAGATGATGATCATAGAATCAAGCTGGGCCCTCTGAGCTCGTGATCTATATCCTCACCAACTAGAGAGAAGCTTCCTGAGAATGACAGGTTTATTCCCTGATGCTTGGGTCTCAGTACTTTGTCCTAGGAGATGAGATTGTCACTAACTACCACTAATGCCAAAGTATAGTTTCATCTGCTTATAGCCATAACTGTTACTTGTCTTCTGCTTTATAGTTGTTAAAGTGCCTTGATAGGTGCTATCTACTGCAATCCAAACTACTGCCCTGAAGCTAGGTTATGTATCCATTCTATGGATGGGGAAGTTGAGGCTCACACATAGAGGTGTGTGAGATTTCCTCATGGTCAGCTGGCAGTTGCCTGCCCTCTGACTCCAAGCTGGCCCATGGTCTCAGTCCTCCCCATGCCACTGTTGTGGTTTATGGCACCCACTCTCATCTCCTCATACTAATCTCACAAAGTTGGACCTAAAAAACACACAACACATTCCAAGTGTGTGATTCATTCTCCCTGCAGCAAGGAGAGCAGATGAAAAGTTTTGTTTCAGTCTGTCTTCTTTGAAGACACTCCCATCCAACCTCACCCCAGGGGCATGTTGTAGAAATATGAGAGAGGGTTACAATCTGAAAAAATCTCCCCCGGGATTGTTCCCCATCACTCCAGGGGCAGATCCTTCCCCATGCAATGCTTTCAGCCTTTTAGAGAACACGTTTTCCCGCTTACTCAAAGGCCAATTCCTTTGAGAAAAAGTGTACTGCTGCACATACTGATTTATATTGATTCCTCCAACAAGTTGTGGAGGGGTTTCATTTATCTGTTGGATGGGTTAGGAGTTTATGAGCCTTCTCACATTTGACTGCTGAGTTCTAGGATTCTGTAATTTTCTCCTCATCTGTAGGAAGGGCTATTTGCCACTTTTTACAACATAAATATATTCTCTTAATAACGAAAAGAAGTGCAGGGTCCAGAAAAGATAGCTCAGGCTGAAAGCATGCAGAAGAAAACCCAGCTCTATCTGAGAGTTGGGGAATTGAAAGAATCCCAAACCCACCCTTGCACCAGAGGTAGAGAGCCAAAATGGCAAGTCTGCAGCCCCTCGAGTAGTTAGGACCTATGTGAATTATTATGTGTATATGTGTGTTGGTGTCTGGAAGTGACATTCCATGTCAGAGTCTAAAGTGACAGCTGGTGTTTGAAGCCTGTGTCCATAGGCACAGCAAGAGTGTGAGGCATGGGAGAGCTGGCCACGAATGTCTAACAGCCTGGACCAGAGGCAAGTAACAGTGAAGACCGCCCTTGTGAAGAAAGGCTGCTGGGTGCTCATCTCAGCTCGTGTCCTGGATTCTCCCTGGGCTATGGGTTTACAGCCTAAGTAAACCCCAGTCTCCAAGCCTCACAGGCATTTGGCAAATAGATCTGTCAGAGATGATTTTATCCATTTTGCTCACAGAAACTCTTGGTGAGATAATGTGTACGAGGAATCATGGGCTGCATCCTAAACATGGCAACTTTTACATGGCCAATAAATATGCCTGCCTATCTGAGGCCAAATGGGTCTCAATGGATGTAATTGAAATGGTTTTGTGTTTTTGATCTCTCATCACTTATTTTTTTCAGCATGGCCAGCACTTACAGGAAGTTTTGTTCTATATGGTTTAGTTGTATATAACTTTGGGCCCTTTAAGGGAGAAAAAGGAGAAATAATTCAATGTGACTTCTGCAGCATAAATGAGAGCTGGAGCCTTGGGAATGTGTTAAACAGTAATAACAGAAATCATTTGTTTTCTAAGAAAGCATTGCCTGGAATAACAACAAAAAACTTTTTTTAATGTAAGCCTGGGGTGACTTTAAAAAAGTGCTAAGGGGGTTTTAAAAGCATTTTTGCTACCTGTACTTGGAATAAACTGTAAAAACAAAAACTTGCATTTACTAATTCCCCCATATGTCTGTTCTTAACTGGGCTATTCACAAAGATGCATCTGTAGCTGAACTTCTGTCTTTGTGCTCAGCCCTTTACTGCTAGGTTTATGTGCATCCAAATTCTGAGAAGTACACTTCTAGCACAATCTTTCAGTATTTCCTAGAGAACCTGATCTAGGCATAAAAAGTAGAGCTGAAATACTCTTTTATGAATGAGTCCTAAAATACCTTTCTTTTGTGACCTATCTCTGAAGAATAGCCCCTTCTCCTTTCACTGCCTCATTCCCTACCAAAAATAGAATCATTCAGATACGCTAGCTTATTGTCTTAGAACTATATCCCAAGGGGTTAAAGTTTTCACTGAGCTTTTCAGCAAAAGCCTTGCCCCCCAAATACTCAGAAACAAAACACATCCCACTATTCTGACTCATGGTAGAGAAGGAAGACATTGACTACAGGTTCAAATCTTCTCCCTTTATGCCACCACTTCTTGGTCAACATACTTTGGGACTTGGCAGTATTTTTTTTTCTCCTAAAGTCCAGGTGCTGGGATAGCATCTTTCACTTACCTGATTAATAAATTCATTTTTACAATATGATCTGTCTTCCCCATGAGCTGCTCCATAACTGATTACTTTTATCATTGACTTTTCCAGAACTCTACCATTTTCTTTTCTATCCAAGACCAACTACATTATCTCAGGAACTTCTACATTATGAATTCTTCTGTTCAAAATAGCTAATGTTGGGGTGCCTGGGTGGCTCAGTGGGTTAAAGTCTCTGCCTTCAGCTCACGTCATGATCTCAGGGTCCTGGGAACGAGCCCTGTGTTGGGCTCTCTGCTCAGCAGAGAGCCTGTTTCCCCCTCTCTCTCTGCCTGCCTCTCTGTCTACTTGAGATCTCTCTCTGTCAAATAAATAAAATCTTTAATAAAAAAACAAAAAAAACCCCCACAAACAAAATAGCTAATGTTGAATATAATAGTTTGTTTTCATGTAATCCTGGGCAAATTGGCAGGGAAAAGGTGAAGGGGGGGATTGCAGAGTTCTAACTGTGGGAATTCAGGTATTTTTGGACTCCAAGGGATTCCTCAAACAGTCTGTGATTGACCAGCTGAAATGTTGTCTTTCCTCTTCAGTGTTACCAACTCCTAGATGTTAGCATGATCCCAAAGATCAGGATTGAAAAGACACAGCAGAAGGCTAGAACTCTGAGAGGCACAGAATGAAGAGAAGTAAGTACCATTGTGTTTACTTTAGAAAGTCTTTGCCATACAAGAAAATGAGAAATGTTTTTCTATAATGTGGACTTCAAGCCATTCAAAGACAATATTTGTCAAGTTGCAAAGTGCACACAAATTACCTGAAGGTTTTTGTTAAAATACAGATTCTGATTCAGATCCTAGGTGAATTCTGATACTTGAAATAATAACATCTACAGCTGCACTGTCTAATATAATAAGCTACCATGTAGTTCTGTGTAGAGCTCTCAAGCATTTGAAATGTGATTAGTCTGAGGTCAGAAGTTATGTAAATGCAAAACACACATAAGATTTCAAAGATTTATTACCAAAAAAGCATGAATGCATAATTTCTCATTAATAATTTTGTATTGATCACATGTTGGTAATAGTCTGGATATACTGGGCTAAACAAAATATATCATTAAAATTAATTATACTTTGTTTCTCTTAAAATGTTTCTTTTTAGATTTATTTTTTTATTGGGGATTGCAGAGGGAGAGAATTTTCAAGCGGACTCTGTATTGAGCACGGAACCCAATATAGGTCTCAAATCCCATGACCGATAAGATCATGACATGAGCAGCAACCAAGAGTCAGATGCTTAATCAACTGAGCCACCCAGGTGTCCCTCTCTTAAAATGTTTAGTGCAGTATCAGTAAATTTAGAATTACATAAATGGGTCATATTTATTTCTATTGGGTAGCACTATGTAATTTTATTCACTTCCATTTCATTGACTATGGACTGTACTTAGTATTTTCTGTATCAGTGGTAGTATCAGCCACATGGTGGGCCTCTGCAAAGAGTGTTGGTCTCCTCCAGGACTGTGGTTGGGTAGTTCTGGGGTAGGGTCTAAGGATTGCTATTCCTAACAAGTTCACGCGATATCGATACTCCTGATATATGGACTACACCTGCAGTAGCAAGACCCTAAAGTCCTTTTCCTTCTTGCCTATCCAGTACCATTCAGCATATTCTATTTTGCGATATAGTCTGTGAACATATCTTTTACCCATACTTCTACCCACATCAGCATTTATGCACTCTGTGGCCTTGTAAAGCCCTGCAGGGAAAGGCTGTGCTTGTTCCTCTTGGTATCTCCAAAGCATCTAGTTCAATAATTGGTTTGTTAAGTTGAAGTGCATTGGATTTAAGGGAATTAACCATCTTTCTTTTTCTTCCTTCACTAGAAGCTCTGGAAAGCACAAAATATTAAATCAGGAATGAAAACAGGGATAAGATTTGATCTGCTTATCAATCTATCGATTTACTAACAACTGAGTAAAGTGCATTGAGTTTTGTTTTGTTCCTTTTCATCCATTTAACTAAATGTGTATTTTTTAGCACTTGAGGCACTGATGCTTACGGCAATGAGTTAGCCCAGTTTCAGATGATAAGTGTATTGCTAATTGGAGTGCCAGGAAAACTCCTAAGTACACTGAGGAAACCACAGCTAGGGTGTCATGGGAGCCCAGAGGTAGGAGACAAACTAGCCTCTAAAATTCGCTGATTAAATCTTTGCTCTTTAAATTGTCCTTCTCAGACTAGCAGCAACAATGCTGCCTGGGAGCTTTTTACAAATGCAGAATCTCAGGCCAATGTCTGAACTTATGAATTAGAATCTGCATTTTAAAAGAATCCCAGGCAATTTATAAGCACATTAAAATTCGAGAAGCACTAGATTGGAAGACAAGTGTAGAATCAGCTACAGTACAAGCCTGGGGTTAATTCTGGGCTTCTTTCCTGCCTTCCCTAAGGAAAGTCTGGGGTGTATGGGCTAAGACAAGTCAGATGGCAACATGGAGGCAGATGCCACACGCAGATGGAAATACATTTCATTCGGATAAGCAGACCACAGTAGAGCTTCGCCAACTGCAACAGCCTTGTTCACAACAGGAGCAAATCCCTGAAAGATTCATGACTAGGGGAATTAAAAGAAAGGGAGACTTTCAACAAGATGGCAAGGCCATGGCTATCAACCAGCAGGATGCTGCTGCTCCTTGACAGCGTGAAAGGAAGCCCAGCCCTACCAGCCTACCTGTCTGGGAGCCACCTGTCACATAGGAGTGGGAAGCAGATTTACTGCCAGGTATTAGGCCAGATTGCATCACCTCTCTCCAAAATCATGGCAATGAGATAAGGGGAATATGAGACTGAGGTTGCAAGGATGATGCCATCATGAAACCATCTCCCTAATCATCTTCTTTATAAGAAGAGTGGGACCCATAAGGCAACTTCAAGTAGGTGAAAAACCTTGTGATGCTGAAAAGTAGCAGCAACAGGGGCTCTAACATGTAAAAGTTAATAGAGTTGATAGAATACAACATTTTGAGTGTTGGTGGTTTGGAGAAGAGTCCCTTAGGTAAACTACACATTCTCTAAGTCATAATGACCTTGGTGCTACACTACATCCAATGAGTGGAGATGACAGATACCAGTCCAAACAGTATTTATTATAGATGCACTTTTTAAGAAATTATGAAAGGGTCCAAATGTCCTTTCCATCTCTAAGTCTTTAAAGCTTCAGTATGTATATTTTCTATCTATTCAATCCATTTTTTCAACAAACATTAATTGAGAAACATATTTAATCGCTAATCTTGGGGCTGGGATAATACATATGGACAAGCAAAATCCTTGACTTTGAGGCTCCTAGTTGTTCAGCAGTGAGAGTAACAGACACATTAAGAGACAGCACAGAATCATCAGTGCTAATATAGAGATGCATATGCTGCTTAATGTGCACAGAAGCATGACAGAAAATGATGATGATGATGGTATCATTCACATGAATACATGTCAGCTACTGTGCTAAGTATCATCCATAACTCAACTCATTTATTTTTAAACATGACCCTATAGGGTAAGACTTACAAGAAGGTGATATGTCAGCTGGGTTTTGATTTATGAACAGGAATTTGCCAGTTAACCAGCCTTAAAAGGCATTTCAGGCAGAGGAAACAACAGGTTACAAGGACAGGACATCAAAGAGCAACCCAGGAGAGTTTTCTTTACAAAATTCAACTGAGCATCTACTTTACATTGTGAGGCTATAACACCCAACACAAGAGTTAAAACAGTGAGGAAACACAGTCCCTGGAGTCTGCAAGGAAGGTAGCCATTTTTCATCTTTATGCCTGGCAAAGGCACTGTGGCAGAAGTTTAGAAACTGTACAGTAATACAACTCTTCTTCTCTTGAAATTCCTGATCCCCCCAAAAACAGTGGTAAAATATTATGAAAGGATAAACATATAGAAGAATAGAGAGAAAAAAGGAGAGCATTTCAGTGAAATTAGAACTATAATAGTAATTTGAAGATGGGGAAATGTACAAGGAGTGGTACCTAACTGTGCAAAGTGAAGAAAAGTGAAGCCTGCTTGGAACCAACTAACAAGAAACTCAATGCAGAAGAGTTCAGTGATGAGAGCTTTCCAATTAATCTAAATGAAATATCTTAATTGGGCATTATGCAGCAGGCACTTAATGAACTAGTAAAAGATGTCCTCAACACTCTACATTAATTGCTGTAAGATTCCTTCTATATCACAACAATTACTAGAGGCTGAAGCTCTAAAACCAAAATAAATTCCCAGTAAGGAAGATGGAACTAATCTGCTTTCTCTTTATGATAGATAAGAATCATCTTTCCTGGGGCACCTGGGTGACTCAGTTGTTAAGCGTCTGCCTTCAGCTCAAGTCATGATCCCAGGGTCCTGGAATCGAGCCCCACATCAGTCTCCCTGTTCAGCGGGAAGCCTGCTTCTCCCTCTTTGACTCCCCCTGCTTGTGTTTCCTCTCTTGCTGTGTCTTTCTCTGTCAGATAAATAAAATCTTAAAAAATAAAAATCATTTTTCCCTATTTTTTGGGCCACAAAGAAGTTCAGAATCAAATTTACAGAGTAACTCTAGCGACTTACAAGGTTTTGAGACCATGGTGAACATATTTTTTTCTAGTCGAATGCATTTCTCTCTCTCCTGGTTTCGATTTTTTTCATACTTTAATAGCATGTTACAATTGTTATGTATTTAGGGCAAAAAAGCAAATTAAAATAAATATATAAAAGTGAGTGTTTATTGTGACTGAATTTCTTTTAAGTGAAAGAGACTTAATGCAAGCTATTTAAAGATAATGGAGATCCACAATTTTAAAATGGTAGAAACATGCCAAAACAAGGAAAGTACGTGGTGATGGTAGAAAAATGACGTAAAACAAAAAATAGGAAATATGCTTTAAAAATATACATAAAAGTGATTGCATAATTCTAGAGGGCATAAAAATCATCAATAATAAAGTTGGAATGGATGTCATTTTTTTCTATGTACTTTTGGAAAGTTTACTTATAAATATTTATTCATCTAATCATGTATTTACTTGTTTAACAACTATTCACCAAACTCCTTCAATGTGCCAGTTCAGTCACTAAGTGTTTTGAAAACATCAGAGAATAAGACAAAGAAAGTAACTGATTTTGCAGGGAAACCACCAATACATAAGTAGAGCAAGAAAATAATAATCTATGGCAGATGATAGTAGAAAGGAAATAAATGTGCTGGTTAGCTATTGCTACCTAATAAGTCACCCCAAAACTAGTTAAAACAACTAGCAAGGATTGAGCTCACAATTCTAGAGTTTGTCAACTTGCGCCAGGTTCTGGTAGGTAATTCTGCATATCTGGGTGAGGTTCTGTTGATCTTTCCAGGTCTTACTCATGCTTTTCCAGACAGATCAGTTTAGGGTTGGTGGGTCTAAAATGGCTCCACTGAGATGGCTAATCTCTGTCCCATATGGTTTCTCATCTTGCAGCTATCTTGGGCTTGTTCACTTAGTGATAGTGGAGGGATCTCAAAAGAGAAGATGGAAGTACACAATGCCTCTTGAGGCGAAGAATTGAAAACTAAATTCCAGTTCCTGTAGAAGGAGCTGCTAAGAATTGAGGCCATTTCTGCAGTTTAACACCTTCAGATAGAACAGCCAGGACTAAATGCTGAAGTGTTGCAGTGTTTGGAACTTGGTTGCATAAAAAGCCAGCAAGGAAACCAGCATAGTGTGATATTCTAGGAGTCTCCAAAGGAGAGCAAGAGATAAAATACTTAAAACCAATGAGACAGGTACAAAGGATATAGATTAAAAAAAAAAACCCTCAAAATAAATGCTAACTTCTATAGACTATAAAGTATAAAGTATAAAAGTATAAAATAATACAAAGTGCAAAACTGGAAAATTACCTCAGAGTTTGCTAAAATTACCAACAAGTAAAAACTCATTGGTCCTTCAGGTCTTTTCATTTTTACCAAATCACCTGTACTGAAACTGTGAATTACTTATAATTTTCACTACTTATCAAAATGGAATTCCTATGGGAATTCAAGAGAAGGGAAAGTGTTCAAGAGTGTCCAGAGGGGAGAAAAAGAGTTAATTAAGTTTAATTTCTTGTTTATGGATCTTACTCAAGAACTTAAGAATAAAATAAATTAGACTACATTCAAAAGTTGCAATCTATCATTTCACTTAATATATATGAAAGATATGTATATGCATATATATAATGTACATATAGACATAATACCTATAATACATGTATATATGCACATGCACAGCCACATATATGTGCATACATATCCCTTTTATTGTATATAATCCATCTGGAGAAAATGTACAGTTACTTTATTTTAGCCTGTAGCCCATTTTTCCCACTCTCTGTTGTGATCTGTCGGTGATGATGTGACCTAATGCAGACTGCTCTCAGAAGTCTGATCACCAGTATTACTCAACCGTTGCGAACAAGCCAGGAATGATGTGCTCTGTGGTGTTAGACACCCAGTATTATAATAAATAGCTCTGTGCTCTAAAAGAGAAAGAAACATCTCAATCCAACATAAATGGAAGCGCCTGGACCTTGCCTGTTTCCACAGATGAACAGAGGTTGGTTTCCAGCTCTGATGAGAAGGCAGATTTTGAAATGGAATTAAGAAGCCGACATACACACCTGAGTCAGACTCACCCACACTTCAGTGGTTTAACCATAATGGAGGTCATGTTTCCTATATTGCCTATTCACACCACCTGGACTCCATTGTTATAAACAGTTGGTGTCAGAAAGGATGAAACAAATATATAGGACTGAACTCAGTGAACCAAAACAGCTCCTCCTTTCTTCTCAAAAATGAAGATGTAGATTAACTGTTTATATATATATAGCTCATCTCTTGTCACGCTGAAACAGGAAAGGCAGGTCCATTTTTGTGACCATTTATTTCTCTGAGATTATGTCCCAAGAGTCAAAGCTTTCCACTGAAGCATGATGTTATCGATTTTGATGAAGATCCTGATAACATTATTAATTGAACAAATAATTGGGTAATTAAGCACTTCTCAATTGTTCTGGTAATAAATAAAACAAAGGTAGAAAACACCTAGGAAATCTTGCATAGCACATAATAGTAAGTTTTGGGAAATTTCTTATTAAAGAATAAATAAAGAAATTGGTTAAATATTATATGCTCCAAAATTTTATGTATATTTTATTGAACATGGAATATCAGTTTAAAGTTTATATGATTCTATGTTCTGCAGAGCAGAGTTTGGGAAACTGACCTCTTTTTTTTTTTTTTTCCTTTCTCTTAATATAACATGAGCCTCTAGGGAAGAGGGCCAAGCACTAAAAGAATTACAGGGCATGGGTGCATATCTCTATACCATCTAATCAAGCAGAAGTAGCTCACAGATCCACGTGGTTTTAAATGATTCTAGAGGGTGTTATTGATAATTGTTATGCAATTGATAAATTATTGAATACTACATCTGAAACCAATTATGTACAATTATGTACTCTGTGTTAGCTAGCTAATTTTTAAATAAATTTAAAAAAAAAACGGTTTTAGAAGAAAACAGGAGACCCAAGGTCCTATGCAAAGAGAGCTATTGGGGATTATGACAGTATAGAAAAAAACAACATAGTGTTCTATTTTTTTAAGTTTATTCATTTATTTGACAGAGAGAGACACAACAAGAGAGGGAACACAAACAGGGGGAGTGGGAGAGGGGGAAGCAGCTTCCCGCAGAACAGGGAGCCTGATGTGGGGCTCGATCCCAGCACCTTGGGATCATGACCGGAGCTGAAGGCAGGCCCTGTAAGAAAGTGTTTTAAAATCCTGAGAAGCAACACCATAGAGCAACAGTGTTGCCTAGTGGCTTAGAGTGGGGTCCCTCTGGGCATATCTCCAAAGTTAGGGACTTCACTCTGACATCTTTTGGCTGTGTGTCCTCTGCTAAGTTATTTAACTCCTTGATGCTTTAGTTTATCTTAAAAAAAAGTATGGAATAGACCCGATATTCAACTCAAAGGATTAAATGATGAGAATAATATCCAGCATATAATAAGCACTCAGTAAATATTAGCTATTATTAGGGAAAAAATGGCATGGTCATAATAAATATTTCATTTTGGGTAGCTATTTGTACCTAGGCTTTTTGTCTCAGACTTATTGATAATGACCACTGGAAAGGAATTAAAGATCATCTAGCTAATTCCCCTGATCTTATCTTTACATAAACTGAGGCCAGAAGTGACTAAACTGGAGGGATTAGGTCTCACATAGTTAGTCTCCCACTCATGGGAATATAGGAATTTAAATGATACAGAAGTAATTCTCATGTGTAAAATTAACATGTTTCAGGGGCATCTGGGTGGCTCCATTTGTTAAATGTCTGCCTTCGGGTCAGGTCATGATCCTTGAGTCCAAGGATCAAGCCCCAAATGGGGCTCCCTGTTTAGCAGGGAGTCTGCTTCTCCTTCTCCCCCTCCCCCTGCTAATGCTCACTCTCTCTCTCTCAAATAAATAAATAAACTCTTTTTAAAGAAAATTAACATGTTCCCTTTTGAGCATACTGACTTTCTTCTTTAATCCCCAAACTATCTTAAATATTCCTAAATATAGTTTTGAAGTTAAACATTTCAATTTTATTCCTGAGTTTTTTGGTAATGCTTTTAGCATTTTGTCCTTTAACTTGAACTGGGTGTTAATATAACAGAATACGCTTTGCTTTTGTAAGGGAGACTCTATTCCCATTGTTATAGACTTATCTAAATATCTTAGCCTGTCTGAAACTGGATCCTTCACTTTTTTCATCTGCCGCCTGTGGTGATGTGACTCTTACCTGTTCTCTAATCCTTATTTTTTAGCTTTCTCCAGCAAATTCTAGGATACTGCCCCGGTTTATCTTCTACTCTAGTGATGCGATTATCTGCTGTATCAAGTCTACTGCTATATCCAAAGCTTCACTTCAAATTCAGCTCTCAGATTTGTCTTTTCCTTATATACATTTCTAACAACAGGTTATTTTTAACTATCTGCATTGGCTTTATAAATACATGAATCTTTCCTCTTTAGTTAACATTCCGAGAATAAAATTAAAAGTTCTCAAAATTGTCTGCCCCCTTTTTTTTCTGTAACTCTTTGGTTAAGTCTTTGCTATTCATTCCTAGTTTTATTGTTTTATGATGGAGAAAATGCCCTTCACATTTTTAGTTCTTGGACTTTATTGAGATTGTCCTGTGATCTTACATACAATTGATTTATGTTATGTTCTAAGAAAATTTCAAAATACTTTTTATTGTGCATGTAGAAAATGCTATTTAACCATTATATGAGTATTATATAAGGTATGATATACCTTATAAAAACCTCTATATTTACTTAATTTAAAAAATTTTGAAAGGCTGAGCTACAATTTTTATAAATGTGTCCATTTCTTCCATATTTCTTTGTTTGTCTTATATATTGTTCTCAGCCATATAATCATTATGGACTTTATCTCTTATCGAAGTAAATAACCACTCTTATTTCACATAATATATTTATTCAAAATTTACTTTTTCTGATGCTAATATTGAAACCACTTCCTTATCAATATTTTCTAATGCTTTAAATTTATTTATTTACTTTTTCTTTTCTTCTTTTAGAGAGGGGGAAGGGAGGGATATGAGGGGCATTAGGACAGGAAGAGAGAATCTCAAGTAGTTTCCATGGCCAGCACAGAGCCTGAAGCAGCGCTCAGTCTCAGGACCATGAGATTATGACCTGAGACGAAATTAAGTGTCTGATGCCTAACAGATCGAGCCACCCAGGCTCCTCTCTAATTCTTTAAATTTAAACTCTGAGAGTTAAATGTGTTCTTTTGAAGCAATACATAGTGGAAGGTATCTGATGAAGTGAGGTCATGGAGAGCTGATGAAGCTTCTGTCAGTGACTCATGACTTACTTTTACCTTCAGTCTTATGGACAGCTACTCACTACCTAATTTTTTTTTTTTTTTTTGCAGCGTATACCTGCTGTGTATCATTTCTTAGTAAGTTACACAGTGATCTAATTCATTAGTGAGGAAATGTTTCCTTTCTAGTAAGTCCTCAGACACTAGACTTGAAAGGTTGGTCTACCTAAAAGTACCTTGTAACATAGATATTGGTGTAAATATAAGGAATTAACATACCAATCTTTTTATGAAATGAGCTAGGGACCATTAGATACACAGGAAGAATGCGGAGTGCCTCTTTAAGAATTTTTTCTGTGTGTCTGAGACTTAGTTTCTTCATCTGTAAAATGGAGCCATTGATCTACCTTAACTATAAAGGCTTCCTTCCCACTCAGAAGTTTCATAATTGTAACTAAAAATATGACAGATCAAGTATTCAGTTAGAACATGTGCATTTGGGAGAAAAAAAACTTTTTGCAACAGTTTAGAATTTAGTGTGTCTTATGACAAAAAGAGGTGATAAATGATTCGAGTAAGTAAAGGTATGCTGCTGAACAGCTTTCTTTTCCCCTGTGGACTTTGTTGTTTTTTGTTTTTTATAGGTGTAAAAGTTCAATATGATGATCCAATAGCTAAAGACATTTCTTTTTTTTATATGAGTAAATTTTTAGAATTTTTCTTCTTATTTAATGTCTTTAGAAGATAATTTACTGTTTCAACAACAACAATAATATTTTGTGGAGTTATAACGTCTACATAACTAAAATATAGGACAGTAAAACCAAAATCAGGAAGAAAGAAAGGGAAGTGTACTATTATAAGGTCCTAATATCACTTGATGATAGACTGAGGGCAGTTATAGGTATAAACTATAAATCCTAATGTAAACACTGAAATAACAAAATGAAGGATTACAGCTAATAAACCAATAAAGGAGGTAAAATAGAATAATAAAAATGCTCAATTAATCAAAAATAAGGCAGAAAAATAAGAAAAAAGGAATGAAGAGCAGATAGGACAAATGGAAGACAAATAGGGAGCAAACAAATGGACTTAAATCTAACCATGTCAAGAATCACATTAAATGCAGGGCACCTGGGTGGCTCAGTGGGTCAAGCGGCTGACTTCAGCTCAGGTCATGATCCCAGGGTCCTGGGACCGAGCACCACATCGGGCTCTCTGCTCAGCAGGGAGCCCGCTTTCCCCTCTCTCTCTGCCTGCCTTTCTGTCTACTTGTGATCTCTCTCTCTCTTTCGGTCAAATAAATAAATAAAACCTTAAAAAAAAAACAACATAGAAAAATCACAATAAATGCAAATGATCTAAACACCCCCAATTAAAAAGTAGAGATTGCCAGACTGAGTTTTTTTTAAAAAGACCCAAATACGTGCCACCTACAAAAAAACAAAACAAAAGAAAACAAAAAAACACTTTAAATACAAAGACACAAGTTAAAAGTAAAAGAATGGAAAAAAAATATACCATGCTAGATCTAATCAAAAGAACACAAAGTGGCTTAAACAGCAGAAACTTATTTCCTCACATTTATGGAGACTGGAAGTCCAAGATCAAAATACTAATTGGTTTATTCCTTCTGGGATCTCTCTGTTTGGCTTGCAGATGGCCACCTTCTCACTGTGTCCTAATGCGGTCTTTCCTCTGCGAGCACACATATCCCTTGTGTTTATTTGTGTATCCAAATTTCCTCCTCTTTTTTTAAAAACATTTATTTATTTATTTGTTTGTTTGTTTGTTTATTTATTTGAGAGAGAGCTCTCGTGCATGAAAGTGAAGGTGTGGGGCAGAAAGAGAAAATCATAAGCAGGCTCCATGCCCAGCATGGTGTCCGACTCAGGCTGGATCCCATTACCCTGAGACCATGACCGGAGGCAAAATCAAGAGTCAGTTACTTAGCCAACTGAGCTACCCAGGGGCCCCCCAAATTTCCTCTTTTAAGAACACCGATCAGATTGGATTAAGGCCCAACCTGAAGGCCTCATTTTAACTTATTAACCACAATAAAGGCCTTGTCAACAAAATACAGTCATATTCTGAGGTAATGGGCATTAGGCCTTCAATATATGAATTTGGGGGGGACACAATTCAGTTCATAACAGGAAGGGAAGGGAGAAAGGATGGAAAAAAAAACACCCACAAACACACTCAGAAAAAGAAAAGCTGACTTTGAACACCTAGTCTAGCGAAAGCCAATGTTAAATCGTTGTGAAATTTTCATGGTCCAACTCCTAAAAAGATCAGAACATATACTTGGGGGAAAAAAGAAACATAGGGTGGCTGTTTAATATCAAACAAAGGTTATTTCAGAGCAAAGACTTTTACCAGGGATAGATATAAGGTTATTTTATAATGAATAAAAGGTCAATTAATCAAAAGCATGTAACATTTTAAATGTTTATGTCCATAGTGGGCAGAGATTCAAAATACGTGAAGCAAAAACTGATAGACTTGCAAGAAGAAAGAAACCCACAATTACAGATTGAGATTTCAAATCTCAATAATTGAAAGAACAAATAGAAAATCAAATGTCCTACCTTGATCATCAATTTTAACTGCAACCCCTCACTCCCTACCCATCTCTCCTGTACACATCACCTTCTAACAACATATTTATTTTAATTAATTTATTTGTATAATGCCTGGAACAATGACACTTTTTTTTTATAATTCTCCAAAAAATCTGATTTTTTTAGAATAAAACATGAGAATAAAAACATGATTAAAAGACTGTTAATTGTTATTATTATGACTAGTATTAATGTGGCTTTGCAAGTAGTCTCATTTCAAGGACTTTATTTTAGAGAGAGAAAGCGAGGGAGTGTAGGGGGGGAGGGGCAGTGCAGAGGGAGAGGGAGAGAATCTCAAGCAGACTGCGTGCTTTGCTCGGAGCCCAACACAGGGCTCCATCCCATGACCCAGAGATCATGACCTGAGTGGAAACCCAGAGTCAGACACTTAACTGACTGAGCCCTGCGACTTTGCATGTTGTCTTTATTGTTATTTCAATGGTTAGAACCCAACAAAATCAATATGGGAGCCCCAGATTTCCTAGAACATAGAGGCAGAATTCCAGAATGTTTGAGTAAGATGCATAGAATGTCAATAGTCTAGAAAACCAAAAGCCTACAATGTTAGAATCTGGGGATGTTCAGAGCCAGAACATCAGAATCAGGGACAAGGGTTGACAAGGGATCTAAACCTGGTTGAGGGGGGAGAGTGTGACTTGGAGGGGGGTTGTTCAGAGTCAAACAGCATTTTTTTTTTATTATTCCTCTGCTGGTTCTGAGCGTCCCTTCCTAGTATCCATAGAGAGGTACATACCCAGCTAACCAACTCAGCTCAGCAGGGGGACTGAGAAGCTAGCCACCCATGGCCTCAGGGGCTGTGGGAATGAGGGGGGTAGGGAGCGAGGCTGTATTTCTTATTTCTCCCTTTTAATTCAGCTCCTGCTCACGGGGCCCCTTCTGGACAGTGGGCCCGCGAGGCCTTTCAGTCACGCAAGATTGGAGGCTGTTGTTATCAGAGGGAACCACCACTCCCAGCTCCGCAGGAAGAAGGGGGAAAGGCCGCAGCCCAGTGAGGCCTGCCCATCCTCCCAGGGAGCCCTGCCTCACAGCCCCAGGCTATGGGTCCTAGGGAGTGGGAGGTGCCCTGTAGAGGGTACACGTATATCTCTAGGCCCAGGAGCATAGCCTTCAGTGGCCCGGCAATGGGGCCTTCTACTGGGGTCGTGGCACAACCTCAATTGTTCTTTGTTTTTATCTATGGCTCTTATCACCCACCTAACCTCAGGTCTTCTGTGTTTATCTTACTTCTCATCCCTCTCCCAAACCAGATCGTGAGTCCATGAGTGCCAACAGCTTCTGCTTTGCTCACGCCGCCCTCACCTAGTGGGACAGCTGTGGACTCGGCCCACAGCCGTCTTCCATCCGTGTTGCTGGTGGACTGCGTGGAGGAAACGGCTTCTTCAGCCCCCATGCATGGGGATTCTCCGAACACTGGGTCACAGCCTCCCGTGACCACAGGCAAATGGCTGCTTCTCTCTGTTGCTTAGTGTCCCTGTGTAAAGTGACGTCGCATTGCTGGGAATGCCACCGAGTTGCTATGAGTGTCTCTGGCAAATTTGGTGAGATGTATCCCTTTAACTGGATGGCCAATTTCTGTCCTAGGACTTGATCTAGAAGAAATCATCATGAAGGTGGACCACAACAGCTGCAGGATGTTCTGGGCAGCGCCTGAGTCAGCCGGCCCGGGCGCTTCCACTCCGGGACACGGCGGGGAGGAGGGGAGGCTGCAGGGCGCCCCCGGCGGACAGCCCGAGTCCCGCGCGGGCCGCAGCGCCCAGCCCGTGGGGAGCGCGGGGCCGGACCCTAAAGACATTTCTTTCACAGAAAATATGCATTTCTAAGCTATAGTTGGGGGCTCACACACTTAACCATTTAATCATTCAATATTAAGTGATCACCAACTGTAAGTAAAAGTGCAAGTTAGGCTAGGCACTGTGCAATGGTTACAAAAAGAATGAGACTTCAAACCCTGGAGATACGTGTTTGAAAACTGTCACTGTGGTTTGATGACTCTAGGAGTCAAAAAAAAAAAAAAGGACTTTGATTTTGGTCCTAAAATAATATGTAGTAATAACAACAGGTGTTCACTGAATGCTAGTTTTATAGGGCAGTGTAAGTGTTGTGTCAAGAATTTATTACATATATGTATGTGTAAATTTAATATAATAATGTTCCTATTAAACTCTAAGAGAAATATATAGCATTCAACATACTAGCCAGAGAAATTCTTCTACCTCTGTGTTTGCTCATTTAGTAGAACATCTTTTTTTTTTTTTTAAGATTTTATTTACTTATTTGATAGAGGGAGAGAGATCCCAAGTAGGCAGAGAGAAAGGGGGAAGCAGGCTCCCTGCTGAGCAGAGAGCCTGATGTGGGGCTCGATCCCAGGACGCTGAGATCATGACCTGAGCCAAGGGTAGAGGCTTTAACCCACTGAGCCTCCCAGGTGCCCCAATTAGTAGGACATCTTGATGGATGCATGTTCCATGGGAAATCTTCTGGATATAGTTTGTTGGAGCATAAATATAGGTGCAGATAGACTGAGAAACCTGCACAACACTCCAGCCAAATCCTTTAAAGTCTCTGTACTTAAACAAACAAGATCAAGAAAGAACTAATGAAGGTAAGTGGAAATGACTTCTGAAT
The DNA here is from genome assembly GCA_028646535.1 of Procyon lotor. Taxonomy (NCBI): domain Eukaryota; kingdom Metazoa; phylum Chordata; class Mammalia; order Carnivora; family Procyonidae; genus Procyon; species Procyon lotor. Next base: position 52,094,701 of record CM053603.1, read on the forward strand.
TGTTTATTCTTTCAACAATTTATACCATGGCTTTCTATAGCTATGGCTGCATGTTTAATGAGAACATAGACTCAGTCTCAAAGAATTCTATGCAAAATTTCCTCTCTGAGGGCATCAACTTAATATCACATTTATCTTGCCATATCTGCAAAACAGGCTAGAAATAAATCCAGAAGATATCTACTGTCTTACGTTTCACATCAGTTCTCAAAATAACTGAATAAAGTCATAGAAGGAATCTGAAATGAGAAGACAGAGTTATCTGAAAAACCTCAGATTCTGGAGGAAAGTTCTCTTGGATTTGGTCTTCTTGTGTTTTCCTACACGATGCCAATCCCTAGATGTGGCGTTGGCTCCTAGACTACATACAGCTTCATTTTACAGCTGCAAAGTAAATGAGGAGCCAGGAGGGGGAGCAGAAGTTAAGATCTTACAGTCAGACCACCCAAAAATCGATGATAAAATGATTAATACTGATGACATATGGAGAAGTAAACAAGGCCAGACAGAACACTGCCAGCGGGTACCCAAGGATAAAGAGTGAGGACTTCCAGAATGAATTATGGGACAATAACTGAGAAAAATCCACATGTGCAATTTATTAAAATGGGGGAACTGTAGTAAAAGATAAACTATTTTTCAAATAAAAATGGAAGTGGTGGGTACATATGTTCTAGCCAGACAATGATGTTTCCTTGTGTCACTATTATGAGAAAAGAATGAGGCTTGGCAAGTTTGTGTGTTGATTATCCACGGGATTCACAAAAACAGGCTGCAACTTTCAAGTAAATAGCTATCTTATGGTAAAATACTCACTGACACTTTTGTTCATGTGTTTTTCTTTTTCTTTTCTTTTCTCTCTCTCTTTTTTTTAGTTTTCCACCCCAAGGAAGCACAGGACAGAACTTGCGAGCAGTACTGTTTATTATACATCAAATATTTCAAACTCTCTCCATGTTTTTCAGTCCTACAAAGAGTAAGGCAGGAAAGATAGTGTTCTACATGATGGTTTTAAATTCTCCCCAGCCTGGTCTTGAAATACTCTCATATGGAAAATACTAAGAGAAAAAGAAAACCTTAAGGAGGAATAATGGATGAGCCAGATGATAACAGTTGTTAAATATTTTTTTTTTCTTGTCTAAGGTTACATACCCTTATGCTCACTGTCCATTACAAGTATACTTTGGTCCTTAAATGAGTCATATTGCCACCTGGGAACACCAGTCCCTCACAATTATACTGTAAATATGTTGATTTATGAGTAAACTTAGGCATTTTTATTATGTTATGCAAATATGCTTACAGCCTTAGTATTACACAGACCCCCTCTTCAGAAAGGAATTTAAAAGATTCCCCTGCAAAAGTTATAATTGTCGAACTATTTTTTGTCCCTCCACTAACCTATGTGAACACTGAAACCCTTAACCATTTTGGTACATCCAAGTTACTCAATGATATTGACTTTGTTTACTCTGTCTCCTTATCTCATGGAAAAAAAAGCAAGAAAATAAATGAAAATTAAGAAAATATGTATTCCACAGAAACAAGAATTATATTATGACTATATTGTCAATTGTCGCATGATCTTTCGGAATTGTGGTTGTGATGTCAGGTGTTTATGTATTTATGCATCTTTAGCTACTCAATGATACTGAAAGAAAAAACACAAGTCTCAGCTATTGTTCTCCACCCTTCTTTACACCTTCCCCCGCTGGCCACGAAGATATTCCTCTGTAGGTCATACAGTCCATACTCAGAAAACCCATTGGTCTTGACTGCAAAGTAGTAGGGTGTTAGTTTTCAAAAACAAGAAAAATATGGTGGAAGGAAAAGAGGCATGTATTTTTGCCAGTTTTCTCTCTTACTGGGCTTGTGACTTACTCAGAGTCTAAGATTCTTATTTGCAGTGGAGGCTAACCTTATTACGATTATTTTCTCTAAAGAGCTTTCTGAAAATGAAGGCAGTATAGCATTTACATGTATTTGCTCCCGAGGGTGGCAGAGGCTAACTGGTTAGTAGCTACAGTTTGACCTCATATCTAAAGAAAAATTTAGTATCCCTGGCCAACATGGTTATTTTTTAAAACATCTTTGTTTTGTTATAGAAGTGGCAAAATCATGTCATAGGAAAAATGGGCAAATGGAAAACAATACAAAAATAGCTTCCTGCTATGTGTTCTATAATACATAATAAAGTTTAGGGTATTTTTTTCTGGTCTTTCGTTTTAATAACACAACGCTTCACTTTATCTTGGTAATCTGTACACACAATTTGGCACATTCCTTTTTCATACTATTTTCCATATTGTTTCATAATTATGCAATTTTAATAGCCACAGAAAACTTTGTGTCACAGAGACATTTAACTTTTTGAAAAAATGTTTATCTTTGAAAATTTAAAAATTATCTAGAATAGATGCATTTATAATAATTACCCTTTGTGTTTCTATTAAATGAGTTTATTGTTGTACACTATGAATGTAGTGTGTAATAAGTGTCATGTTATTATATGACCATCCTTGTCACACAACTTTTCTTTTTTTAGTTTATCCTTTCAGCATGAAGCAATTATTAAATTATCTAGTGTTCAAAATGTATTGTGTTTTAAATATTTTTTAGATAGAATAAATGCAGTATACCAGAAAGATAGCACAAAGCCCTGGATACACAAACAAATGCACTATATGTGGAAATGATGGATTTTACCTGGAAGTAAATTACTTATCTGCCAGGATCTCTGAAAATATTAACCAAGCAAAAATAGTTGCTGAGAACACAGTACATTTTCCAGCAGAATTTTTTTCTTCATAAAATGTTTTGAGAAATTTGTTGATCAAAGAAATTTCTATTTCTCTTCCCATTCTTGTTAAGTGTTACCTATGGAAGGAATTCATCTGAGGCCCATGAGCCATGGCTTCATGGATGGACGCTGGGAGTTCTGAATGTTGTTTAAATTCTAGGGGGGTTGTACTCATGTGAATTGGTCTTGGGAAAGGACATCACCTTTGTTATAGGATCCAGTGCTGAATTTGGTGATATCTCAGTTTCCTTCCAACTATGAAGGGGTGTGTTCTTTGATGGTATGCTGGCTCACTCTTGTGTTTGGAAATGTGTGCTCCCATGCTGAGACTAGTCCTACCTTCTACTTTCGCAAGGAAAGAATTGAGGAGGCTGCAGGGTAAGAATCTGAGTGTAGAATTGACAGCGATGGAATTTCCCTGGTATCATGAAGAAATAAGTTAGTTTAGAGTAGGTTGCTAGAAAACAAATAAACACTGCAAACCAATTCCTACCCCAGTGGCAGAATGCCCAGGCCACACGTTGTTGTTCCTGTTTGGATGGGATTACAGCTTCTGAAAAGGAAGGAATGTGTCTAGTTATTCCAAAATTTCATTCTCTTCTTTATAACTAGCAAAGAGCCTGCAAACATTTTATCACTCAGAGAAGTGAGCCCAAATCAAAAAACTGTAAATACTCCACACTTCTTTTCCTCTATTTTCTAACATAATGATATCTCTGTGTGTGCATAAAATAATAGGAATTATTTTGTGCCTTGTTGATTTCATAATATTAAAAATATTTAAATTGCTAAGACAGTCACAGAAGGACATTTTCTAAAAGACAGAGAAGCTGTGCTACATCTCTGGAACATAGTCAGATGCAGGAATCAACAATTTTTACTTTGGGGCTGAAAATTTCCAAAATTGTGTAAAAGCAAACTAAACTTGTGTACACCAAAGTTGGTGCCAGGCAAAGAGGATTACTTACACTATTTCATTTAATCCTCATAGCAAACTGAGGCGGTTGCTATTTTGAGCCTTATTTTTACTTATGGAGAAGCAGGCCCAGAGATGGTAGTTAACTTGCCAGAAACTAGCTCAAAGCTAGTGCATGGGGGCACCTGGGTGGCTCAGTCATTGGGCATCTGCCTTCAGCTCAGGTTGTGATCCCAGGGTTCTGGGATTGAGCCCTGCATTGGGCTCCCTGCTCAGTGGGGAGCCTGCTTCTCTCTCTCCCACTGCCCCTGCTTGTGTTCTCTCTCTCTCTCTCACTGTGTATCCTTCTGTCAAATATATAAATAAAATCTTTTAAAATATAAATAAATAAATAAAGCTAGTACATGCCAAAGCTGAGAGTTACATCCAGGTGTCTCCGATTCTATCTCTTTACTCTTTTTAGATCTTATTTTTTCCCTTAGACTAGAGAGTCTTTTAAGGTCACATGTCAGAAAATGAATATGGTGGTGTATTTCACCAGAATAAAAATGGCAGAGACTGGATAGTTTTTCTAGTCTCAGTCAAGGCTGGGAAAAATACTGCTGATCAATCCAGTGTGGGAGTGGAGAGCAGAAGCAATTACCTTGAAGGTCTGCAAGATAATACTTTCACCACCTGATTTGGGACCCTGGAGTTTTGCAAATGATTGCTTTAAGAGAATCACATCATCAATGTTTGAGTCATGTTTATTCTCTTGGCAAAATGGATCTACTTAGATATAAGGCTTATTGCTTTAAATTTGGACCTAGCAGTGCTTTCATTTATCTAAAACATCCCTCCAAAGTGATAACTCATTCACTCATTCACTCTTAATGATTCTCCTACAAATTTATTTATGGGTGATTTCAGCTGTGGGGTGTCAACTGGGGCATGGAGATTTAATGAACACTGGTATGCCAAATCCTCCATTACAGCAAGCAAATGAGGCACTTTGTCCAATGCAGTTTACTAAGTGTGCTCAGGATAATGAGGTATGCATTGTAACAAAGTGAGCATGTGTCTCTTGCTTGGTTTAGAAAAGAGCTGGATCAGAGTTGATGGCTGACCACAGTAGCTTTTACAGTGGTGCTGTTGGTGTTGTAAATGATGAGTTTTCAGAACAGACTGGCACCAGGCTTACCTTTGTTCATGCTAAATTAAGGGCTCTTGCCTGTATTCTTATGAGGCATTGGGGAAATAAAAGAGATACATATTTTATTTTCTTCTTTCTTTCTGCTCTCCCTTTATGCCCTCCCTTTTTTTCTCTCTCTCCCTTTCTTCCTTCCCTCCTTCCTTCCCTCCTTCCTTCCGTCCTCCCTCCCTCCCTCTCTCCCCCATCCCTCCCTCCTCTCCTTCTCTCCTTCCATCCCTTTCTCTCTCTCTCTCTCTCTCTCTCTCTCTCTCTTTCTTTCTCTTAAACAAATATATTTATGTTAGAGATGAGTTCGGGAAGGAAATGGTCTAGTCCAGGGGCTACTCTCTTTCTATAAAAGGTCAGACAGCAATTATTTTAGGTGTTGTGAGCCATATGGTCTCTGTCTAAAATATTCAACTCTGTTATTATAGCACAAAAGCAGTCATACACAATACTTGAACAAATGAGCATGACTGTGTTCCAATATAGCATCATTTAAGGACACAAAAATTTGAATTTCATGTAACTTTCAACATCAAGAAATATTCTCCTTCGGCTGTTTTTAAAGATTTTTAAAAGATTTTTATTTATTTGACAGAGAATGAGAGAGAGAGAGAGAGAGAGAGAGAGAGAGAACAAGCAGGGGGAGTGGCAGGCAGAGGGAGAGGGACAAGCAGGCTCCCTAAGGAGCAGGGAGCCTGATGCAGGGCTCAGTCCCAGGATCCTCGGATCATGACCTGAGCTGAGGGTGGACGCTTAACTGACTAAGCCACCCAGGTGTCCCTCCTTTAGTTTTTCCCAACAATTTATAAATGTAAAACTTCTTAGCTCATGGGCCTTACAAAAATAGGCACTAGTGTACGTCTGTGTCAAAGGCCAATTCAGCCTGATATGTGCCTGGCTCAGAATGCTTATATGTTTGGGAGCCAGTGTTAACCTCAAAGATCTCGCCTCTGCCCAAAGATCTCTGTACTAATTTCTATTCCATGATTAAAATTTCCAGAATTATCTTTCATTTCCTCACCATCCAGTTTTGATTTTTAAGACTAAACTGATATGAATCTTCTTTTATGAAATCTCTTCTTACCCTTTGCATTAGCCTGCTAAGGTCACCATAACAAAATAACACAGGCAAGGTGGCTTAAATTAAAGAAATTTGTTTCTCATGTTCTGGAAGTTAGAATTCCAAGATCGAGGTGTCGGTAGGGTGGTTTCTCCTGAAGCCTCTCTCTTTGGCTTATAGGTAGCCACCCCCTCACTGTGTTCACTGGCCTTTTTCCTGGTGTCTCATCCTCTTCTTATAAAGACACTAGTCTTATTGATTGAGAGCCCTCCCTATGCTCACTGAACTTAAATTCCCTCTTTAAAAGTCTTATCTCCAAATGTAGTCACATTTGACATGTTAATTTAGGGGGATATGGAGGGGACACTATTCAGTCCATAACATTCTCTCTTGCTATTTTTTAAAAGATTTAATTTATTTATTTGACAGAGAGAGATATAGTGAGATAGGAAACACAAGCAAGGGGAATGGGAGAGGGAGAAGAAGGCTTCCTGCCAAGCAGGGAGTCCAATGCTGGGCTTGATCCCAGGGATCCTTGAGCCAAAGACAAATGCTTAACCGATTGAGCCACCCAGGTGCCCCAACATTCTCAATCAGATTTGCATAACTCAAGAATAAAAAACAATAATTGAGGTAAGTAATATTTTCATACAATATTTTATAAAAATCAAAACTGATGCAAAAAATCAATGATAAAAAATCAAAATTTTAAATAAAGACAGTTTCTGTGTTATTGATTTTTTTCTTTTTTCTCAGGTTTTAATATAGCTCAACATGATACTGAGTTCCTTCTTGCCCATCCTTTTTTATTGATAATGCATAGCCTCCCCTTCCCCAATTGAGAATTTTTTGAAAACAGGCCTTATATTTTATAATTATATTCATCTCCCCAGTTTCTAGTACACCACCTGGTACAGAGTATCCACACAGTAACTATTCCTTTGTTCAAATGCAGTCACTTCATGCTTTTAAAATGTGTGCCCTCTGATGGAGCATCACAGAGGTTAATAAGACATTTGAATATTTAAAGCATTTTTTAAAATCGTTTGGAGCATTTTTTAAAATCAGAAATGTGTAGACAAATGAACTACAATGAACTTTCTCACCATTTTTATGATGAGAATTTTTTTTGAAAAAGGCAAGTATATGTGGAAAGCTTGAAGATAATAGAAAGGGGTGCTGGTAATATGGTAAATAATGGAATGAGGCCTAAAGTAAGATGGGAAGAAAAGCATAATATTTCTGTGTGGCAAGCTGCACAAGAGGCTTGTCATATGGGGTACCTCGGTAAACCTACACCTCTAATTTGAAATTTATAAGTGAGGGAACAAAGGAGCAGATAAGTTAAATAACTTATAGCCCATAGCCAATGAGTAGATTAGAGAAGATTTGAATCACTCTGAATCCCATAAGAACTACTTCCATAAAATTGTATTTGGGTGCACATTAAGGAATAGACATTATTCTTCTCTTAAGGGATTTACATTTACATAAAAGAATAACAAAGAGCAGTGCAAATCATTAATAGCTCCAGGGTTCTGGAGCAAAATGGTCTCTGAAATTAGCCATTCTACTCTTTCAAATTTCTCCTATCAGACAGATAGTTAGTAGCTTGGGAATAATGCCCTGTTATTCAGCTGTATATTTACCATCATGCCATGGATTATGATGAATGAATGTCTGACAATGTCACTGAAATCCTACATAAGTTAAAGGAAACAGGATTTCTCAGATCAAGAGGAAAGTTTCCCAGATTAGCAGTATTATCCCCATGCTTTGGATATACTCAGCCACAGTGCCCTACAAAGGACATCCCACGATGCTTACGGTTCCTTAAGGAATTTATAGCTTCTTCTTCCCCAAATGTGACAATATTAGCATGATTGCATCTTTGGCATCCATGCACTAGAGAAATAATTCTTGTTCTTTTGCTTCCTTGGACTTAGCTTTTAGAAAACATTCTCTTACTTCCAGTTTCCCTGACATCTTAACGACCACTACTTTCAGGAATCTAAATTTCATTGCTCTTCGCTTCCTGTCCTGCAGCAGGAGTCTTCCCTGTGTTGCCAGGGAAATGTCCACATGTGCTGGCATATGTGAACATGCCCTTTGCTTGCTTCTAAGACTACATTCTTACAACTAGTGATTATCCTCCCCTATATGAGTAGGATGATCAGACAGAGTAGGATGTAGGACATCTGAGAGCACCTGTTGTTATGACTTTGAGGATTGTATGATTGTCCGGTAATCACCACACCCTCACAAGGGTTGTATGTTTCAGTGGTCAACAGATTCCCCAGAGATTCAGAACCCAGTGAGAATGAGAGGCTTCCCCATGTGACCTCTAGCAGTGATAGCAGAAAAACAGAGGAAAATTAGACACATAATGGGGATAAGTATTGAGAAAGAGGAAATGGAACAAAAGATGTAAAATTTGGGAACCCAACCTCCTTTCTGCTGGTAAGGATAGAGGAAGCTGGAATAGGGGGGCAAAGGACTCTGGTCTTAGAGTCAAGAGACTGAGGACATGTCAGAGCTAGGTCACTCATTACCTATGTAACCACAAAGTTACTTTGTTTTTCTTCACCAACATGGAAGAGATAACATTTTCATTTTAGGATTCTGGAGGATATTAACAGAGATGCCAATGAAGCTTAAGTGGCAGGGTCTGCCATCTTGCGTAGAGGTCCTGTAATTCATTTCATACTTAAAAATTGTATAAGTATATTTTTAAAATGTATAAATTTTAGATCCAGCAAAATCTGAATCCCTGCTTTTCAATATCTCTTCTCTTAAAATACATTTAATATCAGACAGTAGATGTATACAAGGTATACTGGGAGTATACAAGGGCACACATAATTATTTTTTTAACCAACCCTAATATAACATAAAAACACACAAAGTATAACAGAAAGAAGACATAGATTTAGAAATCTCACATTATAACAGACATTGTGTCTATTTATTTTGATTACATCACAACTTGTGTGTATGCATATATAAACATACTGTATATAGTTATTGTCATAGCCTTTTTATTTTTCAGCTTTCACTGTGATCTCCCTGAATGGAACAGCTGAATATAGATCTGGAGCACAAAAGGAGAAGTTAACCTTATATAAAAGTAACTCTTCTTTTATTTTAATAATGAATTAGAAATGTGTCTAACATTTACTAAGCACTTGCCATTTGATAGGGATCATTCTAAGTACTTGAACAATGTTAACTTACTTAATCCTCAGAAGTACTTTGAGAGATATTTTCTATCACTGCTTTGAATATAATGAGGGCAAAATAGAGGTGCAGAATAGGTAAGCCACTCCTCTGCACTCACACAGCACTTGAGAAGAGAAGTTAGGGCTTAACAACCAATTTGTCCTGCTATGGCGGCCATGTCCTCAGCCACCATGATAAATAGCCACTGTAAGTAAAGAGAAGACACACATGAGGATACAGATGAGGAATATTAATAAATTTAGGGGTTGGAGGAGGTAACACTTCTATAATGTGAATTTAACTTTTTAAGTAAATAAATAATGTGGTTTTTGAATGAAGACTGATACCAGATCAAATAGTTCAGAGTCATTGGGGCAAGGAGAAGATATTATATATCTTCTGATAAAATAGTTATCTTGGAGAAGATAAAGTGAGTTTACTAGGAAAACATAGTAGGGTTTTTGAATAGTGCTAATTTGAAGACTAGAAACATAAAATAGAATGATGAGTCAGCATCATTTGGGAATTTTCTCAAACAATCTTCAACTCCTGGAATGTTTATCCTAGGCAGGTGTATTTGTCAGGGATCTCCAGAGAAACAGTACTATATATATACACATACACACACACACACACACACACACACACACACACACACACACACAGAGAGAGAGAGAGAGAGAGAGAGAGAGCACAGAGAGAGAGAGAGAGAGAGAGAGAGAGAGATTTATTATAGGAATTGGCTTGCGTGATTATGGAAGCCAGATCTGCCATCTGCAAACTAGAGAACCAGGAAAGCTGATGGTATAATTTCAGTCCAAGTACAAAGGCCTGAAAATCTAGAAGGTTAATGGTGTAAATCCTAATCTGAGAACCAAGAATGCCAGTGTTGGAGGTGGCATAAGATGAATCCAGCAGAAGGAATGAACTTACTTTTCTCTGCCTTTTTGTTCTATTCAGGCCTTTAAGAGATTTGGAGGATGCTTAGCAGTATAGTGAGAAAGATCTTCTTTACTCAGTCTACTGATTCAAATGCTCATCTGTTCTGGGGACACCCTCATAGACACACACACAGACATAAGGTGTTAGCAGAAATCTATGAATCCTTTAGCCCAAATCAAACTGACATATAAAATTAAATATCACAACAGGCATTTAAGGCTTATGCATAGTTGCTTATTGCACGATAATTATGTCAGAATGGAAACAAGAGTGTGCTCGAGGTACTGGTTATAGTTCTGAACCATAAACTCTGCACTAGGCAAAGAGAGATGTGAGGGCACTCCAGGATGTGAATAGCTACAATGAGGATAAAGAATTGTTAGAATAGGGGACTAGAGTAAATAAGCTGACAAAACCAGAAAGAGTGATCTGAAATTAGAACTCTAGATTCCAATGCTGTAAAAGAGGTGATGCTATTGTTGATAACAATTTCTGGGTTTGGGTCATTAGTGTGAGTGACTTAAGTAGGAATTTCCAAAGAAAGCATTGCTTTTGAAAAGGTCAAGGAATCGAAAAGCTAGGGCTTCTGTAGTGAAAAACAATAGTGGAAGGAGTAGTTGGTGGTGAGGAAGTTGCTAAGCCAGTTTATAATTCCATCAAAGAATTCAAGCAAAGTTATCAGAGAGTGGTGAATGGTAGCAGGTCAGCTGTCAGAATGGCATGTGTTTCAAAGAATATGAAGTTTTGATGGAAGAAGATAGAACAATGATCTAGAATACGATGATACTGCTAGAAAGGAGGTGGGTAGGGGTTGGGCAAAATGGGTGAAGGAGAGAGGGAGATTCAGGCTTCCAATTATGGGATGAGTAAGTCACCAGAATAAAAGGCACAGCATAAGGAATACAGTCAATGATATTGTAATTGTGATGTAACTTGACATATAGTCGCTACACTTAAGGTGAATATAGCATAATGTATAAACTTCTCTAATCACTAAGTTGTATACCTGAAAGTAATGTAACATGGTGGGTCAACTACATTCAAATAAAAGATTTTTGTCATTAAAAAAAATAGAAAGATCTTGGAAAATTGTGACTGTGGGTCAAGTCTCCTTACCACCTATTCTTGTAGTAGTTTTATTGAAACATGGTCCCACCATTGATTTAGGTGTTGGTTATGGCTGCTTGGGAGCCACCACAGGAGAGCCCTACTGTGACAGACCTTATCTCCTGCAATGTTGAAAGTATTTACTATTTGTATGATTACAGAAAGCTTTTGCCAACCTCTGATTAAAAAACAAAAGTACTATTAGGAGTATTTATTGTACATTTAAGCCCCAAGATACATGTAACGTGGAGGGGGAAATACTTCTGTTTGAGGGAACTGCAGAGAAAGCTGCATCCAAAGAATGCCTCCAAATTTTTGTTAGAGTGAGATGGTGTAGACAAAGTTCAGAGGAGATGCCAGGATTTAAATCAATTCAAATTTTCTCCATATAACAAAGTCTAAAGAGGGATAGCTACTGACAGTTTCAGGCATCTATCAGTGTCATCATGACCTAGAATATTTTCTGGCTTTCTCCTCTGCCCTCCTTAGCAGGTTGGTTTTTGGTCCTTAGGCTCTTCACTCAATCGTCTCAATATTAAAACAACATTCAAATCGAGGAAGCTGGAGATGGGCACGCAGTGGCAAGAAACTGACCTCCCCAAAGTGGTTCTTGCTTTTCATCAGTAAATTCCCCAAAAGTCTCTTTGAAGTCTTCCCTTACAGAATCAATGGTTAGCATTGTAACAAATGGACACATCTTTTGAGTGTCACAAATCAACCTCTGGCTAAGGTGTAGGTGAATGCCATGACTGACTTTGATAAGGAAACATTGCAATCCTGAACAAATTGGAGAAGATGGAATAGGGCCCGTATGTGTGTCACAAACTTCAGGGTATCAAACCGTTTTTCTACACTCTGAGTTTCAGAAAGCATTCCAGAGAAGTCAGGTAAAATGGAAACGGATGAAAGAAGCAGTCAGATCCTTGAAGGCATAAAGCTTTGTAAGGCTAATAAGCTGGGTGATGGTTGATGCCCTGAGTGGTTTAGATTAGTGGCTCTAACATAACGGGGTGGGGCACGTGTGATTGGAGTGGGCCAGTTAGATTCTCGGATGATGGCAAATAATCAATCCAAGTTGTAGTTTAAACCAGAGGTAGGCAAAGAGAGGGCAAATTTGTTATGTATCCACAGTGAGACAAAAGCAGGAAATGAGGATTAACATTCAGAATCTTTTATAGCAATGGTACACTGTTGGGCATTTTCATTGTATTTTCCAAAAGTATTGATCTATAATAGATTAGGAAGAACAGCAAACGGCAATACCAGACAAAAAGCTATTCCTTCGCTGTAAGAGTGAAGCCTAGCTTCCCAAGGATACTGATCAGGAGGGTTAAGGTCACTGTTGAGGATTATACTGCATAGTTGTGTCCTCTGCAGACAAAATTCTCTTCAGGGAAATTTAACAGCACACAGCCCTGGACAGATCAAGGCAGCGTCCTTCTCATATTCAGATATATCATCCCATTGTTCTACCTTCAGACTTTAGAAATGATTGATACTTCTTGAAAGATTGTTTTCCTCCTTGTCATTCCTCCTTCCATAACTTCATCTGCCCAGATCTCAGTTATCCTTAGTAATTTAGCTTAAAGACTTCTATGTGCTGTGACTCTCTCTGACTGTAGAACAGATAAACTGCCTCTGCTTTGAGTCCCTCTGCTCTCTCTGTGATTTCCTGATTACCAAAGCAGAGGCAATATGGTTGGAGGTCCCTCAAAAATTAAATGCAATTACCATTTGATTCAGAAACTCCATTCCTAGGTATATATTCTGAAAAAATTGAAAACAGATCAAGTAGTCAAACAAATACATGTACATGTATGTTTATAGCAGTGCAATAACCCAAAGGTCAAAACAACCCAAATATTCATCACCTGATGAGTGATCAATTTAGTATATATACATAACAGAGTATTATTCAGCCATAAAAAGGAATGAAGTATTGACACATGCTACAACATGAAACTTGATACCATTATGCTGAGTGAAAGAAGCCAGACACAGAAGATCACATACTGTATGATTCCATTTATATGATATGTCCATAATAAGTAAGTCCATAGAGACGGAAAGGAGATTATTGGTTGCTAGGGGTGGGTGAAGGGGTAATGAGGTGTAACTGTTTTAAAGTTTTCCAGTTTTGGAGGGGTTGATGGAAATGTTTTAGAAGTAGATAAAGATGGAGATTGAACAATAGTGTGAATGTATGAAGTCCTAAATGCTACAGAATTCTTCACTTTAAAATGATTAATTTCATGTTATGTGAATTTCACCTCAATTTTTTTTTAAACAATGGAGAAAATTCTTTACCTTTCCTTTATTCAAACCCTTTACAATGTTACTTTGTAGCTCCCCAGTGGAGGAATAGAGCTTATTTCTCTACCTCTTTAGTCTGCGTGGTTCCTGTGACTTGTTTTGCCCCATCAATTGTAGCAACAATGACGGGCTGCTTCTGAACCTGGCACTTTCCTGCTGCCCATGACCTCCTTGGATCTTGCCCCCACTGTATAAAAAATCCCTTGGAAGAAGAGAGACACAAGGCCTAACCACCCCTTTCATCTTGCTAAGATTGGTTTAGCATTGCCCAGACTTGAAGAAGCACCAAGTCTATTTGTTGTTGTATGGCACTGAGATTTTATCCTAATAGATAATCGATAATTTCTTCTTCCTCTGTTATGATAGAGACCACTTTTTAACTATTACTTCTCACTTGGTCTATCTGTAGATAGATAGATAGACACCCCACTTGAGGAAGAGGTTTTGTCTCTCTTGTTAATTTTTGTACTCTTAGAATATAGTACAGTGCCGAGTAGATGGTACACATTTTGTAATGCCATGTTGAATGAATGAATGAATATATTGCTCATTTTTAGCAATGAAATCTGAGTCCTATTGAAATTGTTAATATAAGGTAGTGCCATGGTTAATTTTATGTGCCAACTTGAGTGGGTTGTGGGGTGCCCAGATATTTGGCTAAACATTATTCTGGGTGTGTCTGTGAAGATGTTTCCAGATGAGGTTAGCATTCAAATTGGTGAATTCAGTAAAGAAGATTGCCTATCCCAGGATGAATAGGCATCAACCAACCTAATGAAAGCCCATATACAAGAACAAAAGGTGGAGAGAGGGAGAATATATTCCTTCTTGCTGACTAGATAAGCCGCCGGTACATCAGTCTTCTGCTCTTAGAGTGAGACTTATAAAACTGACTCTCCTGGTTCTCAGTCCTTCGGACTCAGATTGAACTATACCATTCAGAATGAACTATACCACTATACGAACTATACCAGTTCTGCATTTTGAAGAAATCCTCATCTTTGAGTTACACATATATGGCTTGATTTTTTCCATGTATGTTTGTTTTGTTATAAGTCCCAATGAACAATATGAATTATAATTATTTAACTCTAAGTATAGTCTTATGGAAAACTTACTTATCTCATTTAGCTGCATTAGTTTCTCATCCTAATTTTTTATGTCATATTGCTGTGGGGTTTTTTTTAGCCTGTATTTTTTTTATTTTTCTTCTTTTTTTTTTTTAATTTTTAATAACATATAATGTATTATCTGCCCCAAGGTACATGTCTGAGAATCGTCAGGCTTACACATTTCACAGCACTTACCACATACCCTCCCCAATGTTCACAACCCAGCCACCCTATCCCTACCCCCTGCCTCCCAGCCACGCTTAGTTTGTTTTGTGAGTCTAGGAGTCTCTAATGGTTTGTCTTCCTCCCCATCCCTTCCTGTTTCATTTCTCTCTCCCACCCGCCCCCCTACTCTTCCGTCTTGCCTCTCAAATTCTTCGTATCAGAGAGATAATGTGATACTTGTCTTTCTCTGACTGACTTATTTAGCTTAACATAATACCCTCCAGTTCCATCCACATCGTTGCAAATGGCCAGATTTCGTTTCTCTTGATGGCTGCATAGTATTCCATTGTATATATATATA
>CM053603.1:52110372-52137532 GCA_028646535.1 Procyon lotor
ATTCAGTCAAGTATCAGGATATAAAATTAATACACAGAAATCAGTTGCATTTCTATATACCAACAGAAGAAACAGAAGAAAGAGAAATTAAGGAGTCAATCCCATTTACCATTGCACCCAAAACTGTAAGATACCTAGGAATAAACCTAACCAAAGAGGCAAAGAATCTGTACTCAGAAAACTACAAAGTGCTCATGAAAGAAATTAAGGAAGACACCAAGACATGGAAAAATGTTCCATGCTCACAGATTGGAAGAACAAATATTGTGAAAATGTCTATTCTACCTAAAGCAATCTACACATTTAAGGCAATCCCTGTCAAAATACCATCAATTTATTTCAAAGAAACGGAACAAATAATCTTAAAATTTATATGGAACTAGAAAAGACCACAAATAGCCAGAGGAATGTTGAAAAAGAAAACCAAAGTCGGCGGCATCACAATTCCTGACTTCAAGCTCTATTACAAAGCTATAATAATTAAGACAGTGTGGTACCTGCAAAATAGAAACATAGATCAAAGGAACAGAATAGAGAACCCAGAAATGGACCCCCAACTCTATGGTTAACTGATCTGTGACAAGGCAGGAAAGAATATACAGTGGAAAAAGACAGTCTCTTCAACAAATGGTGTTGAGAAAACTGGACAGCCACATGCAGAAGGATGAAACTGGACATTTCCTTACACCGCACACAAAAATAGACTCAAAATGGATCAAAGACTTCAATGTAAGACAGGACTCCATCAAAATCCTGGAGGAGAGCACAGGCAGCAATCTCTTCAACCTTAGCTGCAGCAACTTCTTCCTAGAAACATCTCCAAAGGCAAGGGAAGCAAGGGCAAAAATGAACTATTAGGACTTCACCAAGATCAAAAACTTTTGCACAGCAAAGGAAACAGTCAACAAAACCAAAATACAGGGGCACCTGGGTGGCTCAGTCATTAAGCGTCTGCCTTCGGCTCAGGTCATGATCCCGGGGTCCTGGGATCGAGCCCCACATTGGGCTCCTTGCTTGGCAGGAAGCCTGCTTCTCCCACTACCACTCCCTCTGCTTGTGTTCCCTCTCTCGCTGTGTTTCTCTCTGTCAAATAAATAAAATCTTTTAAAAAAAAAAGCAAAACCAAAAGACAACTGACAGAATGGGAGAAGATATTCACAAATGACATATCAGATAAAGGACTAGAATCCAAAATCTATAAAGAATTTCTCAAACTCAACACCCAAAGAACAATCCAATCAAGAAATGGGCAGAAGGTATGAACAGATATTTCTGCAAAGAGGACATCCAAATGGTCAACAGACACATGAAAACGTGCTCAACAACACTTGGCATCAGAGAAATACAAATCAAAACCACAGTGAGATACCACCTCACACCACTCAGAATGGCTAAAATTAGCAAGTCAGGAGTCACAGTCTCAAGTCTGTGAAATATTTGCATGCTGATACACACACACACACACACACACACACACACACACACACAATCTGTAGGTCATTCTATTTAATTTTTCTCTAATACTCTAATGCTTAAATATACCACCGTTGACTTATCTATTACACCATTGGTGGATATTTGTATAGTTTCCCATTTTTAACTACTAAAATTGTACTAGTCTACTCAGATTTGTACTTCTGTCTTTGTATGTAAGTCGACGATTTTGTCATTTTTCACAATTGTTTATGTTCAATGAGGGTATGTATATGTGTATATACATACACACACACATATATTTGTCACTTTGCTATGTTCCTCTACACACACTTAAAGTAACTGGGTAGCTGTTACCAATGCCTAGCCTATTGGCAAATCAAATTGAGAAAAATTGGTTCATAACATCTCTTAGCTTCTCATTTTTCCACAAAAAGCATCCAAAACACTTTTTGATGTCTTTTACATGTTTCTCCTTGCAATTAGGCTCATGTTTTACTCCAATCTAGAATGCTATCAAAATTTTGTTTTGTACTTATAGGCTATGTGAACATAAATTATTATCACCAAAAGAGTTAAATTTAAAAAGACTTGTATCCACTTTCACTTTTACTTCTCCAATATGTTGCTAAGATGGATCATATTTGATGAAGACATGAAGAATCTGAGAATAAAAAGCCTATTTCTAAGAAAACTATAACTTTAAAATTCTTCAATATTAACTTAGTAGTGACAATTATTGGGATCCTGTCACTTAATATTATGTCAGTAATAATAATAACAAGAAAAGAAAAACATTTTTACCTGTAAGGAAACCTCAGTTTTTATTCCAAATTGTACTTAGCACAAAATGACTACATCCTACAGAGCAAATAGCATGCTTCTGTAAGAGCTAATTGAGCAAATCACCAGTGAATTGCATAAGATCAAGTAGTATTGATTCCTAGTTACCCATGTGACAGAATCAATTTCTTCTGCTGTATCTGGAAAAACTGGAAGATGTCACTATTTCATCATTGAAGATATACAATATTGGAATGACATTAGAAATAACAATTCTATTCTGGGCTTGCATGAATTATGAGATATCAAATAACATGTGTAGCTTAGTTTTTAAGTTGAAGTTAGTCATACAATGACAACCTCTAATGAGATAAGGCAATTTCTCAATTTAGAATTTCCCAAATTGGACTCTCCCGAAGAGCATTTTATACTATACTCCAAGAAACAAAAATTCAAGGGCAAATAAATTTATGAAATTTTGTGCATACAAGATTTTTCAGTTTTTTTGTGTGAGGGTTGGATGGCTATGTATTTCCCCCTTAGGACTGCCTTTGCCGTGTCCCATAGGTTTTGCATCGATGTGTCTTCATTCTCATTGGTCTCCATGAATTGTTTAAGTTCATCTTTGATTTCCTGGTTGATCTCAGCATTCTTGAGCAGGTTGGTCTTTAGCCTCCAAGTGTTTGAATTCTTTCCAAACTTCTTTTTATGGTTGAGTTCCAGTTTCAGAGCATTGTGGTCTGAGAAAATACAGGGAATCATCTCAGTCTTTTGGTATTGGTTGAGTCCTGATTTGTGACCCAGCATGTGGTCTATTCTGGAGAAAGTTCCATGTGCACTTGAGAAAAATGAGTATTCTTTTTTTTTAGGGTGGAATGAAACAAACAGGCAACCCACAGAATGGGAGAAGATATTCGCAAATGACACTACAGACAAAGATCTGATATCCAAGATCCATAAAGAAATCCTCAAACTCAACACTCACAAAACCAATAATTACATCAAAAGATGGTCAGAAGACATGAACAGACACTTCTCCAAAGAAGACATACAAATGGCTAACAGACACATGAAAAAATGTTCATCATCTTTAACCATCAAGGAGATTCAAATCAAAACCACACTGAGATACCACCTTACACCAGTTAGAATGGCCAAAATTAACAGGACAGTAAACAACAAATGTTGGAGAGGATGTGGAGAAAGGGGGTACCCTCCTACACTGTTGGTGGGATTGCAAGCTGGTGCAGCCACTTTGGAAAACAGTGTGGAGATTCCTCACGAAATTAAAAATAGAGCTACCCTTTGACCCTGCCATTGCACTACTGAGTATTTACCCCAAAGAAGCAGATGCATTACAAAGAAGGGCCACATGTACCTTAATGTTCATAGCAGCAATGACCACAATTGCCAAGCTGTGGAAAGAACCAAGATGTCCTTCAACAGATGAATGGATAAAGAAGATATGGTACATATACACAATGGAATATTATGCCTCCATTAGAAAGGACGAATATCCCACTTTTGTATCAACATGGATGGGACTGGAAGAGATTATGCGGAGTGAAATAAGTCAAGGGGAGAAAGCCAATTATCTTATGGTTTCACTTACATGCTGAGCATAAAGAAAAACATGGAAGGCATTGTGAGAAGGAAGGGAGGGGTGTATGGGGGGAAACCAGAGGGGGAGATGAACCATGAGAGACTGTGGAATATGACCAATGAACTGAGGGTTTTGGAGGGGAGGGGAGTGGGCATTGGGCAAGCCTGGTGGTGGGTATTGGGCGGGCATGTATTGCATGGAGCACTGTGTGTGGTGCAGGAACAATAAATCTTGTAAAGCTGAAAAAATTAAAAAAATAAAAATTAAAAAAATTTTTAAAAAATAAAAAAAATTAAAAAAAGAAATTTTGTGCATAGATCCCCTTGTGATTCTTTAACATAATAAGTTGTATAGGAAGTCCTGAGGTAAAGAAGCCAGGTTCACATCTATGCGTGACTGATCCATATAACATTGATTTGCAAAGGTTCTGGTAGCTATAAGGTACATCTATGTAAAATGGTGATATTCTCCTATTCTTCAACTCCACCCTTTCCTCACTCAAAGAAGAGTGAGCTTTTCTGTTCTATGATTTAGGTTCTTACTTACTCCAAAGGTTGGTTTCATCATTACTTGCCATGAGCTACCCTGGAAGGTTGGTTGGGAAAATGGAAGATAAACAAGTACCTAAATCAATGAAAGAGCCTAAATTCACAGGGAAAAAGTGTAATGACCACATTAAGGACTGTCTACAATAGTAAGGCAGGCTACAGAAAGCAGACATTTCTGCAACATATCCTCAGGAACTAAAACAAAAATAAAGTGTAGCTGTTGACAGAGGGGTGGCAAGCTAAAGAACATCAGTGACTATGGCAAGATTAAGTCGTGGAAACCTCTAGAAAATTTGTTGGATCATAAAAGCCTAAAGGGTTATTATAAAACCAGCAGGGACAGGAATGACACCTTAAAAAATAACTCAAATTAGATTATCTGCCAGTGTTAGTAGATGAGGGCCAAACTGGATTTAATTTTATGTGGGATGGATATGACTCAAAGCAAACATGATTATCAATGACCTTTCCCTGTATCTGTTTCAGACACTTTTCCCACTTAATAGATATTTGCTGTTTTTTTTTGCCATATCTCCTTTCTTATTTGGTTGTACTTTATTCTGAGGCTCATCTCATTCTTCTAAATTTGTGTCATAGGTATTTGGTACAAATGCTTGGCTATACAGGCATTTTTGAAAAATACACAATGATGGGGTGCCTTGGTGGCTCAATCAACTAAGCATCTGGCTTTGGCTCAGGTCATGATCCCAGGGTCCTAGAATGGAGCTCAGCAGGCAGTCTACTTGTTCTTCTCCCTTTGTCCCTGACCCCTGCTCATCGTCTCTCTCTCTCTGCTTTCTTGCTCTTTCAAATAAATAAAACCTCTTTTAAAAAATGAAAAATATACAGTGTCATTTTAAATATGTGTGTTTTAATTTCATGTACATATTATTACACTGCATATCTTGTTCTTACTCATGACTTTTTTTACTTAAAAATATGCTGTTAAGATCCATTCTTATTATGCCATGTACTTGTAATTTGCTTTTGACTGCTGTGGAGTAGTCCATAGAAGTGTCTACTATATTTCATCTCTATTACCTTAGTCAGCCTCCAACTCTTCCACCACCACAAATAATGTAGTGATGAAAATCCTCATATACGTCTCCAAGAGATCTTGCTTGTGTGGATTTCAGGTAATAGGGCATGTGATAATTTAATGTTACTAAACACTCACAATGTCACTAAGAAACTAATTATCAGAAGTCTACTAAAATTTCCTATATCCCAGTAACTGGTCAATGTTTATGATAATTGAGGCTTTATTATTTGCCAATCTGATTTTATTGTTTAACCATTGTTCCTCTGATTACTATGACAGAGGATGTCTTTAAATGCTCACTTGCCATTCAGATTTCCTTCCTTCTAAATAGTCTAGTATCATTTTATGTATGTGTGTTGGGTGACAAGGATTGTGAGTGGATGTGTGTTACACATTTCTTATAATGATTTTCAATATTTCTTTGAATATTCCTTATAGAAATCAATAGTTTCTGTATATTTCTGTGTGTTTATTTAAGAATTTATTTTCTATCCTAAGGTTCTAAAGATATTCCTTAACATTTTTATTATATTAGTTTTATAATTTTAGCTCCCCATTTATGTTCTGTGAAGTAGGAATAAAACTGTATTTTTCTCAATGTAGTGTCTCAGTTTTCCCAATACCATCTGTTTAAATAATATATTGTTTACTCACTGGTTTGTGTTGCCAGTTCTATCATATGTCATTTACTATATGCATTTTTGAGAGGTTCTCTAATCTTTCCCATTGGTCTGTTTTTATGTTGTCACATCAGCGTCACCCCTTGAAAATACTTTAGTTTTATAGAGTGTCTTTAAGTTTTAAATAATGGATTTCACCTTCATGCTTTTATTTATGAGAGACTGTGGACTCTGAGCAACAAACTGAGGGTTTTGGAGGGGCGGGGGTGGGGGGTTGGGGGAGCCTGGTGGTGGGAATTGAGGAGTGCACGTATTGCATGGAGCACTGGGTGTGGTGCATGAACAATAAATCTTGTGACACTGAAAAAATAAACATATTTGGGGGAAAAAAAAACAAAAAAATGCAGTATCTTCTATAGAAATATATTCTTCTATATAAACTTAAGACAAAGTATTCAAATTCTTCAATAAAACTTTTGAAATCAGTCATCTAAATTGAGTTTGTAGATTCACTCAATGTAAATTAAGATTTTATAATCTTAAATAATCTATTCCATGAATGAGGTATTTCTTCACATCTCTCTAAGACTTTCCCCTTATTAATTCAAAGTGTATATTTAATTTTTTTTCATAGAACCTTGGGAATCCAGATAAGCTACTTTTTCAATTAATTCATAGTTTTGTTTTATTGCAAATGATATTTTTTACTAAACTTTTTATTTATTTTTGTTGGTATGTAGAAATGCTATTGATTTCTGTAATTTGATCTTTTTGGACTTTCTTACTGATTATTTAAGTTGTATGTGGAGTCTGTTGAGTTTTCTATATAGATGATCATATTTTCTGCTACAAATGAGGATTTTATTTCTTGTTTCCTAATCTTATATTTTTAATTAATTTATTTATGGGGGTTTGTTTTGTTTTTTTCTTGTCCTATTGCATTGGTTGTTACTTGCAAAACTATATTGAGCAGTGATAGTGATAACAAAATTGTCAGCTTTTCATCATTAAAGCAGATACAACCAAAGTTTTATATAAAATAAGATGTCTGTTTATGTTTTGATCCATAACTTTCAAATTTAGAAAGCTATCTTCTACCTATAGTTCTCTAATCATTTTTATCTTAGCAAATGCTGAATAATATTAAATGTATTTTCTATTAAGATAAATTGTTTCCTTTTCTATAGTAAGCTACACTGATATATTTTCTGTTGTTCAATTGTTCCTTCAATTCCTGGGAAAGATTCTGTTCTATCTTAAAATATTACTTAATGAATGTTTTAATTAGGTGATATATTTTATTTAGAATTTCAGGCTTAATGATTATAAATGAAATTATCTTTGCTTGTCCTTTTCTTATCTACTTTTGAAATCCAGTTTATAAGAATTTATAAACTTATAAACTTTAAATATATATATAATTTTATATAATTTTAATTGTATATAAAAAATATATAATTTTATATGAATTTTTAAACTTTCTCAAACAATTTATATAAGATAGAGATTAACTATTCCTTCAATGTTTGGTAGACAAAAATATTATAAAGCCTATGAGATACAGGACTTTTTGTATGTGTAGGTGGAAGGGGACTGATAATATTTTGATTTTTAAATACATAATTTTCCTTTGAAGTCATCTATTTTATCATCAATGTGGACATTTTACATTTATTCCAGAAACATTTCATCTAGATTTTAAAATATAAAAAACATATATAGTTATTCATAGTGGTACTTTAATATTTTTCAAATATCCTCATTTTAGTGTTTTCATTCTCTCTTCTCTTTGTTTGTTCAGTCTTTCCAGAGGTGTGTATATCTTACTGACATTTATAAGGAATGAGCATGTGACATTAACCTACTATTCCCTTTAATTCAAGAGTATGCCACTTTGTCCTTTAAAAATATTCTTTTAAAACTCTATTTTGTTTCATATTTAATCTACTAATTCTAATTTTTCAGTTATATTTTTCTGGCATAACTTTTTCTTTCTTTTATTCTCAAGCTTTTCTGTTCTTTTACTTAAAATATTTAAAGATATATAAAAGACATATACATATCTTGTGGACTTGCTTTTATTGGATCATTTTATATTTAATTTAAGACTCATTATCTGTTAATCATGGAGTTAATCCCATTTACATTTATACTTTTTATTACTGATAAAGTTGAATATATTTTATTTTAATTAATTTCTAATTAAATTAGAATTTTTTAATTCTAATTTTAGAAATTCTGAATTCTAAATCCTAAATTAGAATTTAAATTAGAATTCTAATTAAATTAGAATAGTTAACATATAATGTATTATTTGTTTCAGGTGTGCAGATCTGTGATTCATCAGTCTTACACAATTCACAGTGCTCACCATAGTACATACCTTCCCTAATGTCCATCACCTAGCCACCGTATCCCTCCCATGCCCTTCTACTCCAGCAACCCTCAGTCTGTTTCCTGAGATTAGGAGACTCTTATGGTTTGTCTTCCTCTCTGGTTTCATCTTGCTTCATTTTTCCCTCCCTACCCCTCTAATACTCTGTCTTATTTCTCAAATTCTTCCTATCAGTGAGACCATATCTTACTGTGATTGACTTATTTCGCTTACCATAATGCTCTCTAGTTTCATCTATGTCATTGCCAATGGCAAGATTTCTTTTTTCTTTTGATGGCTGCATAATATTTCATTGTGTATATATACATATATATGTATATATACAGTACATCTCCTTTACCCATTCATCTCTTTATGGACATCTAGGCTCTTTCCATAGTTTGGCTATTGTGGACATTGCTGCTATAAACATTGGGATGCACATTTGTATCTGTGGGGTAAATACCCAGTAGTGAAATTTCTGGATCATAGGGTAGCTCTAGTTTCAACTTTTTGAGGAACCTCGATACCGTTTTCCTAAGCGACTACCCCAGTGAGCATTCCCACCACCAGTGTAGGAAGATTCATGACCCTTTCTCCACATCCTCACCAACATCTGTCTTTGCCTGACTTGTTAATTTTAGCCATTCTGACTGGTGTGAGGTGGTATCTCCTTGAAGTTTTTATTTGTATTTCTCTGATGCCAAGTGATGTTGAGGACCTTTTCATATGTCTATTGGCCATTTGGATGTCTTATTTGCAGAAATGTCTGTTCATGTCTTCTGCCCATTTACTGATTAGATTATCTGTTATTTGGGTGTTGAGTTTGAGAAGTTCTTTATAGATTTTGGATACTAGCCCTTTATCTGATATGTAATATCTTCTCCCATTCTGTCAGTTGTCTTTTGGTTTTGTTGACTGTTTCCTTTGCTGTGCAAAAGCTTTTGATCTTGATGAAGTCCCAATAGTTCATTTTTGCCCTTGCCTCCCATCCCTTTGTAGATATTTCTAGGAAAAATTTGTTACAGTTGAGGTCAGAGAGGTTACTGCCTGTGTTCTCCTTAAGGATTTTGATGGATTACTGTCTAACATTGAGGTCTTTAATTCATTTTGAGTCTATTTTTGTGTGTGGTATAAGGGAAATGGTCCAGTTTCATTCTTCTGCATGTGGCTATCCAATTTTCCCAATACCATTTATTGAAGAGACTGTCTTTTTTCCATTGGGCATTCTTTCCTGCATTGTCAGAGATTAGCTGACCATTGAGTTGAGGGTCCATTTCCGGGCTCTCTATTCTGTTCCATTGATCTATGTATCTGTTTTTGTGCCAGTACCATCATGTCTTGATGATTACAGCTTTGTAATGAGCTTAAGTGTGGAATTGTGATGCTACCAACTTTGGGTTTCTTTTTCAATATTCCTTTGGCTATTCAGGGTCTTTTCTGGTTCCATACAAATTTTTGTATTATTTGTTCCATTTGTTTGAAAAAAAGGTTATGACATTTTGACGGATTTCTTTGAATGTGTAGATTGCTCTAGGTAGCATAGACATTTTCACAATATTTGTTCTTCCAATCCATGAGCGTGGAACATTTTTCCATTTCTGTGTCTTCCGCAATTTCTTTCATGAGAACTTTATAGTTTTCTGAGTACAGATTCTTTGCCTCTTTGGTTAGTTTTATTCCTAGGTATCTTATGGTTTTGGGTGCAGTTGTAAATGGGATCGACTCCTTAATTTCTCTTCCTTCTGTTTTCCTGTTGCATAGAAATGCAACTAATTCCTGTGCATTGATTTTATATCCTGATACTTTATTGAATTCCTATATGATTTCTAGCAGTTTTTGAGTGGAGTCTTTTGGGTTTTCCACATCATATATCCATATCATATGGATATCATATCACATGGATATCATATCATATCATCCACATCCATATCATATCATCTGCAAAGAGAGTTTGACTTCTTTTTTGCTGATTCAGATGCCTTTTATTTCTTTTTGTTGTCTGATTGTTGAGGCTAGGACTTTACTCTGTTGAATAGCAGTGGTGATAGTAGACAACCCTGCCATGTTCCTGACCGTAGGGGGAAAGCTCTCAGTTTGTCCCCATTGAGAATGATATTCACTGGGTTTTTCATAGATGGCTTTGATGATATGGAGGTATGTGAAGAGTTTTGCTTAATAGAGGATGCTGCAGTTTGTCAAATGCTTTTTCAACATCTTTTGAGAGTATCATATGGTTCCTGTTCTTTCTTTTATTGGTGTATTGTATCACATTGATTGACTTGTGAATGTTGCACCAACCTTGCAGCCCAGGAATAAACCTCACTTGGTCATGGTGAATAATTAATTATTAAGAATAAATTAATAATTTAATGTACTGCTAGATCCTATCGGCTAGTATTTTGGTGAGAATTTTTGCTTCTGTGTTTATCAAGGATATTGGTCTGTAATTCTCCATTTTTGATGGGGTCTTTGTCTGGTTTGGGGATCAAGATAATGTTGGCCTCAAAAAATGAGTTTGGAAATTTTCCTTCCATTTCTATTTTTTGGAACAGTTTCAGGAGAATAAAAATTAATTCTTTAAATGTTTCATAAAATTCCCCTGGAAGCCATCTGTCCCTGGATTCTCAGTTTTTTGGGAGATTTTTGATTACTGCTTCAATTTCTTTGCTGGTTATGGATCTCTTCTGGTTTTCCATTTCTTCCTAGTTCAGTTTGGGTAGTTTATACATCTCAAGGAATGCATCCACTTCTTCCAGATTATCTAATTTGCTGGCATATGGTTGCTTATAGTATGCTTTTATAGTTGTTTGTACATCTTTGGTTTGGGTTGTGATCCCTCCTCTTTCATTCATGATTTTATTAATTTGGGCCCTTTCTCTTTTCTTTTTGATAAGTCAAGCCAGGGGTTTATCAATCTTAATTCTTTTATAGGACCAGCTTTTAGTTTCCTTTATCTGTTCTACTGTTCTTTTGTTTTCTATTTCATTGATTTATGCTCTGATCTTTATTATTTCTCTTCTCCTGCTGGGTTTGACTTTATTTGCTGTTCTTTCTCCAGCTCCTTTAGGTGTAGGGTTAGGGTGTGTATTTGAGACCTTACTTGTTCCTTAAGAAAGGCTTGTATTGCTATATACGTTCCTCTTAGCTGCATCCCAAAGATTTTGAACAGTTTTGTTTTCACTTTCATTTGTTTCCATGAAGTTTTTAAACTCTTCTTTAATTTCCTGGTTGATCCATTCATTCTTTAGTAGGATGCTCTTTAGCCTCCATGTATTTTAATTCTTTCCAACTTTCCTCTTGTGATTGAGTTCTAATTTCAAACATTGTTGTCCAAAAATATGCAGGGAATGATCCCAATCTTTTGGTGTCAGTTGAGACCTGATTTGTGACCCAGGATATGATATGTTCTCGATAATGTTCCATGTGCACTGGAGAAGAATGTGTATTCTGTTCTTTGGGTCAGAATGTTCTGAATATATTTGTCCATCTCATCCAGTCATTTAAAGCCTTTATTTCCTTGTTGATCTTTTCTTTAAGTGATCTGTTCATTTCAGTGAGGGGAGTATTAAAGTCCCCTACTATTATTGTATTATTGTGAATGTGTTTCTTTGATTTTGTTATTAATTGGCTTATACAATTGGCTGCTTCCATTTTAGGGGCATAGATATTTACAATTGTTAGATCTTCTTATTGGAGAGACCCTTCAAATATGATATAATGTCCTTCCTCATCTCTTATTATTGTCTTTGGTTTAAAATCTAATTTGTCTGATGTAAGGATTGTCATCCCAGCTTTCTTTTGATGTCCATTAGCATGGTAAATGGTTTTCCACCCCCTCACAGTAATTCTGGAGGTGTCTTTGGGTCTAAAATGAAGTTCTTGTAGACAGCATATTGTTGGGTCTTGTTTCTTATCCATTCCGATACCCTGCATCTTTTGATTGGAGCATTTAGCCCATTTACATTCAGGGTAACTACTGAAAGATATGAATTTAGTGCCATTATATTGCCTGTCAGGTGACTGTTAACTGTATATTGTCTCTGTTCCTTTCTGGTCTATGTTCCTTTTAGGATCTCTCTTTGCCTAGAAGACCTCTTTTAATATTTCCTTTGAATGGGATATTTCATTATAGGGATGGTTTGATGTTTTCAAATTATTTTAGTTTTTGTTTTTCCTGGAAGCTCTTTATGTCTCCTTCTATTTTCAGTGACAGCCAGTGACTAGCTGGATATAATATTCTTGGCTGCATATTTTTCTCACTTAGTGCTCTGAATATATCATACCAGTCCTTTCTGGCCTGCCAGGTCTCTGTGGATAGGTCTGCTGCCAATCTAATATTCCTACCATTATAGAGGACAGATCTCTTGTCCCGAGCTGCTTTCAGGATTTTCTCTTTGACTCTGACACTTATAAGTTTTACTATTAAATGACAGAGTATTGACCTATTTTTGTTGATTTTGAGGGGGGTTCTCTGTGCCTCCTGGATTTTGATGCCTGTTTTTTTCCACAAATTGGGAAAGTTCTCCATTTTATTTTGCTCCAATATACCTTCTGTCCCTCTCTCTCTTTCTTCTTCTGGGATCCCAATTATCTTATTATTATTTCATCTTATGGTAACTTATCTCTTGAATTCTCCCTTCGTCATCCAGTAGTTGTTTATCTTTCTTTTTCTCAGCTTCTTTATTCTCCATCTCCATCAAAATCTCCATTTGGTCTTCTATATCATTAATTCTCTCTTGTGCCTCATTTTTCCTCCTGTTAGAGTGTCCATTTTTTATTGCACCTCATTAATAGCCTTTCTTATTTTGACTTGGTTAGATTTTAGTTCTTTATTTCTCCAGAAAAGGATTCTTTAGTATCTCCTATGCTTTCTTCAAGCCCAGCTAGTATCTTCATCATCGTTCTGAATTCTAGTTTGACATCTTATCAATATTTATATTGATTAGGTCACTGGCAGTTGGTACTGCTTCTTGTTCTTTTTTTTTTTTGAGGTGAATTTTTCCATTTTGTCATTTTGTCCAAAGAATAGGTGAATGAGAGAACAAAATGCTAAAAGGGTTACAATGACTTCAGAAAAATATACACTAAACAAATCAGAAGAGACCTGAAACCAGGGGGGAAAGAAAGGGAAAAAAAAAAAAAAGGAATATTATCAGGCTGGTGAATAGAACAGAGCCATACAATAGATTTTGGGTGTATTTTGGTCCATTAGAAGAACTGCCTCCTGAATTTTTAAAGAAAGAAAACCTTATAGACACAAAATTAAAGGTAAATACAATGAAGGGATGGAATATGATTGTAAAGAAGAAAAAAATTTTTTAAGAAGAAAATTTTTTAAAAAAATTAAAAAAGGTATTGAAAAGATAAGAAGTTGGTTGAAAAAAGAAAGAAAAAAAAATTAAAAAATGGGGGGAACAAATGTGATCAGGAAGGAGACCAGAATAAAGTCATACACTAGATTTAGGGTCTATTTTGGTCTATTAGAAGAAACTGTATCCCAAAATTTTAAAGAAAGAAAAACATATATATATATACATATATATATATATATATATATAGGTCTGAGAGTAACAAATTCTTTTAGTTTTGTTTTTCTGATAATATCTTTATTTGATCTAATTCCTGAATTCAGAATTCTGAATTCCCTAAAATCCTTTATTTGATCTAATTCCTGAATTCAGAATTCAGAATTCTGAATTATCAGAATTACATATACATATATATATATATATAATGAAGGGATAGAATATAACTGTAAAAATGAAAATTAAAAAAGATTTTAAAAAAGAAATTGATAAGATGTTCATTGATAAAGGAAAGAAGAGGGGCACCTGGGTGGCTCAGTGGGTTAAAGCTTCTGCCTTCAGCTCAGGTCATGATCTCAGGGTCCTGGGATCAAGCCCCGCATTGGGCTCTCTATTTGGCAGGGAGCCTGCTAACCTCTCTCTCTCTCTGCCTGCCTCTCTGTCTACTTGTGATCTCTCTCCCCTCTGACAAATAAATAAATAAAATCTGGGAAAAAAAAAAGAAAAGGAAAGAAGAAAAATTTAGAAAACAGAAAAAAAAAAAGTAATGTAAATTTTAAAAATTAACTTTGAAAGACTAAAGAGCCATGGGGAAAAATCTGCATGTGCTTTATTCCCCTACCACTGGGGTTCTGCAGTTCTCATTGATGGATAAACTTGGTCTTGGCTGGATGTTCTTGCTGATCTTCTAGGGGAGGGGCCTGTTGCAGTGATTCTCAAATGTCCTTGCTCAAGGCAGAATTGTGCTGCCCTTGCTGGGGACCAGGCTAAGTAATCTGCTGGGGTTTGCTTTTCATAGTTTTTGTTCCCTGAAAGCCCTCCATACAGCTTTGGAGAACAAGAATGAAAATGGCAGGGGCGCCTGGGTGGCTCAGTCGTTAAGCGTCTGCCTCCGGCCCAGGTCAGATCCCAGGGTCCTGGGATCGAGCCCTGCATCGGGCTCCCTGCTCTTCGGGAAGCCTGCTTCTCCCCCTACCAGTCCCTCTGCTTGTGGTCCCTCTCTCGCTGTGTTTCTCTCTGTCAAATAAATAAAATCTTTAAAAAAAAAAAAAAAGAATGAAAATGGCAGCCTCCCAATCTCTGTCCCCAGGGGAACTGAGAACTCAAGATCCCACTTTTCAATAAGCCCTCAGAGAAAAGCAGTCGATCACTCCTGTCTCCCTGGTCTCTAGCTGCACTCCATGCTCACCTGGCTGGTGAAAAAGTGTTTATCTCTGGCATATGACACCATTTGAAGTCTCCAAACCCAGCAGATTCCTGCTGTCCACTCCCTTGCTGCTCCTCCTGGAGGAGGAAAGGGAGTCTCCCTGGATCTGCCACTTGTTTGGTCCCTGCTCAAAGACCAGTGGCCTGACTGTGCTGTGGATCACTGTTTATGGCAACACCAAACTGAGAACCCACTCTTTGGCTCCGTCTTTGCAGCCAGCTTCCATGCTCTGATACTTGGGAGCTCTGCCATACTCAGGCACCCCCAGTCTTTCTGTGACCCTGAGGGTCCTGACACTACACTGTCCCAGTGAGGGTTCCACCCTCTGCTTAGCCACTGGAGCAACATCCTTCAGTGGAGCAGACTTCTAAAAGTTCTAATTTTGTGCTCCACTGATCTACCACTTGCAGGTAACTGGCTGATGGAGGTTCCCTCCCCCGTCGTCTATCTTCCTGAATATCACCTTGGATTCACTTCTCCACAGGTCCTCCACATGACCACTTCCAGAAAGTAGTCGTTTTTCTGTTCATAGAATTGATACTATTCTTTTCTTCAATTTCCTGTTGAGTTTTTAGGTGTTCAGAATGGTTTGATAACTATCTAGCTGAATTCCTGGGACCAGACAAAATTAGGTTTACTCCTCCTTCATCTTGCTCCTCACTATAAAATTTGAATCTATTTTAAGTACTTTATTTTGTTTTATTTTTTCCCACAATAATTTTTTTAAAGATTTTATTTATTTATTTGACAGAGAGAGAGATATCACAAGTAGGTAGAGAGGCAGGCAGAGAGACAGGGGGAAGCAGGCACTCTGCTGAGCAGAGAGATCGATACAGGGCTTGATCCCAGGACCCTGAGATCATGACCTGAGCCAAAGGCAGAGGCTTAACCCACTGAGCCACCCAGGTGCCCCCCCCACAATAATTTTTAACAGGGGTTTTTTTTCTCTTGCCCTTCTTTCCATTGTCAAGATTGAATTCATTCTTCTTGTGACCCTCTATAAATTATTTAAAACACATTTTTATTTAACCATGTACATTTATTAAGATGATCAATTCTTATATCTTCCTCTTCAGTAAAATTAGAATTTCTGATGTCATAATCTACTAGGAAGTATTACTAGACCCCTGAGGTAAGTGTATGAGACTAATGCCATTGTCAGCTGGAAATTATTCTTCAGGGATTGGCTACAGCAACCCCTGCCACCTTTCTTGGAGGGCAGAAATACCTTCATCTCAGACACATGTTAACCATTCAGGATTACCAATGGGCCACACAATTTTCTACCACACTCTCACCTCTATCTTTCTCATCTCTTATCACTGCCATACTGATATCATCTGGTATTCAGATTGCTCAGGAGTCCATGTACTTGTGCCCTTTTTCTTGTGTGTGTGTGTGTGTGTGTGTGTGTGTGTGTGTAAGTGTGTTAACAGTGGCTCCTCTAGGAATAGAGTGGGGGACAGAGGAAGTACTCCCCTCTAAACTGAATCAATCCCCCTGCCTACCTGAACCTTAATGAAGGTATTCTTCCCCTCAGAGAAGCAATTTCCCACACACTTGACCTTCAAACCAAGGGATTTATTCAGTTTTCCCGTTAGTTTCACATTTTGAAGTTTTGCATATGATTTGATTAAACTCAAAGGCATGAGCACTTATTTTGCAAACTTTCAAAAACAGAAGACCTTTTAAAGGTCCTTATGCTTATTGCACTTTGTGAATTCCCATTCTTTCTAATGTCTCACTAAAAGTGTATACCCAATAAAGGTTTATTTATTGACTAACTTTTCTCTGTGGAAACTCTATTCTCACCAAAGAATAACAATGTAAAAATAGTAACTAGACTATCAGTGTCTCCTATGAAAGAAACCTTGAGCACTGGGGTCTGAGGGAAAAAATCAAAGAGATTTGTAAATGCATAATTGCTGATATACAGTAAGGGAACCATGAAGTTATTGTGCAATATACATGCATCACAAAACATCATAAACATTAGTGTGTCTAATAAACACTTGTGAAAAACAGTTTCCTCTTGACTATTTATGTAAAATCTATCCTTTATAGAAGATCAAATAAATTGGGCCTCTTTGTAACATCATACAACTTTTAGACTCTGCTTGTACCACCATCACAAATGGGAAAATGTAGGGTTTTTTTTTTTTTAATTAACATTTTCATTCATTTCTTTCCTGTTAAAAAAGAAAACATTTTGTCTTTGATCTGACAAACGAAAAATACTGATAACTCAGCTCTTGGCTTCCTCTGGACTATCTAGTTATTATAGCTCATGACCTTCATTAGATCATAAGTCACCAAACTTGACATCTTTAATATAACTTAGGTCATGTTTTTATTCTTTTAAAAGCATATCTCCTACTTCCACAGCTATTCCAGATGAAACTATATACTAGTTTCTGCTAAGAAGTTGGATATTTCATATGAGTTACTTGGTAAATGTACCATTTTATCTGGCCCTCATTTCTCTGTCAAAGAAGCCACTTAACAGAGTAATTATACTAAGTGTAGAAAAAGGCAAAGAATTCCAGATGTCAAGTTATAGGCTATGGATAGACTATAAGTGATAAACTACATGTAGAAGTGGATTCATTCTCATGGAAAGACGCATATTGTTTATTGATGAAAAAAAGTTTATTTCAAACATAGTATTGAGAGTCTTAACACATTTTCATTTTGTGTCTTAGACAATTCAGTCTTCTGTAAAAAGAATATCATAGACTAGGTGGTTTGAAAAACATTGTTTATTTTTCACAGTTCTGGAATTCAGGAAGTCTGAGATTGGGGTGCCAGCATTGTCGAGTTTTGGGGAGAGCTCAATTCCTTCCCTTACAAGGTTATCAATCCCGTTATGGCAGCTCCACCCTTATAACTTCATCCTCTTCAGTAAATTACCTAATTACCTAATTATCGCCCTAAATCTTCATTACCAATCATCAACATATTGAGGAATGAGGCCTCAAAATACAAATTTTCAGAGACACAAACATTCAATCCAACATAGCATTGTGAGTATATATAACTGAAAGAATTTAATCATACCATAATAGAGCTGATATCTTAACTGAATAGGAATATGCATGATTTTAATTATCTTTTTTAAATCTATATTTCAATCATTTTACAGTTTATCACTCTATATTAGCTGTCTATTGCTGTATGACAACCATCCCAATACATAGTCACCTAAAACAATAGTTATATATTATTAGTGTTCACCAGTCTCTATAGCTGGGCAATTATGGTGATACAGGCAGACTTGGCTGATTTTGACTGGGTTTCCTATTGTGGGCTGTCAGATGACAGGTTGTATGAATCTTTCTGGTCTAAGATAGTTTCACACATGTGTATGATGTTTGAATGGCCCCCAAATGTGTCTGGCTATCATGTCCTTCATCATTCAACAAGCTAGTCCAGTTTTTCTCACATGTCAGGGGAATCATTTTGAGAAAGAGCTAGGCTTCATCTCAAAACAATTACAAAGTTACTTTTCCCATATTCTGTTGGTCAAAGTAAATCACAGCCAGCCCAAATTCATGAGGTGGAGAAACATATTTTACCTCTTTTTGAGAGAAGCCACAGTTCCACTTCAAAGGGTCATAGCTATAAGGAGGTATATAATTCTGGTCATTTTTGTAAACAGCTAACTACCACTACCTACATTATAAAATTGGAAATTATAACAATAGTAAAACACTACTTTAAGTGTTCCTTGCATGTCAACTCCCTGCTTACCTGCAGAGAATAGTGGCTACACCATGTTGGTGGTCCATATTTATATTAAGGATACATTGATGGAAAGTGTGAATACTTATAATACCCTTGCTTTGTTAGGAAGCCCATCCTACTCTTATATAGAGCAAACATTTGTGTCAATCAGGCACTATTTGTGTGTATTTGACATGCAAGTAGAGATAATTCCATGTTAGATTTTCTTTCTTTCTTTTTCTTTAAAGATTTTATTTATTTATTTGACAGAGAGAGAGATCACAAGTAGGCAGAGAGGCAGGCAGAGAGAGAGGGGGAAGCAGACTCCCCGCTGAGCAGAGAGCCCATTGTGGGGTTCGATCTCAGAACCCTGAGATCATGACCTGAGCTGAAGGAAGAGGATTTAACCCCCTGAGACACCCGGGTGCCCCTCCATGTTAGATTTTCTGACTTCAAACCTGCTCCTCCATTTGGTCCCACCGTGGATTAATAACATTACCAACCAGAAGCTTTCAGACTGGACTCAGCATTGTCACTCTTACCCCACTGTTACTAACCACACAGATAGTGCCTTTGCAATGACTCTAATACCCACATTCTCATTTTGTTTCCCATTGACACTATTTTGGCAAAAACACCTTTCATTTCCTCTCCAGAGTTATTGAAACAACCTCTTGACTTGACTCTCCAAGCCCAAGATAGTCTAGTCTAATATACCACATTCTTCTTTGCCTTACTTATTTCCCCAGGGAATAGTTCTGATCATGTTATTGTTCTACTTGCAAATTTTAACAGCTCCCTTGAAACTACTAAAAATAGTTTAAATTCCTTAACATAGCCATGTCATTCCTTTAGACCTTTTTGGGAAGGTTAATCTCCATTATTTTTGCAATTATTCTTCTGCCATTTAAGCCGGGCAGCTTCCTTGAAGGATCACCACCAAGATAATACATCAAAAATATTAGCCAAATGAAAAAATGTTTAAAAAATATTTGTTTCTGTAAAAGCCTCCAATAGCTTTTAAATGCTCTTAGAGTAACTCCAACTCTGTGGCTCAGTCTGACAAGGCTGACCTCACCTTCTATCATTCTCTAACTTTTTATTCCAGATACATTGCTCTACCTCTTCTGTTGCTTGAACAAATAAATCTGTGTCTTGTTTCTTTTACATTTCTCCTTGTGGCACTACCTTGCCTTGGCTTTTCATAGGGCTTTTTATTTTCATCATTTAGACCCTCTGTAAGAAGCCCTCATCCTCCAAGATTCTCTTTTTAGAGAATCTACTATACTCATGTTTATTTGATGGATTGCTTACCTGTTTTCCATTCTCCTGCCCACACAACCTTCAAAACCACTTTAGAAATCTTAATTTCAGAAAAACACAATGTTCCCAGGAATTTACCATAATGTTGGTACTAAAATAATAGTAAATGGTGTGGTACTAAAATAGTAGGTACTAAATAAACATTTGTTGAATCCATAAATAAATGAATATATAACTAGCCTCTGAAATTTATATAAGTGGACATTTTCTTCTGCAGCAATAATAATTTTGACACTTTTTTATTATCTCAAAGTCAAAACTAGGAAGAAAACTATCAGCCCAAATATGAAAATGGGAGGATGATTCCACCAATGAGAGGGAGACTCTTTATGTTGAGGACATATTGAACCATCTTTTAGGTTCTGTGCAGGTCATAGCTTCTGACATAAATTGTATTCAATGACCAGAGCTTAAAAACTTACTCCCTTCACTGCCACCCATTTTGGAAAAACCCCTACAAATCAGTTCTCTTGTGTGCATATGGTTCTTCACCAGTCAAGGCAGGCTTGAGATCCAAGGACAGCCCTCTAGGGTACTAATTTCAATCATCAACCTCAAGTCAGTCTACAAAGGTGGACTATTCTTTCTGTACAGGAGAGCTATGTGGAATGAACTTGGTGGCCTTCGGACCCCCTCACAATAGTTAACTGGGTGGTAAGCAACAGAAATTTACTTCTCACAATTCTAGAGGTTTAAGCCACCCAGTCATCAGGTTTAGCTTCTTCTGATGCCTTTCTCCTTCTCTTCTTCCTGTGTCTCACATATTCATCCATATTCATGAGTATCCCTGGTGTCTCTGTCTAGTCTCCTCTTCTTATAAGGACACCGGTCAGATATGATTAGGGCCTGCACTAACTACTTCATTTTAACATAAATACCTCTGTCAAGGTTCAATCTCTAAATACAGTCACATTCTGAGGTACTGGGGTTAAGGCCTCAACACATGAATTTTGAGGACAGATAATTCAGTCCATAACATGAAAGAAAACAGTAATTTCCTCAATCAAGTGTGGAGAACAGGACTTTGTTGGGTCCATTCCCTGCTTAATGTTTCTGCTGGCATCCTGTCTTTTATATTGTCCCACACCCCATTAAGCTGATCAAAAAGACAAACTTGTGTGAATTTCAAAGGTGGTCTTCCCTTAGAAGATCTCTACAGGATGTGGAGGAGACATGGATGGGCTGGATTTACCTATGACTTCAAATAGATTTTCCAGCACCCCCACAGCTGAACTTCTTTGCAGCTGACTCTCACCAACGCTTATTAGAAAAATCCTGACTTCTTTGGCTGAAACACCCCAAATTCAGCCTGGAATCTCGTCATTATCATGGCCATGCTCAAGAGCCTTATTTATAAGCTTCCCTGTGTGATTTTAAGAAGCATCTTGAGGGGATGCTGTTTCTAATAAACCAGCTGGAAGCTCTGGTTTCAAATCTCAGAGGTTCTCAGGGGACTCAGGCTCTCTGCACCCCAAATGTGGCAAATGCTTTGACAAACCCTCAGACACCTCTCCTAATAGATGATGAGTCAGCCTCTGGGAGCACTGGCCCATCAGAGGAGCAGGCGGGAAAAAGCAGATTTTTCACAGTTTGGAAAAAGCAGCCCTCTCACTGGCATCACCACTGAGAAAGTGTGTCATGAATGTCAGTAAAGATGTTACTCTGTCAGGAAAAATGGAAGATATTTTTTATTAAAAATTATTATCATCATTATGGTTTATAGGCTTCAGTACAATGTCAATTCAAGGGTCAGGTATACTTTGTTACAAGAAAGTGTTTTTTAAGTAAGTATATTCTCTTTATATAAAATCATTTTTAAAAAACAAAAAATTAAATGGCCTTCGTTAAGTGAAGATATAAAATGTTATTAAAGCTAACTAAGATCATTTAGAGGAGAACCTTTTACCCTTAACCTTGCACTGAAATAAGTTAATGTGCTGAATGAATATGAGTATGTGTCATGACATTGGGGAGCTTTGGAAAATGCACTTTTGTTTTCCAAACTCCAGATTAATCAAGAGACTTCTAGAAATATGTTTTTTTCTAACTAATGCGATAAACAGTTTTTGATGGATGCTATTTTTGCTTTATTTTGTTTTGTTCCTAATCCACCATGGACTGATATTTTAGTAAATGCAATATACATGAATTATTAGAAAAATGAAATAAAAAGCAAAGGTAAGTAAAATACAAACCCTATTTAGTTTTATTACTAGATTAACAGACGCTAAATTAATTTGTCACCAAATTTTCCAACTACTTACTTTCAATTTCTGTTGTTGTTATCTTCTTGTGGACTGTTGACAAATAATTCATATGGTTGGAAAAATATGACAAGTTATGATTTAAAAATAAATGACCTCAGACCAGCTGGATGAATATCAGTTTCAAGGAAACAGTTTGACAACCACTGTTAAAATACTAAATGTATGGTGCATATATAAACAATTGTGAAAATAATTACCTTTAAGACACACAATGTTGGGGGTGCCTGGGTGGCTCAGTCATTAAGCATCTGCCTTCAGCTCAGGTCATGATCCCAGAGTCCTGGGATCAAACCCCGCATCGGGCTCCTTGCTCAGCAGGAAGCCTGCTTCTCCCGCTACCACTCCCTCTGCTCGTGTTCCCTCTCTCGCTGTGTTTCTCTCTGTCAAATAAATAAAATCTTTAAAAAAAAAAAAAAGACATACAATGTTGTTATGGCCTTTTGTTTTGTGTGTTTCTCTTTGGTTGTTTTTGTTTTTTTATTGCAAACACATTTAAGATACCATTTTGGTTTTATTTCTAAAATTAGTTCTGTTTTCAGTGATTTTGCTGATTCTATATTTGCTTATTAAAGAAAGTCACTTCAATCCGAATTCAGACAACTAACAGATCTTCATACCTTGTGATTTTTAAAGGCAACAACTGACCTGAAAAGTTGTTTAGATTATGTAAGAGAAAATAAGAAATTTTATCTGATCTTCATAAACTATTTAATATGAAAGAATAAATTAACAGAAGCCTGGATGGGTGGATGGATGGATGGATGGATGGATGGATGGATGGATGAATTGATGCTGTGTATAGACCTTCTAATTTCTCTTCAAATCAGAAATTGCTCTTCTGTATGCCCTTCAAACTGAAAGACCCAGGAACAATCAGATAAGATCCTAGAATGACTAATACCCTATACATTATATAATTCTGACTCCAAATCCTCATTTACACTTGCAATGGGGTAAGAATTACAGAGACTCCACAACCCATGACCATCACAACAGCACCATGCACATTTCCCTTAGAACACTAAGAAAGTGCCTACTTTTCTGACATACCTAATAGAAAATTAGCTGTGCTTAATTATCATTGTTTTCAATTCTGCAAAACACCAGACACAACTTTCATAAACTTGATGGAACTAAAATAGATAAGAAAGCACTATACCACTTACTGTAAATGCTTTTCTACAAAGACTATATGCAATATTGCACTTCCAGGATAAAGAGACTGTGTGAAGGTTATACAATGACAAAGAGTATGTATTCATTGCTTGAGTGAATCATCCTAGTCCCTCTGATCATATTAAATCCTGTGCATACGCACCACCACATCAATACCGAAAAGCCACTGTGAAGTGGAAGTTTCAAAACCAGATGAATGGCATGAGTCCAGTTTAAGGTTTACTTTCTGGCTCTTGTTCAAGTGACAGAGTTTTCTGTCCAAATCTGTGCTTAGAAACTGATAAAGACTAGTAGCAACAGCTTCGGGGCTTCAGATAACTTCTCTGTATTTGAGTTCTCGTCATTCTGTCCCTCTCAAGCAGTGTTTTTCTCAGGGGGCTGTTTAAATTCGAGTTCTATCTCTGTGATTGCTGCATTAAGACAAAAGTCAGAACTGAATTTTGAAGATGTGTCTGAAAACAATCTCAAAAGGTAGTGTGATCTATTTTCTGTTTGAGTTTTGTAAGATGCCAGCAAAACACCCTTCTGTACAGAGGAAAGGCCTTTCTCTTGTCCTCTGTGCCATCTGCAAGTTCATTTATAGGGTTTCTTGAGACAGGATGTATATCCTCAACATGTATGCAACATTATGCTGCGGGGAGGATGGGGGCAACGGAGTGCCATTAATCAAGTTAGAAGATAAATATAACTTATCCTTCCATCATTTTGGAGCACCAAGTGTGTCCTGTGGTAATTAAATTTAGTGTTATTTCATGTTAAAATAAATGTAGATATATTAGGAAATGAAATGTAAATTACACACGCATTAAGATAAACATACAAAGATTTAATTGCCACCATGCATAAGCGACTTACGCTTTCAGGTTTCCCCTAGAATGCCAGGGAGGTATCTTCATTCTCCTCTGTTGGTAGTGGTATGTGACAAACAGATCTGTGTATTCCTGCTAGAGAAAGATTCACTTCAGCTCTGCATAGATGACAATGACTACACACAAAATAATCCTTGCAAACCAGGATTAATAAACACTGATTCCTGAAGTAGTCTTATCTGTAATGTATACTCTTCAGGACTTTTTGCCCCAGAATTCTAACCTCATTGCATGTACAACCAATACAATTTTGGTCTAACCCACTCTACTTCATCTACTTCATGTCCTAGGCCCTTTTTCATATCTATTGTCTTAATCTGCATGGACTTTTATAACCCACAAACTGGGTAGCTGAAACAACAGAAGAGTATTTTCTCATGGTTACGGAGATTGAAAAATCCAAGGTCAAGATGCAAACTGATTCAGCTCCTGGGGAAAGTTTTTTCTCCTGGCTTGCAGATGAAGCCTTCTTGCTTGATCTTCACACAGTGGGTAGAGACGGAGATAGACAGACAGACAGATCAAGACAGAAAGAAAAATCTCTCCCTCTTCTTATAAGACTCACAATCCAATTGAATTAAGATTTCACCTTTATGACCTCATTTAACTTGAAATACCTCCTAAAGATCCTATCTCCAGAAATAGTCACATTGGGGTAATATGAATTATGAGGGAACATGATTCAGTCCATAGTACCTGTCACAACTGCCCCACCCAAGACTCTTACTCATATTGAACAATCAGAATTATAAACAACTTGCCATTGAGGAGCCAAAAGTCACTCTTCTTCTAGAATATAAAGTACCCAGGAATGACCCCACAAACACAAGGTACCAAGGACACACCAGAGGCCATGCTGGAAAGAATTCAATCTTGCACTCCAGAGTGGGACATCTTAGAAGGGATTCAAATATAACAATATCAAATGATACTGCACACAATAATAAGGAAGACTAAGGTCAGAACAAGACAACCTACAATAGTGACTTGATACTGGCCTCACCAACCACTGCCTGACATGGAAAGATTTTCAAGATATATGAAGTGAAAAAAAAAGTGGCAAACCATATATGGCAAATGACCTCTTTTATATAAATAACATGTAATAAATATACTCACATTAACCATAAGTATATATTCACACACGTGATAGAAAGATTTTAAAAAATAGATGGATAGATGGAAAGTTAGGTAAACAGATAGATGATAGAGAGATAGATACATACAAACATAGATCTTCTAGAAGGACACACCAGAAATTGTTAACGTGATTCAACTAAGGTAGAAAGAATGACTAATGTGAAGACCAATGTTTTATTTTCCATTTCATATGTTCATGTTCTATTTAAGTGGCTTTAGCATGCACATGTACTTAAATATATATTTATTTTTAAAATATAAATGTACATGTACATTTGCATGCTAAGTACATGTGCATGCTAAAACCATTTACACATTTTATTTAAATCTTGAATAGGTAAATAGAGCTATTGGTAGTGGATTTAGAGATTTTTAAGAATTTATACCATAATAAAATATTATTATAATATTACATATTATTACATAATAGCATTATTATAATAACCATAATAAAATTTTGTACTGTTAAAAATAGAAGAAAGAAGTTTAAAGCCTTTAAAAATCATTATTTGACATGAAGGGTCGGTCACCTGGGGAAATTACTAAGGACATAACAGAAGCTTCTAAGAAACATTCCTCCCCTCCAGTCCTCCAACCCCCACTCCCTTCCCCCAACCATGAGGTCACCAAGGTGCAACAGCATGTGTGACAGACCACAGAACCTGGAATGAAACCCTGGGGATTGAGTCCTGCTTCTACCACTGATAACAATACAAACTTACACATTTTAAACCATGGAACATTAATGTTCTCATTTGTAAAAGAGATATGATGTCTGCCTTACAAAGCTCTGTGAATTGAAATGATAAAATATATGTGAAAACATTTTTCAAACCATAAAACAATATATAAATATTCTTTAAAATGAGTGAAACTGCATTGTAACAAGGACCTCATAATACTTTAGTAATTACCCAGTAGTGCGATGGCAGGGTCATAGGGTAGCTCTATTTTTAATTTCGTGAGGAATCTCCACACTGTTTTCCAAAGTGGCTGCACCAGTTTGCAATCCCACCAACAGTGTAAGAGGGTGCCCCTTTCTCCACACCCTCTCCAACATTTGTTGTTTACTGTCCTGTTGATTTTGGCCATTCTAACTGGTGTAAGGTGGTATCTCAGTGTTTGATTTGAATCTCCCGGATGGCTAAAGATGACGAACCTTTTTTCATGTGTCTATTAGCCATTTGTATGTCTTCTTTGGAGAAGTGTCTGTTCATGTCTTCTGCCCATCTTTTGATGTAATTATTGGTTTTGTGAGTGTTGAGTTTGAGGAGTTCTTTATAGATCTTGGATATCAGACCTTTGTCTGTAGTGTCATTTGCGAATATCTTCTCCCATTCTGTGGGTTGCCTGTTTGTTTTGTTGACTGTTTCCTTTGCTGTGCAGAAGTTTTTTATTTTGATGAAGTCCCAAAAGTTCAATTTTGCTTTTGTTTCCTTTGTCTTTGGAGACATGTCCTGAAAGGAGTTGCTGTGGCTGATGTCAAAGAGGTTACTGCCTATGTTCTCCTGTAGGATTTTGAT
>CM053603.1:52138032-52167631 GCA_028646535.1 Procyon lotor
CTTGAGAAGAATGTGTATTCCATTGCTTTGGGATGGAATGTTCTGAATATATCTGTGATGTCCATCTGGTCCAGTGTGTCATTTAGAAGCTTTATTTCCTT
The DNA here is from genome assembly GCA_028646535.1 of Procyon lotor. NCBI lineage: Eukaryota > Metazoa > Chordata > Mammalia > Carnivora > Procyonidae > Procyon > Procyon lotor. The sequence goes on from CM053603.1 coordinate 52,138,134, forward strand.
GTTGATCTTTTGCTTAGATGATCTGTCCAGTTCGGTGAGGGGGATATTAAAGTCCCCCACTACTATTGTTTTATTGTTGATGTGTTTCTTTGACTTTGTTATTAATTGGTTTATATAATTGGCTGCTCCCATGTTAGGGGCATAGATATTTACAATTGTTAGATCTTTCTTGTAGACAGCATATCGATGGGTCTTGTTTTTTTTATCCATTCTGATAATCTGTGTCTTTTGATTGGGTCATTTAGCCCATTTACATTCAGGGTCACTATTGACAGATATGAATTTAGTGCCATTTTATTGCCTGTTAGGTGACTGTTAACTGTATATTGTCTCTGTTCCTTCCTGGTCTGTTAGGCTCTCTCTTTGCTTAGAGGACTCCTTTCAATATTTCCTATAGGGCTGGTTTGTTGTTTGCAAATTGTTTCAGTTTTTGTTTGTCCTGGAAGCGTTTTATCTCTCCCTCTATTTTAAGTGACAGCCTAGCTGGATATAATATTCTCGGCTGCATATTTTTCTCATTTAGTGCTCTGAATATATCCTGCCAGTCCTTTCTGGCTTGCCAGGTCTCTGTGGATAGGTCTGCTGCCGATCTAACATTTCTGCCTTTGTATGTTACAGGATTTTCTCTTTGTCACTAAGACTTGTAAGTTTCATTATTAGATGACAGCGTGTAAACCTATTTTTGTTGATTTTGAGGGGTGTTCTCTGTGCCTCCTGGGTTTTGATGCTTGTTTTCTTGCCAGATTTGGGAAATTCTCTACAATAATTTTCTCCAATATACCTTCCACCCCAGTCTCTCTTTCTTCTTCTTCTGGGTTTCCAATTTTTTTAATATTGTTGTGTCTTATGGTATCACCTATCTCTTGAATTCGACCCTCGTGATCCAGGAGTTGTTTGTCTCTTTTTTTCTCAGCTTCTTTATTCTGCGCCATTTGGTCTTTTATATCGCTTATTCTTTCTTTAGCCTCATTTATTCTAGCAATGAGAGTCTCCATTTTTTATTGTACCTCATTAATACCTTTTTTTAACTTCAACTTGGTTAGATTTTAGTTCTTTTATTTCTCCAGAAAGGGATTTTATTTCTCCAGAAAGGGATTCTCTAATATCTCCCATGCTTTTTTTGAGCCCAGGCAGCACCTGATAACTGTCATTTTGAACTCTATTTCTGACATATTACTAATGTCCGTATTGATTAGGTCTCTAGCCATTGGTACTGTCTCTTCTCTTTTTTGTGGTAAGTTTTTCTGCCTTGTCATTTTATCAAGATAAGAATAGATGAGTAAGAGAGAAAAATACTCTGGTGTTCTGCAGTTTTCATTGATTGATTATCTAGGTCTTGGATGGATATTCTCACTGATCTTCTGTGGGACAGGTCCATTGCTGTGATTCTCAAATATCTTTGCCCAAGGCGGAATTGCACTGCCCTTGCTAGGGGTTGGGGCAAGCACTTTGCTCAGGTTTGCTCTCGGGAGTCTTTGTTCCCTGAGCACTTTCTGTACCACCCTGGAGGCTGGGAAGGAAAATGGTGGCCTCCCGGTCTCTGGCCCAGAGTAGCCGAGCGCTGGGTGCCTTGCTCCTGAACATGCCCTCAGAGGAAAGTGGTCAATCACTCCTCTCTCCCTTGTCTGCAGCCTGCACTCTGTTCTCAGCTAGTCCATGGCAGAGCGCCTCTATCTATGGTGTGCACGGCCCCATCTGGAGTTTCCAAACCCAGCAGATTCCTGCTTTGCGCTCCCACACAACTCCTCTTGGAGGAGGAAGGAGGGGATCTCTCTGGAGCTGCCTCCTGTGGGGTCCCTGCTTGAAGAGCAGTGGTCTGCCTGTACCTCAGATCACAGTGCAAGGTAAACCTAAGCTGATAGAGCACTGTGTGGCTCCTCTGTTGCCCACTTCTCTGCCCCGATACCTGGGAGCTCTGCCACAATCTGACACCCCTGGTCCTTCTGTGATCCCACAGGTCCTGAAACCACTGTTCCTGTGAGGGCTAAACCCCCCGCTTAGCCTCTGGAGCGATGTGTCTCAGCGGAGCAGACTAAAAGTTCTGATTTTGTGCTCCATGGCTCTTTGGCTACTGGGAGCCGGCCCCTCCCCCTGGGGTCTCTCTTCCCATCACTTTGGTTTCACTTTTCCCACACATCCTACCTTTTGGAAAGTGGTCGATTTTCTGCTCCTGGAATTGGTGTTCTTCCTCTCTTCTCTCTCCTGTTTTGTTTGCAGGCTTTTAGAATGGTTTGATACCTATCTAGCTAAACTTCTGGGATCCGAAACTATCTCAGCCTCCTACTCCTCTGCTATCTTGCCTCTTAGGTCTCCTGTTCTAAGGTTTAAACTAAAACCCACATTACATTTAGTTATGACTTCTTAGTCTCCTCCAAACTGATAATTTCTCAATCTTTCATGGCTTTAACCTGTTCATAAAACAGGTCACTTATTTCTCTTTCACACCTCAATTTGTGAGTGTTATGATTAGATTGAAGTTATGCTTTATTGAGAATTATTCCTCAGATGCAATATGATCTTCACCATACATGATGCAATTGGGAACATTACATTGATATATCTCATTCCTGATGATTTTAACCTCCATCACATGGTTAAGGTGGCATCTGTTGCCATGCTTTTCCACTGTAGAGTTTCTGTTTTCTCTCTGTAATTAATAAATATAGGGGTGGGGATAATATATGGAAACTGAAAATATCTTTTTCCTCCTTCCCCTTTTACCCACTTAGTTTTAGCATGGGTCCTGAATGTAGCAGTTATTACCATAGTGTACTAAAGGTGTATTTCTGGTTTTTTTTGTTTTTTTTTTTTATTTCTTCTACATTTAGGAATTGAAATCTTTCCTTTTTTTCTTCCTTCGTTCATTCGTTCCTTCCTCCCTCCCTCCTCCCTCCTTCCCTCTCAACCTTCTTCCTCCCTCCCTCCCTCTTTTTCCCTTTCTTTCTTTCTTCCTTTCTTTCTTCTTTCTTTCTTTTTTCTTTTTCTCTTCTTTGATGGTATGGGCTCATAGATATTTCTTTTATTCTTTTTATTATACTCTATTACTATATTTTTTCTTAAAATTTCCAGGATTTGGCTACTGGAAACTCAGATTGACTCCTGTGTTTTTTGACTCCTGTGTTTTTTGTTTGTTTTTGACATGCCTCATTTTCTCCTTCCTTTCCTATTTTTCTTTTTCTTTTTTGTTTTTTCCCTATATTCTGGCACCAGCAATACTTTAAAACTTCTCTCAGACTTTTCCTGCCTGAGAGTTAGAATCTACTTTATCAAGAATCTCTGGTCCCTTTTACTGAAAAGTATTTAGAATCCAAGATCTAGCTGCTGAGTGCACTTGTTAATAATAGACTGTACTGCTTCTCGACCCACTCAGCAGATACCTGCTCTGTGTGTGTGTGCAGATACACACATACAGATACACACAGGTATATACACACAAAAAAAACTTTAATAGTCATAACCTTGAGTCTGATTTAGTATCAGAGGGCTCTAACTTTCCACTTTTCTTTATAACTTTTTTTTTTCCTAACAATGAAAAGCTTGGTTCTAATTATCTGGGCTACATTTGTTTATATGTGCAGTTCTAGCATACCCCAGAATATCACTAACTCATACATCTTTGAAAACCAATTTACCATCTAGAGTACAATGTTGATGTAGTGTTACTTTTTTGTCTTTACCTTTACAACATCCAGTCAAAACACTGTTCTTTAAAGTTACTTAGATTAGCTCCTTTCCTCCTTGCCCCTTTCAGTGTGACTTATTCCAAATTTTTGTCATACATTTAAGTTTCATTGATTATTGTATTCAGTTTATCTTGGGATTCATCCACATCATGGTCGCTACTTTAAAAGGTATGTTTAGGTGTGACTAGGTGGCTCAGTGGGTTAAGCCTCTGCTTTAGGCTTAGGTCATGATCTTAGGGTCCTGGGATCAAGCCCTGCATTGGGCTCTCTGCTCATCAAGGAGCTTACTTCCCCCTCTCCCTCTGCCTGCCTTTCTGCCTACTTGTGATCTCTTTCTCTCTGTCAAATAAATAAAGTCTTTAATAAATAAATAAAAGGTATGTATAGTAAGACTCAATATCTTTGGTATAAATTTGTGTGAATTTTGACAAGGCACCATCATTTTTCTATTTTAAAAAATCCATCTCCTGCTAAACTGTCCTAAGGTGATGTTTTGTAGTCAACCCAATAACTGACCTGTTTTCTATCCATGCAGTTTTGTTTTTCAAGAATGCTGTAAAAGTAGAGTGATAAAACATATTACACTTTGGTTCTTCTCACTTTCACTTAACAAAAAGAATACGAGTTTCATCTATGTTATTGCATTAATCAATTATTTCATTTCTTTTTTATTGATAAGAGTATCCCATTGTTTGGATGTACCAATTTGTTCATCCATTCACTCCTTGAAAAATATCTGGGCTGTTTCCAGTTTTTGGAGTTTATAAAAAAATTATTATAACATTTATGTAACATTTTTGTTTTTTTTTTTTTTTAAAGATTTTATTTATTTATTTGACAGAGAGAGATCACAGGTAGACAGAGAGGCAGGCAGAGATAGAGGAGGGAGCAGGATCCCTGCTGAGCAGAAAGCCTGATGCGGGGCTTGATCCCAAGACCCTGAGATCATGACCTGAGCTGAAGGCAGAGGCTTTAACCCACTGAGCCACCCAGGTGCCCCTATGTACCATTTTTGTAAACATAAGTTTTCATTTCTTTTGAAAAGATACTTAGGTGTGAGATTGCCTAATAACAGAAATATATTTAAATATATGAAACCTTCAAACTGTTTTCCAAAATAGCAATACCATTGTAAATTTCCTCAACAATGTATAGGATATCAATTTCTCTACACTCTCACCAATGTTTATCATCAGGATTTCTTTCTTGTTCTCTCTCCCGTGCACACATGTTTTCTCTCTCTCTCTGTCTACCATTCCAATTGTTGTGGCATCTCATTGTGTTTTGATCATAATTTTCTAAGAACTAATGATTTTAAGCATTGTCTCATATGTTTGTTTGTCATCCACATTTGTTCTTTCATCAAGTGATTTTTCAGATCTTTTGCCCATTATTTTAAAATGAAAATTTTTTAATTTTGAGATAATTGTACATTCATATACAGTTGAGATTTCATATGCTTTCACCCACTTTGCCAATGGTAACATCTTGTAAAATTATAGTACAGCTTCACACCAGGGTCTTGACATCGATATAGTCAAGATACAGAACATTTCCATACCCACAAACATTAGTCATGGTACCTTTTTAGCTATACCTACTTCTCTCCCACCATTACACAGAGCTCTCTTTGCCTCTGGTAATTTTCTTTGCTCTGAGTTTACTCTATCTGATATTAATATAACTATTCCTGCTTTCATTTGGTTAATGTTTTCATGACATAGCTTTTCCTATTTTTCACTTTCAACTTGCTTATGTCATTATATTTAAAGAGAGTTTCTTGTAGATAGCATATAGTTGGGTCATATTTTTATATACCTTGTCAATTTCTACTCTTAATGGTCAAATATGCCTTTTAATTATGTGGAGTATTTTCATTCAGTGAATGTATGGATATATTAGGCCTTAAGTCTTATATTTTGTTTTGTTGTCTTTGATTTTAATTTGTTCTTTTTTATGCTTTTATGGCTTATAATTTTTTAAGTATTAGCCTTTATGTATATATTTTGTTTTGACTATATTTCTTTGGGTATCTTTTAAAATGGTTTTTGTAGGTATTATATACATAAAACATCACAGTCTGCAATGTCACTATTATATCAGTTTGAGTGAAGTGTAGTAGAAATCTTCCTATCTTTGGGTCCATTTATGCTCTTCTATAATAAAATTACCTTAAATATTTACTATCTTTTATACTAACTCTACATACATTTACCTTCAGAAGCACATTGGACAGTGTTATACCTGTTATGTAAACTGTTAAATAATTTAGAAAACTCAAGAGGAGAAGGAATATGTATTTTACCCAGATTTTTTAGTCTTTCTATTGTTCTTTATCATTTTCTGATTCCTAGATTCCTTTTATCATCACTTTCCTTTTTAGAAAACTTCCTTCAGTCATTCTTTTAGGGAATTTATCCTAATCAATCAAATAATCAAATAAATCAATCAAATAATCAATCAAATCAATCAAATAATCAAATAAATCAATCAAATAAATCAAATAAAGGGAATGAATATGTAATTCTGATAATATCTTTATTTGATCTAATTCCTGAAATACTTTCACTGGTTTACAAGTTTGAATTGACAGTTTTTTTTTTTTCTTCACTTGAGAAATGTTGTGTCACTTCCTTCCAGTCTCCATGGTTCCTCACAAGACATATGCTGATACTAGGATTATGTATCTTCTATAGTTAGTATCATTTCTCTCTCATTGCTTTCAACGTTTTTACTTTTTTTTCCCAAAAAAAGCTTGACTCTCATGTGACTTGGTGTGCAATTTTTTTTTTTCTTTTGAGTTTTCCTATCTGGAGTTTACTCAGTTTAAATCTAAAGGTCTTTTGTCAAGTTTGGGAATTTTTCAGGGATTATTTTTTGAAGATCTTTTCTGTTTCACTTACTCCTCTCTTTCTGAAACCCTGGGAAAGAAATGTTAGATCTTTTATTCCAATCCTGTTGATCTCTAAGGCTCTGTTCATTTTTTCCCCCATTTATTTTCTCTTTGTTTCTCAGATTGGGTAATTCCTATAGTTTTATCTTCCAATTCTCTAACATTTTTATCACTGTTATCCCATTTTATGTTTTTTTTCCCTTCTTCTTAAGTCTACTTTTTCTGAGATTTATATAGACACTCTAGCTCTCTTTTGTTTAGCATTGCACTGTGTATTATTTCCTAATAACTTACTTAAACTTATCTACATATTTATAAAGTTAATTTACTGTAAATAGCATATAGTTGATTGTTGCTTTTTAAAATCCAATCTGATCATTTCTGAGATAGAAGTAGGATTTGAGACCGCTGAAATGTAATGTAATTATTGATATGCTTGGATTAAAATATACCATCTTAGTAGCTGCTTTCTATTTAACCAATGATCTGTTCTTTTCTTTCTGTTTTTCCTTCTCTATCTAGTTCTCTATTTCTCTATTATGTGTTTATAATTAAATTTTATCTTTTATGTTGATTTATTTTACCCCTTGTTTATTTTTTCAGTGATACTCCCTAGGATTTACAATATCCATCTTTTTTTTTTTTAAGATTTTATTTATTCGACAGAGAGAAACACAGCGAGAGAGGGAACACAAGCAGAGGGGATGGCAGCGGGAGAAGCAGGCTTCCCGCCGAGCAGAGAGCCCGATGCGGGGCTCGATCCCAGGACTCCGGGATCATGACCTGAGCCAAAAGCAGACACCCAACGACTGAGCCACCCAGGCGTCCCTACAATATCCATCTTTAATTAATCAGAGAATACCTTCAAATTATACTATAGACTTAATGTCTAAAGACCTTACAGAAGTATATTCCCAATTATTTTCTTTCATCCTCTGTGCTATTCTTGCCTTACATTTCATTTTTTCATATGCTGTAAGCATACAACACATTACTATCAATTTCTCTTGGCAATTAGTTATCTATTAAAAATTTAACTAAAATATATTATTTCCCTTCCTTTATTGTGCTTCAGCTTTTGTATGGACTTTTTTTTTTTTTTTGGCCTGATATCATATTTCTTTTGTCTGAAAAATATTCTTTAATGTTTTTGTAAGTAGAGTCTCTGTCAATTTCCTCAGTTTGGTTTGAGAAAAAGATTTGTTTATCCATTATTTCTGAAAGAAAGTTTCACTGGATAAAAACTTGAGGCTGACTTTTTTTTCCTTCTGTAAATAAAAAGTGATGTTATTCCATTGTTTTCTAGCTTACATGGTTTCTGAGGAGAAAAATATTATACGTAATTTTTTTGCCCCTCTCTATCCAGCGTAGCTTTTTTTTTTTTTTTAAAGATTTTATTTATTTGACAGAGAGAAACGCAGTGAGAGAAGGAACACAAGCAGAGGGAATGGTAGCGGGAGAAGCAGGCTTCCTGCAGAGCAAGGAGCCCGATGTGGGGCTTGATCCCAGGACCCCAGGATCATGACCTGAGCCACCCAGGCGCCCCAGTCCAGTGTAGCTTTTAACTCTGGTTGCCTTCAAGACTTTTTTAATTTTAGCAGTTTGAATGTGTGTGTGTGTGTGTGTGTGTGTGTGTGTGTGAGTGTTACTTATTCTGTTTGGATTTCTCTGAGCGTCATATTTCAGACCTCTGGTTTGGTGTCCTTCATAAATTTTGAATATTCAGCCATTGTTTCTTCATATCTTCATATATTTTTTTATACTCTGTTCTGTCTTCTATCCCTAGTATTCCAATATGCAAATGTTAGGCCATTTAATATTGTCCCACAGCTCTTAGGTGCTCTGTTCTGATTTTTTTTTTTTTTACTTATTTTATTCTTTTTATTTCAATTTGAGAAATTTCTAGTGACTGTCTTGAAGTTCACTGATTTTTCCTCAGCTGTGATTGATGAGTTCATTAAAGGCATACTTTATCTCTGTTACTCTTTCTCTTTTTTAACATTTCCATTTGATTACTTATCATTTATATCTGTTTAAGGAAATTACCCATGTGATCTTGTAGTCATACACCTTTCCTGTTTGATAAGAAGTTTGAAAATATTTTTTTATAAATGGTCAAGTAGTAGATGTTTTAGGCTTTCCTGTTTATGTGGTCTCTGTCATAACGAACCTTTCTTTTGTAGCAGAAAAGCAGCAACATATAAGATGTAAATGAGAGTGATTGTATTTCAATAATTTATTTAAGGATACTGAACTTTGAAATTCATGTAACTTTTACATGGCTTGAAATATTATTCTCCTTTTCATTTTTTTCTCCAAATCTTTAAAATCTAAAATCTATTCTTAGCTCATGGACCATACAAAAGCATGTTGGATAAATTGTTCTTGGGACCATACTTTGTTCACCCTTGTATTAGAGCCTTTAACATGTTAATAATCATAATTTTAAATTCCCTGGAACCCTAATTGCTATGGCCACAAGTGTTTTTTCTTGTCTTTATACACTTGGTCTTTAACAACTTTCCAGACATTTTGGCTAATCTCTTCCTGCCAGTGAATAGGTTCATCAATCTCAGGTAAAACAATGCTCACATTTCACCTTAGCTCTTATAGTTACAAGAAAATTCATAAACCTGAAGTTTGTCCAACTCTTCTGTTGTTGTAAAGGTAGAGTGATGCTCCTTCCAGCTCTCTACATTCATAAGTATAAAATAAGCATTCTCAATATTCTTTTAACTTTAATTTTCTAATAAGGTCTAAATCAGATAGAGAATGATTCCCAATTAACTTAACTATAATCATTTGAGATGATGGGGTCCAAAAATGATTTTTGATAATACATGGGCTTTATGTCAGCCTTTTTGGGCCAGGATAGACTCTTCATCAAGTTATCTCTTCTTCAGAAGGGAAGAGAAGTTAGATTAAGTAAGAACAGTTAGTTTAAGCATTCTTTTTGACTCAACTTTATGAATAAAGCTCTTTAGAGAATTGCAGTAACTTGATATGGCATGGGCATAAGGCCAACATTCAAATTATTGGAAGCTAGAAGACTTCTATGTCTCCTTTGTAAGTCTTTGAATCTGGTGAGCTATGTCTTCAGCAGCTATTCTGAAGTCTAATTGTGGGTACAAACAGCAAAGTAGCCAGAAGAAAAACTCACATGACAGATGAGGACCCTTCTGTAAAAACTTAGCAGAGTATCTAACACATAATGAGCAGTTGAGAATATTAAAGAGTAGAACTCTCAGAATGTAATTATCTACCTGTTTTTGTGTTTATCTCCTCTGTTAAATGGCTAATTCTTTGACAAAACGGATTGCATCTTAATTACCTTTTGATCCAAAATACCAAGTCAAGGCCTTGTACATAATGAGCACTTGATAAATATTAGCTAACTCCATTTGAAAAAAATAATAAATGATTGCCATGTTCAATTTATGTTTATCTCCCAGACCCTACTGAATTCTTCATGAAGGTAGAAATCTGTCAGTCGTTTTCATTATTCTAGTCAGGTGTCTAAATATGGCTAATTTTAGATTCTTAATAAATATTGATTGCTGGAAATAGTCTCTTTTGACAAATTTCCTCTGCTTACATGTCTTTCATATGGCCAAAAATGGTGGCTCCAGAGTTTGAGCCTGGATAGTATTTCTGATCCATTATCAACTAAAAATATACAATTCTCATTTAGATTTGTTTGCTGTTAAAATGGCTCTCTGTTCTTTGGACAATGTATTCTTTCTAAAGACAGAATTACTTGTTACAGATCAAATATGTATAAAGCCTTAAAATAGCTTACCCAAGAAGGGGAACTCTGGACAAGGCTAAGTAAGTCAGAATTCTCAGGAAGAAGTCATTTACAGGTTTCAAATATGCAGCTATATAATCTCATTAAATGTAATGTTGGCAGTAGTCAGTTCCACTTCACTGAACTTTTCCAACAATCTAATTTGAAAAGCTCATAAGAATAATTGATGCCCAACTCAATGGTGACAAATATCAGAGAAGTTGAAGAACTTAGCATTTATTTTAGATAAGTTTATAACCTAGTGGAAAGAACAAGGAGTATACCCTTGAAATGATATTACAGGCAAAGTTCCATGGAGTGAACATAAACAAAATTTGAACTGTATCTAAAATGCTTACATGTCTCCAGTTCTGATAGCAGTGGTAAATTGGTGCAAACATTTTTTTTGCAGTGTAGAAACAAAAAATACAAGCAAATATGAAAGTAGAGGATATATGAAATCATTTTCAGGACTGATGAGATTTGGACTTCTTCCTTTCCTTTGATATTAGTTTAATAAATTATGCAGTAGATATTTTACTTTTGAAGGAATAAAGTATGAAAGATTAATAAATATCTGAAGAAATGACTTTCTAAATTAAGAGTATTTGGAGTAGATTAAAAGCATCTTTCTTTTATCAAGTGGTTACTCTATTGTAAGTATTCTATGTTCTTTGTAATTATCATTCCATTTATTTCTTGGAAACATTGTAAGTAGAAACATTTATCATCATCATTTTAGAGGTGAGGAGACTGAGGCATGGAGAAGTTTGGCAAGCAAATAAGTAAGGAGCCAGAATTTTCACTTGGTAGCCTGAATCTAGAGTCTATAGCCCTTACTACAAAAGTAAAGAAGGTTGCCAGAGCCCACTCTCAGGCCTTGGTGGATGGTGGGATACAATTTCATAAGAACTAACATCTGAAGAAAGAGAGGAGATAAGAAGGCACAGAATTAATGTAAAGCTTATGAAAAGTGGAGGACACAAACAAACCCCCAGTAATACTTTTTGAGCAAAGACCAGTTGTAGTGATTCAGAGGGAGAAGATAGGGTAATTCCTGTAAGATCCTCTAGTCCAACAGGTGCAAAAATTCAGGCTTTGAGTGGGAAAGGTATTTGGGAAGTTCCCACTACTCTGGAATATAGAGATGATGCTGGATCACAGGTAACTCCTTGTTTAACTCTTTGGATTCAGGTATGCTGTGTGGGCTAGGGGTTGCCAATTTATCAAAGACTGGGCATAACAAGAAACCTTTAAGAGCAGGCACAAACATTTAAGTATTAAGGTGGTGCCACTGGAAACTAGTTATGTTATTTACACATCACATCATTTCAAATTTAATGTTCATTTGGAGATACTGTTTACACTGCCAACCTAAAGTCGCTGGAAACAACCAGTGGATAATTAAAGAGAATGGAAATATAATTTCAAAAGATATATGCTCTGGAATCACATAGTTGAAAGTAAAAATTCAGTTTGGTAAATACCCAATACGTTGATTGCTAAACAACATTGCTAAACAACCTAAATTGCTAAATAAGAACACGACAAAAAAACAAAGCTAGTTGGACACTTGAGTAAATAGAATTGGTTGTCTATCCTGCTTTCATTTTTGGGAGTTGTTAGGTATCTTCTCATTATAAAGTTATATGCTTTTATGCACCACCCTGAACCTTCCTTAAAGTCTGTGGGAAAAATTAGCTTTAATTATGTATCTGCTCTATATCATGGAATCTCATTAATACATAATTGACATTCTAACAGAAGTTGAAGAAAATTAATCCCAACAGTTTAGCAATGCTTGCATTTAAGAGGCCATATCAAAGTGTTCTTCCTACCATCCTGATTCCCCTTACATTCCAAAGGGAGAAAAATGCAATCTATTTGTGGCTGCATAAGCTGCATGAAATAGTTCAGTAAAAGGATTCTTGTTCCTTGCAGAACAAGCTCGAGACTAGTGTTTTTATGGAGTAAAGGGGCATAATTTTTCACCATGTGTTTGTTCACTAAAACAATTTTTCTGAAGGGTTAATTCCCCTATGGACCAACTCCTAAAGAAAATTCTTCATGCCCATTGATAAAGCTGCTTATGTCTTTTGTATGATGCTATAGCTTTGCAATGAACTCTATATTTTATGATTAATTTGCAGCTGTTTGATTCAAATACTGCTGAGCTTAGTAACTTTGTTTCCCTCTGATCAACGTGCCCCTCCCTTAAACCTGTCAAATTGAAAACTATCATGAAGGTGTAAATAATTACTGGTTGTTATATTTATTTAAGTGGAATCTTTCTTTAAGAGTCAGACCACATGCCTGGAATTTCACACATTATCCACTTTCAGATGAACCTATGAGAAAGTCTTAATTTGAGATGAAATGATGAACTGCAGGGAAGATGAGAAATCTTTGAAAATACATTAGGTAATTGCCATTTAATGAAAAGGGTTAAAAACGAAGAGTCCACCAATTTTACTCTTAAGAATAAGATTAACTTTTCCTAGCTGGGGAGCTTTAAGTAAAGGTTGAGGCTTAAGTAGAGCCTTAATTTGCTTTACTGCTTTTTTATAAAAGGAGGCATAACTCTTGTTATCAGATGAGGTTATGTACTAACTTTCAAAATGTTATAAAATGCTATGTTATTATTGTTGCCATATCTTTTTCAATTACTTTCCATTGCATTTCAGGTCAAAATGTCACAGTGATGCACTCCTTCTATAGTTATGTATACAAACTTGAACCTAACATTGCTCTAGGTTCTGTAGACAAAGCAGTAACCTCTCTTGCAGCTCCAATGAAAGAAGCAGATAAAAATATATTATGTCAGGTGCTGTCAAATGCTAAAAAGAAACAAAAAAAGCAAAGTAAGGAAAGAGCAAATGAGAAATGGTGCTATTTTGTATTGACTAAATGGAAAAGTCTTCTCTGATTAGGTCCCATTTGAGAATAGATCCCATCTAAAGGAGGGAATAAGTTAAATATTGGAAGAATGTTGCAGCAGAGGGGATAGCAAGTGCAAAGGTACTGAAGCAGGAGAATGCTTTGTGTATTTCAGGAAGAAAAAGGAGGTCACTATAGATAGAACAAAGTAAGTAAAAGGGCAATTTTGTAGAATATGAAGTTGGAAAGCAAGGGGCAGGATGATGTAGGGCCTTGAAGGCTATTAAAGAGTTGATATTTTATTCTGGGACAGATGTGAAGCATTGGAGGGTTTTGAGCAGAGGAGTGACATGATCTGACATGGATTTTTCTATCTGTTTTCTGGAGAAAAAAACTACAAAGGGGCAAGAGTGTACACAATTATAAACAAAAGACCAGATGGCAGGTGATAGAAGTAGTGATGATAGTGACAAGTGATCAGATTCTGAATGTTTTCTCCAGGCAGAGCTGACAGTATCCTGCAAGACTGCATTGAGGGGCATGAAAGCAAGAGTAGTCAACTTGCATTGCTGCCTATAAAAATTATAGGTAATTATATGAAAGCGATGTTCCTAACCCACACAAATGTTTGTCCTACGATGCATACAGAGTTTAGTTTACCTCCATTTTACTTGATTTTTATTTTACTTTTGTTGCATTTTAACTTTAGTTTTACTTTGAGAATCTCAGGAGCATGGACTTGAATTAATTATGTGTCTTTGTTTCTGGAATATCATTATCATTAAATTAAGGCAGGCAAACTCTATTTTACTTTATTTAATTTTATTTTAATATTTTAGCCCCTTTCATCTATGACTCTTCTCTTTTACCTTCTCCTCTAGTGCACAGTAAAATACAGCTGATATTTGTCCTCATACGTTTAATCTTTGAAAAATATGTGGTGATGTTTGCAAATCTATGATAACATACTATAGATTATATTTTCTTATTTCTTTTTTAAAATAGAACTATATTTTTAATAATTTAACTCATGTTGCTTTATATGATTTTAGTACTTTGCTTCAGAATGCTGCAGAGCATTCCATACAGGGTTGTGTATCAACTCTGCTTAACTCATCTATTTCCTACTTATCTAGTGCTTTTTTACAAATAATGGTGCTGTAAGGAATATCCATTTACATGCTTCTTTATAGTCTTAGATGGCAATTTCTCTGGGGCATATGATCAGCAATTAGTTTTAGTTTAAAAAAATATTTATCTGGGGCACCTGGGTGTCTCAGTCAGTTAAGCATCTGCCTTTGGCTCAAGTCATGATCCCAGAGTTCTGGTATGGAGATCCAGATTGGGCTCCTTGCTCAGTGGGGAAGCTGCTTCTCCCTCTCCCTCTGCTTGCCACTCCCCCTGCTTGTGCTCTCTCTCTCTTTTTCTCTCAAATAAATAAATAAAATCTTTAAAAAATTTATCAACATCTTCATAATGAATTATGCAGAGTCACTAATCATTTCATATTGGTAAGTTTTTAAAAGATGAATAAGTAAATAAGTTTATTTTTATTGATATAAAGACAGTTTAGAAGATTATAGTATGTTTCATTACTCATCTTTAGAAACTTAAAATTGAGACTAAAAATGCTACCTGGGTATAGAGAGTACATATCTCAATATAATAAAGGCCATACATGACAAGTCCATAGCTAACATCATACTGAATGGTGAAGAGCTGAAAGGCCTTCCTTTAATATCAGGAACAAGACAAGGGTGCCCACTCTCACCATATTTCTTCACCATAGTATTAGAAGTTCTGGCCAGAGCAATTAGGCAAGAAAAAGAAATAAAAAGCATCCAAATTTGAAGGAAAGAAATAAAACTGTCACTTTGCAGATGTCATGATGTTACATATAGAAAACCCTAAAGACTTCATCAAAAAACTGTTAGAACTAATAGATGGATTCTGTAAAGTTTCAAGAAAAAAAAATACACAAAAATCTGTTGTATTTCTATGCACTAATAATAAATATCAGAAAGGGGAATAAACACAACAATCTCACTTACAATCACATTATAAAGAGTAAAATATCTGGGAATAATTTTAACTGAGGTAAAAGAACTGTATGTTGAAAATGACAAGACATTAATGAAATTGAAGAGGTCACAAATAAATGGGAAGGTGCTCTGCGCTCATGAATTAGAACAATCAATATTGCTAAAATGTCCATGCTACCAAAAGCAACCTACAGATTCAGTGCAATATCTATCAAAATTCCAATAACATTTTTCAAAGAAATAAGGCAAATAATCATAAAATTTTTTGGAATCACACACACACACACACACACACACACACACACACACAGACACATAAAAACCCAAATAGCCAAAACAATGTTGAGAAAGAACAAAACTGGAGACATCACATTCTCTGACTTCAAACTATACCACAAAACTTTTGTAATTAAAACAGTGTGACATTAGCATAAGAACAGATACATAGATCAATAGAAGAGAATACGGAGCAAAAAATAAACCCACATTTATATGATCAATTAATTTATGACAAAGCAACCAAGAATGTAAAATGAAGAAAGGATAATCCTTCAATAAATGGTGTTGAAAAAACTGGAAGCCACATGAAAAGAATGAAACTTGACCACTATCTTATACACACAAAAATTCACTCAGAATAGATTAAAAACTTAAATATGAGACCTGAAACCATGAAAATTCTAGAAGAAAACATAGGCACTTGACATAGGTCTTGGCAATTATCTTTTAATATGACATTAAAAGTAAAAAAAAAAAAGTGGAACTACCTATATCATCATTATTTACATACATGAAAACAGGATTCATATTTATTTTTTTTTCAGTAAAAAAGCAATTCCCTTAACAATGTGCACATTATGGTATGATGTTCACTCTTCAGACTCACCATATTTCTGTGTTTTTGTTGTGCTTCTAAAGTAAACAACAGTTGAGCTTCTGAGGTGATCCTATGTTGTGTTTGCTCACAGAGTGCAAGCAGCCGACCAATTTCATGCAGTCCAAATCTTTGATAATCCTGAATGCCGAGGCAAAGCCCGAGATTCTATAGGATGCTAAGGCAACCGATCAAGATCGAGATGACTAGCATTGATGGGTGTACCACTCTCCTCCTTCCCATGCTGGTTATACACATTCTTAAGAGAAAATGAAATGATGGTAGTTGATGATGAAGATGATGCTGGCAGATAGAAATGCAAATCCTCACCCAGCAGATGAAAACTCAGTGAAGGAATCCCTGAGGAAGAGCCAAGTCTTTCATTTCTGATGCTAAATTTCTTCAGATCTCCCAAAGGAAAGCTCGTGGATGGCATTAACATTTGGACTTATGGATCAGTTAACTGTCAGGATTTTGATTTAATATCTTTCTGCTAGCCTTGTAGTTAACACAGGGAAAAATAGACAAATTTTTTTTTTAAAGATTTTATTTATTTGACAGAGAGAGATCACAAGTAGGAAGAGAGGCAGGCAGAGAGAGGAAACAGGTTCCCCGTTGAGCAGAGAGCCCGATGCGGGGCTTGATCCCAGGACCCTGAGATCATGACCTGAGCCGAAGGCAGTGACTCAACGCACTGAGCCACCCAGGCGCCCCCAAATAGACAAATTTTTAAAAGGGTCTGAAGTTTGGAATAAAAATAATAAAATGCTAAAATTTATTCTCATGTTTTAATGAAGTAGTGGCTGGTTTCAGCTGAACAGAATTAACTGCTTCTAGATTAGTTGTGTCGTTACACAGTGATAAGCAACCCAATAGTGGTTAGGAAGTTGCATTCTGGAGCCAGACCACCTGGACTCACATTTTGGGTGTGTCACTGCTACCATGTCCTTGGACAAATTTTATAACTTTTTCATACCTCTGTTTCCTCATGTAAATAATCAGGAAAATAATAGCTGCCTTGATTTTCATGAGAATGTGATGATGTATGTCCAATGGCAGCTCCCCTAATCACTATCACTAACATCACTAATATAATCAGTTGATAAGACAAAACTGAGTTTGTTGATCCTGTGAAAAGAGAGAACACCACCTCCACAGAAGTGAGGTATTATCTCATTGCAAGGAAGGCAATATCACACATATATTGAGAACCTGAGTTTGATTGAAGGCAGGAGCTTAGTTCGGTTTGAGTGAAGGTTATACTAATACTGTTCAGGATGGGTAGAAAGAACAAGTTCAGGGCTCTAAAACATAAACTGTCCATTGATGCTTCTTATTGAAAAGTGGATGAATTGTTCTGTGTGTTCTTATAATGAACAATCAATTTATCGGTCAGGGGAAGAGTGTCCCAAAACGGCAAAGTTGTGCTATTGTACACAGTAAGCTCTGTGTGTGTGTGTGTGTGTGTGTGTGTGTGTGTGTGTGTGTGTGTGTTTAAATGGTTCCAGGTTTTAGTTAATATATAAAAAGAATTTACTTATGCTAAACATAGCATACAGTAAAAGCTTGAAAACTATTGATTCACATTTTTCTTACATATATTTCAACTGCATAGAAAAATTATGAATTTTAGAACTGATAAAGTTAAAACTACTCTACCCAATTTTATCCATATAATTGATAAAGTATGTGACAAGTGTTCAAGAATGTGGTGAGGAGCTGAGGGGTGATAGATTAGGAATCAAGAAAACTGACTCTAGCCCCATTTTCATTACTAACGATTTGTTTAACGATAAATAACTCATTCACCTTTTTCTAAATCTAGTCATCCCTCTTCATAAGGGTGGATATGATACCAGTACTGACATGGTGAAGGAGTTTGGTTATATGATGTCAAGGCCCTGGCCATTTCTAAGAGTCTAAGAAATATTGTTATTTATTTATGTACTATTAAAATTAAAACTCACCAGGCTGAAAATGACTAAGAAGTGTCAAGAAATAAAGCATTAAGTGAACCACATCTCCTGATGTGTGAAGTCTCCAAACAATAGGGAAGGTGCTGCTGAAAGTGTAGGCCCTCCTTCTAATTGCAAGGGCACCATTCAGTGTAAAGTGGACAAGGTTGAAAAATGTCTTCCAGCTGGTTCATGTTGGTTGAAGTTAGAATGTAGATGTCTCCTACTAATAAAAACAATCTAATTTATAGATAGAATTTACTTAAGCTGTTTCTCATTTCTTGAAAGTTTAAAAAAGTTTCATAAATAAGAATTCTTTTTTCTTATGTACCTTATGTAAAAGTATTTTATCCATTCAAATTATCTATTGAATGTGTACTTTGTACCAGATACCCTATAACTAACACAAAGTTCATGCCTTGAATGTATATTTAGTTGAGAAAATAGACAAAGAACAAAGAGAAGTAAATTGATTGATGTATATTATAATTTCTGATAAATATAAATGCTATGAAGAAAAATTAAATAGAAGTTTTACAAAGCAGATTTACAGAGAGGCTGAGGTGAAGTCACCATTTTAGTTTGGTCCCTTTTCTATGTAGGCAATGTTTGAATAGAAATCTATTAAAGTAAGTGTGAAAGGTGAAGATCTGGGTAACAGCATCCCAGAGAGAGGGAATAACAAGTAAAGAAGCTCTGAGGAAAAATAAACTTGGCATATTCAAGAGCAATGAGGAAGTTAGACGTTAGGGGCTAGGGTGGAGTGATGGAAGTAGAACAGAAGGCAGGTAGCCAGGATCCCATTCACATACAGACATTTAGGAAAAGGAGAATGGATTGTAATCCAAGGCTATTATGAAACGTCATTTGAAGGTTTTAATCAGGACTGTGAGATAATCAACTTAAGTTTTAAAAAGTTCACTCTGATGATATAGAAAACACAGATCATTAGGAGGAATTCAGGTTTAGAAGGTCAGTTAGTCACTCATGGAGCTGCAGGGCAAAAGTAGAGGCTTGGACAAGATGATGAGGTGGAGATGGGGAAAAATTATAGGATTTGGGCACCTATGGAAATAGATGTATGGAATCTGTGACTGGGGAAATAAGAGGAATCTTGTACAACCTGAGGCTTTGGGTTGAGCAGTTAATTGAAGGGCACTGGTACTGACTTTTATGATAGACTGAGAGAAGGACCAAGAAAATCTTTAGAGTAAGAGAGGGTGAAATTTGCACAGTCTTTTACCTTGTGTCTGTTCTATGTTGCTAGGGTCTGGTTGTAGCACCCTACACCTGGCCTCAAGATGTTATTTTGTGAAATTACAAAGGCAATTCTACCCCCAATTATATCCTCAGAGTGCCTAAAAATCTTCAAGTGTTAATATATGTATATATTATATTATATATTATATATTACTTATATACACACATACACACAAACAAGTGCCCCCACCACACCCCTTATATCCTTGAGATGATGAGAAAGGAAACAATAAGGAGAAAGTGGGAAAGTAGGAAAATCTACCATTGAAGATATATATCTAATATATGAAGATCTGCCTCACAGTTTTGCCTGTAACAAGTCCCAATATGATCAAAAGTAAATCTTTGTCATCCACTTTGTCATAGCAACCCATATGTAGGGGAAAATGCCCTTTTTAAGTATCATATATTCTGTTTCAAATTGACAGTCAGAAGCAGAAATGTACCTTTAGCTGAACAAATTTTATTTCTAATATGGAGAAGATGTCTTCACTTTAAATAGCATCATGATATACAAATAATTAAAAATAATTAGAATTCTTGGTAGAATATACCCAATAAATGTACATTTTTTTTTCTTTGCATCTTCCTTTGTTCAAAACACAACTTCGGGTCTTAGAATACTGCTTCTTCCATTCATGTCTTCACTGTTCCTTGTTAGTTGGATGTTTTCTGACTCTCTAAATGGGCTATCAGGCAACTCAAATGATGAAGTTTTTGCCTCAGAGTGCAGCAGATGATGGATTTGTAGGGGTAGGAGTAATCTCTGACCTTAATAGGAGACTGGACAGCAGTGACATTCTGGAGTTCAAAGAGTTGAAGATTTGAACCTTCCTGTTGCATCTAGAATTTCTGAAGCTGTTTTAAATAGTCATATGAGTCTGTACATCTAGAAAGAATTGTACAAAATGTATTGTGGAACTCCTTTGAACAAAGAAAAAATCTGAAATGCAAAAGTGAAAACTTTTATTTTCAGTACTTAGTCCATTAAAAAAATCATATCTCTATAAATGTTCCACAGTAGGCTCATTTTACAACTGACTACCAAGTTCATTCAGAAAAAAAACAAACAAAACAAAACGACTTCTTTTTTTTTTCCAACACAAGCAATCCTGTATCTTATTCATGCCCTGGTAAAACATTTAAGATTCTGTGGTCTCACTAACCCTAAACTCCTCCATGAAGCAGAACACATCTAGAGGGTAAGATAAAAGAGCACAAGAGCTCAGAAGGTTCCTCCAAAACTTAAATTTGTTGAAAGAATTTTGTGCTAAGTATTACTGGCTTTTTTGTTTGTTTGTTTCTCTTTTGGTTTTCTTTTCATAAAATTTGGGATAGCAACCTTTCTTCCTCTTCCCCTCCTCCCTCAAAAAAGACAGAGAAAGGAAAGAAAAAAAGACAAATATTGCTGTCAGAGACACAAACTTCTTTTTCCAAACAATGTGAAAAACCACAAGCTATTGGGTGAAGACAAGAAATCATAATTCAGATTGTCTCAAAGTAGTTCATATTTCAGTCAGCAGTAGTAGTTGAGATACCAAGTCCAATGAGCAACCACATCCCCAAGCTCCTGTACATTCCTAATGCTGGGAAATCTACAACATGATTTTTTAGAATTTCTGAGTAATTTCTCAAAACTATATAGTATGCTATAGGAAAGTAGCTCTTCAAATGTACTCTATAAGAAAGTAGTTCTTCCAATATACTCTTATTTTGTGAGGGCTTGTGTAAAGAATTTTTAATTACATTATTCAAATTTTTCTTGTTAGTATTAGCTCAGGTTTGGGATAAGTTCACCAGGTCTGCATAATTTTTTCTAATTGCAGAACTTTTTTCTATATATGTTCTAGGAAATGTTCTCATTAAGAAAAATCAACTCTTCCTTTCTATCTCTTACAAAATTCTCCTACTGACCACTAGATAAATGTCTTTGTGAATGCTTACATACAACACATACCATTAACAATTTAGAAATTCCCTGTGAAAAAATTTTTTCTTCTTAAAGTCTATATTATAAAATATTTTATGTATTTAGAATTTGAGCTTGTCATCTACTTTTCTTCAGTAATTTCAATATTATCTGAATTATCAGTATTGTCTTATATAAATAAAAGAGATGAAGTTCTTCCTTTCTAAGTACTCAGAGCCAGGTGAATAAATAGAGATTATTATTGGAAAATGTGCAATATTTATATCTTTTCAAATAATTCAAAAGGTAAAGTACTGTCATAATTCAATAAGAATAAAGGACTCTTTGCAGAGTGCCTCCTTTGATAGAGACCTTTGCTAACTATGGGAGTTACCCTGGACTCCTTCAAATCTATGTCACCACGACATAGCCCATCAGAATAGTGGGGTGTTTATTTCGATACAGGTCAGCCAGTGATCTCCACAAAACTGAATATGTATTTTTAGTTCAATACAGGTATTTATAAAGACAGCAAATACATCGATTTGAACTTAAAGTATTTTCAGTTTCCTAATAGTTAAGCATACAGACTTAGGGGATATATTATAGCATATATCACAGCTGAATAGCAAATACTCTTCATTAAACTATTGAGACATCTGGCCAGTTGTGTCTCTTTCCTGGTCATGGTTCCATCCTTGCTTATTCTGATTTGTCTAATCTTGTCTTAGATAGGATTTCTTGGAAGCAAAGCCTGAATTGTGGGTTCTGGCTCACATAATTTACTGTGGGAGTCCTCTCAGGAGAAGCAGAAAAACAAGATGGGGCAAGAGAAGGAGCTTCTTGAGGATATCCAATGCAGGGCAAAAGCATGAATTTTCCCACTTTGATACCCATGGATCACTCACTCATTGCCATGAGCTATCCTTTGGGATGTTGCAAAGAATAAGTTGCTGAGTAGCTTCTGTTGACCTGGAGCAATTTTCTAGGCAAGGTGGCCGCTTGGAGATGGATATAACAATCTGGTCAAAGGAATTTGGCTGGTGTACCTACAGTGCCTAAACAGGTCTGCCACCCATATCAGCAATTCCAATGCTGCAAGCCTGCTCACAAAAGGCAAAACCATGAGCTTCCTATCATCTAGAGGACAAAATTGTGCAAAGCAAGAATGAAAGATAACTCATGATCAGGAAATCCTCCAATTGCCCTAAAATGCCTGGTGAACAATGGCAGCTGCTGTAAGAGAAAAGGGGATTGATCCTCTGTTATAGGTACAGGTAAATAAAACAAAGTTATCTTAGATGAATACTTCTAGGAAAACTCTTCTATATTTCAAATATTCTTTCTTTGGTGATTCCCAACTTTCACATAAAGAAAAAGCAAAAACAAATACAAAAGAACCCAAAAACACAACCTTCTTTCATTTAGTAGTTTGAACTAAAAGATTTCCTTTGCCAAATTATAATAATAATTGATATATATTGGGTACTTAAAAGATTCTGAACCCTGCTCTGAGCAATATATGTCCGTTGTCTCGTTTTATCTTCAGTTCAGCACATAAAGTTGGTGATTTAATCATCATCTGTAGTTTCCACAGGAAGAAACTGAGGCAAGGGAACATTAATCAGCTTTCTGAAAATCATCCAGCTGGGGGTAATAATCTGAACTCAAAGTAATGCTGCTGAAACTTTAATATGCACATGAATTTCTTGGGGATCTTATTAAAATGTAGATTCTGATTTAGTAGATCTGGAATAGGATTGCAGAATGGAGATTCTGCATTCCTAAGAAACCTCAGATCATGCAGCTACTTATTAGCCAAGATTATGATCCAAGGACCTCATTTTTACTAAGAAGAGTCTAGAACATTATATTACACAGTTTTCCAAAAATACTTCCTAGGGCGCCTGAGTGGCTCAGTGAATTAAATTAAAGCCTCTGCCTTCAGCTCAGGTCATGACCTCAGGGTCCTGGGATCAAGCCCCACATCAGGCTCTCTGCTCAGCAGGGAGTCTGCTTCCCCGCTCCCCCCACCCTGCCTGCCTCTCTGCCTACTTGTGATCTCTCTTTGTCAAATGAATAAAATCTTTAAAAAAAAAAATACTTCCTATGAGGATGTGCCCTGCAGTTCTGTTTTTAATTGTTTTATGCTTACTATAAGTGAATTTTATTTTGTCTCAAAATCATTCACACTTGTCATGATATGATGATGTGGATGTTTGTATTTACCTAAAAATTGTTGTTTAGCCCTAAACTTTAAGATGAACAAAGTATCCTTAAGCAGTTAAACATCTTCACCAACAGGTTGAATTCATGAGTCTTAGCTGATCCTGTATTTGACTGCCTGAGACAGGTCTTAATCCTCCAGAAAATATCTAATTTGCAGTCTGAAGCACTAAGCTGCAAACAAGAAATGGCTGCTTGACATCTTCTTGCTTGCTCTTCCTTTCATCCCAGAGAACTCAAACTGCAAGCAAATGGCAAATGCCTTCTATTCACACTGCATCAATAGAGCAAGCAGCCCCCATGTATTTTGCTGGAGGTGGCTATGATATGGAGACTTCTCTCTGTTTTATATCACACTGGGAATCAAGGGAAAAAAAAACCCTCCAACATGATGCAATTCCTCAAAATATGTTAGGGGTGTCTAGATGTGCACAGCAATCAATTCAACCACTAATTGCCAAGTGTCTACATGTGTGCCAGACACTGCCAAATGCTGCAGATTTAATAGCCAACAAGGCCACAATGAGCAACAATGTCTGATGATAAAGTTAACTTTAACTTTGGCATTGGAGAATGTTCCTAATATTCCCAGACCTAACACCTTTATTGGATAGCTACAGAAGCTTAAGGAAAGAAGTCCTTTTTCAGCCCCCAGCTATATCCCTGAATCCTGGCCAGCTTTGTGTCACTGTTGGTATTAGCCTGGATTCTAGCATTGTCATACACAAACAAATATCCTCAGGATGTTTTCCAGCTAGATGAAAGACTTAGAAATATGGGAGTTAAGTGTGGAATAGAGATTATAGCATTGGGCTTGGTCTCTCAAGCTTTGAGCTAGGTTCCAGCACACTGATGGTCTCTGCTACTTTTCTGACTCCCAGCAGCTCCATCCAGTCTGCTCTCTGAGGGGCCTTACAGCACACAGGTTCCTAGGGGCCTATAAACAACCCACATAAGTATGTGAGTCTTACACAGATACACGTAAAGTTTCTCTCTAGGGCTGAGGTAGTGGAATTTCATTCAGTTTCTAATTTAACTACCCTACCCCCCAACACATGCACTCTTTCCAGCAGGAGCTATAGAGATACTGATTAAGTGGCAATTAAACATCCTTACACTGTCATTATCTTTCCTTAAGTAGCCACTTCAGCCATGAGGAGAGCATTAACTAAATCAGAATTTAATTTTCCAAGGGTGTAGGTAGGCTTTCAATTTTCTTGATTCTGGGTTTGTCAAAAGGAACACAGAGCCTTTTGTTTATCCTAAGAGACCCTTCAGATTGAATTTTACATTCATAAGGATGGAGTTTCTGTCTTTAGATCACAATATTTGTAAAATATATTTCCATCCAACAGTAAAGCTGTGTCTGCAGGGAAGAAACCACATTTTAAATGGTCTATTAACTCTCTGTCAAGTCGACATTGATTGGGCAAGCAGGTGGCCCATTGATCAGCAGTGACTCTGGCATGGCTCACGACCTTCATATGATGGCTTCTGTTTGTTCCTTAACCCACTGTGAATTGTGAGCTCAAAAATCTAGGACCTTCTGCAGACTTTTCTAGAGAGAGATCTACTCAGTTGTTTCTATACTTTTCAAGATTGAGTCTCCATTCTAGTTATTCCTTCATGCTGCTCCTAAATTGGTCTTTTTCTTTTTTTTTCAAGATATTTAATGGTTACACTTTAACACAGTAAGGTTTTACTAATGCTAGGCTCCTCTTTTCAAGGCTGTCACAATTTGGGAGCCTGAGATACCCGTAATGAAAATAGAGGGCAGTTTGATTTGCAGAATGTGATGTGATTTTGTTCTGTGGCAAGGTTTCAGCTACCATTCCAGTTCGCCTTGTGCCTCTGATCTATTTGCCAGGCAACATCTTCTAGTTCCATAATATTTTTTCCCTGTAACTGACCAGGATGGTTCCCACCGTGGGGCCTTTATAGACTCTCTTCTCACTACTGACTTGTTCCTTATTCTGAACTTCCCACATCTAGCTTGTCTCATTCATTCAAATATCCCTTTAATGTCTTCTTAGTGACACTTCCAATAAAAGTCCCCACCTAGTTATTTCTTTAATTTTTTTTGGTATGTTTTGCATGAATAACTTTACTTTTAGTTTCATATTTTGATTTTCATGCTGAAAAAATGAAATAATTTTCATCCTAGATTCAATATCTACACTTGTTTTCTGCTGTAATTATTTCAACGTAAGCCTAGGACAAGGGGTTTCCTGGGCTTACTGGCAAAGCTCAAACAGGCCTTGAAGAAGTCATATGTTATTCCAAATACTTTTGGTAATTGAATAAAGTGGGAGGTCTCTCCTAAACCATCTTCACAACTAAGAAAGCCTAGATCCTCAAAGACCAGACTTTCATCTTTAGAAAAGATTGCTTATAGCTAACATTATTTTTTGAAGAGTATGACCTGAAAGAGCCTCAAAGCACTGGCAAATGGTGACTAAGAAAATTTACATTAATTATCTTGGGCACTGGGAAGATCCCTCTTGAGTTTCTAAAAAGATTAGAGCCCCAAGGTTGGTATTTTTATCCCTAAGGGTTCCCAGGGCCTTGTCCAATTCACAGGCCTGATATCATTGAAAAAGCTTCTAAAGAACTTCCATTATGCAATTCAATACAATTTAGCAAACATTCATCACATGAGCAGTGTCTGGTGGGACAATACAAATAAGAAGATTTAGCTTCTGCTTCAAAAAGTTCACAGTCTAATGCAAGAGACAGACATACAAGATTTATGATTGGGAGCACCAGGCACATTACAGAAAAAGAGTTCTAACCAAAGAATCAAGGAAAGGCAGACAAAGAAGAGATGAATCCCAGATGGTGCATCTGGCAGGCACCACACTGTTCATCACATAATATATTTAGGGAAAGAGGCTTAAAATAAATGTCACTCATGTGACAGTGTTGGAGAGGTTGTCAGTCTCTAATTCAGCATTTCAAGTACTCATAGCTTCTGATGAGCTTAGCATTCTTAACATTAGGCTAAGAATAGCACAAGGCAGGCAGTGATGCCTGAGATCAGCACTCTGATTCCATTGCCAGAGAGCAGGGGAGGAATGAGGAGCTCCAGGCTGTCCTCAGAAACTGATAATTCAATAGTCCTTCATTTGAAAAGCTGTTTACAATTGCCATCTATAAAACAACACTTTTATATAATTCAACAAGTTTGGAAAAAGTGGGCTTTATCCAGATCTAGTTTACTCTATCCACATTCTTTTTTTTTTTTTTTTAAAGATTTTATTTATTTGACAGCGAGAAACACAGCGAGAGAGGGAACACAAGCAGAGGGAATGGCAGCGGGAGAAGCAGGCTTCCTTGCTGAGCAGGGAGCCCGATGCGGGGCTCGATCCCGGACCCTGGGATCATGACCTGAGCCGAAGGCAGACGCTTAATGACTGAGCCACCCAGGTGCCCCCTCTATCCACATTCTTATCCTTTCTCGTTCCAAAGTCCCAAAGTATTGACAAAGAATTATGTTACTGAACTACCTTTGTGGTTGTAGTAGATAGTCTTTACTCAAGGAAAGCATCAAAAGTTGTTTCTACTTGAATAGCACACATTCAGGTCCTTCATTTCATACTATCCCCTGGTTTTTATCAAAGGTAAGTCTTCATAAATAACATAATTCTTTTTTAGAAAAGATTTTCTTTATTTATTAGAAATAGAGAGCATGAGTGGGAGAAAGGGCAGAGGGAAAGAAAGAATCTCAAGCAGACTGCCCTCTGAACAGGGAGCCCAACACAGGGCTTGAACTCACAACCCTGAGATCATGACCTGAGCTGAAATTAAGAGTCAGATACTGTGATTGAGTCACTCAAAGTACCCCCAGAAGTAGTAAAATTCTTTACAGTAGTTTTTGGATACTTGTCCTTTACCTATGTAGGTTTTGTGTCCTTTTATTTTTTAATATTTATTTATTTGTTTATTTGAGAGAGAGAGAGAGAGCATGTGAGTTTGTGGGGGGGGAGGGGCAGAGGGAGAGACTCTCAGGCTAACTCTGTGATGAGAAAGGAGCCTAACTTGGGGTTTGATCTCATAACCCTAGATTCTGAGGTGAAACCAAAAGTTGGCCGCTTAACTGACTAAGCCACCCAGACACCTCACCCATGTGGGTTTCGTGTCTTTACTTCCTTAGTTGACTATGTTATAAGCTTAGAATCCAAACAGACAAGGGGCTTTGGGTGGCAGTTACCTGAGAACAATTTCCTTTCTAATTAGCCACTTTCTTCTGTTTGCATTATGTCTTAGTAAGATATGACAGTGTAGAAGACCAAAATGTCCAGTAGTGGTGTCCAAAGGTGTTCATGGTGTCTAAGAATGGAAGCAACTGGTTCACAATGGAAATCTCTATGGAGAAAATGAGCCCAAAGTCCTTGCTCTAGAGTTGAGTCAGGGAAAATAAAATAAAATTGTGTATTTCAGTCAAAAATTTGGAAAAGAAAAATATTGCATATATCAAGTTAAATGAATTTTTATGATTTTTCATATGTTAAGAGTTTGTTTAAAACACAGTAAGATATTTAAGGTGAAGTTATCTTGATGTGATATCCCTAGATTCTATTGAATTTTACAGACTACTACAAAATATTTTTCATTACCATATTTATCTTTCCTAAAGGGATATATTGTCATTATCCTGTAGGAGCACAGTGCTCAAGCCTTTGTCTTATGATACCAGAGATATTTGGGGTTCTATAGTGACCAAGGATTCTATGGAAGGCGGAAAGACAGAAGACTGTATATTCACTTGATCTGAGAAAATAATTGGGGCAATATTAATCAGAAGAACTTTGAGCATGATCCTCTCTTATATTTAAGTGCCTAGTGTAACTTCACCAACTGTTGTTAAAGCCACAGTCAAAGCAAGGGAATGTAGGCTCTTGGTAATCTCTTCCTAATTGACCTTTCCAGCTCTGATCTACTAGTGGACTGAGATAGTACATTCTTCCTAAACTTACCTTAATGAAAACTTGCCGTTACAAATTTAAGTCATGTTCTTCGATTGTCCTGCAATTTTTGTTCACGTTCTTTCTCTACTTTGAATAAATTTCACTGTTTCATTTGTTTTTTCTTCAAAGTATAGTTCCTTTGACATCTTGTAAAGTAAAACTTTCCACCAATGATGCCAGGCATTTCTACTCTGTTCCAGGAGCTCTTGACTCAAACTACTGTATGCTTACCTCAAGAAGTTAATATTAGTTTCACATTGTCTTCTTTGTCCTCTTGCTAGTAGCTTCCAGATTTCATACATTTTGTATTTTTATGCCTCACAAAACAAGTAACATCCAGTAGAACTAATGATAATTCAATATTAATTGAACTAATATATTCTTTTAAGAAAAAAATAACCTATTATGGAAAAATAATTATCTGTATCAAAGTTAATAACATTTAATAAATTTGTTATATCTGCCTATATGCATGTATAATTAAAGTAACAATAGTCTAAATAAGTGGTTTTCATAGTAAGAAGGTAAGCATTTCAAAGAATAAATTTTATTTCCAGCCATCAATAAAATTATTCAGTACTATAATTGGATGGGGACCTCAGAGACTGCACAAGCTGAGCTCCATGTCTTTCAAGAAACAGACTCATGGTGGTTAAATGGTATATGACCTCATTCAGGTTCATGATCTTGATTACCAAATGAATGCCAACAATTAAAAAACAGCTGTGGTTTTAGTAGTAACCTCTTCTCTATGTCACAGAAATCTCTATCCAAGTCCTTTGTGAGTATCTCCATTAGGATGTCCCAGAGGCACTCAAATAAATACCTAAAACTGAACTCAACATCTACTACTATATTCAAAATCTTATGCTTCTTATATTTGACTCCAAATAATAATTACATTCTCAATCAAAAAACCAAATTTTGCCTCTGAATCATCTTTTCTGTGTATCCAATGGATTATCAACTTCTTCCAATATTCTCTGCAAGCATTTCTCAAATTTCTCTTCTCAGTCTTCACTCCT
>CM053603.1:52178209-52213547 GCA_028646535.1 Procyon lotor
GCTTTTCTCTCTCCCACTCCCACTGCATGTGCTCTCTCTCTCTTTCTCTGTTAAAATAAATAAATAAAATCTTCAAAATAAAACTTTTTAAAAACTAAATTAATGATTTTTTTTAAAAAAGTGGTTATTGGCTAATTGTGCAGTCATTTCCTCGAGACAGTCTGGCTGGAGTCTAGAGTAATTGAGGTATTTTTAGTTGGAATTACAGGTGAAGATGAAGCTTGATGCCAGAAGGACAGAGCCCCCAAAGACTCATCATTGGCGATGCAAGGTCTATGGGTGCAAGAAGGGAAAAGAAACTCCTTTCTTGTCTGAGTGGTGCTGTCAGCATGACTCAGCTACAGTGGTTGGTCCCAGAAGGAGTGCTTGGCTTGAGACCCAGCCTCTTTTTGGAACACTCAGACCCAGCCTCATCACAGTCTCTTAGAGATGCTAGTGGCAACCGGCCAATGTGCCCTCCTTAGAGATCTGACTATGAACTATGGAGCCCCTCCCCAGGGCCTTATTTTACCATCAGAGGCCAGGTAAGGTCTTCCCCGATAATGTGAGCATCAATCCCACAGGGTCCCTTCTCCGAGCTTTTGTATTTAGTTAGAAGGTCATCTCCTCCTGTTCCTCAACCAGTAATTATTTTGGTGTTTCTTTTTTTTCCCTTCAGCTTTCTAAAAATAGGTAACCAATCATATATATTAAATACCCCCTGTTTCAAACACTTAACATGATAGGATTTTTCAATGCATGCCATTCACACAGACACAGACACTCACACACACACACACACACCCCACAGACACACATGATTTCTGGAGAAGTAACACTATTATTTCAGGAACATGGAAGATAAGCATTTCTCATAGACTGTCAACATAACTCAATGTCACGTAGCCCAGGAAAACTCATATTTTCTTTATCCATCATCTCAGAAAAATGAGAGTTGAAATTATAGTTAATGTTTTCACATATGAATTGCCAAAAGCATTTTATAAACTTTTAATACATATATGAATATCACATAATAAAATAATAAACAACAACAAGCCTTGGCCCTTATCTTCAACCCACCCAGTTCTACTGAATTAATGTCCTGTCTCTATGGTTGTGTGGATTCTAAGTCTCAGGAAATCCTCAGGACTCAGTTTGGAATTCTTGGGATAAATGCAACATAAGTGTACTTGTAGCAGCTTTGGAGTTCAGTAAGCCCCTGCATTCTTTCAGTCTCAAAAGTACCACCTGTGTTTTATGTGGTGGGGGTGGTGAATCTTTTCCAGGAGGATATACAATATTTTAAAATCCAGCTTCCCCTTGGGGTTGCAATAAACAAGTACTATTTTTTTTCCTGCTGCCTTCATGTGGTTCTGGGTAGTTGTGTAGCTGTCACTTGTTTCAGATGCTTTACATATTCCAATTAATGCAATGTTATTGCATATAACCCTAAGGCATTTCATAAAAGGGTGACATTTTACTTGAACAAACAAATAAAATATAATATTATAAATTTCCACCATGTTTTGGCAAACACCACACTTACACACTCTCTCAAGGCAATCATCTGCACATAAAAATGTTTTATTAGGTAACAGACTTCAAATGTGTTGATCTTCTGAGCCTGCCAGTGTGAGCTCATGGAGAGCCCTGTTCTGTTCAGCGTTATTGCAGAGTGAACAGAAGGGGAAGGAAGGATAGAGGTTTTCCTCATGCAGATGGATTTTGAGAAGCTTAAAGCCCACCCCTGCCATGGGAACTGGCCCAGAAAGGCAGCTTTTTTCTCCTGTCCCCACCCTTAACTCAGTCACAGAAGGTTTGTCAGCAGCATTTAAAGACTTTCAGGAAGCTGTGGGGCTGGCAAGTAAAGGACTTTATATCTAGATGTCCATGTAACAAGGGAGATTTGACTGTACATTTGAAGAAAATCATGACTAGAGGAATTTTACAATTCATGCCTATAAATTAGGAATGGGAATGTGATGCACTGTGGCTCTAACAGATTACTTCCTTTAATTTCTTAGTTCTTAATTCTCTAAATCGGTATATAGTTGCAAGTCTGGCCAAGCCATTTCTCCTTCCAAGCAAAGTGCACAACCAGGTGTGGTGCTTAAAGTTCTCTCCACTGAGATGTTCTTACTTACCAGTGTCATTTAGGGATGGCCCAGGGGGCCTGTGGTGCTGCAGTTGTCCATTTTCTGGTAGTGCTTGTTTACTGTGCAGAACCATCTGTAAGCCACGTACAAGTCTTTTCTTTCTCTGTTGATTGATTGTGAGGACTCCTCATGAGGTCACAGGTGCAGACTGGGAGAGAGAAGGCAATATAGTGGGAGTGGAGGCCATGAGCATTTGGTCCACTTTTTCATGTAACTACTTCTGCCTTCAGGGCCTGCTTAGGCCTGTTCACATATGTGTTACTTACATTTGATAATGATGCATGCTTAACTTTATGACTTGGTGGGTCAGATAACATCTAGTTCATGATGGACAGTTCAGGTCCCATGGTAATTTGGTGGCTTGTGGCTAACTATTCAATCTCCACTAAGGCTGAGTAGCAGGCCAAGAACTGTTTCTCAAAAGGGAAGTTGTTAACCTCTGGAGGATTGTGGGGTTTTGCTCCAAAATTTTAAGAATCTGCACTTTCATTCACCTACAGGGCCTATGAAAAGCTGCAAATAGCATGCTTATCTGCTGATGATACTTCAAGCACCATGGGATCTGCAGGTCATCTGCCCAAGGAGTAGAACAGCTAGCCCAGCAGCTTGGACCTGTTTCAGAGTCTTCCTTTGTTCCATGTCCCACTGAAAACTAGCTTTGGGATCACTCAGTAAATGAGTGTGAGTGACGCATCCAAATGAGGAATACATTGCCTCCCAAATCCAAAGAGGTCCCCTAGGCATCATGCCTCTTTTCTGATTGTAGAAGGGGCCAGATACAACTTACCTTAGAAGGGATATCTTAAAATGCCCCACACCACTGGTCCCCTAAAATTTATCTGAAGTAGAAGGCTTTCTATTATTATTATCTGCTATCTTCTAACACACATATATCTTGGCAATATGCATGTTGCTACTTTTTGGTCACTAGGTCCAGCCAGCATAATGCCACCAATGTGATGGACCAGTATGATAAATTATGGAAGAAAAAACAATCAAGACCCTGCAGACTAAATTATGACACAGGGCTAGAGATTAAATATCCCTGAAGTAGAACAATAAAGGCCTTTCCAGCTGAAAGAAAACTGTCCTGCTGGACTTAATGGACAGGAATGGAGGAAAAGGAATTTGCCAAATTAATAGGTGAAACTAGGTTCAAGGAGACCTGTTAATTTGCTCAAACGATGAAACTATATCGGGTACAGCATCTTCAATTAGAATCACTACCTGCTTAAGCTTATGATCATCCACTGTGGATGTGGACATCCAAGATCCATCTGTCTTCTGCATGGGCCAAATTGGTGAGTTGAGTGGAGATGTCGTGGAAATGACCACTTTTGCATCTTTCAAGTCCTTGATAGTGGCTCTAATCTCTGCAATCCCTCTGAGAGTGTATTGTTTTGTTCACTATTTTTCTGAGTAAAGGCAGTTTTAGTGGCTTCTACTTGGCTTTTCCCACCAGAGTGACTTACCCTCCACAGGTCAGGGAATCAACAAGGAAATTCTGCTAGCTGCTAAATATGTTTATTCTTATTATTCTATATTCTTATTATACCTTCTGTATTTTGGGAAATAACCACAGGAAAGTCTTGGGGATCCATTGGATCCACTGTGAGCTGGACATGAGCTAAAATTCCACTGATCACCTGACCTCCTTAAGCCCCTACCCTGACTTGTGGACCACAGTGATTCAGAACCAGTTCAGAGTTTATAGATCAAGTAAGAATTGAGTAAACTTCCTGTTTCACACCTAGGAACACTGGTCAATTAACCAATGTCGTATGTCTGCACACGCAATATAGCTGCTTTGACTTTGCTATCTGTTAGGGTCACCAGGCCCACCTCACCTGTGATGATTGAATGGGGCAATTTGACCCTTGATTCCCTGGGATCCATTACTCCCATTGCATTTACGTTTCCCAGTGCAATGACAGCAGTTCCCATGCTGAGGTTTGGCCTACAAGAAGGGTCATCACAAAATTCTTCAAGGAGACAGGGCTCCCCTCACAAATTTATTTCTCACAGGATAAGTGAAAGTTGTGTCTTACGGACCTACCCAAGAGAGGTAATGGGCTGTAAATGGTAAACTCAGTTTAACATTCCAATGTCCTTGAGCTTTTGAACCCTTTCTCTGCATTAAACCATGGCATGTCTGGGACTACAAATTAATTCACTGTGGCCCATCTTCAATCCATATTTCAACCAATAGCCAAACTGTTAAAACCCTTTCTAACAACCCAGGCTGCAATGTCAAAAAAAGAATCTCTGCTCAATGAATCCATGTCAATAAATTTGGCCTGATTCAACTTTATATTCCTTCCACCATCACCCCATGCTTAGCATCCATTCCCACATGGGTTCCCTGGGTTTGTATTGTTATAAATAGAAAACTCAAGTCCTTTTAGAGAAGCACACCTCCTCATTGATCACACTTTGTCTTGCACCTTTACGGGATTTGAGTCTAGTTATAAGTCTAGAAGCCAAGACAGTGGTGGTGGGAGTGGGTCCTGACAGGAATCAGCAGTGTCTTGCATGACAACTGCCTCAGGCTATTACTGTTTTCAGGCAGTACCGGATTAACTAGGCTGTAATCTAGTTAAAATATTTTCACACAAGAAAAAACACAAAAGGGCTCCTGGGTGGCTCAGTCTGTTAAGTGGTTTGCCATGGGCTCAGATCATGATCTCAGAGTCCTGGGATAAGGCCTCATTTTGGGATCCCTGCTCAGAGGGGAACCTGCTTCTCCCTCTTCCTCTGCCCTTCCCTCCTGCTTCTGTGTTCTCTCTCTTTTTCTCTCACTCAAAAAAATAAAAAAATAAAATCTTTTAAAAGAAAAAAACTCAAAAGATTAATGTTTTAATATATAAATACTCCAAAAAACAAATTATCTAAAAAGGAAAATGAGTAATAGGAAAGTAATAGCCAATATAGGTGTGGAAAATGTTTAATATCCTCAGGGAAGTGCAGATTAAAGCATTTTATATTCAATATTGGCTATGGACTTAAAAACTTTAAATCTTTATATTTTACAAAATCCTGGGAAAAAAAACCTCAAGTTTTGTCATATTAAGCAGTATAATCCCTATGTGATACTGTAAACAGAAACAATTACTTTGGAAAATAATGTGGCATTACCTAGAAAATGTTATAAGCTTCATATCCATTAATGCAGCAATAAACCTCGTAGGTATATATCCTAGACAAAGTCTGCATATACTCAGTGGGACCCATGTGTAAGAATATTCAAAACAGTATTGTTTGTGATGGCAAGGAATTGTTAAGAACCCAAATATTTATCTGGAGAAGAATAGAAGCATAAGTGTGATTCAATCAATAATCAATTACTGAGTGGCACTGAAAACAAGGAAAAGAATCCCCAACAAATCTATGTTTTGGATTCTATTGATATAAAAGCCAAAATATGCAAACACATTGATGAATATTTTAGAATAAATAAACAGTGGTAAAACTGTGAAAATAGGTATAAAATTGATTAACCTTCAGGGGAGTAATTGTTTCTGGAGAAAAGATGGGAGGACATAAAAGAAGAAGCACAGAGATTTTAATAGTTAATGAACTACCCTATAATCCAGCAATTGCATGACTAGGTATTTATCCAAAGTACAAAAATACTAGTTCAAGGTGATGCACGAACCCGAATGTTTATAGCAGTATTGTCTTCAATAGTCAAATTATGCAAAGAACACAAGTGCCCAATGATTGATTAATATATAAAGAAGATAAACACACACACACAATGGAATATTACTCAACCATAAAATGAACAAGATGTTGCCATTTGTAATGACATGGATGGAGCTAGAGCATATAATGCTAGGTGAAATAGGTCAGTCAGAGAAAGACAAATACCATATGCTCTCTCTCATATGTGGAATTTAAGAAACAAAGCAAACAAACAAAGGAAAGAGAGAGAGAGACAAACCAAGAAACAGACTCTTTAACTAGAGAGAACGAACTGATGATTACCAGCGAGTGAGGAGGATAGATGAAATTGGTCATGGGGACTAAGGAGTGCACTTGCTGTGATGATCACTTACATGTATGTAAGTGTTGAATCACTATATTGTACACTTGAAACTAATATTACACTATATGTTAACTAACTGGGATTCAAATGAAAACATAAAAAAAAAAGATAATAGCCAAAAAAATCGGTGTTACTATTCTGTTTCCTAAACAAGGTGTTGGACACATGGGCAATGATTTAATTGTTATTCTTTAAATTAATCCTTTTGCATTAGAGATTATAAATGAATATTTCATGTATTTTAAATATAACTTTTTAAATACTTGTAAATGGGAGCCAAGATTGCTTAAGGCAACAACATAAGTTTAAGTTGTCTGATTTCTAATTCATGCACCACCAAGGATATTATGTATAAATAACATATGCTCTCTATTCCTCAATTTCCTTATCTCTAATATTGCAGATAATAACAGCATCAAGTGTTTTTGCTACAAGATGATTAAATTAGTCCATATCAAAGCTCAATCTGATGCCTAGCATAGAGTATACATAAATTATGCATTGTTTGGCAAATACATACCTGAACATAAAGTATCTCAACTTTTATAAAGTGTCATAAGTCATAGGATATGATGAAACCTCTTTTTTCTATCATATGCCAAATTATAGGGGTAGCACAGAAACTCCATTGTATACACAACAAAAATATAAACAGTATAAATAATCTAAATAGATATATAATCAACAAATCTACAAGTGCTTTAAAAGATTACTACACCAAGCAGGTTTATTCTAGGAAAAGCAGATATAGTTTAATTTCCAGCAAATATTAAGCTATTCTAATACTTGAAGAGATTCAAAGATTAAATGATGTGATGATCTCAATCAGATGCCAAAAGCAGTAAAATATTCAACATTTAGAGCCAAAAATATCATATTAGCTAAAAATAGATGAAGATCTTATATCTTACTTAATATCATGAACTTTCTATCAGAAATCTAATGAACTAAAATTTTAATGATAAAATATTTTATACATTCTGACCAAGATTAGATGGAGATGGGAAAGACTCTTATCACATTTTTTTTTTTATTTTGCAATGGACTATGTAATACTCACTATACAGTCACAACTCCCATAAATGTTAGACACTCAACAACAACCTGGACTATCTTACCTAGAAGATAATGTAACAAACAACACCTATATTATGGGATAAAATTGTGAGAGCTAGGGCAGATCTTTCAGGTTTTAAAATATACTCCAATGGGATGGTAATGAAAAGAATGTATGTATTCATGAAAAAATAGATCAATATAATAGAACAGAGTTCAGAATTAGGCCCATTGATTTATAGAAATTTAACTTATTATGGAGGTGGAATTTCAAACTATTGTTGGGACTATGAGAAGTCAATAAATGTTGTTGACACAAAGTTAGACTACTTTTTCATGTAAGTAAAAAAAATAGCAAGACAAGGATAGTGAAAGGGAGAAAGGGAGAGATTAAGGGGCTGTTACAAAGAA
This sequence comes from Procyon lotor, assembly GCA_028646535.1. Lineage (NCBI taxonomy): Eukaryota > Metazoa > Chordata > Mammalia > Carnivora > Procyonidae > Procyon > Procyon lotor. The sequence continues at coordinate 52,185,863 of CM053603.1, forward strand.
AGGTAACACTTTATGAATAAATATGGTAGTATTAAAATATTTATGGGATAATATATATGTAACTTGGTGATAGAAAAGTCTTTCCAGATGCAAAATCTAAAAGTCAAAAAGTAAAATGGTGACAGAATTGATTTCACACATATCATATGAATAGTGGAAATTACCATAAGGGTTTGACATGTGAAGGAAGTGGAAACTTGTTTGTAACATGGATACAAAATACAAATCCATATTCATAAGCAACTAAAAGACTTCTCTTGGGAATAAAGAATAGAAAAGGGACATAAAATATAGACAATTAATCACTGACTTATGAAAAGACCATCACTCTATTAACACAAACCACTCTGACCCCTCTCTCAGTTTTATTTTTATTATTTATTCTAACCCAAAATACTATTCTACTTCTTTCCCATAAGATTATTATGTTGACAGTAATATATTGTGCATTATCATTAATTGACCTTCAGAACTTCTCTCTCTCTCACTTGATATATAATTGAAAGACTATATGTATAATATATAATATAAATTAATTTATTAACTTAGATGTGAAGATTAATTTATATAATTATATTTATATATAGTATACATATTAATTTTGAAGATTAATTTATCTATATAATCTTGCCTTTGCCAAAGATCTATGCTAGAAGGAGATTTAAATCCTGCATCTTACTTTCTACATTTACATTTTACATTATATTCTGCTTTGGGAGTAATCTGGAAAACAATGGTAGAATTGAGAATCTAAGGGTACTAGACAAACGAGGTGTCTAAATACAGGGATTTATGATTTAAGAGTGAATCTAAAAGCTTTCTTGGTATATTGAAACTTGAGTTTACTGGTGCACTAGATTCAACAAGATTGAAATCCAGAACTTCTCTGGCACACAATAGAGAAAAAGAGTTAAAAATTCTAGAATATGCTAATATTGGAATAGATGCTACCCCTCAGGAGACTCAGAGGAAACTCCACTGAATTATTAAAAATACATCCTTATGAACCTCTATTATAGTTGATGTCTACTGAGTCTCTTCAGTCTGAAGATAAAAGGGTATCTTTGTGGCTCCCATTTCACCCTTATGAATTTGGGCTCTCTTTTGGTGAGAATAACATGATCTTGCAGTGGCAGATGCCACATGGTGCCATTTAATCATTCTTAACAGGTAGATACAATTGCTATAATAATCCACAGGGACACAGTCACAATCCAAGTGTTCTGACTTTCAGGGATATATGACGATGACTAATTTTTCACAAGACCATAGGAATTAAATACATGAGCAATTTACTAAGGTGTTACTTGATTTATGTAATCAGATAAATTCTAGATCAACGTAGATAAATCTGATTTGAGTTCCCATAGTCTCTGAGTTCTAACACTAAAAAATCAGTGCCTGGGAAGTCTAAGGAAGAATGTGGATGCTCCCCTCAGAGTGGAAATAGAATAAGAATATATTTGTGTTCCATGAAAATGCTTACAGGTTGCATTCACTGTGACTCAGGCTGCCAATAGCCAGGTGGTCAAGAGAACTTATCCTGGGGCTATCAGTAAGTCTCTCTTTTCAGCTATCCCAGGTTTTGCTTAATGGACTCAAGAGCAATGTAGCCATTTTGGCAGCCATGAAGGTTCCATGTAGGCTCAACTACATGAAATCTCCCTCACATAGCTGATCTGACTGTTATATCCACCAACTATGCAAATTGCCAATAACAGAGGTCAAACTCAAGCACTGATATGGCACCATTCCCAGAAGTGATGGGTGGAAGGGATTAGTCAGTCTCCTAGTGACAGGTTGATTGCATTGGAAATTTTCCATCTTGGGGAGAACAGCAATCCATCTTTATAGAGATAGATGCATATGCTAAATGCAAATTTGTCTTCCTTGTCCTCAATTCTTCTATCAGCTCCATCTTAGACTCATGGAATGATTTATTCTCTGGAAATAAATCACACACCATTTTTCTTTTTTTTTCCCCAAATATGTTTATTTTATTTTTTCAATGTTACAAGATTTATTGTTCATGCACCACACCCAGTGCTCCATGCAATACCTGCCCTCCTCAATACCCACCACCAGGCTCGCCCAACCCCCCACCCCCACCCCTCTTAAACCCTCAGTTTGTTGCTCAGAGTCCACAGTCTCTCATGGTTCATCTCCCCCTCTGATTCCCCCCATTCACCTTTCCCTTCCTTCTCACAATGCCCTCCATGTTTTTCTTTATGCTCAGCATGTAAGTGAGACCATAAGGTAATTGGCTCTCTCTGCTTGACTTATTTCACTCTGCATAATCTCTTCCAGTCCCATCCATGTTGATACAAAAGTTGTATATTCAATGGTGGGGAACCTCAATTTACATTAAAGTAGACAATGAGCTTAATACTTACATCATTTACTGGTCTACTGTTTTTCACATCACCCAAAGGCAACCAATGTGCTTTAGTAGTGAAATGGCCTATTAAAAGAAGAGTTGTATTATCAACTGAGAGGTAACAGCACATAAGATCCAGATACTATTTAAAGAATGTGGAGTAGTCCTTAAACCAGTGGCCAATATATGAAAGCATTTCCCTATAATCAGAATTCCAGGACATGAGTCCAGGAATTTAGGGGGGATAGAGGAGGGTTCTACTCACCTAATAAGTTACTAACAGAGTTTTCATATCTTGTCAAGTTGGCAATTTAGAGTTCTTAAGAGAAGAATATTTTTATAAGAGAACATATCCCTTGTCCCTCTAAATTAGAATTAGAGAATATCCATTTGCTAATTTGGTCTACTTGTGCTATTGAACTGAGAAGCAGAGGGGAAAGCTGAAGTGAAAAGCTCCATTTGCCGAAGGAAAATTACATTGTTTTTACAAGTACAAGAAAGATTGTGTTGGAACCCAGGTGATTTATGTGGGGACCCATAGAACTTCAATGTCGTTGCTGGGTGCCCTGTAAATCACTTGGGTGATGACCCTGTCTTTAACCTACTATTTTGATCTTTCATGGTGGGAATATGTTCATGGTTATTTGTGTAATAAAAATGGGTAAAAATTGAACAGTTAAAAAACAGTTAATATACCAAATACTATGGGAACAAAAAATTAGAAAGGAAGTAAGGATTTTTCTGAGCTTTAAAATACAATTTAAAAATTGGAAGGAGGCAATGTTATAAAAGCATATGACAATAAAAACATGGATGAATAAAATAGGGTAGAGTAGTTGGAATAGACAAGTTGGTTGGTATACCCTGATGATGTGTTTACCAAGGCCAGTATGTTGAACAGGGAGGCCTAAAGCCCTCGATTCTAGTCTTTGTACTATGTCCTGAAGATGATAAAGAACGATGCAGAGAAGTAACATCGTCAGAAGTGCATTTTAGAACCATCAGAAGTAATATGATCAGCGGTGCACTTTAAAAAGATTTCTGGGAATATCTGGAAGGTTAATAAGTATTCATTGATTGAGTAAATAAATAATTGGAAGCATATGAGGCAAAACAAAGAGCATAGCTAGGAAGTTATTAAAATTATTCAAGGGAAAGATGTTGAGAGCTAGAAAAATGTTTTCAAAAGTACATATTCATGCATTATGAAATATATATGCAATCTTTTGTGGCCTTCAATCAACAATGAAATGAGGTGGGGAATGCCAGTCATGGCTGTCAGTTCCAGATTTTTCCATACCATCTTTTTTTTTTTTTTAATATTTTATTTATTTGACAGAAACACAGTGAGAGAGGGAACACAAGCAGAGGGAACGGTAACAGGAGAAAGAGGCTTCCTGCTGAGCAGGTAGCCCGATGTGGGGCTCAATCACAGGACTCTGGGATCATGACCTAAACCGAAGGCAGACGCTTAACAACTGAGCCATCCAGGCACCCCATCCATACCATCTTTTAAAGAATGCCTATATATGAAGAGAACCTACCACCTAACACAGAAAAAAAGAAAAAAAAAAAAAAAACGGGAAAAAAAGGCCATAGAAGATAAACTTTCTCTTTAGTCTAACTGTAAAAACAGTGAGATAAAATTTACTTTTACATTTAAGTGTTTGATAAGACTTATTGCCAATATTGTCTGCACCTTGATAGGCCCAATGCTACACAGAACTAGTGGTGCTGCTATTGGCAGTAAATCATATAACTGCACTAACTTTGGCAGGGAGTACCTACATATTATTGAATTAGAGGTTCCAAGCTGATATTTCAAAGAATCAAAAGGTCATAGAATAATTCATATATGGCAATATGAAGTACAGCTACACTGTTACTTTTTACCTTGGGAATACATCCAGTATGAAATCTAGCAGAAAGTTAAATTGTATCTTTTGTTTGGTTGAGATAAGAGTTGGCCATCATAATTAAGATGAGCAACAATATTTATTTTCTATAATCACTAATGCTTATTATTATTTTACTTAAATAACATGCTGACAACATTGGTTCTGAAGCCTACAATATGTTCTCTCTCACACACCAGACCTTTGAAAGGCAAATTATCCAACCCTGCTGAGCCACACTTCCCTAAATTGTAAGAGGATAAAAATACAAGACAGTAAAGAGGATTAGAGATTATTTGCTTTTGGTGCTAAGCAAAGTTCCTATTGCAGAACTCCTACTATATGCAGTCATTAAATCTTGCAGAGATATTTGTATAGTAAGATTCCATTTATTTAAAAAAATAGAAATAATATGTTGTGATAGACAGCATCTGAAAAGACCTACCTCTTGTTATGCATGTGCTTGAGTCATCCCTTCCCCTGGGTGCTGGCTGGCCTAGTTACTTGCTTCTAACCAACAGAATGCAGCAAAAGTGGTAATTTGTTATGCATTAATAGATGACTCATACATATGTATATACAATTTACATAGCAAAAGGACTTGCAACTTGTTCACCAGTACAATGGGAAATAGGTTATATCTGCACAATGGAATACAATACAACAATCAAATGAAATAAAAATGCAGGAGCTTAAGCAACAACATAGATCACACGAACACAATATTGAGCAGAACAAGACACAGAGTATTTACAGAAGGTACCATTTACATAAATGTCAAAACCACATAAACTTATACCATTTAGGGACTGTTCAGAATAAACTGGGAATAAGGCAAAATGATAATTATGTGACTCTACTATGTCAGAGCTTCTAATATGCCCAACAAGGGTTACCATTCTTTCTTTATGAATGTAAATTTGTTCAATTTGCTAGGCACAACTGATTTGAGCCCAGATGTTTTACAGTTCTGTAAATTTATATGATAATTTGGAAAGATAAAAATTCAAAAAAATTATAACCATGTTTACTTTTTTCTGTCTGGTAGAAAACATAACCTCAAAAGTGATGTTTTTACACTGTATATGTTATTTAGGGCATTATTTAGTTTTATATCTCAGCAATTTTATTAGTAACCATAATTGTGACAAAAATGAAAGATTTAAAGATCAATTTAATTTAAATGTTTTATTTATTTATATGTTACTTACATGTCAGAAACAATAGTTAGAAAGCCCTTTTCAGAGAAGTAGGATAGGACCTGACTTATAATGATCTCATCTTCGTAGACGTGAAGAATGTCGCTCCCTGGTGGTCTAGAAACATTGGTGAATTGGGGGCATCTGAGTTCTAGAAATTACAAATGAAACCTAATGAAATGATTTGTATGGTTTTATCTTGACCTCAAAATAAAAGAGCTAACATTGACCATTAGAATATTTTTGGAATAATAGGGATGTTTTTAAAAAATACAACACTAGAGGCTTTATAAAACTTCTAAATAGAAATTAACTTTCTTACCTAAATATCATACCATTCTAAGGACTTTAAAGTTTCTTAATTAAACATTTCCTACTGTACTTGATAAAATGAATCAGGGCAAGTAGGTGGGTAACACACACAATAGAAGCAAAGGTCTAGAAACCACATGAACCAGTATATACTGATTGTGTTCACCATGAAATTTCACTTTTGAATGTTTTTCCCTAGAAAAATTCATTGTGAGAAATAATATTAATAGTTTTAGGAATATTTTCTGTAATTTTTATTGTGCTTGTGTGCTGTAACTTGAGCTTATATCTAATTGTCATTGTTGATAAAGACTGTAGAAAGCATATATCTAAACCAGAAATTGACTGGTAAAGTTAGACATTTTTCACATACTTTTCACCAACTCTATATCTTAATCAGTGAAATGAAAAGACATTCAGTGAAAATGTCTTTTGCTCATTTTTGGATTATTTATTTTTTAATGATAACTAGTGAGAATTCCTTATAATCTTTAGACAGGAGTTATTTTTCAGATATGTGATTTCTAAACCTTTTCATTAAATCTGTACCTTACTTTTTTCATCTTAAAGAGTCTATAGCAGAGAAAAAAAGTTTAATTTTGGTAAAATCCTATTTATTACTTTTTTTAAAGAATCATATTTTTTGTGTCATGTCTAAGAATATCTCACCAAGTTCTATATCCTGAAGACTTCTATGTTTTCTTCTAGTTTTACATTTTATATTGCAATATGTAATTTTTGAATTAATTTTCACATAAGTTATGAAGTTTGTTATTTTTGACTATGGATATTGAATAGTTTCGGAGAAACTGTTGAAGAGATTATTCTTCCTGCGTTGAATGTTTTTAGAACTTACCAAAAGTCAGTTAACTGTAAAAATCCAAATGCCTATCAAATGATGAGTAGAAAAAAAAATGTATATCTAAACAGTGAAATGTTATTTGGTCACAAAACTAAAATATTGATACATGCCATGGCATAAATAAATTTAAAAACAATTATGCTAAGTGAAAGAAATCAGTCAGATAATATCATATTTCATTAGGTGAAGTGTCTAGAATAGGCAAAATCTACAGAGGCAGAAAGTAGATTAGTGCTTACTTAGGGATGGTATTTAAGGGATATGGAATGAGGGAATGTATAAGGTGATAACCAAAGAATGTAAGGTTTCTTTTTGAGGTAATCAACTGTGGTAATAATCATAAGTATCTATGACTATATTAAAAATCATTGTACTGTACATTTCAAATGGGTGGAAGTGTTGAGTTGTGCACTATATCTCAATGAAACTGTTAAAAAAAAGAAAAAGAAAAAAGAAATAAAAGTTATCCATACTTATGTGAAGTTATTTTTGGATTCTTTATTTTTCCCAGTGATTAAGGTGTCTATCCTTCCAAACACACAGTTGTGATTACTATAACCCTATACTAAGTCTTGAAATCAAGTAGTAATTTTCTCCCACTTCTATTATTAGAAGTTTTGTAATTCTAGTTCCTTTACCTTTCCACTTAAGCTTTAGAATAACTTTGTCTATATCTTAAGAAAATCTTGCTGAGATTTTGGCAGCAACTATATCTTTATTTGCATTTAATTCTATATCTGCATATCTATATCTATACCTATATATCATCTATGCATGTATCTGTGCACATGAACACATATATATACATACTACAATGGTTCTGTTTCTCTGGAGAATCCTTATTATAATGTCACAAAGAAGGCTTTGAGAAGACAGTCTTTTGTCTTTCCATGTTTATTTCAGACAACCATATCCCACAGGAAAACTAGCTGTATACCTATTCTTTGACATTGAGTAATATGTCTGGGAAATTACTCCATTGTTTGTTGTTGTTGCCATCATAGTTATTGTTTTTCTTAAAACCACGTGGCCCAAATTCTTCCCCTCACTAGATAAGTGGAAAGTAAGTTACAGAAACTCAGGGATTCTGAACCAAAATTTTTTACTTAAAGCAAAGGAAGACACCAAGGCTGTGATAGTCTTCCAAATCCATGAGGGAAAGCCATGTATAAGATGTAGAGGGATCCAAATGGAATGAGTCTGAGTCAGGAGGTAGCTATTTAAAATATGCATGAAGAGAAAGTCAACATAATTACTACTTCATAATAAATGAATGAATAAATGAATGAATGAGTGAATGAATGAATGAATGAATGAATGTTTTTAAAAACAAACTGTTCACCATGTGAGCAGGGGAACTGTGGTTGATCTAAGGAATTATTAGGTTATTGGATAGGGCATGACAGAAAGTCATTTTTCCTCCTCTTTCTGTTTGGAGTTAGGAAAAGCTCACAGGTCAAAAGAAAGTCAATAAACCATCACTAGAATCTGAATGTCACCATGAAGGCTGATTGTCAAGGAGCTGTAGAATTCAACTGATGACTCTTAGTATCTATCAATATGATATTGAAGACCAGAAAAGTGTTGGAGAAGACCCCACTAATCCTGCTGCCTCTCCTTGAGCTCCTTCCTTTTGCTTGTTTTCCCCTCTTTCATTTTGTCATCTCCACCTTCTGGTATCTTTCAGATAGGCTGCAGTGAGGAAGATGTTGCTAAAGTTGACAGCATATGTCACGAGTTTACCTTTGGAGAGCAGCTTCTGCTCAATCCTTTGTAATGCACAGGGGAAATTGTGGGGCATTAGCTGCATGTACCAAGTTTTACCAGTGAACCAGAGGCAAAAATTAACCTGAATAGAGCCAAGAAAATGGAGTCTAGCAACAAATAGAGTATTTCAGAAGCAGAGATATAGTAGATGACAGAGGTAGACAATAGCACCAAAAGATAGGCACACATAAATGACCTAATAAATTTCAGATTACCTTATGGACTGCTGTTGGCTGGGGATAATGCATGGAAGAAGCCACATGTTTTAAAGGCCAAAGATATATTAATTCATCTTCTTTTATGTAACCTACAGATCTGGAATCAATTTTAAATAATTAGTCTAAATTTCATTCTGATTTTCATGGTTTTATTCCACTCTGGTGTTTGGTTTATTTGACAACTACACTGGAGTCTACAAAAATTAACACTAGATCAGATAATACTTTCTCTCTCTATTTCTCTGTCTGACAGAGAAATATCCATATATATGGATATATATTTCCATATATATGTATATACGGAAAATATAGTAAGAGAGGGATAGAAAGATAGATAATAGATGATAGATACATGATAGATGATAGATAGATAGATAGATAGATAGATAGATAGATAGATGATAGATAGATAGATAGATAGATAGATAGATAGATAGATAGATAGATAGATAGATATTCTTATTCTCTTCCTTTCTCTTCCTCTATCTCTTCTTACTTCTTAGAATGACTTTATTCCTACCCAACTATGGACTCTTGAAGTATTGTACTCTTGTCTTTAGTATTTTGCAAAGTGGATAGTGAAATCACTAAAAATTAGCCTCCCAATTTTATATCTGCCTCCTGGGTACTTTCATCACAAAATGGTTGTTAATGAATCTTATAAAGGGCTTAGCGAACATTAATATTAGAGTACCTGCAATGCTGTGTTAATTAAAATTAAGTCCCTTTTTCTTTTAATATGTGATAGGAAAGAAAATTTGACACAGGCAAAACATCACTGTTAATTTTAATTTAAAAAATTAGGAATGGGTACACTTCACACAATCATAATTGCCCAAACATCTCGTAGACAGAATACCTCCCTGATTTGGTCAGAAACAGTATATTACAGCTGAGAGTGACTAAATGCCATGGAGTATGCTCCTGTTTCTTCATAGTAACATACCAGTGTCACTATAATTATGAGTTTAATATTTAAAATTTGTTGATTTCATATTTGCATGTATGTATGCTAACTAAAATTAATTAATTTTAATTGCATACACCAATTACAACATCAGGCTCATTTTACAACATATTATTCCTCACTGATTACATATCCTATAAGATTGCTTTAATTTTTCATTTTATACTTTAAAGTCAAATAATAATATGTATTTCTAATTAAGCCTGCTTACATATCTGACTTCTGATTAAGCCATATTTTAATATTTTATACCAGCCACATTTAATTCCCCACTATGATAGCTCTTGCCTCTCTGTACTTGCTTTCCTTATCTCTTATATCTTAGAGTGAGTTCAAAGAGTCTTTGCTTTTCTTTGCTTTTCCTTTTCTTTTCCCTTTTTTCTTTTCTTTTTTTGGTTTTATTTTTAAGCAATCTCTACACCCAACATGGGGCCAAACTTACAACCCCAAGATCAAGAGTCTCATGCTCTACTAACTGAGCCAGCCAGGAGCCCTGAGTGTTTTCTTTTCTAATTCTTTTAAAGTACAGAAAAGCTTTTAGGTTTTTTTCACCCAAATACAAAAGGGAAGTGCAGAGAAAACAGCTTTGATTTGTTTGAAATGATGAGGGAAATTTACAAGGTTATGCCATTGGAAATGTCTATTTTTATAGGATACCCTGTGATTTGCTGTAGCATTCAGTGAGTTAAATATTCTGCACCTGGAAGTTTTATGTCTGAATTTTAGAGAAACCTAATATAAATATGTCTGACCTCAACAATGTTATGATTATCACATTATACACTGATCTTTCCCTTTGCAGTAAGACTCATAAAATAATAAAATGGAATTAGCATTTGGTGAATATTTACCACATGCAGAGCTTCACAATTATTATTTCATCCTGTCCTTATAAAATGCCACAGCTGAGGGAAAAGCAAAAACCACATCTGAGAGAACTGAGGTTAAGAATGCGTGTATATGTATGTGGTGGGGCACATTGCTCTAAAAAGCAGAGCCAAGTTTCCAAGGCACTTCTAGCTTAAAAGCCTGTTCCATGGCACTATAGTCCCATACTGCCTCTGTCCTTCTAAGCTAATCAGCTGCCCTAATGTATTTTAAAAATTAAATTTAGATTCAAAGGACATTGTCATAAATTCAGTGCTTTCAGATGTATTGGTCAAAGTCCTTTGGATACCACATTATTAGAATTGAGCTATTTAACTCTTTCTTCTTCCCTTTTTCCTCACTTCCCTATCTCCCTGATTCAGTACTCAGGAAAATCACCTTGAGCCATGAAGGAGAGGAGAAAAAACTGTCATGGGCTAGAGAAATTAAGTTCAGGACCTTCTTGAAACTTGGTTTATTTTTCTACCATGAATTATTCTGTTACACAGATCTCCAAAATACTATGATTAAGGTAATTCTTTCAAACTGTTAAATATGAAAAAAAGCACATAAACCTTGGTTAGGTAAATATAAAAAGAGGATAATGTTTAAAATAAAAAGAGAAGAGCATAGGTGAGAAAGATAAGTAGGAAAACAATGAAAACAAATGTGTCTGCTGTGTTTAAAGAGACAAAAAAGAAAACAAAATCTCCTTCAAAAGTGAAACCACATAAGACCTCTGAGGCTGTTGTGAAATATGACAATGTGGTGTCAGGAAACCAAGAAAATTATAGTACAAAAAGTATATGATAAAGCAACAATAACAAAAATAGACAACTTGGACTACATCAAAATTGAAAACATTGTGTACCAAAGTATATTACCAAGAGAGTGAAAACACAACCTACAGAATATAAGAAATATTTGCAAATCATATATATGATAAGTTACCAGTATCTTTACTATTCAAGGAACACTTACAACTCAACAACAAAAAGACAACTCAAATTAAAAAAAAAAAAAAATGGAGAAAGAGCTTAAATAGACATCTCCTTTAAAAAGATATATAAATGGTCAGCAAGCACCAGAAAAGATACTTAATGTCATTGGTCATTAGAGAAATGCAAATCAAAATCATAATGAGATACTTCATATCCACTAGAATGGTGATAATAAGAAAACTAGAAACAAGTGTTCATGCAGATGTAGGGAAATTAGAGACCAGGGGCATTGCTAATGGGAATATATAATTGTTTAGCTGCTCTGGAAAAAACGTTGTTAATTCCTTAAAATCTAAGTGTAGATGTGATTATTGGTTTTGTGAGTGTTGAGTTCGAGAAGTTCTTTACAGATCTTAGACCTTTGTCTGTAGTGTCATTTGATATCTTCTCCCATTATGTGGGTTGTCTGCTTGTTTTGTTGAGAATTTCCTTTGCTGTGCAGAAAGGTTTTCATCTTGATGAAGTCCCAAAAGTTCATTTTTGCTTTTGTTTCCTTTGCCTTTGGAGACATGTCCTGAAAGAAGTTGCTGTGGCTGATGTCCAGGAGGTTACTGCCTATGTTCTTCTCTAGGGTTTTGATAGAGTCCTGCCTCACGTTGAGGTCTTTTATCCATTTCAAGTTTATCTTCGTATATGGTGTAAGAGAATGGTCAAGTTTCATTCTTCTACATATAGCTGTCCAATTTTCCCAGCACCATTTATTGAAGAAACTGTCTTTTTTCCACTGGATATTTTTTCCTGTTTTGTCAAAGATTATTTGACCACAGAGTTGCGGGTCCATATCTGGGCTCTCTATTCTATTCCACTGGACTATGTGTTTGTTTTTGTGCCAGTACCATGCAGTCTTGGTGATCAGCGCTTTGTAGTAAAGCTTGAAATCAGGCAATGTGATGCCCCAGCTTTGTTTTTCTTTTTCAACATTTCCTTAGCAATTCAAGGTCTTTTCTGGTTCCATACAAATTTTAGGATTGTTTGTTCCAGCCCTTTGAAGAAGACCAGTGGAATTTTGATCGGGATGGCATTGAAAGTATAGATTGCTCTGGGAAGTGTAGATATTTTAACAATGTTTATTCTTCTGATCCATAAATATGGAATGCTTTTCCACCTTTTTGTGTCTTCTTCAATTTCTTTCATGAGTGTTCTTTATTTCACTCTGCATAATCTTTTCCAGTCCCGTCCCTGTTGATACAAAAGTTAGATATTCCTCCTTTCTAATGGAGGTATAATATTCCATTGTATATATGTACCATATCTTCTTTATCTATTCATCTGTTGAAGGGCATTTTGGTTCTTTCCACAGTTTGGTGATTGTGGCCATTGCTGCTATGAACATTGGGGTACATGTGGTCCTTCTTTGTACTGCATCTGCTTCTTTGGGGTAAATACCTAGTAGTGCAATGGCAAGGTAATAGGGTAGCTCTATTTTTAATTTCTTGAGGAATCTCCACACTGTTTTCCAAAGTGGTTTTATCAACTTGCATTCCCACCAACAGTGGAAGAGGATTCCTTTTCTCCACATCCTTTCCAACATTTATTGTTTACTCTCTTATTGATTTTGGCCATTCTACCTGGTGTAAGGCAGTATCTCAGTGTAGTTTTGATTTGAATTTCCCTGATGGCTAATGATGATGACCATTTTTTCATGTGTCTGTTAGCCACTTGTATGTCTTCTTTGGAGAAGTGTCTGTTCATGTCTTCTACCCATATTTTGAAATAAGTCAAGCGGAGAGAGCCAATTATCTTATGGTCTCACTTATGTGTGGTACACAAGGAAAAACATGGAGGGCATTGTGAGAAGGAAGGGAAAGGAGAATGGGGGGAAATCAGAGATGGAGATGAACCATGAGAGACTGTGGACTCTGAGCAACAAACTGAGGGTTTTGGGGAGGTGGGGGGGATGGGTGAGCCTGGTGGTGGGTATTGAGGAGGGCATGTACTGCATGGAGCACTGGGTGTGGTACATGAACAATTAATCTTCTAACCTAAAAAAATAAACATATTTGGGGAAAAAAATTTAAGTGTGGAACAACCATATGATCCTGCAATTCCACACTTAGATATATAACCCCAAAATTAAAAAGAGATACTTTACTGATATGTGTACATAAATGTATGTAAGAGCTCTATTCAAAATAGCCGAAAGGTAGAAACCACCCAAATGTCCATTAATGGATGAAGGGATGGATAAATCAACTGTGGTGTTTTTATGAATGGAATATCATCAACCGTAAATAAGAAGTAGTGATGTTTGCTACAATGTGGATGAACCTCAAGAACATTATGTGAAGTGAAAGATACCAGATATGAAAGGCATAATGAATGTGTCAAGAGTGACTGCTAAATGCATACAAGGTTTTCTTTGGAGATGAAAATGACTTAAAACTAGATAGAGTGACAGTGGCATGAGATTGTAAATATATTAAATATCACTAAGTTGTATACTTTAAAATGGATAAGTTTATAGTAGATGCACTTCACATTAATAAAAAGAAGGGGCACCTGGATGGCTCAGTCCATTAAGTGTCTGCCTTTGGGTCAGGTCATGATTTCAGGGTCCCAGTGCTTGCTTGAGAGCCCTGCATTGGGCTCCCTGCTTAGTGAGGAGCCTGCTACTCCTTCTACCTGCTGCTCTGGCTGCTTGCACACTCTCTCCCCCTCTCTCTGTCAAATAAATAAATACAATTTTGAAAAAAGAAAATAAAAAAAATTAAAAAGTATGTGATGTACTCCTGAGAAGAAAACATACAAATGCTTTAAACATGGATGGAAAATAGGTAAATATTTTGTATTAAAATTGTATTTTTAATAAAAAGGAATACCAGAAAGTAAAAAATTAATTGAAAATTCTACAACGTAACAAAGCTATAAAGACAAGACTAAAATGAAACCATAGAGAAAAAAAATGAAGCAGGTAATGAAATGTCAGAAAGAAAATCAAACACCTAAAACATCTAAAGAATGAAACAGAGAAACCTTGCTTAAAGATTGTCATCATTAGTAAAATTACTTGGAATAGCGATTGAGTTATGGATCAATGATTATATAAAAAATAGAAAAGAAAAAAAACTCATGAAATTCTCCTATTTTACAGAGTCCGGGAGACTATGACTCTATTTAGACCAGCATTTTAAAGCTCTAAATAGTCTGAAACCCCTTTGGTGGATATATAATCTGACTCACCAGGCAAGCTCAGCCACAGGGTCACTGGATCAATAGTCCTCACCTAGGGACCAGGGAGAGAGAGATGGTGGAGGGCTGGGGGTGGTAATGTACCCAAAAGGAGGTGCTTGGACTAAGGATACTGAGGAAAACACATAAGCATAAGCTCATGGCTACCAGGGGGCCCTGTGTCCCTAACTGCAACTTCCTTCAGAGGCTGCAACTCACTGGCTGTGCCCCAAGTTTGAGATGCAGAAGGTAGACTTCTTCCCTGAGACTTGTAAGGTACTTTTGTACTTGAAGATGGTCAGGCCTGAAAGATTTTAGATAGGTCTTCTGGCCAGGAGCTGGACTCTTATTCCAAAGTTTATCTTGCATGTTTATGCTTTTATATTCTGGTATTTGGCAAATTTCAGAATACTATCATATTTTTATCGTATTGAATCCTCATAAGATGTAACTCCAACTAGTTTTCATATGAGAAACTCTCATTCTGAAGAATGAGACTGAGGAAATCTCATCTCAGTCATTTGATGTTAAATGATTTAGGACCACAATGCAAGGGGACAGTCAAAAGATACCTAATATGAAATTATTTTGACAACAAGGTTAATGCTTTTCTCCCACCACATGCAGGTACAATTTCTTCTTTTGTTTAAGACAGCATATGATCTTCAGGAAACAAATCCCATGGAAAAAAAAATGCTTCAGATTCTGACTCATAAAGTAAAATTTGGACTGAACATTTGGTCTTTTCCTTTACTTTTAGAGTCTTTTGAGTTTTATTTAGGTTGACCCCACCTGCTAAGTACAGCTATTTATCTCACTGTACAGTAGAAAAAGCACTGGGTAGTCTCAAGTGGCTTTCTGTGGGTCCCCAGCGAGATGAGAGCGGTCATGAGCTATTATTAGGAATTCTTCACATTTGAATTAGCAGGCTGATTTTGAGTACCTGCACCATTTGGAGAAAATCATGATGCTGGAGTTGAGGTATGTAGGGTAAACTGACCTCTATGTTTACTATCAAAGTTTTACATTTTTCATTTTCAAATATTGGACTTTAGTAGAGATCATCAAGGCTTCAACCTACTGTGAGTCAGAAAGCTAACTGGTCTGCTACCGGAACTCACATTTCCAAGAGGGATGTGACTCAGGATTAGGAGATAATACTGTCTCCACTCATGGTGCATTAGCAGCAAGTGAGAGAACATTGAATTTTATTCCAAGTCAGGACAATGTCATTCTGATATCTGCTTATCCATTTTACTCATAAAAACCAGGAAAGAAGAATACAATGAACAAATATTTGTAAGATGAGACATGGATAATTCTAGAGGTCTCCATGTTCTCATAAAGATTACATTTGGAAGATAAAATGGCTCTCTATCATTAAATAAATTTATGAAACAAGTTTTTTTTTTACAATCAGGAAGAAGTGATTAAAATTAGTTTTAAAGTTCATCAATAATAAAAAAATTATCATGTAGAGTAATAAATACATTTACTCCTTTGATTAAATAATTTAGTTTCCTGGAATCTTTACAATGGAATGATTAAAATGAGGACAAAATTTATGTACATGGATTTAAAATTCCTTGTGATTTGTAATATCAAAGAAATGAAAACAAAGCTCCAGTGAAAGGAGAGTAATTAAACAGTTTATGATATGTTTATAGAAGGGAATGTTAATAACCACTAAAAAGACCTATATTCAAATAATTTTAAGGCTTGAACAAATTGTATAAAGTTAAGTGATGAAGCCATTTTTTGCTACATATGCATGTTTGTGCAATAGATTATGAGTAATGATGATTTTCTTATTTAAGTTCCTATATTTTCTACAATGGTTCCCTATCATTTTCACCATCAGAAAAAAAAAGAACTTAAAATACTGTAATTAAAACATCTAAGAAACACCTAAGATTGGCTGTGTCTTGGTCGCACATTACTTTACGTTTTATCTTCATTATTTCAGTGAAAGATTGCAATTATGAAACAGAATTTTTCCACAGGAAAACATTCCTTAATTTTCTCCTATCAGAAGACAAAACAGAACCTGTTTTCCCTAACCCTAATCTGTTTTCCCTGTTTAATGATCTGGTTCTCTCTGTGTTTCCCTCCCTCCTATCTCTCTCTCCCTAGCTCCCATCCTGAAGTTTCTCACTCACACGGCTAAAATCATTGCATGTGATGCTAACCTCTTTTTATATCAGAAAATTTGAGGAAAATCTGGTATAATAACATCGAGTCAATTTCTTGTTAAAACCTTTCTGCAAATCAGGATGACAGTCAGACAGCCTCATTTTGTGTTTTAACTATTTATACCTGAATCATTAATTACATGTGTAAATACTGACATACTAATTTATTTTCGTCTTCCCTATATTTTTCTCTTCCATCATTATAAAAAGATAGATTCTTTTTATTTCCTCTCCTCAGTGTCCTTTACAAAACAAAACCAGAACCTGATTCAATGGGATAGAATACTTAGAGAGATGTGAGAGTCCTAAGATAGAGAGTTTAGGGTGGTGTCTTTGAGTAGCCTGGAGAGAAAGGGAACTTAAACTCTGGGTAAAGCTGGGAAGTTTTGGAGATCAATAAACTAGCAATTAGCCTAGGACCTGGGCTTTCCCCCACCCCCAGGTGATGTTAAGACCCGTTGGGATTAACTTCCTACTGCATCTAGAACAACTCCATCCAAGATGCTTAGATTTTCAGGCATCTTAAAGAATCTTGTGCCTCAAACCTGACAAGGAAATAGCACAGCCACTGGACCTGCTTCCTGTGTGGTGGGACAGCGGGTACTTCACTGGTGTAAATGCAGATAGATCAATCATCGGTGAGACCACTCTAATGCTTAGGGATGTCTCCAAACTCTGTATTTTTGTATATCCTGTCCATCTGGAGGGAAGAGAGACAAATAGACAAATTTAACTAAAATTACTAAAAAAAAAAATATTAAACTCATACATCTGAGTTTCTTGTTGAAAGTTCATACCTTCACAGAAAGAGCATAATATTCCTTGTGGCTTCAATTTTTTTTTTCATTAGGAGTAAGAAGTTGCCACTGATTGCGCAGAGGAGGTCTATGATAATGATAATTATAGTAGCTGATATATCCTTACATAGAGCTTTACAAAGCAAAAAAATACCCACTTTCACAGACCATTTGTTCCTTATAATAGCTTTGTCAGAAAATGAGTGATTATTATCCACATTTCTATCAGGAGAATGAGAATCAGAGTGGTTAATATAATTTGGAAATGGTAACTCATCTAGTGGATGCCAAAAGAGTGACAGAAACACAAGGTTTTGGAACTTCATCTCGCCTAGCAGATACAGGCATAGGAACCACAGCTCCATCTTTTCCTTATAACTTTGAGGATAAACAGACCTTATGGAAACTGAGAACTACTTTTTCTTTACTTACTTTATGTCTGATTTTCTGTCTAACTCACTTTGAGGACCAAAGATTAGGGATGAAATTCCAGAAGCTAAGTGCAAATAGGAGACACAGAAATAGTGTAATAGCAAAGTTTCAGAAGGCAAGTTTAAGAAACAGATGGGCCGAATGAAATATCTATCTAAAGAGATTGTGCAGGGAGGCAATAAGAAGATGAAAGTTAGAGCCAAAAACAAAACAAAACAAAAAACCCAAAACCAAAAAAAAAAAAAAAAAAAGACTTCAAGCCATGACCAGAGCCACAGCTTTTCCAAAATTTAGTTTTCTCATCTGGAACGTGGACTAATAATAACCCATCCTATGATATTTTCTGCAGTTAGCAAGAGAAAAAGGATATAAATACAACAAACACCAAATTGTAAATTATAAAACACTTGACAAATGAGAGTTAATTATTTCCTGTCTGTTCACATACAAAATTTCAGAAAGAATACAAACACTTTAGGTAGGGCAAGCATAACCTAAGGGAGAGAAAGCATCAATATGCTAATCCCCAAATTGAAATTTTTAGAGCTGTGTATTTGCCTATAGCTTAAAATCCCTGCAAAAATAGCTAGAATGCATTTAGTTACTTTTAAAAACCACATATTGAGTTGTTATTAATTTATTATAGATGAGGCAATGTTTTCCTTTCAAAAAGTTCTTTTCTCCATTGTGCTAGAGGCACCAGTAGAGAATTTAAAGTGTTTTATATTCCATAGAATATGCATAGCGATATCAATAATAAATAGCATTTTCCACAGTATAGAGTGTGAGGCACTCACTCAGAGTCACTTACTCTTGTTGAGCTAAAAATACCTCAGTGACAAATTTCAGGAAAGAAAGGAAAAGAGAATTCTGTGTTCATTACCCAAGGGTAGAACCCTGCCTGAAAGGTCCACACTGCCCTGTCACTCCCTCTCAATAATGAGGAGCATTAAAACCCTAATCTATTCTGGTGCACACTGCTATGACACCCCTTGCCCAATGCTGTGCATCTTTCATTTACATGCCAAGCACTTACACCTATTTTTCAGGAAAAATCTTGAATAGTCCTGGTAACAAAAGACACAAAAGTAAGATAATGTGCTTATGGTATGAACAAATGTATTGAATTTTTGAAAACCTTGGTGAGTTACTGTATATGGATAACATCTCTATAATCAGTCTTCTCAGTGTCTGCTCCCATAAGGTTTGAGCACAGAAATAAGCTAAATGGATTATAATCTCAATGGCATATTTTCATAGCACCTTGGCCTTTCTACAGGAATAACCAAAGAAAAGGAAATTAATAGGAGACCACAGGGCATTGAATTGTGAAGGTAAAGGAAACCTAACTAATAAAGCAATCCGGAAATATTTTTTTTTGTCTGTAAACATGAGTTAGACAATATTTAATGATTCTAAGATATGATGACCACAGAATTATATCTTCAGGACAAAAAAAATTAAACGCTTCAAATGCCATAAACTTCAAATCCTCTATGAAAATCCAGTGGTCAGGCATGGCCACTAGGGCAGAAAAAACCAACACAATGAGGAGCTTCCAGGTAGGTTTAAATATTTGAGCTAAGAATTTACTACTAAGAGAGGGGTAAATTCATGAGAATGTAACAATAAGAATTAGAGGTTATAGAATTTATATATTGTGGAGATGTCTGGTGGTGGTAGGAGTAAATTAACACCTATAACATTGGGGTTCAAATCTTTCCTCAAAAAATTAATGGGTGACCTTGGAAAAGTCCCTTTATTTGGACTTTAGTCTCCAACTACATAAAAGGAAAATGATAATAACTGCACTATCTATTCAAATTGGTTATTGATAACATGACTTCAGAAAGTACATAGGACATTTTGTTGCAAACAAATAGTTCTGCATTATGTACATGTGTGTGTTTGTGGGTATAAAGTATTAATAGTGATTTCATGCTCAGGTTATTGTGTGCTTAGTATGACCAAATTCCTACTTCCAAATTGATGTAATTCTACTCATGTCTTATAAAATTTCCAAGAATTAGATAAGGGATTTTATATATGCAGTGCACTATCACTCTGGAAAAGAAAATGACATTCAAACCAAGTTAACTCCTTGCCTTACGTGCAATCAGTTTAAAATGATACATGCAGTTTTTTTGTCTTGTGGAAAAATGAGACCATGATTTTCTACCTGGTATTACATGCTGAATTTAAGAAAGAAAAGAAAAAGGAAAAATTCTAAATGTCGGTGGACAGAAGAACATATACTGGCAAATAGGACTAAAAGTAAAACAAAAGAAACAAAAAAAACCTGAAATGATTTTCTAATTAACCTTAAAAGTCTCTGCTTTCACCCTTTCCGTGGTATATACACTGATCAACGTACTTAAAATGGCACCCTCCATCATTCTTTATTCTCATTCTCTTTATCTTATTTTTATTTTTCTCTTTAGCACTTATCACTAAGTGGTCTATTATGTGTCTTACTTATTTGTTTATTGTCACTCACCTCCTTCCCTTTTAGAGAAGTGAGGAAAAGGATTTTTGTCTAATCGTTTTCATTGTTGTCCCACCCTTCCCTCCCAGCAGCTAGAAATGTACCAGGCACAAAGGGATCAAGGATTCAAGGAAGGAGCATTGAAAGAATGAATTTGTTTCAGACAATGGAAGGGAAAAATAAAGAGTCTGATTTCCTAGATCTGGGAACATTGAAGGGACTGTTGTATGCAGAACAAAGATTCTATGGGAAGACTTGAGTAAAAAGCTTGCATATAAATTACTTTTGTAAAAAAAGTGTAGAGAAGTGGAGGGAGAAGCACACTCATTTCTAATATTTACCATTTAATTTTTGGTTATTTAAATACTTTAAATACAATATTTATATTAAATTTATTAATTTTTAATTTAATTTTAATTAAATTTAATAAAGTTATATTAAATACTTTAAATACAATATTTAAATCCTATTTAGTGCATATCTGGCAGTAGGCACTGATTACAAGGGGTCCTGTTGAAAAGCATATTGACATGTGCAGTGCTATTTCATGGTTTGTTTGCTTCCAACATAATCTTCCCTCATAGGTCAAGGAACGGTATTTGATGGGCAGATGTAGAACCCAAGAGGCAGCATTGTGCCTGTGTTGCCTGTGAATGTGGAGTTTCTTACCCATACCATTGGAACAATCTCAAATTCCTTATCAGTAAAATCAGGATCAAATCACCAGGGTTACCACTTCACATGGTAGTGTAAATGTGAATTATATACCATTTCAACAGATGGATGCCATATCTGGGAGAACGAAAGCAACCATAGATTTGTTTTCCAAAGTGTTAGGGTAGTGGTTAAAGATAGAGTCTATGGGGCCATCTTTCTGAGTTTCCCCACTCACTCTGTGTGAACTGGAGAAGCTATTGAACTTCTTGCACTGATTCAATGTTCACCTCTCTATTGTAGCTATTGGTAACTCACAAGTCACTGGGAGGATCAGGCAAGTTAATATATATATATATATATATATATATATATATACACACACATATAAAGGATTTAGAGCAAACAATACATAACATAGACTAGTGATTTGAGTTGTGAACTTTGTGCAATATTACAGTTTAAAGGCTGGTTTCTGTCTATAACAGAGCAAATAGAAACAAAACATTACAGCTCCCATCTCAAATAGCTGGAAGCCCACAGCACAAGACCATCCTCATTTCCTTGTTGGGAGAAAGTATTCTTAAGTGTAATTTGAAGTGGATGTTGTAATCAAACCAACTGAAGAGAGAATTAAATAGAAAGGAATGGATCCAGAAGATGCTGGGCAATGGATAAAGTTTTAGTAGAGAGAAAAAAAAAAACAAAAAACAAAACAAACACTGCCCAGTAATTGTGTATGGGAAGGAAATTATTAACTCTGACCAAGAAAATCATACTCCTATTTTGTATTTTAGAAACATAGGAGGCATAGCTGGCAAATGGGATGAAAAAGAATGATCCTTGTGGATATTTTACTTTGTGAAATCATATGGCATCACAGAATCTTTGAGCCATCTCATTACTAAGCAACTTGAGCTATTTTATGTGAAGTACACATAGCAAGTAAGGGCTGAAGAATACAGTTTCTTTCTTTCTTATTGAAAGTTGATTTGTAAATTGTCAAATCAGTAAAGTATGAGCCTGAAATACTATATTTTCAAAAGGACAGGTATTGGAGAAGTGTGATTAAATGTGCCTCTTCACAGATTTTCAAAGAAGTGGTTTGATTTTTTTCCTTTTAATCTTGAGTTCTAGGCAATTTGGCAATTATGTGAAAATACTTGGTTTGGAAGTCCAGTGAGTGTTTTATTTCAAGTTTGGAAATACTCTTCTGTTGCAAATCCTGCAATTTTCCTATATCTGGCAGAAAATACAGCAAGAGTCCTGAGTTTGAAGGCATAAAAATATAGCAAAGTAGTTGAATTCATAGTAATGTTTAAGAAAAATTAGGCCAAAATACCCATTAGATTTTCTGAACTGGTAGGAAAGAAGCTAACACTCTTGCAAGAAGATTCACTGTAATTAGAAAGTCAATCATCACTTCTTGGGAGATTAGTGAGGAAAGATTCCACTTGAAAGGATCTATGAATCTGCTTTTCCAAAAAGAAATCTGATTTTGCCATTTTTCTGCTTAAAATCCTTTAGTAAGCTCTACTTCCTATTCTAACCTGGAATTTTGTCTTTAAAAACTCCTCTTTGGTTATTCCAGAGCCTCTTTGTCCAAATGTCAGTGACACTCTACACTTACAACATGGAGTATTTCTTACTAGCCTATTGTACCATATCCTTCCCATGTAACTTTGAAATGCTCATTTCCTCTGCCTGAAGCATATTGGGGTCTACTCTCTTAACCAGCAAACATTAACACTATATGTGTTTTTACCTGATTAAATCCTTGCACATCCTCATATACTAAACCCCTATGTATTGCTCTTTCTAGAATATCTTCCCTAACCTACACTTCCTAAACTCTGTAGGTTCTATAGGTGTCAGAACCCTGTATGTACTTCTAACCAGGTACAAAGAGTGAATAGTAACTGTTCATTTATCTACCATCATTGAAAGAGCCTCTCCTTCACGAAAACTACTTTGTTTCTAATTTTATTTATATCTTCAGTTTTATAAATGCTTGTTTCATAGTCGCACTCAAAATTGTTTATTCCCCATTGGAGAAAATAATACTTTTTGAATCATAGAAAGTTTACATATGAAAACCATATTGCTTTTTTTGAAGCATTTCTCCTTGCTAGAGACAGAGAGATATTTTAATTATGGTCCCCCTTTCAATGATTTTCATAATCAAGCATTTGGGTATAATTTTGTGAAAGTACCAATGAGTCCACTGGACTTACTTAATTGTAATATAATAGTTTATCCTACTGAAGGCACCTTACTTTTCGCTGATGTAATAATGACAGTCTATTATGAGTCCATTAGGGTATTCCTTATGGAACCAACACAGAAAACAAATGCTGTAATTTGTAGATTCATGCTTGGTTATGAGACAAAAGACTTATCCTTTTTTCCAAATGATCTTATGTCATTTGGTATCTGTCACAGAGAATGGGACAATAGGGGAAGGACAAATATTACATGGAGGCCTAAAAGTGCCATCACAAGCAAAACTGAATACACTCAGAAGTTCAACTGGGAGCCATTTCAAATCCAGCTGATATTGGTTCCTTCTACTTCTTTGTGCCATGCCCTTTTCTAGGTTAAATTTCTAGAGCTTCTCATGACCTTATATCCAGTATGGACACTCATAGAAACAGCATATGAAACTTTTTTTTCCATTGAATGCTAAAATTTGATAGTAGGAAAAACCATATTTATTACCTGAAGGATCTAGTCCTATTAGAATTACCCCCCAAGACCCCTAAGTTGTTTTTTTTTAAAGGTCAACTAATACAGAAGTTAGTTTGAACTTTGAATTCTGCAGTATGTGAAGATCTTTAATATACAATAATCTTAAAAAACAGCCAAACAAACCACAAGCTCATTATTTGAACCAGAATAAAATAGAGTATGTTCTGTCAGAGGCAGCATTAAGAGGAAGGCCCGATTCCTCAGGTCACTAGATCCACTTAGATATAAATTTTCACCTTCATGTCCACACTGTCAAACAGCATGTAGACTTTGTTTTACTTATGTGGTTTCAGGTACTAAGAATATCTTTTACCCATATGAATTCTTTTTATTTTCCTCAGGGCCAAACTAAATTCTTCCTGGCTTTGTGGAAGTTTCCTGATAACACTTCAGTCATCTCTCCTTCCTTCAAAATGTTTCAGCACTTAGAGATTATGTCATATAACTTGACATCTAATTACATTTATCATTTTATTATTTGAAGCTCTTTGAAGGCAAGACATAAATCACAGTTTATATTGTGAGGTCCAAGGTCGTTCTTAATAATAATATATGTTTTATATACGTGATGATTGTTTTTTGAGTATTGAGAATTCAGTTAGTTGGTAGTAATCTAACTACATTACTAATCCATGCCCCAGGGATATTCTCATTAATTTACAAAAGTGAGTTGAAACAGATTACATTATTAATTAAATATAAAGCAGAATAAGTTGTAAAATAGACATCAGCAATCACTTGGAAGAAATTGATGATTGAACTTGACATTGAATAAAGATCCTGAGTATCTGACAAAGAATATGAATTTAGCTTTAAGATATCCCAAGCCTATCTTGAGAATAAAAGTATTTCATTATGCTAAGTGCTGCAAAAACATATGTGGGTACTGGGGTGCCTGGATGGCTCATTCGTTAAGCGTCTGCCTTCGGCTCAGGTCATGATCCCAGAGTTCTGGGATTGAGCCCCGCATCGGGCTCCCTGCTCGGCAGGAAGCCTGCTTCTCCCGCTACCATTCCCTCTGCTTCTGTTCCCTCTCTCGCTGTGTTTCTCTCTATCAAATAAATAAAATCTTTAAAAAAAAATGCAGATACTTATATGATGCATATTTATTCTCCAAAAGGCTGTTTTTATTTTAAACTTATTTTTTATATATTTTTTAAATATCTTATTTATTTATATGACAGAGAGAGAGAGATAGCAAGCATGAGCAGGGGCGAGGCAAGTAGAGGGAAAGGGAGAAGCAGACTCCCCACTGAGCAGAGAGCCTGACACAGGGCTTGATGCCAGCACCGTGGGATCATGACCTGAGCTGAAGGCAGATGCTTAACCACTGAGCCATCCAGACACCCCTAAACTTATTTTTGATATCAATAATAATGCATGTCAGTTGGATATTTCTTAAACCAAAATGGCAATAAATGCCAGGCTTCACACATATTGTTAATGTCTGCTGATTTCTAATAGCCAAATAATATAAGGAATGAATTAAAAGGATCAACAGAGATAAATAATACATCCACCTTGGATTTGCTTTTCCTTCTATTAATTCAAATGAGCCCTTAAAAAGAACAAAACTGCAGCAAATTCATGGATTAATTATTTAAGGAATGTTTGAATGATTTGTTCTATTGATTAATAAAGAATCATAAAAAAAAATCTGTGTAACAATAGTTTAGAGGGAATTCTCTGAGAAAGTTTAAAAGTATGAAATGAATGTTGATCTGAATGAAAAAGAAGAATGCATTCTAAATATACACTGAAAAATAAAAAGTGGTAAATGGAATAAAAATATATTAAATTAAATTTTCTCTGATTATATAGGAGGTGTTTCAAGAATACTTGGATAGACAAACATTAAAAAAATTATTAATATAATTCTTCAAATAAATAACAAAGAAAATAATGTCATTCCAACAAATGTAAAATAAAAGCTTTTATGTACAATTAAATATATACACATACACATACACATATAGGTGTGTATTATAATAGGAAGCAAATATTTCTTTTATGTGTTTCAAAAAATATTTACTATAATCATATGTAATCATTAAAATGTAAAAAATCTCCACTACATTCAGAGAAAAGGACAAGATTTCCCACTTTCAGTGAAGGAAAGTATGTTAGAAGTATAAATATTAAAAGAAGAAGAAAAGGAGAAAAGGAGCAAGTGAGGGAGGAGTAGGAGACCTAAATATCATTGAGACCCAGGAGTTCAGCTAGATAGTTATGAAACCATTCTGAACACCTACAAACTCAATAGGAGATCAAAGAAAAGAAGAGCAGCAATTGTAGGAACAGAAAAGCGACCACTTTCTGGAAGCCAGGACATGTGGAGAAGTGAATCTGAGGTGATGCACAAGAAGATAGACCACAGGGGGAGGGCCCAGCTCCTGGCAAGCAATAAAGCAGTGGAGCACAAAATCAGAACTTTTAAAAGTCTGCTCCACTGAGGGATATCACTTCAGAGGCTAAGCAAGGGGTGGAGCACTTGCAGGGGCAATGTGGTCTCAGGACCCACAGGAACACAAAAGGACCAGGAGTGTCTGAGTGTGGCAGAACTTCCAGGTATCAGAGCAGGGAAGCAGGCTGCAGAGACGGAGCCAAGCAGTGGGCTCTCCACTTGGGGTTACCTTAAACCATGATCTGTGGCACAATCTGTCCACTGATCATTGGGCAGAGACCCAACAAGCAGCAGATCCAAGGAGACTCACCTTTCTTCTCCAAGATGAAAAGCTCTGGAGACTCCACACAGGGCCATGCATCAGAAATAGAAATGAGCTTGGTCATGGGCTGGGTGAGCTCGGAGAGTGTCTGGAGACCAGGGAGAAGAGAGTGATTGACTGCTTTTCTCTCAGGACTCACTGAGAAATGGGGACCTGAGCTCTTGGCTTCTATGGGGCCGGAGATTAGGAGGCCACCATTTTCATTCTTGTCCTCCAAAGCTATATGGAAAATGTTCAGGGAACAAAAGCTACCGAGAGCAAAACTGAGCAGATTACTTAACCTGGCACTTGACAAAGGTGGTGCAATTCTGCCTCGGGCAAAGACATTTGAAAGTCATTTCAACAGGCTCTTCCCTCAGAAGATCAACAAGAACAGCCAGCCAAGAACAAGTTAGTGATCAATGAGAACTGCAAAACTTCAGAGCTACAAGAATACAGCACATAGAGTTCATGACTTTTCCCCATAATTTTTTAGTCTTTCAATATTAAGTTTTTTAAATTTTATTTTTTTCTTATTCTATTTTTAAATTTTTCCTCTTTCCTATTTTAACGTTTTTTAAACTATTTTATCTTATCAATACCTCTTTAAAAATCGTTTTAAACTTTCATTGTTATAGTCATATTCTATCCCTTCATTGTAATTAGCCTTATTTTTTGTATATATATGTTTTTCTTTCTATAAAAACTTGGGATACAGTTTCTTCTAACAGACCAAAATATACCCTAAATCTAGTCCATGGCTTTGTTCTGGTCTCCAGCCTGATCACATTTTTCCTCTTTTTTTTTCTTTTTTCAACCAACTTCTTATCAATTCCTTTTTTAGAATCTTTTTTAATTTTCATCTTTACAGTCATATTCCATCCTTTCATCATATTTACCCTTATTTTTGTATATATATAAATTTTTCTTTCTTTAAAATTTTGGGAGGAAGTTTCTTCTAATATACCAAAATACAACCAGAATCAAGTGTGTTGCTCTGTTCTATTCACCAGCCTGATCAAATTCTTTTTTTTTTTTT
>CM053603.1:52214047-52244475 GCA_028646535.1 Procyon lotor
CAAGGATATTCAAATCAAAACCATACTGAAATACCACCTTACACCAATTAAAATGGCCAAAATCAACAAGACAGTCATTAAATTCAATTTTTTTATTTTATTATTTTTTAAAAATTTTTTTAGTGTTCCAAGATTCATTGTTCATGTACCACACCCAGTGCTCCATTCAATATGTTCCCTCCTCAATACCCACCACCAGGCTCGCCCAACCCCTACCATCGCCTCTAAAACCCTCAGTTTGTTGTTCAGAGTCCACAATCTCTCATGGTTCATCTCCCCCTCTGATTTCCCCCCATTCCCCTTTCCCTTCCTTCTCACAATGCCCTCCATGTTTTTCCTTATGTTCCACATGCGAGACCATAAGATAATTGGCTAACTCCACTTGACTTACAAGGGACAACAGTCCTGTCCATGTTGATACAAAAGTTGGATATTCGTCCTTTCTAATGGAGACATAATATTCCATTTTATATATGTACCATATCTTCTTTATCCATTCATCTGTTGAAGGACACATATTGCATGGAGCACTGGGTGTGGTGCATGAACAATTAATCTTGGAACACTAAAAAAAATAAACATATTTGGGAGAAAAAATAAATTAAAAAATAATAATAATCCTTTCCTCTTGAATGTGGTTGCAACCTGCAACTCTCTTCAATCAAATATAATATCACTAAGGTGATGGGAATCGTACTGCAGGGATTAAGTTATTTGCTTTAGACTTTGTCTTAGCAGACTGGAGTAGAGGCTGTCCTAGTAGCCTAGAAGTAGCTGCAGTACTATCAGAGGGTTAAGGGAGAGCCTGTGAGAAGGACACATGGCAAGGGCCTATGGGTAGCTCTAGAAGGTGAGAATAGCTCCCACTTACAGCCAGCAAGAAGAGGGGGACCTCAGTCCTGCAATATAACAAGAGACCACATTCCACCAACAACCACGTGAGGCTGGGGAAGACTTCAAAGAGCCCAAAAGAAACGCACTGGCTGACATCTGGATTGCAGGCTTGTGAGACTCTGAGCAGAGGACCCAGCTTAGCTGGTCAGATTTGAGCCCACAGAAACTGTGAGATAATAAATGTGTCTTACTTTAAGTCCCTAAGCTTATGATAATTTATTACACAGCAACAGAAAAATAATACAATTGTTTTAGTGGATTGAAAAACTGCCATACTTTCCATCATGTTAAATTATATGGGGAACCTGGGGATATAGATGAAGAAGCTACAAAGACATTTCCCCCAGGATTAAAATAATTGAATGTGAAGACTTCTACACTCTAGATTAGATTTTTAGTTTTAAAGAACCTTCTCTTTTATAAGCAAATGACCTCAAGGGCCTCATTTGGAAGGAAGAAGCACATGATCCAGTTCAAAGCTATAAAGAATCAGCTGGCTGAGATATTTGTGATAATGATGTTGATGACAATGGAGATTTAACTGTGCTTGTTTTTTTCCTCCCTTTGCTTGTTTTGATTTTTAATATTTTTCCAGTGCTGTGGTTATAAAGTTTCATAAGTTTTTAATTATTTCCTCTACTCTATTTTCCCCATAAGCCCTGTAATTTTTAGTGTGCTCTCTTGCCGAGGATTTTCTGGACACACACACACACAAACACACACACACACACATATAGATACAGATACAGAAACACTCACACTTGCATATATGGCATTACAGCAGAAATACATATATTCTGAGCATCTCCATCCCTACAACAAAGTCACAAATGACATCACAAGCCTGGAGACAATGGTACCTTCTCCTTTGGACCTTCTCTCCAAGAGACACTGAGTCTACTAGAGAATTAATATATTGTGCATCCTGTCCTAAGGCCCATCGCAAATATAGATTAAGTGTGAATCCAGTAGAAGTTAAGGGATATGCTCAGTGCTTGACTCTGTAATAATCCTCTTGACATATATTGCAACATTGTTCTTGGTGTTAGTAAAGGAACCATATTTGCATACAAACACTCATTTTATAAGTTAAGGTTAATGATTTTTTTTAAGAAACCTTATACCTGAATCATTAAAGCTTCTCTGTATTTCCAACTAGATTCATTTCATTATTTATTGCCTGTTTCCTGGAGTGAAAACAATAACTATTGTTTTTTTTAAATAGAGAAACAAGAGACATGCCATAGGACAGAACTGGGGTTAACAAGCCTTGACTCATGGGTCAAATCCTGCCCATTCCCTGTTTTTGTAAATAAAGTTTTGTAAATGAAGTTTCAGTGGAACACAACCATATCCATTCATTATATATTGCCTATGACTTCCTCGGGAGAGCTGAGTATATGTGGCAGGTACTATAGCCAATAGAGCCAAAACATTTACTATTAGTCCCTTTAACTAAAAAGTTGCCAACCCCTGAGAGAGATTGACCATCTAAGGCCTCTGAAAACTTTTCAAGTCTGTTTCTTTTGACTGATTTTTATTCCCAAGTAAGGCATCAAGTGGGCACTTGTATCAGTAACTCCTATCACCCTAGAGGTATTTTAAGAAACAGTAAATTTGCTACTTTTTTCCTAACCAATAAGAAGAGGTTTTGAAAGATTAAATAAATGTTCTTATTTTGGGAAAAGAAACCAATTTTATGTTTGATTGGGAAAAAGAATTATAAAAATTTAGATTTTGTATCCACGTGTGTGTTGATTTTGCATGCTTTATATTGCATATTGGAATCTGTATGTCATATATGCACATATATACAAGCATCTCATAAAATATATGGCATAGTTGTCTCTCTTATTCCCTCCTAAAATAAATCAACCAGATACAAATAATCCTCAGGTTTTGGTTGGTTATTTTTTAACCTAAATAATGTTTTTTTACATTTGTATCCCTGTAGAGGTACCTCCACCCACCCACAACCAAATGCATAAATTGAAAGAAGTTAGCCACCTTTTCTCTGAGCAATTTAAAGTAAATTCTGTTGAAAGATATTAGGTGAGAAAGGTTAATGCTAAAATAATGCAGGCACATGGTGGCTAATACAATTGAAATGATGAATGATCACTTGAATTTTGTCTCCAGTGGAGATGCAGGGTGCTGATGAGCTCAATGTGTGGTGCTACTGTCTCCTATTTGTCATAATTACGGAATAGATTTCAGGTCATTTACCTAGAAAGAGTGTCTGGAGTTTATTGTTTAAATGGAAACCTTTCTTTGCCTGGAAATCATCCTGTGATCTTTTATCATCTGAGATAGATGAACACTCATTCCTGACAAATTGAATGAAACTGTTATTAGTTGGGAAATTGTATGTTCTGGAAAGTTTCATACTTGTTCTCGTGCTGTTAAATACTGTGTGGCTGGCTATTTTCTCTCTCTTGTCTCTGTAAATGTGAGGAGATGTATGCATGCTAGAAAATGCAGTACTGGGTTTAAATGTTTCCCATTGTCTTCTGTCTGTAGGTCTAGTCTTCAGTCATCAGAGAAAAACAAACGAACCAACTTCCCCTAGCTGGTGTCTAAGTATTCTCTCAGTCTAAGAACAGTGGAATCTGAAGAAGATTTTTACAAAAGTATAAATACTCTCTTGAAAAGTATCAATCCTTTCTCACACATCTGAGTTTTATTAATAGATATCTTTTCCAAGACACAATATATTTAAGGACAAATCTAAAACAGAAATACAAGCAAATTAAAACATCCCTACTTCCTCTCCATCTTAATTACGAATAGATGCCCTTGCTTATATTTTATTGAAAGGATAGAAACAATCAAAGGAATATACCCACAAGTCCCCACCATATAAACTCAGCCACTTCTATTTGGGTCCACATGCTCCACCTTCTCTTCCATTACCAAGAGGAGTATCCATGTTCCTACTGAAGGCCAGTTCATCTATGTGCACTATATCTGACAATATGATTTTCTTCATTATTAGATAACTCCTATCAGCATTAAAACCAGTTCTTATTTCTTCATTTGAACAAATCTTCAAACATGCAAACACAAACCCCTCTTGGCTTACTTCACCCTCAGTATGGCATCATTTCTCTCCTTACCCTTACAACTTATTCCTTGAAAGAAATCATGACTATCTTCCATTTCTCTTTTTCCATTCTCTTTCAAAGTCACTTCAATCAGGTTTGCATCTTCAATTGTATTGAAATTTATTCTATTAAGGCAAAGCCACAAACGAACACCATTTTGCTAGATTAAATAGTAAATATTTGGTTCTAATGCTTATTCACCTAGCAAAAGCATTTGCTCAGAATATGCCCCTTCTCCCACTCATAGCATGAAGTTACCATTACTCTGATACAAAGGACACTAAGAGAAGAAAACTACCAATTAATATCTCTTATGAACATTGACACAAAAATTCTTAACAAAATAGCAATGTATTGAATTCAGAAGCATATTAAATAGATGGTACATCATGACTAAGTGGTATTTATTCCTGAAATGCAAGGATGGTTCAACATATAAAAATAAATCTACAGAATACACTACATTGATAAAACAGAGGGGAAAAATGATCATCTTAATTGATGCAGAAAAATCATTTGACAAAATTCAACATCTTTTATGATAGTAGTACATAGAATAAAAGGAACTAAGAATAGAAGGAAACTACCTCAACAAAATAAATGCTACATGAGAAAAATGCACAAAGAATGTCATATTCAATGGCAAAAGACTGATGGCTTTTCTTTTAATATCGAGAACAAGGAAAGTGTGGCTGTTTTCACCACTTTTATTCAACACCATACTGGAAGTACTAGCTGGAACAATTAGGCAAGGAAAAAAAAAAAACCCACAAAGCATCCAAATCATATAGAAAAAGTTTTTTTGGGACACCTGGGTGGCTCAGTCTGTTGGGCATCTGCCTTCTGCTCGGGTTGTGATCCCAGAGTCCCAGGATTGAGTCCCACATCAGGTCCTTGCTCGGTGGGGAGCCTGCTTCTCCCTCTGCCTGCTGCTCACCCTGCTTGTGCTCTCTCACTCACTCACTCTCTCTCTCTCTCTATGACAAATAATAAAATCTTTTTTTACAAATAATAAAATCTTTAAAAGGAAAAAGGTTTTTTATTCACAAATATGATCTTATACATAGAAAAACCTAAATACTGCACAAAAATTCATTAAAATAAACAAATTAATCAAAATGCAAAATAAAAAGTCAACACAAAAAAATCAGTTGCATTTCTATATACTAACAATCTGAAAAGGAAATGTAAAAGCCATGTCATTCACAGTCGCATCAAAAGAATAACACACCAGGAATTAACTTAATCAAGAAAGTGAAAGACTTATTTAATGGAAACTATCAAAAATTACTGGAAAAATTTTAAGACATAAACTACTGGAAAGATATATCATGTTCATGGATTGGAAGTCCACATGGAATCACAAGGGACTCCAGAACACTGAAACAATCTTGAAAAAGAAAAACAACACTGGAGGACTCAGACTTCTAGATTTCAAAACTGATTACAGAGTTTTAGTAAAGAACCATATGATATTGGCATAAAGACAGACATATAGATCAATGGACTAGAATAAAAAGCCCAGAAATAAATGCTAATAAATATGGTTAAATAATTTTCAGCAAGGGGACCAAAGCCATTCAGTGGTGGATGGATAGTCTTTTCAACAAATGGTGCTAGTAAAACTGGATCTCCACATGCAAAAGAATAAACATAGACACTTACCTAACACTCCATAAAAAAATTAACTCAAAATAGATCAAAGACCTAAACACAGGGTGTAAAACTAATAACCTCTTAAAAGAAAACATAGGGAAAAGCTTCACAACATCAGATTTGGCAATAATTTCTTAGTTATAACACCAAAGGCACAGTCAATAAAAGAAAATGAAAAAAAAAAAAACTGGGCTTGGGGTGCCTGGATGGCTCAGTGGGTTAAAGACTCTGCCTTTGGCTCAGGTCATGATCTCAGGGTCCTGAGATCGAGCCCCGCATCGGGCTCTCTGCTCAGCAGGGAGCCTGCTTCCCCCCTCTCTCTGCCTGCCTCTCTGCCTACTTGTCACTCTCTCTCTCTGTCAAATAAATAAATAAAATCTTAAAATAAAAAAAGCTTAGCTTCATTAATTTTTTAAAATTGTGCCTCAGAATACAGTATCAACAAAGTAAAAAGGCAACGTACAAGATGGAAGAAAAATTGTGTATCTGATTAGGATTAATATCCTGCACATACAGGGAACTCATAAAACTCAATAACAAAAAAAATTAAGAAATGACCAAAGAACTTGAATAGACATATTTTCAAAGAAGATACACAAATCACCAATAATCACATGAAAAACATTCAAGATTACTAATCATTAGGGAATGCCAATCAAAGCTACTACAGTCAATGAGATACCACTCCACACCTATATGGGTAGCTACTGTCAAAAAAAGAAAGAAACACACGCACACACACAGAAAATGACAAGTGTTGATGAGAATGTGGAGAAACAGAAACCATTGTGCACTATTGGCAAGAATATAAAATGGTATAGCCTCTGTGGAAATCGAAATGGTGCTCCTCAAAAAAATTAAAGATAGATGGATGAGCATAGTGATGGGTATTAAGGAGGGTATCCATTATATGGAGCACTGGGTGTTACATGCAAACAGTGAAATCATGAAACACTATATGAAAAATTAATGATGTACTGTATGGTGACTAACATAACACAATAAAAAACATAAAAATAAAAGAAATAAAGATAGAATTACTGTATGACTCAGCACTTCTACTTCTAGATGAATACCCAAAAGGATTGAAAATAGGGTCTTGAAGAGATATTTGTACACCCACGTTCATAGCAGCATTATTCACAATAGCTAATATGTGGAAGCAACTCAAGTGTTCCTTGACAGATGAATGGATAAACAAAAGGGGTCTATACATGCAATGGAGTATTATTCAACCTCAAAAAAGGAAGGAAATTACTGACATATGCTACAACATCGATAAACTTTGAGCATATTATAAAGTAAGCTAATCATAAAAATATTTATTCTATAGCTTTACTTCTATGATATACTTAAAGCAGCCAAATTCATAAAGCAGAATGGCAGTTGCCAGTAGCTGAGAGAAGGGGAAAATTGCCATTATCTAATTGGTATAGAGATTCAGTTTTTCTAGATAAGAAGGGTTCTGGAAATGGATAATGGTGGCAGTTACAGAATAATACGAATATAGTTAATACAATTGACTGTACACTTAAAAATGGTTAAGATTATCAATTTTATTAATCTTTGTATAATTTCCTAGAGTAAATATATTCTTAAATTAGCATCTCCTTTATTTTCCCCCAAATATGTTTATTTTATTTTTTCAGAGTTACAAGATTTATTGTTCATGCACCACACCCAGTGCTCCATGCAATACATGCCCTCCTCAATACTCACCACCAGTCTCACCCAACCCCCCACCCCACCCCTCCTAAACCCTCAGTTTGTTAGCATCTCCTTTAATTCCAATCTCAGTTTTACAGGAATAAAATATGAATTGAGAGATATCAGTTGAATTCTTTCTGATGTCCATGGACCAAACATGACTTAACTGATGCTCAGAAGATAGACATGTCCTTACCAATTATTCAGACAAGTCAATGAAAAACAAAACAAAACACTAAACAAACATCAAGTAAACAGTCATGGTCCAAATAAAGTGTCCCAAATCATAGTTTATCTTTTTCATTGTTAATGAATAAACACTGGTTTTGTTTGTACTAATATCAGAATATATCAACCCATGTTCTTTTGCTGGTTAATGCCTGCTTTGGTTTTGCATCTTCTCTCTTCCAAAATGCTATAACTATTAGATTTCTTTCCCTAGAATTCTACCTAGGGGCTGTCACTTCCTCTAGCCAACTATAATCCTCCAATCACGACTTCCCTAAGAAGAGACATTTTCTTTCAGTCTGTATCTGTGTTATTTTTTAAGAAAAATGAAAAACTGTAGGCATTTTTTTTTTAATTCTTATGAGCAACATGAAAAGATTTAGAGACTGGTAACTAAGCAACTGAAACAAAAATCTAAATAATGTCATCTTGTTAGTAAGATTTTTTTTTTTTTTAAAGATTTTATTTATTTATTTGAGAGAGAGAAACTGAGAGGATGAGAGGAGCGAAGGTCAGAGAGAGAAGCAGACTCCCCGTGGAGCTGGGAGCCCGATGTGGGACTCGATCCCGGGACTCCAGGATCATGACCTGGGCCGAAGGCAGTTGCTTAACCAACTGAGCCACCCAGGCGCCCCTTGTTAGTAAGATTTGAGAACACACTGAGCTCCCCTACTGCCTCACTAATGGTCATTAATGCTAGGTGGTGACATATCTTCTAATATAGCCTTCATTAGAGTTATTTGGACATTTGTGCAGCCATCCTGAATTCTTTGATAAACCAACAGTTCCAAGTATGCAAATTGTGCAGTACAGATAGTAACTTTTACAAAATACACACTAGACAGAAAACAGAGTGTCAATATCAAAGTAGTTTCCCCAAGTACTTATAGTGGGCAATTTGAAGAAATTGGTAATGAAAGACAATTGACTCCTGTACTTTTCATGGAAGGAAATGTTCTTGCAAGTTATGCATTTTGCCCCAATATTTGGGCAATATGTAAGCACATTAACATGTATTGACCATTTACTGTCTACAGGTATTATGACTTGTTTTGTTACAGTTATATGTTATTTTAATGTATTTTAGAAAACCGGAACTAGGACATTATGACTTGTGTGTTCACATATATTATCTTATTTAATTGTAAGATCATTTCTGTATTATTATTCCAATTTATGTATGAGAAAGAAGAGTGCCTAGTGAGAGAAAAAGCTGGTATTAAATTTACTTCTGTTTGATTGAAAAGATAATACAATTTCAACTGGTATATATTAGTTCATTCATCAAATATTTATTGACCTTCTTCTTGGTGCAGTAGTTTTTGGTACAGCTATTTGAAATACAGTGTCTCTCATGGATAAGCTTGCTTTCTCATTGGATAGCTACAATAAAAATTCATGCAAGCATAATACAGGGAGGTGTATGATAAATATGATGAGAGCTATATAAATTAATGCAGTAGAAGCACAAAAGACCAAGGCTCTGCATCTATCTGATCAGTCCAGTATGACAAATTTTAGCATTATAGAACCCCTATAAGGGGTTTAAGGCTTTAAACATTAAAACAAAACAAAACAACAAAACAAAACAAAACAGAAAACAGTGAGGAAGAGTGTAAGCACAGCCCACTGCTTTTACTTCCTCTCTCTTCCAATATGCACCAAAATATTATTTAGATGCTGCCAACCCCTCCAACTAATCAATCCCCTTCTTTAGCTCATATATGAATATCTAAATAAATACACAGTTTTGGACGGCATGATAAGAATGTGTCTTTGGAAAGACACAATGTGTGTGTCTTTCCAAGTGGCATCAGAAGAGGAATTCAGCTTTTCAGAAGCAAGATAATAGAAGAACAGATATTGGCCAGACTGTGGTCATTAATGCTGATGGAAGCTAAGTTAGAATTCAGTGTGAAAACCCAATAAGCCTAGTAACTGTACTTCATAACTAGAACCCTAAATAAGAGCAGGTTAGTTGTCAGCTCATTGCAAAAAAAGGGTGGTTGATCTGAGTCTCCAAGATGGGTTTATTTGTGTTTTTATCAGTAAAATAATTCATATTACCTACCTATACTGAAATAGGCACAGATAAGAGAATAGGAAGGCTCTAGGCACAGGAAGAAATTTCAGGAACTGAAAATAATTATTCTTCCCTAAAAATATATAGCAAACTGGTATAGGCCTTCATTTAGGAGGGAAAAAAAAAAAGAAAACTAAGTGAAAACTTATAAAGTTTATAAAGTTACTGCCTGAGCAGTAACAAAAACTAATATTTACTGAGTCCTGCCAAGTGGTTTATACATATGAATTCACTTGATTTTTCAGCCATTGTATGAAATTTTATTATCCCAATTGTCTAGATTAAGTTTTTTATGTAATCTCATCCACCAATAAATGGCAGAACTAAGATACAAGATCAGGTGGTCAATCTCAGCTTCTGCCTCCTGAAAGTCATACCTCATGACATCTCAAGTAAGGGATACAACACTCTGATAAATACAAATAAATTTATCAAAGTATGCCTCTTAAGTACAGGTGGAAATGTCAAAGGAAAAATAGAAACCAAGATAATCTGAAATTTCAAGATGGATGACTTCAGTCATTTTATTACCATTAACAATAGAGATACTGGGGAAAGGTAAGGGGAAGAAGAGAAGTCCTGTTTAGGACTTTACTTTTGATCTGAACTGTCAGGGAGATATCTAGGAGGAACCACTGCAATGTGAAACTGGAGATTAAGATGCAGTGAGGTTTGGAGTTATGGTTTCTGGAAGGAAAAGCCAGTCAGAATTTGTTATGTATCATTTTGTTATCAGAAGTACGGAGTCATCTCAAGGAATTTAGGCGTCATGTAGATAGTAGAAACAATAGCAA
Organism: Procyon lotor; assembly: GCA_028646535.1. Classification (NCBI taxonomy): domain Eukaryota; kingdom Metazoa; phylum Chordata; class Mammalia; order Carnivora; family Procyonidae; genus Procyon; species Procyon lotor. The sequence goes on from CM053603.1 coordinate 52,224,514, forward strand.
CCAGACGTATAGAAGGAACTTGTTTGGTGATAGTTTAAGAGAGGAAAAGAAAAGTAGAGACAGGGTCTAGGAAACTCGCATGTTGCAAGGGAGGGAGGGGAAAAAATGTCTAAGAAGAAGACAGTAAAGTTAGGGACAGAGAAAGATAAGATCCAGACAGAGAAGTCTAAGAAATAAATATTTTCTTTTTTTTTTTAAAGATTTTATTTATTTATTTGACACAGAGAGAGATCACGAGTAGGCAGAGGCAGGCAGAGAGGAGGAAGCAGATTCCCTGTTGAGCAGAGAGCCCGATGCGGGGCTCGATCCCAGGACCCTGAGATCATGACCTGGACCAAAGCAGAGGCTCTAACCCACTGAGCCATCCGGGTGCCCCTAAAAAATAAATATTTTCAAAGAAAGACATGTGTTAATCATGTAAGATCTTGTTGAGTTGCTGAGAAGGATAGAACATTTGATTTAGTGATCATCCAGCTCTGGATGCCTTTACCAAGAAGTTCAGACTGAAAGGAAAGTTTGAACTCAAAATTCGAGCCCAGGGGTACACATGTGAAGAATTATACTTCCAAATGTTTGAAAATGAAAGAAAAATGTGACAACAGACAGGAACTAAGAAAGTATCACTAACAAGGAGAGATATGTATTTTTTTTTAATGGACAGTCTTGTAAGATAGTTAGGAAAGAGCCAGAAGAAAAGAGAGAAACTGTATCTGATGGAACAAGATTCCAAAGAAGCAAAAGTGGAAAGAACAAAATGATACAAGTAGTGACTTGAGTTTCTTCTGATTCCCTTCCAGGTTTCCTCAGTCCCACTTCCCATAAATATTTCTTGCCTTCCAAAGGCTCCCTGATGCTCAGCCCACATTTCTGGTTTTTTTGGAGCTGATCTCTAATGTCTCACTTTGGCCTAATTTCATGTAAGAGTAATACAAACTTGAGAAGCAGGTGTTTATAGCCTCAAATCATAACTCTGATACTCACCTTATCTCTGATATTAAGTCCTCCTGACCTCAATTTCCCCATTTATTTTTAATCTTATTTAATTTAAATTCAATTAATTAACATATAGCATATCATTAGTTTCAGATGTAGAGTTCAGTTATTCATCAATTGCTTATAACACCCAGTTCTCAATTTACCCATTTAGAAAATGGTTATTGGCATACTAATTTTATAGAATTGTGAAAATATAACAAGATAAAGCTAACTAACATCTGAAAACAACTAGATATTTTTTTAAAATGCCAATTTCCCCTTCATTTTGAGTTTTATACTATTTAGTACAGGGAAATCTACAATGGTAAGTCCTTCTGCAGTGAGAATTATATAGCAGGAGAGACAAGGAAAAAGATAAAAATGAGAATGCATGCTCAATATCTCTTTACAAAGATAGTAACAATAAGGCTATCAGATGAGAATGAGGGCAGAAAGGGTGAGAATGAAAATTTTCTCAGGCCAGAAAAATTGTAGAAGAACACTTGGGAAAATGCTTCGTGTGTGCAGCAAGTAAAATAATTTTACTTTATTTACTTTTAAATATTATTTAAATATTATTTTACTTTAGCAAGTAAAATAATTTTTAGTAAAATCTTAAATACATATAAGCTGGCTTAGTAGAAATATTCCAGGCCTTGAAGTTAGAAGTATCTCAATTTTCAAAGCCTCATTCACTCACTTCTTTAGCCAACATATTTTGAGCTCCACATAAGTATCATACACTGTGTTAGGCAACAGAGACATAGACAGAAAATAGACTATGACTATTCCCAAGGATTTTATATCCTAATGGAAGAGATAGCTATAACCAAATCATTACTGGGTTATAAAAAATCTGGGGGAATATGGAATCACCATCCCACCATCAGATCTTCAAGAAGAAATGCTTATGGTGAATGAAGATGAAATAGATTCTCAAGTGAAGAGAAAGTAGGAGAGCATTGTTTGCCAGCATATAGGCTCTGTAAGAGATACTATAGAAAGTTCTTTAGGCTTAAGAGAAATAATACTAAAGGGAAGCCTACATCTTCAAGAATAAGAGCAATAGAAATGGCAAATATCTGGGTAAATATAAAATACTTTTTTCTTACCTTCTTTAATATAGGTATGACCATTTAGAGCAAAATTTGCCTGCTTTGTGTTTCAATATATGTAGATATAATGTATATGGAAAACTTTAACATGAATTACACTGGGGATGGTCAAAGGGACTGATGTAGTCCTACAAAAGGGTGCTACATTCTGAAGAGGTTAACTCTAAATAGATTTTGAAAAGTTATGCATAGTTCAATTTCCAGAACAGGCATGACAATAACACATAACAATAATACAAAAAGATAAAGCCAGGATACCAGCAGATAATTAAAATGGAATACTGAAAAATACTTTAAAAATCTAGACAATCAGGAGCACCTGGGTGGCTCAGTTGTTAAGCAAGTGCCTTCAGCTCAGGTCATGATCCCAGCGTACTGGGATCCAGCCCCACATAGGGCTCTCTGCTTGGCTGGAAGTCTGCTTCTTCCTCTCACACTCCCCCTGCTTGTGTTTTTTCTCTCTCTCTCTCTCTCTCTCTCTCTCAATACCTCTGTCAAATAAATACATAAAATCTTAAAAAAAAAAAAAAAGTCTAGACAATCAGATCAGAAAAGTATATGGGCCTGGAACATAGTTAAATGTTATGTTAGATGCTATAGTTTAAATACTGGAGTATACCAAAGATAGGGAGACACAATCCTAGCCCTAAAGGGAGTCATGATCCAGGAAAGAATATAAGTATTTTAGACCAATACACGTATATATTAACTTCGGAAACATGACTGTTTCTGGCTAGTGAGAGAAGGAGGGATAAAATTAGAGGATATATGTGTCCATGTGAAAAGATTTCTCAACAGCACAATTGTAATTTTTCATCAGATAATTCTTTGTTAAATGGGCAGTTTTGTGCCTTGTAGGATACTCAACATCATCTTTAGGCTCCACTCACTAGATATGACTATATACAGATACACACATATATAGGTATAATGATTACAGGTAAATCATCATTAAAATATAGTGTTAATATTAATATTAAAGTTAATATTAATATATATAAATGAACACTTGTTAAATCTAGTTAATGAGTGCTGACATGCATATTACAATATTTTCTATATGTTTGAAATATGTATCATTTTTTAAGCATTACAAATAATGAATGATAGTATAAAAAGAATGATTAATGGCACGGGAAAGTATAAGATTATGGTACTAAATTATTTGGAGGTCTTGAAAAGGATAGAATTTAAGGTCAGATTTGAAAGTTGAGTGAGAATTAATTGGACAAAAAAGGGTGTGAAAATTTTAGTTTTAAATTAATGTGGTATTCCTACTACAAATTGGTTCTACTTTTTCAAGATTCCCTTGAAAATTCTTGGCTTTTTGTATTCCACTTTGCATTTTAGAATTGATTTCTTAACTTCCAATAACGCTCTTCTGGGATGCTGATTGAGATTTGATTGAACCTATAGATCAATTTGAGGAGAGATGCATCATAACAATACTGAGTTGTCCAACATATTAACATGATATGACCATCTATTTATTTAGAGGTTCTTTAATTTTTCTTAATATGATTGTAGTTTTCAGAATAGAAGGCTTGTTCAACTCTCATTAGATCTATTCTTTTATTTGAGATATTTGATGTTACTGTAATGATATTTTTATGCAATTTATAATTAATTTTATAGCAAGCTGCGTGTAGGAAACCTGCTACACTTACTTATTAATTCTATAGTTCATTGATTCTTTTTTATTTTTATGTGTTCACAATAATGTTATCTGACAAAAATAACATATATTCTTTCCCAATTATTATATAGTTCATATTTTTTCTTGCCATATTGCACTAGCTTGGGCCTGTAGCATAATGATGTGGAAGTAATGTTAATAGATCTTCTGCTATTCTTCCCTATCTCTCTCCAGGAAAGCTTTTAACTGTGCACCTAAAAGGAACCAGACTGAGGGGGAAAGGAAGACCCTGAGAGGTAAAATTGCCAGGAGAGAGCAGTATTTCCAAAGCCAAGGAAGGAGTGATTTAAGGAGCTAAAGATGTATTTCTTAAGATCTGAAGAGATAACAACCAAAATAAGACTTGAAGAATTTGTTGTGATCAATTATTCTTTACTTGTCAAAGGCAAATAATAATAACTCCCTTAGAGATATGTTTTAGGAAGATCAAATAAGGAAAGGCAGGAGAAGACCTACACTATTTATTCATCTAGTCCTCAAAAAGTTTTAGTTTTATTTAGTTTCTCTCCATCTAAAATAAATGAAAATTTGTCATACCAACAGGGTCTTAGTCAACACAGAGATGATACGCTAACCATTGTTTACCAAATTGCTTACTGTTTTGTCAAACTAAACCTTGACTTATTCACTATACGTATTCTACAAAAGTGGTATGTTCCACATTCATTAGACACTTTCTGAATGATTTGCTGTTTGTTTAGGAAGAGCAACGATTCTTTTACAATGCAAATACTAATTTGAAAGTATCAGTCTGGAAATGTGGCCTTTCTTATGTTGACTAGTGATTTTACTCAGAATTTTTACAAATAGTTCACTTTCCTTTGTCAGTATAACAGTAACACGCTGGTCTATTGATCCTATGGCATGTTGGCTGTGTTAGTAAGTTAACACTTAAAAGAAATATTACCCAGAAGCCTGTATTTATAGAAATAGTAGATTACTATAATTGTCTTTTTAACAGCACTTTATACTTCACCATCTGCAAAGTAAAAATAACTTCACCATAAATAAAATTTTAAGAGATACTAAAAATAAAATGCTAGAAAATCACTGGGACCCCAAATTTAGGGGGTGGCTAAACAAACCATTAGATTCCAAACAACAGATAAACTGAAATATGGTTAAAAGAGTGATGACTTGAAATGAAATGTTTATTTAGCAGGCCTGGTGAATCTAAAAACAGAATGAGGAGGAAATTATCATCAAAGGACTTCCCATCTCTCTCAGATCTCATAGTTCTTTGTGACCTTCCCTCTCTGATTAGTTTTCTCTTTGTCTATAAGCGACTAATTTAGCTAAGAAACATCACTTCTCTATTTAGGAAACTAGTAAACTAAAGAAAAATGTCATTGATCCCTATATACAAAAATGATGTTAATTTAATAATTCAGATACCCAGTCCTCTGGATTAATTTAAAGCTGCTTCTTTCAAGCAGCTCAGGCCCACTTATGGGGGAAAGTCCCTTGAGAAGAGAGGACAAGTTTGACTGACTTTTTTGTGATTTTCCCTGCTTCCTCCAACTTCCTAACTCAGCTTCAGTTCTTGACCCTTCCATTGCTGAGCTAGGAAAGGAGACATATAAGAGCACATGTCTCCCTTCATGAGTCCCCTTTAAAATGCGAGTCTCGTATCCTCTTGAGGCACGGTTAGAGTTGAATCTGTTTCCCATGGGATGTTTTTACAGATTCTTGAGAGACTCCCTTGCCATGGTAATCGTACAATGTGTGGATTCTTTGCTTGTACACCTAGGACTCACCCTGCAGTCGACAGTTTCTTCTCCTCACCAGCTCTCTCTCCCTTGGGGTTCCATGGCCCACAGGATCTTATTTCTTTTTCTGTCTTTGATCTAGTCTTTTTTCCTCCACTTCTGCTCCTCAGGAAACTTGCACAGTCCTTCAAGTGAGCATTTCCCAAATCTCAGACCTCACCTCTGTTCCGCAGACTTCTGCAGCCGTCCTCTTATCCTCACATTACAGGGGTGTGGGTCTGACTCTGCAATGTCCCACCAGTTTCAACAAAAACATACCAAGCTCTCCAGGCAGATATCTGCAAACTCTCTTTCTGGGCTGAGTTAAGAGAGAAGTGCTCCCTACCCTGAAAAAGAGTAATCTCAATGGTTATCTGTATTCCTAGCCATTTTAAAATGTTACAGAAAACCATATAATCAAAATAAGAGCATTCTCAATTTAGAAAAGTAAAATTATTTTTCTAGTTGCTATAATTAAACTAAAAGTTAATTATTTTCATTAAGAAGTAGAAGGAGAAAGCAGAAGGTGAAGCAAACCCGAAAAATGGGATGAAGTAGGGAAAAAAAAAAGAAAGAAAAAGAGAAAGGAGGAGGCAGAGGAAAAAATAGGCACAGGCTAAAAAGGAGAAGAAAACCTATGGATTAAAAAAACAAAACAACAACAACAAAAAAAGATTTTACCGATTTAGGGTTTTAAAACCGATTAGTTAGATAAATATAGTTACCAACCACTTTATGAAATTTCCACTCTTTCCACTCATTTAAAATTAACTTTAAAAAAATTAACTTAAATTCTCACCTAAGCTTAAGCAGAAATTGTCTCCATGGAAACCATCTAAATGTGGCATAGCATGGAAGCACTAAACTAAGGATGCCTTAAAGAACACACAGATACACATGCTGCTTGGGAGAAATGAAAATCTTTTAAAATTCCATCTTCATAGCAAGAAGTTATTTTTGTAATTGTGAATGATTTATCATAAATATTTTAAGTGAAGGATTATAAATTATTTAAAAAATCCATTTGATGTTTTTCTAATGTGCTAATAAATTGAATATGACTCTCCAATCTGCCCTTAAAAAGATGTTTTATAAATGTATACCATAAAAAGTATACCATCAAGTATGGTGTTCACTAAAAATGAACTTGTTAATCAAATCTCCAAAGAGAATAATTTTCTTAGTTAGCAAATGCATAAAATAAAATATGCTGTCTTGCAAATATTTTCCTCCATCCTGAGGTTTACCTTTTACTCTCTGGGTGGTATCTTCTATGAACAGAAGTTATTGATTTATAGGTAGTCTAAAATACCATTTTTAGCTCTAGAGTGTTGGTTTCACCCAAAGTACCCAATTTCATTACAATGGATTTAAAGTGAGCTTTGATATCTGGCATAGCCAGTTAATATTTCTATTTTTTTAATAATAAATCATATCCTATGTTTCCCTTTTACTCTCCCATATTAATCTTTGCATTTGAGATAACACAATGGATCAGATTGCCACATAAGCTAATATGATCAGAAACCTTTCCCATTATCATGCTTGACTATTAATTCCAGGGATACCTGTACCTCAAGGTACAGGTAAATCAAGAAGAAATCTGGGACCTCTAATGCCATACAGATTCCTTCTCAGAATCAAGACACTGTGTGGTCCCAGAAAAACATAAAAGTTCTCTAAACAAGGTGTGCACTCTTGAGACGTCTCCATATTTACCCATATACATAGTTTATATGGAACCATATGCTATAGATCTAAATCACAGGTTCTTTACCAAAAGAAATCCTATATATACAGGTACCCTTAATATCCTACATATCCTGAAAAGAGAATTGCATAATAAAGACTGCTTTACCAGTAAATGACACTATCTTCTTTTCAAGTGAGTTTTTACTACAAAGTTTACAAAGACATTTGACCTGGTTACTTCTTTTTTTAATTCTTTCTTTCTTTCGCTGGGCATCCTTTAGTGAAAAGAGAATGAATTATAGATCTGCTGTTTAGTGACTTAACTTCAAAGACCATCTAATCTTGTCACATAAACAATTATTGTGAAAAGGTGACCAAATGATCAATCATTTATATAGTAACTAGGATTAAATCACCATTTTTAGGACAAAGAAAACATATCTCCCTCTATTTAAGTGTTAGTCTATGTCCCTAAATATTTTAACTATTTTCTCTATAAAATTCTTGAATATCTTTTGAAAAAAAATTCCTAAGCATTATGTACATATATAGTTGCTAATAAGAATTCTTTTTTTAATTTCTAATTAGATGTTGCAGGTGTTTAGGTATAAGTATATCTTATACACAAAGGCTATAATAAAATTTATTATAATTTTAATTATTTACCTGAAGGCATTCTAATCTGATAGACTAGATAGATATTCTATCATTCTAGTAATGATAATATTTTTGCTATCTCTGATAAGGGGTTAATACCCAAAATGCATAAAGAATTCATCACCAAAACAGAAACAATTCAATTAAAAAAATGGGCAGAGGACCTGAATAGACATATTTCCATAGAGACATACAGATGGCCAACAGACACATTAAAAGGGAAATGAAAATCAAAACCACAATGATATACCTGTCAGAATGGTAGTACTAGAAAGATAAGAATAAGTGTTGGGAAAGGTATGGAGAAAAGGGAATCCTCATAAACTGTTGGTGGGAAAAGGGACTCCTCATATAACAATGTAAATTGGTGAAACCACTATGGAAAACAGCGTGGAGATACCTCAAAAAACTAAAAATAGAAATGCGATATGATCAAGTAATTCCACTACTGGGTATTTGCCCAAAGAAAACAAAAACACTAATTTGAGAAGATATAGTGTTTTATTTAAAAAGATATCCCCATACCCAAAGTCATCTAAGTTTCCTCCTTTGTTATCTTCTAGTTTTGTAGTTTATAGTTCCAACATCCCTACCCTATCTGAGTCTGATTTTCATGTTTGTTCAGTCCCTTTAATGCACTTTTTGCCTTCTAGTACAATACGTGTTCTAATTTTTTATTGAAAAGCGGTCATGATGTACTCACTAAAAAGAATTGTGGTAAGTAGTAATGTAGTAGTGTGTGTGATGGGAGCCTTTTATATCCTATGATTAGGGCTGTCTTTAGGTGAACCTGTGCCTCTGGACTGTGAACTTCACCAGTTTTTCTCAATTATTTTCCTCCTGTTTAGATGAGAAGATGGTCTAGAGGGTATTTTGGATAGTTGGTATTTTCCTTTCCTCAAGATCTGATAAAACCTCAACAGGTTAGGCTCTGGTAAAATGCCTGTTAGTTCTCTTTTTCCTATGTCAACTTTTAAAAGTTGCTCACAATTTTTGTGGGTTTTGTGATCATTGTTAACTTAAAAGAGAACTGATATCTTTTTATGATTCTTAATATTTTTATCATGCTGTATGTTTCCTATTGTTTATGTTTTTACTCGTATCCCATGGTAGCATTTTAAGATTTTCTTTCTAGAAATCTTACGTATTTTTAATACAGTTTTTCCTGGTATTTCATATTTATTACTAGGTACTTTATTTTGTTGCAGTTGCCAAACGTGTTCTATCTTATATATCTGTTAAATATAAAACTCTAATACATATTAACTTTTTACTCAACAACCTTTTAAAACTTTCTATCATTTGTGAGTTTGTTGACTCCCATTAGAAAATATTTAAATCATCTAAAAATTGTGATCATGTTAAATATTCTTTTCCAATACTTACATGGACCTTTTCTTTCTTTTTTATATTTCTGTTGTATAAGACCTCTAGAATAGTTTTTTGGCCAGATTCTGACTTTATTAGAAATTAATCTAATATTTCCCAATAACCACATATATTCTTCATGCTAAGGTAATATTCATATTATGAATTTTATTAGGATATTTTATTAAGGGCAGTTATTGTCACTTCAAATGTCTTTTCAGGATATATATCTTCATGCAGTTTTTCTCCTTCAGCCCATTTATCTGGTATATTTTATTCATAGATTTCCTAATACTATTCTATCCTTGCATTTCTGGAAGGAAGTCCATGACTCTGGAAGAAAGTCATGGTATATTGTCCTTTAATTGTACTGTTGAATTATGCATTTTTTGTGATTTAAAATATATTCCTTGATGTATTTAGTTATGTCACCTTTCCCATTTCAAATATATTTATATACGGATATACTAACTTTTGCATTGCTTCAACTTTAAAAATTTTATGCAATGCAATACACACACAGGAATATACATAGTATATTAAATGTAAATTGGTATAGACACAGTAGAAAGCAGTATGGAGTTCCTCAAAAAATTAAAAATAAGAATGACCCAGTAATTCTACTCCTGGGTATTTACCCAGAGAAAATGAAAACACTAATTTGAAATATTTGAAAAGATACATGCATCCCAATGTTTATTACAGCTTTATTTACAATAGCCAAAATATGGAAGCACTGTAAGTGTCCATCCATAGAGAAATGGATAAAGAAGATATGTATATGTATACAATAGAGTATTATGTAGCCATAAAAGAGCATGAGACCACATCATTTATGAAAACACAGATGAGGTAGAAGATATTATGCTAAGTGAAATAAGTCAGACTGAGAAAGACAAATACCATATGATTTCCTTTATATGTAGAATCTAAAGAAATGAATAAACAAACAAAAGCAGAATCAGACTTATAAATACAGGGAACAAACTGGTATTTGCATGAGGGGTAGTTTGGAGGGTTGAGCAAAATGGATTAAGGGGAGTAGAAGATACAAGCTTTGAATTATGGAATAAATATGTCATGACAATAAAAGGCACAACATAGGGAAGGTAGTCAATAGTATTATAATAGTGATGTATGGTGACAGATGGTAGCTACACTTGTGAGCATAGCATAATGTATAGAGAAGTTGAATCACTATGCTGTACACTTGAAACTAATATAACATTGTGTGTCAACTATACTCAAAATTTTTTAAAAAATATATAATATATTTAATTCTACTTGTCAATTTTTAAAATAATTATATATGATAACTTTTTTAATTTAATGCTTTTGAAGAAGTAGTTTCTTGATTTATCAGTAGTGGAAATAAAGACTGGTCTTTTTATTAAATAGTGCCTCTTTTACTGTGGGTATTTGACAACTCCTGAGGCTGAATATCTTTATAAATTTTCTTAACAATAGCTACTTAATTGCATTAATATTAGAAACAACAGCAACATTTAGTTAGTGCTTTTCATTCAACAGGGTGATTATCACACAGATTTTCTAATTGAAAATGTAGCAACAATTCTGTGAAGCAGTTATTATTATTATCCTATTTTCCAGATGATAAAACTCAGTCACTGCAATGTTAAAAAAAAATTGCCTGTAGTTCCCCAGTTTTTATCAGTAAATCTGGGAATCTGAACAATCTTTTACCTTTAGTACCAGTTTTCTTGAATTATAAGGTAGCAAGAATGACATGATTACCTTCTATGTCCTTCAAAGTATGTCTTCCTACCTAGCCCTTAATTGGCCCAAATGATTTAGTTTTCTATTATTTCTCTTCTCCATCCTACTCACACCCTTTTTATATCTTTGACAGAAGACCCTGTAATAGTACATAATTATCCTTTGTACTGTATTTTAAAATGAGTGTGCTAGTTCATTGATGTTTCAGCAGGATTGATAGAGTAGAATTTAATTGTTATGGAATTTATTAAACATTTACATGGTTCTTATGTAACTTTTGATTTTTTAATATTCAGAATCTAAGCTACTTAGCATTAAAACATAAAGATAAAATCGTATTAGATTTTCAGAATATATTCTGAAATACATATATATTTCAGAATATAATATATTCAGAAAATATATTGATAGCTGTGATTATTGAAGCATTTAATGTAAAACAAATCTGATTATGTTATTGTCATTCAACAACTATAACTTGTTGTTGTTATAATTATTACTATATTTATTTCCAGTATTACCATCCAAAGTTTAAGGCTTTCTCTTAGCCATAAAAATTGCTTAGTAATAGTAATATAATGTTTTCTTGATCACTTAGCTGGTTCTATCTTCACAGATGTAAACATGCCAAAATTCAAAAGAAAAGGGATGGGGGGTAAATGATTGGTCAAAGTACAAAAGAAGGTACAAAAAGATGAAGTCAAGGACATACTGAGAGTTAATCCCTGAAACAGGGATGTAATGAAGAAATGTAACCATACTCAATTGGAAAGAGAATATGATGAACTAAAAAGGGCATTTGTAAGGATTAAGGAAATCATGTGTAAGGTCTGGAATATGAGAAAAGAAATTTAAAAAAATATTCTTAGTAAACATACACTGTTAATTTTTGGAAATTTGGTTTCTTTGTTTAAAATAAGATCTATTGTTCTAATGCTCCCTTTCCTCCAATAACCTGATATTCCATCATTATAGGGTATATGGAAGTGCTTTTTATTGATTCAATTTTCATTCTCTGAAAGAAGAAATGGGGTCATACAATCAATTCACATTGCCCTACTCTCTTCCTGCTGGTCTAAATTTCTTGGGTAAAGCAACCTTTGGAATGGGAGAAGATATTTGCAAATGACATATCTGATAAAGGTTATCCAAAATCTATAAAGAACATACCAAATTCAAAACCCCAAAAACAAATAATCCAGTCAAGAAATGGAGAGAAGACATGAATAGACATTTTTCAAAGGAGACATCCAGATGGCTAACAGACACATGAAAACATGCTCAATATCACTCACCATCATGGAAATACAAATCAAAACTGCAACGAAATACCACCTCACACCTGTCAGAATAGCTAAAAATCACCAACACCAGAAACAGCAGATGTTGGCAAGGATGCAGAGAAAGGGAACCTTCTTACACTTTTGGTAGGAATGCAAATTGGTGAAGCTACTCTGGAAAGCAGTATGTAGGTTCCTGAAAAAGTTAAAAATAGAACTACTATATGCCTCAGCAATTTCACTACTCAGTATTTACCCAATACAAAAATACAAATTTAAAGGGACACATGCACCCCAATGTTTATAGCAACATTATCAACAATAGACAAATTATGGAAAGATCCCAAATGGACATTTGGATAAAGATGTGATCTATCTATCTATCTATCTATCTATCTATCTATCTATCTATCTATCATCTATCTATCTATCTTTCTATCATGCACACATACACACAATGGAATATTACTCAACCATCAGAAAGAATGAAATCTTGCCATTTGCAATGATGTGGATGCAGTGAGAGTGTATTATGCTTAACAAAACAAGTCTGTCAGAGACAAATACTATATGATTTCACTCATATGTGGAATTTAAGAAATAAAAAAATAAAACAGACTAACACAAGGGAAACTAAAAAGAGAAAGAGCAAGAGGCAAATCATAAAAGAAACTCAACTATAGAGAACGAACTGAGGGTTACTGAAGAAGAGGTGGGTGGGGATGGACTATATAGATGATAGGTTTTGAGGAGGATACTTCTTGTGATGAGCCTTGGGTGTTATATGTTAAGTGTTAAATCACTAAATTCTATTCCTGAAACCAATATTACCTTAAATGTTAGATAACTAGAATTTAAGTAAAAGCCTGAAAAAAAATTAAATAAATTCCATCGATATGGATTTAATGGGGAAAAGACTTTCTGATTGGGCTCAGCTTCTCTCTATAAAAACTGAAGTGATGGTCCCCATGCTTCATATAAGATGATCAGTCTTGAGATGTTCAACCTAATACAGATGGAAAGTAACTAATATCAGGTGTCTTAGTGCTTCTAAAATCTGATTCTGCTCCTTCTTAAAATCTTGTCTGGCTTTTTCCTTAGGATAAAATACACATGTTAGGCCTAAGGTACCAAGACTATCTCTTCACTAACTTTACCCCACCACTCTTATATTACATCCTCTTTAATCACAGACTATGTCCTAATACATCTTTTTAAGCCTTTAAATATGTGAATTTACATGGCAGTGTTATCCATGTCAATACCTTACAGCCAGAGTGTCCTTCAGAAATACATCTACATTTGAAAAAGTCGGTTTTATTACTCCTTGCACAGATTAAACATATACCATAGGAATCATGTGACTTTGCATCAAATGGGTATCAGAACCTATTACAGGATTTAGATTTGGGTTGAGTGATTTAGTTGAGAATCTAAGGAAACTGGACTTTATTCTAGAATGGGTACTTTCAGAAAACACTGGCATTTCAGTGGTTGGATATCTCAATAAATCTTATCTATAGAGAAAGAAAATGAGGATCAAGTTTTACTTTGTAAAGAAGTAGTTAGTGGTCACTCATTTCAGAAGAAAGGAGATGTTTGATACTTTGTGGATGGCACATTGACCTTGTTTTTGCCTTGGTTTAAGTAAAATTATGAAGCGGCTCGCTTTATTTTATCTCATTGTGTGATAGTTAATTTTATACCTCACCTTGGCTAGGCCACAGAACTCGGACATGTGGTCAAGTGTGTTGAAGGTGTTGTTTAAATAAGATTAACATTTAAATCAATAGACTTTGAGTTAAGTAGATTACCCCCCATAATGTGGGAGGGTTTCATTCATTCAGTTGAAAAAACTTGCCCTCTCAAAAAGAAGGAATCTTGCTTGCCTAAAGGCTTTTAGCCTCAAACAGCAACATCAATTATTCTCTGGGTCTTTAACCTGCCAGCCTATTCTGCAAATTTTGGAGTGGCCAGCCTTTGTAATTGCATGAGTCAATTCTTTCCTTGTGGTTGTTTTTAAAGATCTTATTTATTTATTTGAGAGAGAGAGAAAGCCCACACATGCATAAGCAGGGGAAAGGGCAGAGGGAGAAGGAGAAGCAGACGCCTTGCTGAGCAGGGATTCCATTGTGGGGCTTGATTCCAGGATCCCCTGGACCCCAGAATCATGACCTGAACTGAAGGAAGATGCTTAACAGACTGAGTCACCCAGGCACCCTTGCATGAGCCAAGTCTAAAAATAAATCTCTGTGTCTCTGTCTCTCTGTGCCCCTCTCTCTCTCTCTCTCTCTCTCTCTCTCTCCACACACAAGCACACACACAGAGCCATGAGGCCCCATCTAACATACATCTCTTTATAATCTGATTTTCCTTTAATATGTTAGTATTACCTGGGTACAGATTTTTAGCATTTTCTTAGATACTGGCTGTGTCCCCAGAACTTAGAATGATGCATGACCCATAGCGGAAGCTCAATAAATAATTGTTGAATGAATGGAGCACAGAGAAGTTCAGTAATTTATCTAAGTCACATGGTTGGTAAGAAGGCAGAATATGAACTTAGGGAGACCCAACGCAGAGCTCAAAGATTACCCAAGTAACTAATTTGTCTCAAAAAGTATATTCCTAAAATCAGCAACTTTAAATCTAAGATTATATCCTTAGGATAGAATTGAGGATGTGAGCAAACTAGGCTAGAAAAAGAATAATTTTAATTTTGCCTGTTTTAACTTTTTTCTTCAATGAAAGTGTTACCTTAGTATTTCAAAAATAAAAGAACTTACTCTGAATGTTTTTAATGCAAATATCTTAAGGCAGACTCAGCATGCTTTCTAATCTCATCTGGAAGTCACATGTATCTTAATATAAAGAACAGTGAATCTATAACCTGAATGTTTGTATGGCAAATAGAAAGAGTACAAGATCTGGAGAGTGGAAAGAAAGACTGCTTCATATTAATATAGTTTAACAGATGATTAACATTTTTACAAAACAGTTTCATATTCAATATTCTAGCTGGTTTTCCAAAGCACAAAACAAACATGACAATATTACATTCATAATAGCAGTGTTTCCTGTGTCAGAAGCCAGTGTAATATTTGCTGGCCTATCTGGAGCACATCTTATGAAGGTTGTATTTATTCTTCCTGTTGAGATGAAAGCTGTAATAATAAAACTGTCATGGGGAAGGCAATTGTTCTCTCTGAGATTGTGTCAGAAAGCATTGCTGAGTGAAGTGGGTTCTTGTCCTTTTCTTCAATCATTGCCAGGATCAGAGTTCCCAAATTCAGGTCTTAGCAAAGTACTTGTAGGGGTCTCTGAGTATAGCTGCACCAGGTCAGCTGACCTTGTTTTATAAAGAAGGAAAAAAGTCCTAATTCCAGACTAAATGTGGGCACATACATGGAAGATTGTAAATGAGCTTAATATTAGTAATGACAACAATATTAATGACTATGATGATGAGGCCATCAGTTATTCCCGCCATTAACAGAGCAGTTCATCCATACCAAGCAGTGTGCTAAAGGTTTTACCTTTAGCATCTGACTTAATCCTTGCACTACCTTCAAAGGTAGATATTATCAAAATTATTTCAATGATGAGCAAACCAAAATCAAAAATATTTGGTCACTTATGAAATCTGGCGGCAAATTTCATGCTCCAAAGCTTAAGCTGTTGCTGAAGTACATTGGGATTTTGTATTTATCTCATATTTGACAAGTTATAGAATTGATTATTTTCTCTTATTTGGAGCCATTTCTGTGAAACTTCTATAGAGAACTACATCCTATGTGTTCTGCTAGTAAAAGATGCAAAAACTGTCGCTGCAAAAAAATCACACTTACCAGAACATGAACTATTATCATTAAAAAATAATTAAAAGCCACAATAAATTTGTGTGTTTGTGTATCCCTTAATCACAGCTCTTTAGCACTGAACTATCCATTTTAATACTATTATTTTGAAATTAATAAGATATATACAGCCACAGACAAAAGAGTTCCATTTGTATCCATAATTGAAGCAAAAAATGTATTATTCATATTTCTTCAAGCAAATTCTTGAAGTTATTGATCAAAGTATATAGAAATTTTAAGATTTGTGATGCCATTAATTAATATTTTTCATCAAAAAAGTTTTTGAAATTTAATATCTCATCAGATTGCTCATATTTCAAGAATGCAGTGAAAGATAGTGTTTAAATCAAGGTGACCTGGGTGTAAATCTCATTATTAGATACCAGGTACATGACCTTGAATAGGTTGAATCCAGTGTCAGGGCTGCCTAGCAGGAGATTTTAGGAAAATTACAGAAACTGTAAACACCATGGTTTAATAAGAACAGACCCTTACATGCTTAACCCTCTGATAGGAGTGTTACATGTCTCCACATACGATAGACTCAGTGGTATGCACAGAGAGCATGAATACTGAAATCAGAAGAACTGTACCAAACTCAAGTTTTTGCCATTCCCCAGCTATGAGATCTAAGTCATTAAAAAAAAAAAAAAAATTCACACCATTGTGCTTAGACTATCGGTAAAATAGGAATGTATAACGATAAACTGAAACATATTATAATAATAGAAACATATAATGATAGACATATAATGATAAAAAAAGATGAAAAATATTTAGGGAAATATTTTCCCATATACTTTAGAATAGAAAATATCCTGCCAAACTTTATTGCTTTTTTAATTCATACTTTAAAATTCAGTATCAGCTCAGAAAAATCAGAACCAGAGCTCCGCAAAGAAGAGGCAGAGCTCCTGGGAACTCTTGGGTCAGAAAGTAAGAAAATGCTCATAAAAATTATGAGGACTTGGGGTGCCTGGGTGGCTCAGTGGGTTAAAGCCTCTGCCTTCGGCTCAGGTCATGATCTCAGGGTCTTGGTATAGAGCCCCACATCCGGATCTCTGCTCAGCAGGGAGCCTGCTTTCCCCACCCCCTCTGCCTGCCTCTCTACTTGTGATCTCTCTCTCTGTCAAATAAATAAGTAAAATCTTTGAAAAAAAAAAATGATGAGGAGGACTTGTCAAAAACTGTACAAGAGCCAACCAGAAAGTTTTCCCAAGAGACAAAACTGTAATGGCTTAAGCAACAAAATAAATAAGGATAGTACTGATTAAAAACCATAGAATAAAATTAATATCTATGACTCAAAATGGATATAAATACTTAAGTAAACAGATAAACAGGGGAGACAGTTTTTCCATAAGGAAGAATTCCAAATGTAAAGGAATGAATAAATGACAAGTAGGGTCCCCACTAATGACTGCTATGGGTAAGATTTAATGATGGATGGCAAACTTAGAGAGCCAATGGTGGAGGAAAAACACAATATTTGCATAGTTTTAAAGTATATCCCCCCAAAAGTTTATTAATTACAAAGGGGAAAATTGGAAATTTACATTGGAGAAACCCAGCAAACGCACCTCTTACCAAGTGATAAGAGTAATACCACCAGTAGTAACAAGATACATTGACATTTTGTAACCTGATATAAAATACTAGAAAGGACAGGGTGCCTGGGTAGCTCAGTGGGTTAAAGCCTCTGCCTTTGGCTCAGGTCATGATTTCAGGGTCCTGGGATGGAGCCCTGCATCAGGCTCTCTACTCAGCAGGGAGCAGAGAGCTCTCTCTCTCTGCCTGCCTCTCTGTCTACTTGTGATCTCTCTCTCTCTGTGTCAAATAAATAAATAAAACCTTTAAAAAAATACTAGAAAGGACATGTCACTTCTGTACTATTCTTTAATAAAGACATAATGTCTGTCTAATCATGAAAAAGTATCAGATAAAACTTAATTGAGGGACAGTCTAAAAAAAAGTCACTGTTCAGTATTCTAAAAATGCCAGTTATGAAAGACAATAAAAAGCTGGACAAATGTCACAAATTGAAGGAGAAAACTACATTTGGTGTGGGATTCTGG
The DNA here is from genome assembly GCA_028646535.1 of Procyon lotor. NCBI lineage: Eukaryota > Metazoa > Chordata > Mammalia > Carnivora > Procyonidae > Procyon > Procyon lotor. The sequence continues at coordinate 52,242,717 of CM053603.1, forward strand.
AACAGAAAAAAGACCTTAAAAACAGGTGAAATCTAAATAGCATCTTTATTTCTGTTGATAGCATTCACATGGATATTAATTTCCTGGTTCTTATCATTATGCCATTGACATGATGTTCACATTGGAAGCTTGGGTTAAGTATACAGGATACCAATTTTTTAAAAATCTAGTTATTTTAAAACTAAATCTAAAAAAATCAAAAGTCTTCATAAACTATCAATAATGTATTTTTTAACATTTATTTTCCCCCAAATATGTTTATTTTATTTTTTCAATGTTACAAGATTTATTGTTCATGCACCACACCCAGTGCTCCATGCAATACCTGCCCTCCTCAATACCCACCACCAGGTTCGCCCAACCCCTACCCCACCCCTCCAAAACCCTCAGTTTGTTGCTCAGAGTCCACAGTCTCTCATGGTTCATCTCCCCCTCTGATTTCCCCCATTCACCTTTCCCTTCCTTCTCACAATGCCCTCCATGTTTTTCTTTATGCTCAGCACATGAGACCATAAGGTAATTGGCTCTCTCTGCTTGACTTATTTCACTCCGCATAATCTCTTCCAGTCCCATCCATGTTGATACAAAAGTTGGATATTCATCCTTTCTAATGGAGGCATAATATTCCATTGCATATATGTACCATATCTTCTGTTGAACAGATGAATCAACATTCATCTGTTGAAGGGCATCTTGGTTCTTTCCGCAGTTTGGCAACTGTGGCTATTGCTGCTATGAACATTGGGGTACATGTGTCCCTTCTTTGCAATGCATCTGCTTCTTTGGGATAAATACCCAGTAGGTTGCGATTGCAGGGTCATAGGGTAGCTCTATTTTTAATTTCTTGAGGAATCTCCACACTGTTTTCCAAAGTGGCTGCACCAGCTTGCAATCCCACCAACAGTGTAAGAGGGTGCCCCTTTCTACGCACGCGCTCCAACATTTGTTGTTTACTGTCCTGTTGATTTTGTCCATTCTAACCGGTGTAATGTGGTATCTCAGTGTGGTTTTGATTTGAATCTCCCTGATGGCTAAAGATGATGATGGCTAAAGATGATTCAGTAATGTGGCAGAATACAAAATCAATGCACAGAAATCAGTTGCTTTCCTATACACTAACAATGAAACGGTGGAAAGAGAAATTAGGGAATTTGTTCTGTTTACGATAGCACCAAAAACCATAAAATACCTGGAAATAAATCTAACCAAAGAAGTGAAGGATCTGTACTCAAAGAACTACAGAACGCTCATGAAAGGAATTGAAGAAGACACAAAAAGGTGGAAAAGCATTCCATGTTCCTGGATCGGAAGAATAAACATTGTTAAAATGTCTATACTGCCCAGAGCAATCTATACTTTCAATGCCATCCCGATCAAAATTCCACTGGATTTTTCAAAGGCCTGTAACAAACAATCCTAAAATTTGTATGGAACCAGAAAAGACCCTGAATTGCTAAGCAAATGCTGAAAAGGAAAAACCAAGCTGAGGGCATCACATTGCCTGATTTCAAGCTTTACTACAAAGCTGTGGTCACCAAGATAGCACGGTACTGGCACAAAAACAGACACATAGACCAGTGGAACAGAATAGAGAGCCCAGATATGGACCCGCAACTCTATGGTCAAATAATCTTTGACAAAACAGGAAAAAATATCCTGTGGAAAAAAGACAGTCTCTTCAATAAATGGTGCTAGGAAAATTGGACAGCTATATGTAGAAGAATGAAACTTGACCATTCTCTTACACCATACATGAAGA
>CM053603.1:52244975-52258946 GCA_028646535.1 Procyon lotor
TTCCTGTTTTGTCAAAGATTATTTAACCATAGAGTTGCAGGTCCATATCTGGGCTCTCTATTCTGTTCCACTGGTCTATGTGTCTGTTTTTGTGCCAGTACCATGCTGTCTTGGTGATCACCACTTTGTAGTAAAGCTTGAAATCAGGCAATGTGATGCCCCCAGCTTGGTTTTTCTTTTTCAGCATTTGCTTAGCAATTCGGGGTCTCTTCTGGTTCCATACAAATTTTAGGATTGTTTGTTCCAGCCCTTTGAAGAAAACCGGTGGAATTTTGATCGGGATGGTGTTGAAAGTATTGATTACTCTGGGCAGTATAGACATTTTAACAATGTTTATTCTTCCCATCCATGAACATGGAATGCTTTTCCACCTTTTTGTTTAAGAGGAAAGGATTCTTATTATTTTTTAAAGATTTTATTTATTTATTTGACAGAGAGAAAGATCACAAGTAGGCAGAGAGGCAGGCAGAGAGAGAGGGGGAAGCAGGCTCCCCGCTGAGCAGAGAGCCCAATGCTGGGCTCAATCCCAGGACCCTGAGATCATGACCTGAGCTGAAGGCAGAGGCTTTAACCCCTGAGCCACCCAGACGCCCCAGAGGAAAGGATTATTTAAAGTTTTAAGTTATCAGGAGCCACCTTAGGGTATATCAGCCATACCAACCAACCACTACTTATATTAAACAAAGGTATTTTTGTAAGACCTCCACCTTTTAAAATTTGCTTTCATATATTGCTAAGTCTTACTCTGTACATGTGAGGTTGCTTGGCCCAGAATGTTTCAAATTATTAATGTATTGAGGGAAGTCTTATATGAACCAATATAATTTTAATGTTATTATCATATCACTACTCTACCAATTGGATTGAGAAAATTTGGGTTAAAAAATAAGTTGTAATCATACAGAGGTATTTGTCTCATTTTGTATTCCAATAATTTTGAGTCTTAATTATAAGATAAGGTGAGTGAAAAAACAGGGGTACAGGCAATGGGTAATTGAGTTTGATGGGATATGGTGGGATTTGGCTTAGGCTTCACTGGTTTGACTGGTTGGGAACTCCTGTTGTTATAAGGGTTGGGAGGATGGGTGGAATTTTTAGAATCGTGAAAGTATGTTGCAAGGACATGGGGTCTTATATAGATAAAGAGTGAGCAAATTTTAAATATAATGTATCATTTCCCTTAGCAACCACCAGTTTGTTCTCTATATCTGAGAGTCTGGTTTCTTATTTGTTTATTTGTTTTGTTTTATTTTATTTTTTTTAGGTTCCATGTATAAGTGAAATCATATGATATTTGTCTTTCTCTAACTAATTTCACTTAGCATAATGCCTTCTATGTCAATCCATGTTGTCACAAATGGCAAGATCTCATTCTTTTTTATGGCTAAGTAAAATTCCATTGTATATTTACATCACTTCTTATCCACTCATCTATCTATGGACAATTGGATTGCTTTCATATTTTAGCTATAGTAAATAATGCTGCAATAAACATAGGGGTGCATATATCTCTTCAAATTAATGGTTTTACTTTCTTTGGGTTAATATCCAGTAGTTGACTTACTGAATCATAAGGTATCTCTATTTTTATCTTTTGTGGAACCTCTAAACTGTTTTCCACAGTGACTTCGCCAATTCACATTTCTACAAACAGTGCAAGAGGATTCTTTTTTCTCCACATCCCTGACAACACTCAATATTTCTTGTTTTTCAAATACTAGCCATTCTGACATGTATGAGGTGGCATCTCACTATGGTTTGATTTGCATTTCCCTGATGATTACTAATAGTGAACATCTCTTAGAAGATGGTCACTTTTCCTAAACAGTTCTGTTTTGTTTTGTTTTTGTTTTTGTTTTCACTGGAATCAGAGACCTAGAATAGAAATACAGAGCAAAGTCTTACTCAGAGTCCCAGTATGGAAGAGATCAAGCATCAGTAGAAAGAGAAATCTAAGCTAAAATATCATAGATTTTCTTTGGAGAAATAGAATCAAAGGTGAAATGAGTCCAAATAAACCTGCAACCTAACATCATGTGGCTAAATTGTGGAATGGATGGAGGTGAACAATCACCAATCCTCTCCGCTGGATGGAGGAAATGGTAAGTCCTCTAGGGGGAAATCATGCTGAGCATTTTCTCTTACCACAGGGAAATTAAACTAGAAATCCATAACTTAAAATAAGTTTGGAGAGTAAGAAACATTTCTAAAAAGTGTTTTGATCAAAGAAAAGTTTATAGGGAATTCTTTTAAATATTGAATAAGAGAAACTTTTTAAAACTATGTATCAAAACCTGAGGAGTGCAAATAAATTCATAACTCTAAATGCATATATTAGAAAAGTGGAAACTAATTGTTAAGATTCCATCTTAGGAAGCTGGAAAAACAAGAGCAAACTGAACCCCTAAAACTGAAGGGAAGAAATAAGAAATATAAAAGCAGAACACAGACATGCAATTTAGTAAACAAATATTAAAGCTGGTTCCTTGAAAAATAATAAAATAAGTATTTGGTAAAATTAATGAAAAAAAAAGCACCATTTTCCAATATCAGGAATAAAAAAGAAAACATACTATAGATCTTCCAGACATTAAAAAAAGATAATGAGAATATACTATAAAGCATGTGTGCTTATTATTAAAAAACTTAATGATTTAAAAAAAATCTTTGAAAAAACTGAACTTATACCATTATGGACACAAGAAGAAATAGAAAATATGAATATTCTTATGTTTCTTTTTATTTTGTCTACAAAGAATATTTCCAGACATTTAAGAAAGAAGTAATACCAAATATCTCATAAATTCTTTCAGGGAATAGTTAGAGAGAGCACACTTTCCAACTTACTTTGTAAATCCAACATAATGCAAAGAAAAAATGTATAGACTGATAAATCAGAGGAAGATAGGTACAAATACACTAAAGAATTATCAAGTTATGATGAAATTTAAGCAAAATATTATAAAATGATAAAAATATATATCTATAAAATATATCATGATTCAAATGACATTTATTTTAGGAATTCAAGATCGATTTAACATTTGAAAAGCAATCAGTGGAATTTACCATATTAACAGAATAAAAGAAAAATAAATATAATTATCTCAAGGTACAGACTAAGAATTTGATATAATTCAACACCAATGCATGATAAAACTCCTAACAAAGTGGTAACATTCTTCTTTATTCCAGTGAACTTGCAGTTCATACTTGGTGATCTTTGATCTTTGCTCAGTTCTTTGGCTGCCTCAAATCTCAGAGGCCTCATTGACCTATCCCACAGAATCGCCACAGCAATCTTGCAAGTTTGCCCAGTTCGTATGTGGAATTTAAGAAACAAAACAGATGAACATAGGGGATGGGGGGGAAAAAAAAAGAAAAGATAGAGCAAACCATAAGAGACTCCTAACTACAGGAAATAAACAGGATTGACTGAGGGAGGTCGGTGAGGAATGGGCTAAATGGATGATGGGGATAAGGAGGGCACTTGTGATGAGCACTGGGTGTTATATATAAGTGATGAATCACTAAATTCTACTCCGGAAACCAATATGTTAACTAACTAGAATTTAAATAAAAACTTGAAACAACCAAACAAACAAAAAACCCCACAATTCAGCTCAATTCAATAGGCGTGCTTGCTTATCACCTAATGTGCCAGCACTGATCTCCTAAGATATTTGTCATCAGCATAGGGAAGATGTCAGGAAGAGAGTCAAAGAGATGAATAATTTAACAATGAAAATTAATTTTTTTCCTTAAAGTACACTCTAAAGAAAATGAAAAGACAACACACAGAATGGGAGAAATTATTTGCAAATTATATCTAATTAAGGACTTTTGTCTAGAATATATAAAGAGTGCTTACAACTTGATAATAAAAGAAAAGACAAATAATCCAATTTAAAAATGGGTAAAAGACTTGAATAGACATTTCTCCAAGAAAGATATACAAATGGCAAGTAAGTACATGAAAAGATGTTCAACAACATTATTAGTTATTGGGGAAATGCAAATCAAAACCACAATGAGATATCACTTCATACTAACAGGGGTAGCTAAGATTAAGAAATCAGACAATAACAAGAGTTTATAAGGATGTGGAGAGATTAGAACCCTCATATATTGCTGGTGGGAATGTGGAATGATGCAGATGGTTTAGAAAACAGTCTGGAGGTTCTTCCAATGATGGAACTTAGAGCTACCTTATGACCTAGCAGTCCCACTCCTTGATATATGTCAAGATAAGTTACAACATAGGCCTGCACAGAAACTTATGTATAAATGTTTATAACAGCATTATCCATAGCTAAAATAAGAGCTGAACAGTAGAAACAACCCAAATGCCCATCAAATGATGAATGGGTAAACAAAATGTGATCTGTCCATAAAATGAATAGTATCCTAAGTGAAAGGCAGTTACATTAATCCATATATTACATGATTAAATTCATAAATGTGCAGAATAGGAAAATATAGAGAGACAGAAAGTAGATTAGTGGTTAGAATTGGAAGAAGATTATAGTCAAAGGGCTTCTTTCTGAAGTGCTGAAAATGTTCTAAAATTATATTTTTTACTGCATATATCTAAATGCTATTGAATTATTCACTTTAGTAAATTGTATGTTGTATGAATTATATCTCAAGCTGTTAAAAAAAAAGACGTCATATAAATGGAATCTTCAGAGAAAAAACCAAGAGTGATATTTAATATAAAGAAAAAACACCTAAATCAATAAAATGAATGCTATTTAGTATAAAGAGTACAAACTCCCCTGCTCACTACCTCTGTGATTTTAAGCACCAGAGGCTGTTGTCTCATTTGGATAATAGAGATATCATCACCTACTTTAAAAGTTGTTTTTAGAATTAATTGAGAAAATGTGTGAATATCATTTGCACAGTGCCTGGCACACAGCAAGTTCTCCCAAAATGTGTTAATTTCCAATTCCACCTCCCCATTCTATTATAGTGGAGTCATATTAGAAGTGCCATGGAATCACATGCAAGGGAGCAACAGCTGCCAAGTGGGGACTAGGAGCGTTTCCAAGGGGCATGAGCTCTGAGAGAGGTTGAAGAATGCTAAGGATTTTACCAGGAAAGATTGGTGGGATATGGAGCGGTACAAGGGCCCTATTGCTCCCAGAGCAATGGGGTAGAAATGTGTGGTAGATATTTGAGGTTGAGCATTTCAAATTTAGAGGCAAGTAAACTGAGACTTAGGAGGGTAAATGACAGATCAAAGCCCAGCTGGGCTTGGTATGTGGCAAGATGAAACATGACCACAGATCTTCTGACTCCACATCTGAAGCATCTTTGCAGTGAAAAATGGAAATGTCATTTCCTTTCTGAGATTCTATAGGTGGAATTAGCTGTCATTCAGGACCCCAAGCCCCCAAATATCTTAATTCTCAAGCTATCCCATTTCAGTCAGGGACAGTAGTCTTTGCCATGTGTTTCCTCACAGATTCTACTACTATATCCCCAGTGAGACCATGAATCTCCAGTTCAGTATCCAGCAAGACAAACATATGCACGATTAGAATAAGATGTGTGGGGCACCTGGGTGGCTCAGTGGGTTAAAGCCTCTGCCTTCAGCCCAGGTCATGATCTCAGGGTCCTGGGATCAAGCCTCACATCGGGCTTTCTGCTCAGCAGAGAGCCTGCTTCCCCCTCTCTGCCTGCCTCTCTGCCTACTTGTGATCTCTCTCTCTCTCTCTGTGTCAAATAAATAAATAAAAATCTTAAAAAAAAAAAAGAATAAGATGTGTTAGTTAACCACAGGCATCTTCTACTTTTTGAAAGTTCATGTTATGGCACTTCACTTTTATGAAAGATCTACATTACTCCCTGTTTTCTTCAGCTGGAATAAATCTGAAAAGGATTTTCACATAAATGAAAAAAGAGAAAAAACAAAAATAGCACTCAGCATGTCTTTTGCTTTCAGTGGGTATGGAGACAGTGTGCCCCCTGAGCAGTGAGAGTGGCACCCCCAAACTCTTTTCCTGGGACCCACGCTGAGCATCTCAGCATCAAACTGCCATAGCTTTGACTGGTGTATGTGAGCATCTGTGCTTTATCTCAATTTACTTTGTGCATCTCTTAGCAAGATGGGTCCTAAGGTATCAGACTAGCTTAAGAGAGGTTATTTTGGGGGGTGTGAGAATGCTAAAATATTTCCACATAAATTAAAGGTAGTTGCTTCTTTGCTTTATGCCATTTCAGCTTATGAAAGTTTTCATAGGGGCTTCACACTTCAGATAGTGGGGGAAACCTGCAAAAGATATTCAGTTATAGAAGGTGTAATAATAAATATGAGTGTTTTTGAACTGTAAACACCCTGAACTGTCCTAAGGAACAAGTCATCTTTTTTAAATGACTAGCTGGAACTCTTCGGAAAATCAGGGTTGTTTCTAAATATTGTGGACCAAAAATATATAGTTTCTGATGCATTTAGAGAGGCAAAGAATGAGAAATAAGTGTCGGTATCAAATATTCATTGGGATATGCAATGCAAAGATTTCTTTTGCAGCAGAATAATATTGTAATTCCCCTCCTGTGACTACTCAAAATATAAAATTCTGCAGCAATTCCAAGAGAAGCTCCTTTATAATAAATAGATAATGCCTCTGCTTGCCTTTGTAAGAGCGCCTAACGGTAGTGCTTCAGTTTTTATCCCTCTCTGCTGTCATAAAAGCATATTTCAAACCGTATTTCTGCAGTGTTCAAAGACACCTAACATCTTGATGCAAACACATTTAAAAATTATTCCCAGTAATAATGAAATCCCAAGCACAAGGTCAAAAACAATCTGTAAAAGTTTTCTGCGAGTTTATTTCACAGCTCACACAGACATCCGCAGATGAACACTAGCTGTGATTGCACTCAGTGGAATATTAAAAGTACATTATCCTTTACATATTTCAAAACTTTCACTTCAAAGATGTTGTCTGTACATATTTTGAAGGTTTTGCGCTTGTGGGGTGTGTGCGTGCGTGTGTGTGTGTGTTTATGTGTGTGTGTGTGTGTGTGTTTATGTGTGTGTGTGTGTGTGTGTGGTGTTTTTTAAGGGATGGAATCTTTAGCTAGTTTGTTTTCTCTGACTGGCTCTATGTTACTATTTTTTTCTTGCCAGTTCTTTATCTCATTCTCCCACAATTTGATATGCTTAGTCTACAGTATTTAGAAATAAATTACATTTTAAATGTGTATTTCTATCTTACATTATGTTTTTGTATTATATTTTAGTGGTATGCTATATTTTAATATTATGGGTTTTATTTGTAGTGAATGTGACTGGAGGTCTGTATAATCCCTTTTACTTGACCAATGCACCCATCCCTCTCCTACTATGTGTGGTAAACTGCTGATGATTCCCCTCTGCTCCCACTTTTTTTTTTTGAGAATTATTCTCATGTGAATGGAAATTTATCAGTCTGGGAGTCATGGCCCTCGTTTACTTGGGAAACCAGCGCCTGACTCGTGTGTAGAGAAGCCTTCCTCTCTACCTAAAGCCAAGGACAACATGTGGCAAAATTTATGTTCAGAGTGCTTCATGTATAAGACTGATGACTCACAGACCTGTACCCTTGAAACAATGATACATTATATGTTAATAAAAGGAAAAAAAGGGTGCCTGGGTGGCTCAGTGGGTTAAATCCTCTGCCTTCAGCTCAGAGCATGATTTCAGGGTCCTGGGATCAAGCCCAGCATCAGGCTTCTTGCTTTCCCTCTCTGAGGGGAAGAAAGAAAGAACCTGCTTCTCCCTCTCTCTGCCAGTCTCTCTGCCTGCCTGTGATCTCTCTCTATATATATCAAATAAATAAATAAAATCCTTAAAAAAAAAAAAAGGAAAAAAAAATAGAGTGCTTCATGGGTTAGGTCAGGGATAAACTTAATCTGAGACGCCCTTGCTCAGTCCTTTCCTTGTTTCTATCCTACTCTCTTCTTGGAGTTTTTCTGAGGGGCACCCCATCAGTAAATCACTTATAAGCAAATTCCTGTTTCAGCCTCTGTTTCTGGAAAAGCTGATCTAAGTTGCAATCCCTCCATACCACTGTATCTATCTATCTATATAGTTATTCACTATTCACTGAGACTTTATTCTTGGTCCAAGGATTGCATTAAAGACTTCACTAAATCCTGATGACAATCCCATGAAGTGAAGTAAGCAATATTTTTATTTGTTTCTTTACATTCTCATATCTTTTGAAATGGAGCCAGACAGGTATTTCCAAACTAATGCAACAGTTACGCATGAGAATTCATGCAGCTATTCCCTCAGGAAATACTTACTGAATTTATAGAAAATACAAACATAAACTAAAATATAACATAAGATATTCTAAACTTTTCCATATTTCTAAGGATAAAGTCCTGAGAAAGATCCATTCCCTGCCATCATGCCCAGAGAAAAGGGGTAAGGAGTGACACGTATGGAGAAGGTATGTATACAAATTATTAATTATGTTGTGTTTGTGAAATTTTCTAAGCAGTAAAAGTACAGGATTATTTAATAACATTAAATCAACAGTACTAGAGAAGAATTGGAATGTAGTTGGTAAAAAGATAAAAATATATTTGAAATATATATTATTAAAATAAGGATTATTTATATAAATGTCCATTTTTTTCTCATAAGCCTTGTCAATATAATTGAATTTTTGCATGTTGGAATTAGACTAAATAATTCCGATCCTAGAGGAAATTCTTAGAGCTGGTGGAAATGTAAATGAGTGTTACTCTAGGATGAAATTTGGGACTATCTATCAAAAATCAAAATAACATACATATTGACCCAATAATTTTACTTTTAGTTTTATGTCTCAGAGAAAACTCTTATATGTACACAGAATAAAATGTACAAAGAGTTTTTTTAGGGCACCATGTATAATAGAGAATCAATGGACATCACCTAAATATCGTTCAATAAATAAATTATACTACATTCACATTCTGGAATGCTCTGTAAGCATTCACAAGTAAGAAATATGAATTGCCAAGAAAAGGAATATGATACGATAAATCAGTTAATTAATTTTTGAGAGAGAGAGATTTAGGGCAAGGGGGTGCCAGTGGAAGGGCCAAGGGAAAGGGAGAGAGAGAATTTTGAGGAGACTCCCTGCCCAGCGCAGAGCCTGAGGCAGGACCTGGCTCTCAGGACCCTGAGATCATGATGTGAGCTGAAATCAAGAGTCAGATGCTTAACCGACTGGGTCAGCAAGGCACCCCAAGACATATTTTAAATGAAAAAATAAGTTGCAGAAAATGTGCAGGATATATTTGTCTTTATGTTATAAATGTAAATATAATGTGTATTTATAAATATAAATACATAAATTTATAAAATTATACATCCAGTGGATGTTACTAGAAGCTCATAAATGTTATACTAATAAAAGTTAACAGAGAAGAATTCGACTTTTTACCTTACATATTTTCTAATTGTTTGAATTTTTAAAATTTGTTTATATTTGGTATTTTATAAACTTGAAAACAAAAATTAGGAGGAGTAATTTGTGCTAAAGGATTTTGATTTAAAGTAAAATTGTTTTGTGGAATCTCTAAAGCATCCTAATGCATACTCTTTGGATGCATCAACTACCCTTGGTCCAAAATTAATTTTTCTCTAGCCTTTCCAAGATGTTGTCCAAATCTTGCATTACTCATTACGAAATTATTTCCTCTGAGTATATAACTCGTTATATAGGAGAAAAGTTGGACAATATATATGCTTTTATGAACAGACTTGGGAAGCTAATATTTAGAACTACAGGTCCCCAGTTCAGTTTTATTTCAAATTAATGAGATTATACACCTGATAATTACTTTCATTCTGGCCTCTCTTCACCATTACTCAAAGCTAATTTAAAAATATGCGTTACTTTTTCTCTCTATTAGGAGAGAGCAAGAAAAGTGGACCCCATCCTTTAAAACACACTTGAAATCTTCTTTCTAAAAATATTTCAATTTATTTAGACATGTGTCAGTGGAATTTTAATTGTTCCCACCTACTTTGTGAAAGTGGCAAGGTCACCTATTTATTTTGTAGAATGTAATTCTTAAGAATTATTATGTCGCAAAAAAAATAATTATTATATCGCTAGACTTCTACTAAGCTCTCCTTTTGGATGGAGGGGTAATAGTTCATTTTCAAAAAAGAATCTTAAAGTCTTTGGGAATAAAATTAACCAGCAAGAACTATTACAAAATAAAACTATTTTGGAATTTTATAATTTGATGTATTACATTATGAATGGCTCTTGCCAGAAGAATGAGTTTCTCTATGCCATGAAAGGTGGCCAGTGAGGTTAACCCTAATCAACAGAATTGACATTCTCAAAGTTTAAAATTCCCAAATTGTTGTTTGGATAAAACATTTTTACAAATATTTTCAATGACATCTGCTGTAGCCAAATTGTTTTAGCCAATAACTTTTTTTTAAAGCTTTTATTTATTCATTTGAGAGTGAGAGAACACAAGCAGGGGGAGAGGAGGAGAGGATAGGAGAGAGGGAGAAGCAGACTCCCACAGAGCTGGGAGCCCAATGTGGGGCTTGATCCCAGGACTCTGGGATCATGACCTGAGCCGAAGGCAGAATCTTAAATGACTGAGCCACCAGGTGCCCCTGGCCACTGACTTTTTTATGGTCAAGGAATATATGATCCCTTCAACAGGGTTATGTATGAGTGTATGTATGCACATATATACGTATGTGTGTATTTTTAGGGATTTAGTATATTTCCAAGGTTAATTTATTCTATGCTGTGAGACAGAAGAAAAAAATGTCAAGTATAGTGAATCTCCTTTAGGGCAGAGCAATTAACAAACAATAAAAGTAGATATTGATCAAATGTTAAACTGTGATAATTTTTAAAAAGTGTCTATAAGGCAACTGATATGAATTATTTATGCTATCATTCCCTAAAGTAATTTATTAGGTTTTATGGAAAATTAATTATGAAAAGAAGCTTCAAAAGTCAAATTACTTTGACAAGCTCTTAGATTAATAAACTTAAACAGGACATAAAGGGTCCTTTAATTCAGGAGTGTACAACATCTAAAGATTGCAATATTTTTGGTATAATTAAAGAAGAGATAATGCAGCATTTGCTAAACTCTGTAGAAATATTTCCACAGAGCATTGACTGGAAGCAGAATGTGGGAATCATAGGTAGATAAATAGACAGGCAAAAAAGAGATAAATGGCCTTATGAACGTTTAAATAATAGAATCTTTTTAAAAAATATTTTATTTATTTATTTGACAGAGAGAGACACAGAGAGAGAGGGAGCACAAGCAGGGGAGTGGGAGAGGGAGAAGCAGGCTTCCCATCGATCAGGGAGCCCGATGCGGGGCTTGATCCCAGGACCCTGGGATCATGACCTGAGCCTAAGGCAGACACTTAATGACTGAGCCACCCAGGAACCCCCTGATTTGTTGTTTTATATTTTCTTTGAAATGAAATTTAGGTTTCTTTCTTTACAATGCCTTCCAGAAAACTTAGAACTAAATTTAATGTTCATTAACATTAACTAAATTTGCTTAGAAGATGACTGGATTTGACCTCTGTTCAGCAGTTTTGGATTCTGTTCTGCAGGATTGGACATGTTTGTGTGTGTATTTGTGTGAGTGTGTGTGTGTGTGTGTGAGAGAGAGAGAGAGATCAATTCTCATTATATACATTTACATTTTAAGACGCTTCAAATCCATTTGAAGAAACTTGCTACTAGATGGAAACTTGATTCTTCAGGAACCAATGAAAAATATCAGCTATGATTTTTTTTAACTGGATGAATATAAAAATCTATCTTTTTTCTGTTAGATATTTTCAGATTTACTTGACTGTTTAAAGAGAACATTTATATTATATACATTACTACTGTAGCCTTAAAACCTCTGTTTCTGGGTAAAATGACAAAGCTTGTAGAAGAAAAGTAGCAACAACTGGATAAATTACAAACAAACAAATAAATGGTTTTTCAAATTTGTTTTTGGCTGAGAATTAGGTTCACGCCTAGCATAGGGCCTCATCTGGATAAAGAGAAATCAGCAGGGCATTTGGCCATCTTGCAGAGCTGGTGCAAAAATTTGGAAACTGGAAGGGCTGGTTTTCCTCAGTGAACATCTGCTAAGTTATGTTCATTGTGGGAGCCTGGGGAACTTGGCTGGAAGCTTCTAGAAGACAGAATGGCATCTCCTTTAGTCTCATAGTATTGAGGATATAGAGGCTTGCTAGAGGTGAAGGATTGCCTCAAGTACACATTAGCTGTTCCACCAAAGATTGTATTAGATCAGGTTCTTCAGAACATAACCTGAAATGGGAATTCTTTTTTTTCTTTTTTCTTTTTTTTTTAGATTTTATTTATTTATTTGGTACAGAGAAAGAGAGATCACAAGTAGGCAGAAAGGCAGGCAGAGAGAGAGGGGGAAGTAGGCTCCCTGCTGAGCAGAGAGCCCAATGCAGGGCTTGATCTCAGGACCCTGAGATCATGATCTGAGCCGAATGCAGAGGTTTTAATCCACTGAGCCACTCAGGCGCCCCTGAAATGGGAATTCTTATGAAGTGATTTATTTGGGGGATGGGCTATTTTCAGAAGGGAAGGGAGGGAAACAAGAGAGGGAACACAAGCAGAGGAAATAATAGCGGGAGAAGCAGGCTTCCCGCCCAGCAGAGAGCCTGATGCAGGGCTCCATCCCAGGACCCTGGGATCATGACCTGAGCCGAAGGCAGAGGCTTAAAGACTGAGCCACCCAGGCGCCCCAGGGAGGGTCATCTTCTTGATTGTGCAGTCAGCTTCAGCTTGATCTCATAGGAACACTGGAGCATGAATTATACTATAGGTTTGTCCCTTCTTGATATGGGGCATGTTTTTTACACCCTCATGTCAGCCATCCATTGATTGCTGTCTACCCCTACTGGAGTGGAGGGAAACATCTGCCTTGCCTTTCTTCCTAGGGAGAGTCTCTGAGGACAACTTTGAGCCTTTAGAAGACAATAGCCAAATAGCCAAATTATGGAAGAGTCCAAATGTCCACCAACTGATAAATGGGTAAAGAAGATGAATGGATGAAGATACACACACACACACACACACACACACACACACAATGGAATATTATTTGGTGATCAAAAAGAATGAAATCATGCCATTTGCAATAACACAGATAACTAGAGTGTATTATGTCGAGCAAAATAGAGAAAGACAAATATATAAGAAACAAAACAGATAAACATAGGGGAAGGGAAGGAAAATTAAAATAAGATAAAGACAGAGGGAGGCAAACCATAAAAGACTTAAATAGAACAAATTGAGGGATGCTGGAGGAGAGGTAGTTTGGGAGGTTGGGCTGAATGTGTAATGGGCATTAAGGAGGGCACTTGTTGGGATGAGCACAGGTTTTTGTATGTAAGGGATGAATCACTAAATTCTGCTTCAGAAACCAATACTACACTGTATATTAACTAAGTTGAATTTAAATTTAAAAAAAAAAAGGAAAGAAAAAGTTATTAAAAAGAAGACAATACTCAGGAGCACCTGGGGAATGGATGCCCTGCTCTTGTGGGGGAGATCTCCACAGAGCATTACAGCATCTTTTGGAAATAATAATCAGCATTTCCGAGTGTTTTTTACACCCATTTCTTATACCCAAAGTCCTTCTTTGGGTGGAAGAAGAAATTCTCTATAAATGCTCTATTTCCTTCCTTCTAAACCATGGGTGACCTTGGAGAAGCACTCACATTTCCAATGCACTTTCTAAATATCAAACACTGTAAAGGAGATTGAAAAGATTATTATGAAATTAATAGCCCCCAAAGTCTAGAAAGGGTTTATATTACAGACTAATTACATGTGAAACTACTCTCCTTCTTTTATTTTTTTCCTTTGAATACCTCCAAATCACACACAAACTACTTTAAAGTAATAAATAATCACACACACACACACACACACACACACACACACA
>CM053603.1:52259046-52272441 GCA_028646535.1 Procyon lotor
GAATACTCACAATATAAAATAGTATAGGTGTTCATTTTAGTAGAGGAAGATGGGTGGTCTTCAAGATGACTGTGAACAGGGGAAGGTGAACAAGTTCAGCTCTTAGAGCAAAGACATTTCTTTTTTTTTTCCTTCAAAAATTGGTTTCAAAACAGCAGGATTTTATGTGATTCTTGCATTTATATATCCTGCTTTAGCTATCTGAAGTTTAACAAATATAATTCTGCTTGCACTTTAATTATAATTTGATATCTCAGAGCCTCTCAATTATGTTTTTTACTTAATAACTGCTTAACTCAATTTATTTCACATAATAACTCAAAGGATTTGTCCCTGGAGTGTACCATGTATGGAGTTTGGACTCTCCATTTTGATATTCTTTCATTTAGTGAGAAATGGTGGCATTGATGTCAAAGAAAACTGCTTAATTAATATCTTGTACACAGGGTTATATTTCAGTTTTGTATATATTAATGGCAGAATTGAAGCTTCCATTCTCATTACATCACAATTACTGGAAACTGCTGGGAGCACTGAACTCTGATTGGGTGTTCTAAGTGATAATTTTCACCTAAAGTTTGCAGTTCCTGCTATGAGACTTTAGGCCACTCCTTACATGGTCTTACCATCGTCATTCTCTGAGGAAAGTTCTGCTAGACTAGGCAAAATCTCCATCTAGTTCTAATATTTATCCTGTGGTGTTCCTCCCATTGCAGACCTTGAGTTGTGTTTAAACGCAATGAACTTTGTCCTAATGAATAAAACAGATGCAACACTATATAAAACTGAAAGTTTAGACGTGAGCATTTATAGAGTGACTAGATATTTCAACTAGATCATCCATTTCCTTTTGTCTCTCTTCTCTGCCTAAACTTCTGGATTAAAGTATCTCTAATTGGAGTCTAGAAAGAGACACACTGATTTATCACAGGTATTCCAGATTAGCAGAAATCTGTATTTCCAAAGTCCCCATAATTCTTGTCCTAGTGATTACTGACTTAAACTGGATACATAATTAGAATTGGTTCTTGGGCCAGGTAAATACAACGTGTTGCTTGTTGTACAATTAATTGAGGAAAACTTGTTTTGAAAAACCAGAACACTAGCAAAGACTACTGGGACTATGTCCAAAGGACCTAAGAACTGATTTGAAAATCTCTCACGAGTCAAAGATGTAATAATTTAAGCACATCAGAAGGTGGCCCCAAGACAGCAGACATCGGACATGCTGAAATCAGGGGGTAAAATCTGATCTGTGGAATTGATTTTTGCTGCATGTGTATTGAGGTTTTGCTTTTTCAGGCACTTATTAATCTACATTGTTATGACTTTCTGATAAAAATTACTTTTTATTGTTTTGAAACACCCCTCTTTATTTCTGATAATATTCTTTGCCTAGAAGTATATATTATCTGATGTTAATATAGGCATATCTCATAGATACTGCTAGTTTGGTTCCAGACGACCACAGTAAAACAAATATCACAATAAAGTGAGTCAAATGAGGCTTTTTGGTTTCCCAGTGCATATATAAGTTATGTGTACAGTATACTGTAGTCCATTAAGTGTGCAATAGTTTTATGTCTGAAAAAATAATGTACATACCTTAATTTAAAAATATTTTGTTGTTTAAAAATGCTAACCATCATCTGAGCTTTCCACAAGTCATAATCTTTTTGCAGGCAGAGGGTCTTGCCTCTATGCTAGTGGCTGCTGACCCATGAGGGTGGTCATTGCTGAAGGCTGGGGTGGCTGTGGCAATTTCTTAAAGTAAGACAACAATAAAGTTTGCTGCATTGGTTGGCTCTTCCTTTTAAAAATGATTTCTCCGTAGTGTGAGCTGCTGCTTGATAGCATTTTACCCACAGCGGAAATTTTTCAAAATTAATCAATCCTCTCAAGCCCTGCCACTGCTTTGTCAACTACATTTATATAATATTTTAAATCCTTTGTTGTCATTTCAACAATCCTCAGAGCATCTTCACCAGGAATAGATTCCATCTCAAGACATAACTTTCTTTGCTCATCCATCAGAGCAACTTCTCATCCATTACCGTTATCATGAAATAGCAGTGACTCAAATATAATAATAATGAAAAGATTTGAAATATTGCAAGAATTACCAAAATGTGACATAGAGACACAAAGTGAGCAAATGCTGTTGGAAAAATGGCGTCATCAGACTTGCTTGAAGCAGGGTTGCCACAAACCTTCAATTTGTAAAACATGTAATATCTGCCAAGTGCAGTAAAGCAAAGCACAATAAAACAAGTTATACCTGTATAGTCAATTCAGCTGTCTTTTCCCTTCCATTTGTTTTTAGCCAATATGTGTCTTTATATTTAGAATATATCTTTTATAGACAGCCCATTACTGGATCTTGTCTTCTTATACACTCTGACAATCTCTGCCTTTAAATTGAAGTGTTCAGGGTTGCCTGGGTGGCTCAGTAGGTTAAAGCCTCTGCCTTTGGTCCTGCTCTCAGGGTCCTGGGATCGAGCTCCGCATTGGGCTCTCTGCTCAGTGGGGAACCTGCTTCCCCTTCTCTCTCTGCCTACTTGTGATCTCTCTCTGTCAAATAAATAAATTAAAAAAAATCTTAAAAATAAAATAAATTGGAGTGTTCAGATCATTAATATACAATGTAATTATTCATTTGGTTGGAATTAAGTATGTCATCTTATATTCTTCTCTTTCTTTCCCTGTTTTTTGTCCCTCTGTTCTCCATTTCTTAATGACTTTCTCACGATTTGAATTATTCACTTTGTTCTATTTTAATTTACCTCTTGTTTTTTTTTGGGTATATATCTTTTTTTAAGTCTTTTTTTTTAAGATTTTGTTTATTTATTTGACACATAGAGAGAGATCACAAGTAAGCAGAGAGACAAGCAGGGGTGGGGGAAGCAGGCTCCCCGGTGAGCAGAGAGCCCAATGCAGGGCTCAATCCCAGGACCCTGAGAGCAGGAACTGAGCTGAAAGCAGAGGCTTTAACCCACTGAGCCACCCAGGCGCCCCAAGCTATATATCTTTGTATTACTTTTTCAGTGGTTTTCTATAGGAATTAAAATATGTTTTCTTAAACTTGCAAAGTCCTCTATCAATAACTATCATACCATTTTACAAAAATATGCAATAAACCTATTTATGGTTATAAAACCTATAACCATATTCTTCCTTTAGCTACCTCCTGATACCCTGTATATAATAGTTGCCACATGTTTTACATTTACTTACAGTAAGCATTCAACATCACATTATCGTTTTTGTTGTAAATAATTATTTATAGTTTAAAGAACAAAATGAAGAAGATAATATTTTACATTTACTGAAATATTTACTATTTCTGATGTTCTTAATTTGTTCTCATTTCTTTCTTTTTTTTAAGTTTTTGTTTACATTCCAGTATTGTTAACATACAGTGTCGTATGAGTTTCAGGTGTACAATATAGTGATTTAACGACTGAGCCACCCGGGCGCCCCTACAATATAGTGATTTAACACCTCCACACGACACCCACTGCTCATCATCACAAGAACAGTCCTGAATTTCCATGTCTTAACTAAGCCAACCCCCCCATCATCCACCTCCACTCTGGTGATCATCAGTTTGTTCTCTAAGGTTAAGAGTCTGTTTCTTGGTTTCTCTCTCTCTCTTTTTTCCCTTTGCTTGTTTGTTTTGTTTCCTAAATTCCACATATGAATTAGATCATATAGTATTTGTCTTTCTCTGACTGATATCTTCCACTTTGCATAATACACTCTAGCTCCATCCACATCCTTGCAAAGGACAAGATTTCATTTTTTTTTGATAGCTGAGTAATATTCCATTGTATGTATATACCACATCTTCTTTATCCATTCATCAGTCAATGGACATTTGGGCTGTCTCCATAATATGGCTATTATAGATAAAGCATTTCTTTCTAAAAATATTTCTTTCTGGTAATTTTACTTCAGCCTGAGGAACTTCCCTTAGCACGTTTTCCCTCCTAATATAGAACTGATGGTTGAAAAGTGTCTTGATGTACTTTAATTTAAAGTATCTTTATTTGGCTTTTATTCCTGAAAGGTATTTTTACTAGATGTAGAATTTTGACTTGCCAGTTTTTCCTTTTTATTTAAGTACTTTAAAGTTTGTGCTCCACTGTCTTTTGGACTCCATGATTTCTTATGAAACATCCATGTCCATTAGATTTATTGTGTCTCTGAATGTAATTTTCTTTATTTTTTATACCTACATTTAAGATTTTTTCTTTATTTTTTAGCTTTTATAAGTTTAAGTACCATGAATTTGTCCCCTTATTTCCTGTCTCTGTCCTCCCTCCTTCTCTCCTTCCTCCCTCCCTCCCTCCCTCCCTCCCTCCCTCCCTCCCTCCCTTCCTTCCTTCCTTCCTTCCTTCCTTCCTTCCTTCCTTCCGTCTTTCCTTCCTTTTTTCTTCCTTTCTCTCTTTCTTTCTGTGTATTTATTCTATCTGGAATTTACTGAAATTCTTGATTCTGAAAACTGATGCTTTTCAACAAATTCAACAGTTTTTGACCAATGCATCTTCAAATATTTTTCTTGTCCTACTGTTTCTCCTTTTCTTTCTAGTACAACAGCTGCACATGCATTAAAACTTTAATGTTGCCCCCTACCCTGTCCTTAGCCTATTTATTTATTTTCTCTTTCTTTCTTTCTTTCTTTCTTTCTTTCTTTCTTTCTTTCTTTCTTTCTTTCTTTTCTTTCTTTCTTCTTTCTTCTCTTTCTTTCTTTCTTTCTTTCTTCTTTTTTCCTTTCTCTCTCTCTCTCTCTCTCTCTCTCTCTCTCTTTCTTTCTTTCCTGATGTCATATTCCTTGGCTTTACTTTATTTATTTTATTTTTTATTTTATTTATTTTTATTAACATATAATGTGTTATTTGCCCCAGGGTACATGTCTGTGAATCGTCAGGCTTACATATTTCACAGCACTTACCATAACACATAACCTCCCCAATGTCCATAACCTAGCCACCCTCTCCCTACCTCCCTTATCCCCCAGTCACCCTCAGTTTGTTTCGTGAGTTTAGGAGTCTCTTAGGGTTTGTCTCCCTCCAGATCCCATCTTGTTTCATTTCCCTCCCTCACCCCCCCCACGACCCCCTGCCCTGCCTCTCAAATTCTTCATATCAGAGAGATCATGTAATAATTGTCTTTCTCTGATTGACTTATTTCGCTTAGCATAATACCCTCTAGTTCCATCCACGTCATTGCAAATGGCAAGATATCGTTTCTCCTGATGGCTGCATAGTATATTCCATTGTGTATATATACCACATCTTCTTTATACATTCATCTATTGATGGACATCTAGGTTCTTTTCTTTCCTTCTTTCTTTCCTTCTTTCTTTCTTTCCTTCTTTCTTTCTTTCTTTCTTTCTTTCTTTCTTTCTTTCTTTCTTTCTTTCTTCTGCAGATTGGATAATTCCCATTGATTAGCTTTCTTTGTTTATATTCTACTAGTAATCTCAGTGAATGTTTTATTGAATATACTTATTTTCAGCTATAAAATTGTCACTTCTCTTTGTTTGCTGAGATTTCTCATGATTTTATTTACTTTCAGTGCATTTCCTTTTATTTTACTGAACATTATTATAATAGATATTTTCAAGTCTTTGTCAGTTGCAACATCTGGATTATTTTGTGTTTGTACTCCTCTGATTATATTTTCTGTTGAGAGTAGATCAACAAATTTTCATGGTTCTTTGCATGTTGAGTAATTTTGAGGTTGTTCTTAGATATTAATGCTCTAATGTGAAGATTCTGAATTCTCTTACATTCTATCAATTTAATTCTTTTTGGTGGTTGTTTTATTGGGTAATTAATTTATTTTCATTCAAGCTGAACACTCTGACTCTTGAATCACAATAAAATTCTTAGCTCAGGTCATTTATTCTTTAAAGGATGCTTTGACTCTATCTTGCTTAAGCATGATTTAGTGGTTATTCAGGTACTTAAACAGACCTATTAACAGAATTTAGAGATCTCCTTCTGTGGCTCTCCTTCATGGAATTACATATCACGTTTCAAATATCTAGATTTGCTATAGATTATTTCTTCTTGTTTTTCAGGTCAGAAAACATGACTTATTAAAGTTCCAGCAGCTTTTTTGCACTAAGTGTATTCTATCCTTAGAGTAAAACCTATAGGATACTGGAAAATCATTTTGTGGAACTCCATTTTCCTGAATGTCAACCTTCTACAATGTTTACCTGCCTTTTATATTTTCCAGAGCTTCTGGTAGTTCTTTTAAAAATTGTTTTATAAAGTTTAAATTTCTTATTTCAGATCCACAGAAAAGTGTTGGAAGTTATCATTTTTATCCACCAGAAATATCTACAAAAACTAAAAATCAAATTAATTTTTCTGGACCATCAGAGAAGTAAAGCAGTAGGATAACCTGTCATACTGGTGTATTCAGAGACGTAGGAACCAAGATTGCTCACAAGTAGCAGAAGCCACTGAAGCCATAAAGTCATAGGAACACTTAAATAATAATGTTGATGAATTTCTGGAGGCTGAGGGTGGACTAGCAAAAGAGGGAGAAACTCTTGGGTGCCTTTGGAGGAGTATTTCTATACTGTCTGGAACTTTCCATCCATAACTCAACCAAGTTCTCATGGTGAAAATTGAAAACCTTCTCAAATATCTTTACTCCTCCATTTCCTTCTGGTTTTTTGGTTTCACCTAGAGAGAGAGAAAAAAAAATCAACAGAGACAGGCTTCAGGGAAATAGATTGGGGTGCTTTAACCAGGGAAAAGAATAGCAGGGAAGAGAAAAATAAACCATATCACAAATATAAGAGAAACAAAACCCTTGTGAAGGCCACAACCCTGAGACGTGGCTAAATAAAAACAAAAGTCAGAGACTAAGAAGATTATAGAGCACTCCCTCTCCACCAACTCTACAACTACACCAAATATCCCTTCTGTAATGACAGTAGGTGACAGTGAGAGAACCACAAGTTACAGACTTTCTCCAAGGAGTATTACCTTGAGAATTCCTCATACCAAGAAGAGAGGCAATAGCAAGGATACTAGATGAACTTGAAGCCTTTAATAACTACTGTTATAACTAAGATTAAACTCAGCTCAACTCCTACTTAGATTAAAATAAATCATTCCACTAAAGACCTCTTTACTTCACTAAAGTATGGGATTTTGGGCAACAACAACAAAAAGTGAATATACAGGCAAAAAGGCAAAGATAAACATGGTTTAAAATGTTAAAACAGGCATCAGAACTATACTCAGATATGACACAAATGCTGGATTATCTGGGTATTTGAAATAACTAGGATTAATATGTTTAGGGATCAACAGAGAAGTAGAAAACATGCAAGAATGGATGGGCACTGAAAGCAGAGAGATGGGAACTCCAAGAAAGAACCAAAAGGAAGTGTCAGGAAAAACCAAACAGACACAAAAACCACTGTAACAGAAATAAAGAATGCCTTTGATGAGCTCATCAGAACACTCAAGAAAGAATCAGAGGACTTGAATATAGGTCAACAGAAATTTCTCACATCGAAAAGCAAAGAAAAAAAGATTAAAAAAATACCTTACAATAACTATGAGACAGTATCGAAAAGTGTAAGGTATATTTCATTTGAGTAATAAAGGATAAGAAAGAGAATGAAATAGGACTGTTTGAAGGATTAGTATCTGAAAACTTCCAACATTAATTAGGAGAAACAAACCAGAGATCTAGAAACACATAAAACACCAAACAAGATAAATACACACCAACTAAGCAAACAAAAACTAACTAGATATATCATATTCAAACTATAGAAAATTGAATAAAAAAACTTGAAGGAAGTTATAGGAATCCTAGAATTCTATAACAACCAAAAATCCTCCTTTAAAAGTGACAAAGAAAAAAAGGCTTTCTTGAAAATCAAAAATTGAGGGAATTCATTGTCAGTAGATCTGCTTTAAAAGAAATGTTAAAAGAAATTCTTATAGGTCAGAAACTGGTATCTTAATAAGAAAGGAAAGTGCAGGAGAAGGAATAAGTGAATATAAAATAAGATTTTCGGGGCGCCTGGGTGGCTCAGTGGGTTAAGCCTCTGCCTTCGGCTGGGGTCGTGATCTTGGGGTCCTGAGATCAAGCCCTGCATCAGGCTCTCTACTCAGTGGGGAGCCTGCTTCCCCCTCTCTCTCTGCCTGCCTCTTTGCCTACTTGTGATCTCTCTCTGTGTCAAATAAACAAATAAAAATCTTTTTAAAAAATAAATAAAATAAGATTTTCTGTGTTTCTTATTTTTCAATGATATAAAAGCTAACTATTTAAGTAATATTAATAATGATAATAATAATGTATTGAGTTGCATATGTAGCATGTGGAATAAGTGAAATGAATGATCATAATATCACAAGTAATGGGGAGGAGGAATTGGAAATAATCTGTCATAAATTACCTGCACTTGGAGTGGAGTTATATAATGCTATTTGAATCATATTTGGGCTGTTTTAATAATGTATATTGTAAATTCCAGGGCAACCACTAAATTTACGTAAATGTTTGTCATTCTCTAAGAAGACAAAATAATTCTTAATGTGTATAAACCTGACAGAACTTCAAAATATATAAGGCAAAAACTAGTAGAATTGAAAAGAATAGAAGTCTACTATTAGAACTAGTCTTCCATAGTCTTTCAGTAACTGATAGATCAAAAAGGCAGAAAATCAAGAGCACAATCAATTACCTTGACCTAATTGACATTTATAGGCTCCCTATCCAACAGTCACAGAATAAACATTCTTCTCAAGCTTACATGGAACAATCACCAAGAGAGAACACATCCTGGGCCAAAAATACACTTGAATAAATTGAAAATAACCAAAATGATACAAAGTATATTTTCAGACCACAAGGGAATTAGACTAGAAACAGATGATTAAAAATAGCTGGAACCCCTCCCTTCAACCAAATATTTGGAAATTAAGCAATATATCTCTGAATAAACTATGGGTTAAAGAATTCTCAAGACAAACCAAAAATTATTTTGAATTAAATGAAAATGAAAATATATATTGCAGAGTATATATTAGTTATCTTTCATGGGGCCAGTCTAGTAAGACTTATTTGGTCATTAAATTATGTAACTCTTCTTAGAAATATTGTCTAATTTATTAGTTTTTAATACAAGCTATTATTCTCTGGATTTTATCTGGTAGGTTTAATTTTTTCATGTACATTAAGATTATTGATATATGTGGTCTTTTCAGTTTGTAATTGATCAATTTTTTCTCTGCATCTTTCATTTTCACTTCTGGCCTTCCTGGATTCACAACATTTTCATTAGTTCCCCCAATTTCCTATTTGTTAGTAGTACTCCTAACTTGAAATGTTATGATATATGAACATGTGTAATATTTAACATAATATAATCGCTAAGATGCAAATTAACATTACAGATCCATAGTAACTTATTCAAATCCTATGGTGCTAGATGTCTTTCTGATTCAACTTTCAGATCTTAGAAAGATAATGTACCCATTACATATTATGTAACATCATGAGCAGGATCTGTAGCAGTGTCTCTTAATTGTACATCAATCTATCTGCACTGAATCATGTGGTTGTTGATACTGAGTAAGCAAATAAGACTACATATCCTCACACATTAATTCAGGTCACATTTTGCTGTCAAATTAATTTTACTTCAAATTGAAGGGAACTATTTAAAAAATAACTTTCATAATGTTTTGTATTTCAGAATATCCCAACAAAGGTTATAAACTTCAATCTTTATCTTGCTTCTGTAATAACATGGACAAAAAAAAGTTTTGATTAGAGTCTCCCACACCCATCATCTTCTATGTTACCCTTTATCAATATTTTAGCTCCATTTTGAATTTAAACTCCCCAATGTAGTCATCACTTAGTTTACAATAACATTTTTTTGATTTTTTTTTTTTTTTGACAGAGAGAAACACAGCGAGAGAGGGAACACAAGCAGAGGGAATGGTAGCGGGAGAAGCAGGCTTTCTGCAGAGCAGAGAGCCCGATGCGGGGCTCAATCCCAGGACCCTGGGATCTGACCTGGGCCGTAGGCAGTCGCTTAACGACTGAGCCACCTAGGCGCCCCTACAATAACATTTTATTTAGATTTAGCAATATGTTGCCTATTGTTCTGCTTACCATTATTTCTTGCATCTCATTCCTTTCTTGTGTGTCTCCTTTTGTTCTAAGAAAAATGCTTTAGTATTTATTTAGTTAGTCTGTGATTGGTAAGCACTCCCAGTCTTTGTAAGTCTGAATGTATTTTCTTTTTATCTTCACTCGTGGATGATAGTGTAGTTTTGCATAGAATTCTAGGTTTATACTTTTTCTAAATGTTTTAAAGACAATGTTATAGTGGATTTCTGTTTTTGCTGATGAAACAAATGGCTTTTGATTCATGAACTTCCTTTTATAGAAAGGTTTGTTTTTGTTTTTTTTTCTTCTGATAATTTTTAATATTTTCTCCCATACTTTGAACTCATGTGTTGGTGTTTTCAATTTGAAAGACTGTATTTTTCATGTCTAAGGCTTCTTTATGGTACTTCTTAAGATATGTCTATACCCTTCTATTCTTATACCCTTCTATTCTTGCTTTTGATCATCTTTATGTTTTGCCTCTTTATTGTCTGAAACTTTCTTTCAGATTGTGTATAATTTCAAGGGCTTAGAATACCAATCCTTTTGTTTGGAGGGGTCATTATAGCTTCTTGACCACCTCTTCAGATATTCCTTGAGAGTCTTGGGGGTTGTCTCAGTGGGTACATCTGTATGTACCCACTGGGGCAACCTGACGGTACAATAATAGAGCAACATGTGCTGCCCTATTATTATCCCTGTACTGAGTCTGCCACTTGGAGCACAAGTTTGCTGGTATTATCTCCATGGTCAAAGACCTCCAGCACTGGCACCATTTCCCTTCTGCATGACCACCATTACTGCAGACATAGAGCCTTTGGCAACCCCTTCTGATAAGCTCAAACAGGGATTCAGTTATATGTAGACCCCTCCGACAGTGAATACTTGCCCAGTTCACATTATCAAGGGTGCCTCATGACGTTTTAATAAATTCTATTTTCAATTTCACAGAAAGACATTTCTTTTTCTCCAAGAAACACACATGGAATTTCTTAAAGATTTCTAGGTCACAAAGCTCTCAGCTAACAACTATCATGCTCAGTCCAAGACTACCATTATCTTTTTTTTTTGTTAAGATTTTATTTATTTATTTGACAGAGAGAGACACAGTGAGAGAGGGAACACAAGCAGGGAGAGTGGGAGGGGGAGAAGCAGGCTTCCCGCTGAGCAGGAAGCCAGACGCAGGGCTCCGTTGGAGGACCCTGGGATCATGGCCTGAGCTGAAGGCAGACGCTTAACAACTGAGCCACCCAGATACCCCCACCTCTCTTTTAAAGATTTTATTTATTTATTTGACAGAGAGAGAGAGACAAAGCTAGAGAGAGAGAACCATTATCTTTTGAAACATTCACTCTCTTGCTCAATTTGGCCTTATTCTCAGAGGCTATGGAAAACTCATTGTAAGTGAACATCTATGCCCCCGTACCCTTCAAAACCTCAGATCAAAAGATGTACATGTTTGTTTCAAAGCAATTTTTACATAATTGAAATTCTCATTTCAGAAAGAGCGTCAAACTCTATGTACTGGAATGCAAACAAGAGTTACTTTGACAAATCTCTACAGGTCAGCAGTATGCTGATATGTCTCTGATATCACCTTACACATGGGCAAAAGACATTTTCTCTCTTAGATTTGCTCAAAATCTAGTAGTGGGGATAGAGGAATAGATCATCACAGTACTATGTAAATGCCATTGTGAAGATAAACATTACCTCCAGTCAGATGCATTTGGGGTACAAAGGACTCACTTTCTTGCAGGACACGTCTCAGTGAGTTTAATGTTATATTTGCATTTGTTTTGTTTAGTAGCTGCATCAAATGACAGACTCATTAGCTAAAAACTCAAAATAATTAATTTGTGCAAATGTTTTTCACTACTCTTTTACTGTGTACACATAGTACTTTTCAGAGGGAAAAAAGTGAAAGAAAAAGCAAAATAGAGAGCTACAACTGAAATTTCTAACAAGATTTCTGCTATCTTGGTTCAACTGTTAATTTAGTTTTACACTTTTTATTTTTTGGCTTTTATTAGCCTTAGTAGTGAAACTTAGAAAGTGGAATGAGTAGCATAAATTTTAATTAATAGATGGAGTTATGTTAAACTTATAGTTGAATGTAGATATGCATTATAATGAAAAACAAAAATAGATGTATCTAATATTTTCTGCATGGAAGAGAAAAGGTCCTGTTAAAGAAAATAATGTGAAAAGAGCAAGTAGTAAGTCTGGATATTCCAACTGAAGTCTTCAGAAGGGAGAAAATCCAATAGCTAGCATTTATTAATGTATTCATTTATTCAAGAAACATTAGTAAGTATCTACTATGTACAAGCTTCTGTTCTACATGCTGATGAAGGAGCAGAGAAAGAAATAGGTAAGAATCTATGTTTTTCCAAGACTTAGGTTCTAGTGTGAGAGAAAATAATGAAACATTAACTAGGAAATATGTAAATTATGGAAGTGGCCAGTGCTATGGAGAAAAATAAAGGAAGGAAGTGGGAGATACTGTCAGAGAACCATGATATTATACTGGGCACTGGGCAATTCCTTGTGGAGTAGCTGATGTTTGAGTAGAACCAGTGGGGGCAAGGGGAGTAAGCCATAGGTCCATCAGGAGGGAGAGCACTTACTTGTGTTGTACAAGCCACATGGAGAATAATGTGGCCATAAGGAAGTGAATGAAGTGAAAGTAGTAGAACTCACATGTAAAATCAGAGATATATTTTTTCAATACCAGGGAGTCATTTCTAAAATGCATTTATTTCACTCAGTATAATCTTTTCCAGTCCCATCCATGTTGATACAAAAGTTGGTTATTCATCCTTTCTGATGGAGGCATAATATTCCATTGTATATATGGTCCATATCTTCTTTATCCATTTTTCTGTTGAAAGACATCTTGGCTCTTTCTACAGTTTGGCAATTGTGGCCATTGCTGCTATGAACATTGGGGTACATGTGGTCCTTCTTTGTAGTGCATCTGCATCTTTGGAGTAAATACCCAGTCTAGTGCAATTGCAGGGTCCTAGGGTAGCTATATTTTTAATTTCTTAAGGAATCTCCACACTGTTTTCCAAAGTGGCTGCACCAACTTACATGGGCTGGAAGAGATTATGCTGAGTGAAATAAGTCAAGCAGAGCGAGTCAATTATCATATGGTTTCACTTACCTGTAGAGCATAAGGAAAAACATGGAGGACATTAGGAGAAGGAGAGGAAGGATGAATGGGGG
>CM053603.1:52272541-52303107 GCA_028646535.1 Procyon lotor
TTTCCTATCTTCCCTCACTTTAACCCCAATATTATTCTTCCTCTGGAGCTTAAATATATAATCTTTAGATCTTCCTTCTCCATAGAATTGGTTAGGCATGCCTCCACGTGCTACCATATTACATTGTGCTACTCTTACTACTTATAATCACACCATGTATTAAATTCTGGTCTATCTACCTGTCTCTCTGTGTCTTCTTGAGTGCAAGGACTTTGTCTTATTTACATATATTTTCCCTATATCCAGTTCAAGTCTTGGAACAAATGTTTGTGAATAAACAAAAATTCATTTGACCTCAAAAATGATCGCTATGATTAATAACCTCAAAAATCACAATAATCTTGCTTTGTAATGAAGTTTTCACTCTGAACATAGGAATAAGATCACATAAAAAATGACTTTGAGTTTGTTTCATTAGCATTAGAAACAAAAAATACACGAAAAGGGGAAGTCTAACCACTGAGAAAAATCTTCTGAAAAATCAAGGAAAGCAAAGTAAGTTGCTATTGGTATAATTAATTTCACTCTTTGACACATGTATCTCAGAGTAAAAAAAAGAATTTAAAAATTCACTTATGAAGGAGATTAGATAGTTGCTTAACCTCTAATATGGTAGCAATATTTCTTATATATTCAAAATATGTCCTATGTTTTACTGAGAGCTTGCATTTTCAAACTGCCAACACTATTCTTTGTTTGAAGTACTCGAGTTTTTAAATTACATAGATAAGGATCCTTAAAAATGGTGTCAGGAGAAAAATAAAGTAGCTGTGACACTTTAATACTTTTGTTAATAAATTAAAATGTTTGTAAAAGTTACCCTCTTGTTTTTCCTTGTTCCAATATTTTCAGGTATAGTTATATAGCCTTGTTGGTTAATGCTATGAAATGGTATTCTAATAATTACAGCCAGAAGGCTTTCACTTCCTTCCATGTCTTGTTAACTTGAACAAAAGTGAAATTAACTCCAAAATATGGTTCCTAAAATTAATTGTGTTAGTACGGACACAAATAACTTATGCTAGAACATGTTGATTACTCATTAAAAATATTACCTAACATTGGAGCACCTGGGTGGCTCAGTGGGTTAAGCCTCTGCCTTCGGCTCAGGTCATGATCTCAAGGTCCTGGGATCTAGCCCCACATCAGGCTCTCTGCTCAGCGGGGAGCCTGCTTCTCCCCCTCTCTCTGCCTGCCTCTCTGCCTACTTGTGATCTCTCTCTCTCTCTCTCTCTCTGTCAAATAAATAAAATAAATATCTTTAAAAAAAAGTATTACCTAACATTAACAAAATACATTGTCTAGGCAAAATGTACCACTGATATGGATAAATAGCTCAGTGCAAACTTGCATGAATAAAAATATAGACACATTTTTTCCTGATGGTAATCAGACAAAAATGGTTTAATATGATTACCTTCACATATATGTATATATAATGTAAACTTATTTTCTTTCTTTCTTTCTTTCTTTCTTTCTTTCTTTCTTTCTTTCTTTTCCACTTGCTTGCTTGTTTAATGTTTTCCTTTATGAAAATATGAGTGACCACATTTAGTTTTGAACTTTAAACCCTGTATTCTTTCCTACACTGTTATAGCTGAACTAATAGTAAGATTCATAATAACTCATATAAAGTACGATTCTAAGTTCTCTCAATTTATTTCTAGAGAAAGCTATGAGGACAGTGAATAGTTTCCTAAAGCCAGGTCTGGAAACAAGAGAGTATAATTAAGAATATCATGTGGATAAATATTCCTGAAGTAATCTCTAAATGATGAGTCTTTACATGGATCTTGAAACTGGCACCCAAAGAATTGCTTAATATCACTTGCTAAGTGTACAGGATCTATTTTGAAACACT
This sequence comes from Procyon lotor, assembly GCA_028646535.1. Classification (NCBI taxonomy): domain Eukaryota; kingdom Metazoa; phylum Chordata; class Mammalia; order Carnivora; family Procyonidae; genus Procyon; species Procyon lotor. Next base: position 52,274,403 of record CM053603.1, read on the forward strand.
CAAAATATTGAAAATAGTCATTACACATCCATTTTGCTCACCTCCAGCAAAATAATAGCAAAGAAACCCAGCTTGGCAGCTTTGAGTGTCTTTTTTTATCTTTTCATGTACTCAAAATCAAGTTTGTTCAGCATAAACTGACCATGATCTAAAGAACTCTCCCAAGAATCAGTCATGGTCAAAACAGTAAACTTCACACCACAAATCTAAAAGCTTAATTCAGATTGGTGCCTTCACATGTCTATAAGGTATGTCAGATTTCATTCTCTATGCTGAGAAGTCATTAGATACAACATTGAATCTATACTTGGACTTATAAAGACTTATTCACTCTAAACTCATCAGAATGGATAAATTAAAAAGACTGATATTGGTAAACATACAACTGTGAAGGAATATTCATAAATTGCTGGTGCAACTGTAAATTGGAAAAAAAAGGGTAAATTGATAAAAATAAAATACAGTTTTGTCCCTATGTTTATATGTTTATAAAAGAATTATTTACAATAGCCAAGATATGGAAGCAGCCCATGTGTCCATCAATTGATGAATGGACAAATAAGATGTACACACACACACACATACACACACACACACACTGGAATATTATTCAGCCATAACAAAAGAATGAAATCTTGTTCTCATTTGCAATGACATGGTTGGAGCTTGAGAGTATTATGCTAAGAGAAATTAGAGAAAGACAAACACTAGATGATTTCACTTTATGTGGAATTTAGGAAACAAAACAAATGAGCAAATGGGAAAAAAAAAAAAAAGACATAGAGACAAATCAAGAAACAGACTTCTTAATGACAGAGAACAAACTGATGGTTACCAGAGAGAGGTAGGCAGAGGGCTGGCTGAAATAAGTGAAGGGGATTAAGAATACACTTATATTAATGAGTACTGAGTAATGATAGACTTATAAAATCACTATATTGTACACCTGAAACTAATATAACACTGTTTTTTGACTGACAAGAATTAAAATAAAAACATAAAAAAAAACCACTTTGGGAGAAATGTTTGGCAGTTTCTGCTAAAGCTAAATATATAAATTTCCTTTGACCCAAAAATTCTACTCCTAGGCATATAACCAAAAGAAATTGGATGCTTATGTATATAAAAATGTATAAAAAATTTTCTTAAATGCTTTAATAATAATAGCTAAAGATAATAAAACACACCACATATCCATTGATATTTGGATAAGTAAATTGTGACATATTGAGAGACTATTATAGAACAATGAAAAAGAATCAGCCCCTATGATATACTGAACATTGTGGATACATTTCACACACATAATATTGAGTGAAATAAATTAAACACAAAAATAGTGCATTCCATATGATTCCATTTATACAAGTTCCAAAAACTGAAAAATAACCTAAGGTGATAAGACTTATAATAGCAATTATCCTTGAGGTATACTTATGTGGATACTGGAAATGATCTATATCTTGATTTGGATGGTGTAATATGGATGGTATTCTGTGAAAAAGACATCAGCCTGTATAGACTTAGGAATTGTGTACTTTGTATTTGTGTATGTAAGTTTTATCTCACATCAACTATTTTGGAATCCAGAGCTCCCTTCTATTTGCTGGAATTAGAGAGAGCTCTTGGCTGAAAAAGAGGTTGAATTAGTTCTAGGTTGATCATGATCAGGCCTAGGACTTGAGGTATGGAGTGTAATGGAATCAGCTGAAGGTGGATCAGGAGGAAGTAGAAAACAAGAAGCAGAGTAGGGAGAAAATCTAACTGGGCAATGGGAGGACAGGAATCAGATTCCAAGTTAAGGGCTAGGAATAAAGAACAGACAAAAGTGAGAAGGTTCAGGAGTTTTACACTAAACATAGAACGAGGAAGATACATATAGAGTGCCTGAAAGGAGGAGGGCAAGTATCAAGAATGCTGAGTTAAACACGAGTTGTCTTTCTCATCCCCTCCCTTGGGAAGAGAGAGGCTGTCATTTCCCCTGGTTCATTTCTGCTCTGTGGGCTTTCTGAAGTTTGGAGACAAGCTCTGAGTATACCACTGGACAAGCCTATATGGAACATGTACAATGTGCCAGGTTTGATAATCATCATTGATTACATCATCAAGATTCAGCACCTGCCTCAAAGCTTTCTCAGTTTTCACAAACCAAGTTATTCCAGTCTGTCACTGAGGCTAGAAGATAGTGAGTAAGAGATTAAGGAAGCATGTGCATGGAATTTTGAGCTACTACTAGAAATATAAATGTGAATGTAAATATGTCCTGTCTTAACCAGCACAAGATTTACTTGAATATCAAGTTCAAGTACTATGTCTTAGTCAAGACTGAGTCTATTCATTATATGCTGACCAAAGTACTGATCAAAAGAAAGAATTCTCATTTTGTATGAGAATTCATTCTCTGGAATGGCATGAGAATAAGCATGCAAGAGTCCTGGTTTACAACTGCTATCCAAGTTTAATTGCATTCCAGCATTGCTCTGAAGCTGTTTAAAAACTCATTACCTAATCTGCATCCCAGCTTGAGGAATAGACTTCAAATCACCTATAGAATTTTGCTCTCAAAGGTATCACAGTTTGGATGATAACATGGACAGTCATCCTTCTTTCCTTGTAGGTCTCCTACCTATGACCTTCATATATACATATACATCATTTTAATGATTATCATGTCATACTGAAATTTATGGCTTTTCCATCTCCCCCATCAATGACATTTCATTTTTGAACTTGCCATGTATTCAGTGAGTGTTTGTTGAGTGAATATGTGAATCATTGATTAAAAAGCTAGTTATTTCTATAGTTTGGTGAAGTAGAAAGTAATATGAAGGACTACTATGGGAGAGGTTTGGCTGAGCGTATCACAAAGCTGGCTTGGGAAAGCAGTAATTCAAAAGTGCAAAAAACAACAATGACAACAACAACAACAATAATAAAAAACGAGTGACTACCATGGGCAGCAAGAAGAAGAACTTATTAGCTAAATACATCCTAATTCAGGAGATAAAACCTTTCTTGGATACTTCAAGTTATGCTAGATAAAATCAACAATCAACCCATAGTCATTTATCTATCTTTTTTCAAAAATAGGCAATTATACTGTTAAGTTCAGGTCAAGTAGCTTGTTAGGTAGAGTTAATCTGGAATGGAAGTGTGGAAAGAGGAAATCATCCATCACTTAAAGCTATATTAAGAAAGTTAAGCCCTAACTGCAAGTATGTGCTTCATCAGCATGATTGCATATTTTTCTTAACATTTTTAGCTTCAAAGTCTCTTCTTTTAATTGAAATCCAATATGTGTTTATTGCTGACACATGTTAAAAATCTTGCTTATACAGTACATAGATCTCTCTCCAAAGCCAATAGTCCTACATTGTTTGTTTCCTAATTAGCACAGATACTATATGAAAAATGCAAGAGGCATCTGCTAGGTGAAAATGCCTATCAGTTTTAATTGATTCTTTTTTGTCCTGGATAGTCCAGGCACTGATGATTTTAGCTCATCTCGAAGGTTCTTTTAATAAGCACATTTTCCAGGTGCATTTAACATAATACTAATTTGGAGGTATTTTTAGTAAGTTCTAGATTCCCCTCACATAGTGCTTGGTGGAAGCGTTGAACAGCAGCCATCATATTTTCTTGTCTGGAATGATCCAGGTTTGAAATGATGTCAAGTAGTGTCATATGTGTCCTGATATCAGAATTTCATAAGCTGCAGAGGACTAATTATAATACGCACTATTTGCTCTAAAGCTGTTTAAAAACTCATTACCTAATCTGCATCCCAGCTTGAGGAATAGACTTCAAATCACCTATAGAATTATTATTTTTTATTAAAATACAGTTGTTCCTGTGTTCTAGCCACTGCTAGACTATAAACATAAGAACTGTATTCGTGGTTCCATGCAATACCCTTCCTGTCCCTATCCTACACACACACATACACACACACACACACACACACACACTTTACAATACACTAGCCTTATACCCATAATGAACTTTGTGCTCCTGTGCTAGCATTGCACACTGATTACTTATTTACTTTCTGTTTACCATCTGCAATGAGGGCCATTCTTCCTTCATTTTTGTATTCCTAATACTTGGTGCATTGTCTGATGCACTGAAGGAGCTCAGTATATAATTGATAAATGAATAAAATCTTGGGCAAGCTATGATACACTTGTGTCCTCAACTATAAGATGGAAATAATAGTATTAACTCATATTGCTATTATGAAACAGATACCTCACACAAAATATGAAATTCCACATATAAAATAAAAAGAGAAGTAAGAGTTATATTTTCAAAATAAGTTAATGTGATTTTCTTTTTGGCAGTTTTTTGCATATGAGTATCCCTGAATTTGCCCAGGAATATCCATGGTCTCAGAAAGGATTATGATTATTATAGCAGGAATGCAAAGAAGAATAGAGAGCTAATCATTTAATTAAAAGAAGTTTTTCATCTGCAGAAGAGGGTAGTGGTGGCAGTGCATTTGCACACAGGTCAAAACTAAATATATGAATTCATTCCCTATATGTGACCAATGTCAATTAGAGAGGTATGCTGGTATATATCTAAAGTCTAAATAATATCTAAATAATGTTACAGCATTATTTGATTTGCAAACACTGTATCAACTAGCCATCACAGCAAATTTTGAGTTTGAAATAATTACCTATATTTATAAAGGAGGGCATGAAGGTGAGAGAAGAATTCACGTGCTGAGGACAGATTGTTATTCAAAATGCAGCCCTCTCAGAATCACGTTCCTTAGGTCCAGCAGACTGAGACAGGAGAAAGGGGAATGAATGTTCTAGGCATGAGAGAATGCTAAGAGAGCGCATCATGAAACTCCAGGACGTACCTGTGAATCTTCTTTTCTACTTTATGTTCTCTACAGTCTTTAAACCAGAGCAAGACAGAGTTAGAAGACTTCATTAAATTTGATCTAACTCCCTGACCTTATTTATGTCAATGATGAACTATTCAGTGGCATTTTTTTCTCTGTTCTTTCTTCAAATTTCTCCTCTTCACCAAGAAAACCCTCAGGTCTCTTAATCCAAAAGGCAGTAATAACAATCAGAAATAAGGCTACCATTTGCTTAGTACTTTTTTCTAGTAGCAGCCAGTCTTCTAAATGCCAAGTCTGTAAAGTTAATTTTATTCTAATTTTACAGATGAGTAAGCTGAAGCCCAGAGACATTAGCAGTTTATTCAAGGTTAAAATTTAATATGGGGCAGTCTCTTCTCTCTGACTCTAACATCTCTTTTCATTACATCATGCTTCATCTTAGATTGATTTACTTATTTACTTATTTACTCAACATAGTATAGTAGAAGATCAAACCAAACCAACCAATCAACAAGCAAGCAAACAAAATGAGGCTAGAAAGTCTTGTGTCAAAAATAAAAATGCATTCCAAAATAAATGGAATTGTGTCAGAAAGAATACAAGAGTTTGAGAAGTCTCCACCTTATCTGTCATTTCATTTCATTCTATTGTTTTTAATCATTACCTCTCCATATAACTAATTACTTTTGGGCTCTAGAGCATACATGTTCTCTCTTGTTTCTTTGTTTTTACATATTTTCAACAGTTATGCTATAATTCATGACCTGGTTGTAATACTCATCTGTCTACTGGGTGCCTGTTTAAACTCTAAATTATAGATTAAGATCTCTTTCCTCCTTGATATCTTCCTCAACTACCTCACAAGGACTTAAGGCTTTCTCTTCAGTATTCACATAGCATATTCCAAGTGCTTCCATTCCAGGTATAATTTACCTTTATATTAACAAAGATATGTGAGAGCTATGAAGGTCACTTTTATATGTCAAACTGGCTAGGCCCTGAGATGAAGATAATTGGTCAAATATTATTCCAGATGAAATATTTTTTATGAAATTAACATTAAATCACCCAACTTAGAGTAAAATAGATTATTTTCCATGCTGGTGGGCCTCATCTAATCAGTTGAAGGCCTTAATAGAAAAAGACTGACCTCCCCTGATGAGAAGAAAATGTTGTTAACAGTTTAAACTAGAACTGCAATATCAGCTCTTTCCTAACCTCCAGCATGCTGTCCTGCCCTGTATATTTTGTAATTATTTCAAACTAAAAATTTCCTCACAGTTTCCACAATTATATTAGTCAATTTCATAAAATAAATCTTTCAAGATAGGCAGATAGATGATATACATAGAGAGAGAGATAGACACAGATATAAATATAATTTCTTATGGGTTCTGGGTGTGGTTTTTTTTGTTTGTTTTTTGTTTGTTTGAGAATTCTAACAAGACAAAAACGCTTAAAAAAAAAAAAACACCCTATCTTATCATCTTTGTATTCCTAGGTACTAGATAGAGAGAGTTTAGCACATAGCAAGTTCTCAAAGAATGAAAGAATGAGATTTCATAAGAAAGGGAAAAAATGGGATGTGTACTGGGTGATGCGGAAAAATCACAGATATATTTAGTATAACAAGAGCGAGTGGTGATTAGATTTGTTTAGGTTATATAAGAATAGGTTTAACATGAAATGGTTTTTTAAAATTCTGTTCTACACTGTGTTGACATATAGTATAAGCTGACCATTAAAAATTTTTCTTCTGTTCACGTATGGAAAAAGTAGATAAGGTTTCTAAATAACTACTGAAGAACTTGGGAGAAGAAGAAATCACAGAAATCTCTAGGGGATTAGGTCTATGGGATAATTCAGTAGTTCCCATATGGAAAGCCAGTTTGCAATAGAGAGTTGGAATCTTCTCTGGCTAACCACCTGGAAAGAACTGTGAAGTTATCCAGTGATCCTGCCTGCACACATTATGTTATATTTGCACAGAGTATAAAAACCATGATTGCTGTATATATGGAAGACATGTGAGTCAGAAAAACTGTCTTTTTTTCCTAAATTGTGAATTCATATATATGAAAAGTATTCTTAAATTACATAAAAAATATAACATGCCTTTATGCAAATTGTAAATTACCCTTATTATAAAGAACTAAATTATACAAAATTGATATTATATTAGAAAATTTGAGACCTATAATCATATTAGCTTAGAGTATAAAACACTTTTATAGAATTAAAGCACCTTAAAGAGGAAATAAGTTCAGAATTCTTTTAAGGCAGTTGTTCTCAACTAGTGTGTGATTTTGTTCCTCCTGGGGGATATTTAGAGATATCTGTAGATATTTTTGATTGTCACAACTTGGGGGGTGGTATACTACTAGTACCTAGTAAATAAAAGCCAGGATACTGCTAAATATTCCACATTATGCTGCTAAATATTCCATATTATGCAGGAAAGCCCCCCACATGAAGAATTAGCCAGTCCAAAATATCAATAGTGCCAAGTTGAGAAATCTACTCTAGAGATTTTGGATTTTCTTTGGGGTCATCTGGAGCCATCTGAATAATTAATATCAGCATCTCCAAGGTATTTATAGAATCAGATCTAAACAGTGCCTACCTCCTTGATGTAGATTTATGATTTCCTTTTCTCACTTATAGCATTGAACAAAGGCCACCCAAAAGAAAACAAGTGAAGGCTATCTTTATATATAATCTGGCCATCATCAATTTGTGTATTTGGTCCCTTACAATCTTCACCCACAGACATAACTGCATGAGTTCAGCACTCACCTAGATCTAAGGATGTCCACTAGTAGGCATCTGTGTCCCAAGCCAGAAACCACAATTGGAGAGGAAGGATTACACAAGCGAATTTCCAGTAAGAGGTGTGAGACTATACAACTATTAACTTAAAAAGTTGAAAAAGGGGGTCCTACTATCTTTATAATCCCATGATAGTTTATATATCTGTTATTTTTTCATGTGCACTCTATGCCCTGCTTTTTTTCTGCTGGTTCTGTGTATTCTTTATTTCCTTGATTGCCAACTCCAGGTCAGTCTCTTCTAGTACAGCACTTGCAAAAGAGATCAGAATATGGGAATGAAATTAAAAACAATGAAAACTAAGCCTTCCTGCTCCTGGCATCGAGAGGGTAGCAGTTATTAAGAATTCTAAGAACAACATGGGAAAGGAGTAATCCCAGATTCTAGCAGCCCAGGAGGAAGAAGTATTTATCTGGTGAGTTTTCAAAAAGACATCTTCAGTTCAACAGCAAAACATGATACCTTTGGGCTCAAACACATCAATACTTTAGGTGTCTGGGAATCATGCCTTTCTTTCAGTCTTCTTCTTCACTCCTGTATCCCTAGTCTTCCTGTACCAGGTCCCTATACTATTTTATATATATTTATGAATATATATATTCATATTCTGTTCATATATAGAGAGAGAGATACCTATCTATCTATCTAATCTATCATCTGTTGAGAGAATTACTTCTATATACAGGGTTCTGACCAATATACTTATAGGTAATGCTCCAGGGAAAATGTTAAGGTTTTGAAAATAAAACTTTAATTTTACTTAACATAAATAGAATTTATTAATATCTGATATTTATTATGACTCATGATAGAACATAATCTTATCAACAGTGTATTGCTCAAGTATCCAAGACTTGTTCAAGTACCTGAAGACTCTTAGCTCTTTACTTCTACCTCTGTGATGAAAATCATTGTCTGAGGTTTTTCAAGTATGTTATAGAGAAATTACTTCCATTAATTTCTAAAGTATTGGCCTACAAAAAAGCATGCTTGCTCAGCAAAGCCATCCATAATATTCACTCGGCTTCCTTAAAAAACAAATTATCTTCTTTGTTTTTTGATCATGCTCCTTGTTGATAAACCAAATATAGATGGAGGGAGTGAGGGGTCATGCTGTTACACCAGCTTCTTTTTAAAGCCATGTTTATATACAGCTTGGGTTCTTCCTGAAAGAATTGTACCTTGCAGTGAAATATTTAGATTTTCTAGTTTCTTTTCCTTTAAATCTATCTCTTGTGTTTGGAAAGAAACAGAAAGGAAAGAAGAAAGAAGAATGAAAGAAAAGAAAGAAAGAATGAAAGAAAAGAAAGAAGAAAGAAAGAAAGAAAGAAAGAAAGAAAGAAAGAAAGAAAGAAAGAAAGAAAGAAAGAAAGAAGGAAGGAAGGAAGGAAGGAAGGAAGGAAGGAAGGAAGGAAGGAAGGAAGGAAGGAAGGAAGGAAGGAAGGAAGGAAGGAAGGAAGAGGAAGGAAAGAAGGAAGGAAGGAAGGAAGAAGGAAAAGAAAAAATGTCCCCCAGACACACGTTCCTTTACCTCATTACACAAGGATTTCTTGTATTAGTAAGTTTTCCTGATTTTATTTACATCAGAATATAGATTCAGAGTTCAATTCTAATAAGATTGAAACAAGGTGTGAGTAGAACCTAAGATGGCAAATTTTGCAGTAATCTTTCCATTAATAGAATCCAATCTCTGCACATATTGTCTTAGAAATAAAGCTGGAATGACAGCAAAAGAAAAAACAACTCATTCTTTTCAGCCTAATTGATTTAGGGAAAGCAATAATCCTTTGCTAATTTCTTCCATCAGAGCATATGTTGTAAAGAATCACATTTAGAACAAAAGTAAACTACATTAAGTGGCAAGAAATAATGCAAAGAGTAGTTTGCTTTCTGAGTATGTCAGATTTTCAAGGCTCAAAGAAAGGGCCTTTTTCTGAGGGATATGCAAACTCTTTCTAAGCAAAGGACATAGGTTCTTGTGGGATCCCAACCTTCACATTATTTCAACATAATACTGACTTCTTCCCTCATGGACTGTGTTGTTTGAAAGTTGCAATCCAAGTCAAAGTAATTTGGATTGCAAAAACACCATTTTGAGGAAAAGTATATTTGTTCCAAGAGATCTCGCAGTGTACCTGCCGGCTTGTACTGAAAAGCACATCATTCCAAACATAGTGCCTTTGTCTTAGTCTGTTTAGACTTCTATAACAAAAAAATAAATAATAATAAATAATAATAATTTCTTCTGGGTAGCTTAAACAAGCATTTATTTCTCATAGTTCTGGAAGCTGGGAAGTCCAAATTCAAGGTGCTAACAAATTCGGTGTCTAGTGACAGTCCACTTCCTGGTTCATAGATGGCTGTTTTTTTCTGGGTCCTCACAAGAAGGAAGGAGCTAGGAGCTCCCTGGGGTCTTTTTTTTTTTTTTTTCTTTAAAGATTTTATTTATTTGACAGCGAGAAACACAGCGAGAGAGGGAATGGTAGCGGGAGAAGCAGGCTTCCTGCGGAGCAAGGAGCCCGATGCGGGGCTCGATCCCAGGACCCTGGGATCATGACCTGAGCCGAAGGCAGACGCTTAACGACTCAGCCACCCAGGCACCCCTGGGGTCTCTTTTATAAGGGCACTAATCCCATTCAAGAAGACTCTACCTTCTTGACCTAATTGCATCCTGAGGCCCCACCTCCAAATACCACCACACTGTAGATTAGGTTTCAACCAGTGAATTTTGGGAGGACACAACCATTCAGTCTTTAGCAGCCTTAAAACAAGAAACATTTATAGACAACCAGAGGTCAGCCACTTACGGCTCCTAGGCCATATCTGACCAGGAGTCAGTTTTAGTACAACTCAAGAGACAGGAATGGTTTCCATATTTTCAAAGGATTCTAAACAAACAAAGAAGAATATGAGACAGAGAAGGCATGTGGCTCACAAAGCTTAAATTATTTATTATCTGGCCCTTTCTAGAAAAACTGCCCACCTCTTACTTCTGTCATGCTTCTGTTGGTCAGAAAATTGCCCTAGGCTCAGCAGTGTGTTTTTTGTTTGTTTGTTTGTTTTTTCTGGTCTTCACTAGGTTCTGTCACTCACTTGTGGTTAGCAGCCTGTCAGTTAAGAGGCTCTGCTTGTGGGATTAATGGTGGTTGATTGGGGGAAGTTGGGAGTAACTCAGACTTATCCACTAAGTAACCCAGACTTACTCACATGGTGGCTCCAAGAAGGAGTACAGGGATACATAAGGCTTCTCTTTCACATTCTATAAGCCAAGTCAGTTCCAAGACTTGGGGCTGGGGCAGTGTGTGGGGGGGGGGGTGAGGGGGTTGACGTATAGCTGTGTTTACAAACCACCACACACAGAAAACAAGGGCTTCAATAGCTGTGGACCTTTACCTGGACCTATAACGAGGAGGTGGAGAGCAATCAGCCCCCCACACTGGGATCTCCATCCTGGGGCTCTCCTGCTTTCAGATTCACATTTTGCTTTCTCTCCCTTTTTATATCTTGGTCTCTTCTCTCTGGTATTGTCTCCATGACTGCTTCATTCTCAGCTTTCTGTGACCCTCTCTGTTTCTCTTTACATAGATGCCAAATGTGTCTATCCCAACCACCATGAGCTCATATAGCGCTTCTGGGGTAAATAGGAAAAGGTATCCTTTTTCTCCATCAGACACGCCTGGCAAGTGAAGCACAGATTGGATTTCAAGCAATGTCATTTCATGGGTAAAACCTAAAAAATCATTTCCAGGAGCCCTCATCACAGCCTGGCTTCAGAAGCCTGTGTGTCTGCTCACTTTGAGGATCAACTGAAATTGATTCCAAAGAGAATCTGACTTTTTCTTGTCTCAAATACTTGTTCCTGGCTTATTTGGAATTCACAGGTTACTAGTGGCATCCTGTATCCCAGCATCTACCCTGGGAGAAGGCATCAGCACCAGCTCTGAGAAACAGGACTGGACAAATTTTTAAAAGAGGATGCAGAGAGGAAATGATTAGGAAGAATGACTTGGACTCAAGAGTATATTTTGTGCTGGAAATTGGAAGAAGGCTGAACTTTATTTTATATTTATCTAGAGATTGTAAATAACACAAGAACACATTTCTATCTCTGCTGTATATTTTATATGTTATTATATAAAAATAACGTATGCCTTACCTAGTCTATAATAAGCTGATTAAAGGAAAAGGTTTTGCCTTCATAAGTTTTTCTCAGTTGAATATTGATGTAAATTTTTAAATAGGTTTTTTCAACCTGTGTATCATTACCTCACTATCTGGAGGGATATAATGCCTGGGAAATTTAATAAAATAACACAAAGATGAGGTAAATATTACTAGATAACACTTTGCAATGAAAACTGTAAAATTTACTAGACAGTTTACTCAAGCATAATTGCACATAATTAAAACAAGCTATGAGATCTGTTATGAATTTTCAACTAATGAAAGCATTTAATTAGTTCTGAGTAAGAAAAGAGGCTACATAACTGGTATAGATTTTCTTTATTGTCCAAATTCTACCCTTCTGGGTGATCTATGTTCTATTTATCCCCTTCCCACTGGTGTTGAGAAATAAGTATCTGCTCTTTTTTTTTAATATTTTATTCATTTATTTGAGAGAGAGAGCGAGCACACATGAGTGAGAAGGAGGGGCAGAGGACGAGGGAGAAACAGACTCCCCTCAGAGCAGAGCACCCAATGCAGGGCTCCATCCCAGGACCCTGGTATCATGACCTGATTTGAAGGCAGATGCTGAAACAACTGAGCCTCCCAGGCGCCCCTCAGTATCTGATTTTATACTCTCCTATTCCTTTGGTCACATATTACCATCCTCAGTTTCTAAATGTATTATCAAACCACATTATGTAACTTTAAGCTATAAAGTATTTATCTAGGGTGTCTTATTTCTGCAAGAAACCAGGGATGCCTTTTCATTCTACTTACTCTGTACTGTATGACTTGCTGGGTGAGGGGGGAAAGAAAACAATCTGCATTTAATTATCTCTTTAGCAGAAAAGATCAGTGGGTACTCCATGCCTATTTCCATAGTTTCGTACCCCTCTATCATTGGTACAAAAACTCAGATCTTTTTCTGATAGCATTCCATGTCTTATGTTGGGGAGACCTGGCTCATTTTCATTTTCCTACGTCTTTTACAAACTTTTCACTTTAAGGATAAACTGAAAGGTAAGTTTTTTGAGCAAACACAGCTGATTCTGAATCACAGTTCCATAACATATAGCTGGGTAAGGCTCAAATAAGACATTTAGGTTTCTAAGTCTCTGTTACCACATCTGCAAAATGGAAATAAAAATATGTGTCTACCATTTAACTTTTTCTTTAACCCTCTTAGTTTTCTTTACTCTGTCCTATATATCATTAAAGTCAGATGGTGTGGGCGATAAAGTCCCAAGACAGTAAAAGGAATCCTGGTTCATTGCAAGTCTTGTCCCCTACTGCCTGCCAACATTTGGATGAATTGGCAGTCATCTCTCAAAGGAACCGTGCAAGGAAGTGCCTGGCTTGCAGAAGGGACTGATTATGAAGAGCTTGCAGCTAGGTAAGCAGTCCTTGGACATCCTTCCATGATGGACTAGAGGAAGAGGTTTCTTGACAACATGGAAGCTGATATTGGCATACAAGGAAATGAAGAGTACAGTCTTAGAAAAGATCAACACTCAGTACCAGATCCTATCCTGTCACAATAGGAAGGTGACCTCATATCTCTCGGTCAAGGTATTGTTAAATCAAGGCATTATGCCAGATTAGCTCCAAATTCCTTACCTGAAAAATTATTCTGGGAGTCTGAATTTTAAGGTAGGTCTGATGAGTTTGGAGAGGGGCCAAAATGCTTTGCAATAATCAAGGTATGGAATGAGCTGCAGATCAGTTGTTCCCATTTGCTCTTTAGCGTGGTTTTGAATCAGTTCATCTGGCAGCAGGAAAGAGCACTGCATTTCTGTGCACCAGTACTACAAGGGGTGCTACTAAAAATGTCATTATCAAGTACTTTCCCCATTTGCCAATGAAGACAACACTTTGTCCACTCGACTATTCATAAAGAAATATTCTATACAAAATAATGTATACATGGACTGCCAGAGAAAGCTGGCTGGGAAATCATTATCTGTGGTGTAAATAATAGAAAAATGACTACTAAAGTGTTATTAAAGTGCAAATGAAGGAAAATTTTGTTTATCTAGGAACTAAGATGTCAATGGGAAAATGATCTTTGAGCTAAGCTTCAAAATATGCACAGGGTTTAATGGGTGCATAAAGCGGGGGTGGTGCATTCCCATTTGAGAGAAGAATAATAGAAACACATGGAGTTATAAATCAAAAGAAATCAAAAGGTTAAAACAGAAAAGTGCAGTGGCAGATCCATAGAGTTAATGGGAGGAAGACTTAGAGGTAGCTAGTTATTTTTTTTAATATTTTCATTTTATTTTTTCAGTGTTCCAAGATTCATTGTTTATGCACCACACCCAGTGCTCCATGCAATACATGCTCTTCTAAATACCCACCACAAGGCTCATTCATCCCCTCACCCCCTTCACCTCCAAAACCCTCAGTTTGTTTCTCAGAGTCCGTCTCTCACGGTTCCTCTCCCCTCTGATTTCTCCCAATTCACTTTTCCTTTCCTTCTCCTAATGTCCTCCATATTATTCGTCATGCTCCACAAGTTAAGTGAAACCATATGATAATTGACTTCCTCTGCTTGACTTATTTCACCCAGAGATAACTACTCCCTCCCTTTTTCTCTCCCTCCCTCCTTTTTTCCTCTTCCCTCCTTTCCTTCCTTCCTTTCTCCTCCTCTTCCTCTCTCCCTTTCTCTTTCTCTCCCTTCCTCCTTTCTGTTCCCTCCCCACCTCCCTCCCTCTGTTCCTCCCTACCTTCATTCCTCCCTACCTTCATCCCTCCCTCCCCCTTTTCTCCCCTCTCACTTCCTTCCTTCCTCTCTCCCTCCTTACTTTCTTCTCTCTTCCTCCCCACCTCCCTCCCTTCTTTCTCCTCCCTCCCATTCCTTCCTTCCTCCCTCCCTCCCTTCCCCCTTTCTGCTTCCTTCTTCTCTCTCTCTTTTCTCCTTCCTTCCTTCCTTCCTTCCTTCCTTCCTTCCTTCCTTCCTTCCTTCCTTCCTTCCTTCCTTCCTTCCTCTTTCCTTCCTTCCTTCTTTCCATTTTCTTTTTAACAGATCAGTAAGCTGAATCAAAGAAGGAGAAGAGGTTTATCTAAGGTCACATTATAAGCAGCTAGGTATTGTGACATCTGAAAAATGAGAAGTAGTCAGATCATAAAGCACGTTGAATTCTACAACAGATAGACTTATGACTTAAGCAATCAGAGGCCAAAGGAATAGCACAGTCTGGCTTGGGATTTAGAAGAATAATTCCAGAACTGGTGGAAAGAATATGAGTAGAGTTGAGATAATCAGTTAAAAAGTGGTAGCAATTTCTAGGCAATATCTGAGGAATAGCACTGTAAAGGGTTGAGAGAAGTTGGACATGATCCTAATGAAGACTGTTTAAATGTTCACATGTATGAGACCTGAGAAGCCTTCCCACAATATTCCATTTTTATAGATCCGATTTAATTCTATGTAATTCTACAGTGACATAGTGGTGACTATTTATAAGATGCTAAGAATGTAGTTGAATGTTTCCTCTTCCATTCCCGTTTGTGGGAGAGAAGATTGGCTTTACATTTCTTCTTGTTCTATTGGTAGAATGTTGAGTGGGTAAGAGAGACACGACTGCTGTTTCTACTGCAAAACTTACTATCAAATATCCATCCCCAGCATCTGTGCCAGATTGTTTATCTTTCCCCTATCTCCTTCTCCCACTACTGTCAAATATATCAAACTTCTCAACTCTACTATCATCCCTAACAACTCAAACCTCTTTTTTTCTTAGTTTCTTTTAAGTTTTATTTCAGAAAACATGTATATTAAGAAAAAAGAGGGGGCACCTGGCTGGCTCAGTTGATAGAGCGAGCATGTGATGGTTGGCTTTGGGGTTGTGAGTTCAAGCCCCACATTGGGTATAGAGCTTACTTAACAAAATAAATAAAATAAAATAATGATATATCCTACAATTTGAAAAAACAGAGAGAGACAATTGAATCACATATCTGAAAAGTACTGGGGACTGTGCTAATTGCTCAGATAAGTCCTACATCATTTTATAGCCTGTCTAGCATGTTACCTACAAGTAATTTCCCCAAACATGTTTTCTATCCTTCAATAGCTAGTGCCATGCTTCTAAGCTTCTGTTTTCTAATTTGGATGAATGAGTGAGCTTGGCTGAGGGGATGCATTGTCAAAGTTGATTTATGTTGTTGTCAATCCAAACTGCTTAGCTCTGCAGCTGAAATTATCCTTTATACGCCCATTGTTCAGAGTTCAGAAAAACACCGTCTGTTCTATTGTTCAGCCATACTCAGGATACAGATTTCCTGTGCTGCTGTTGTTCTTTTCCCTATGCATCAAGCTTTCCTACAATAACAGATGACTTTACTGCAGAGGTTTTTGGAAGCCTCACAGAGAAGGAGAGAGCAGTTTTAAAAATGGGCTGCAGTGTGCTGTAGGTGATATAAAAAGAATATCTGAAAGCCTGAATAACTACCAGGTGTTTTTGTTTTCATAGAATACATTCAGACACTAGTGAGAGAAACCAGTTTATTTTTTCATCATAGGATAAGCCATCAAAACCATAGGTCTTTCTTAGAGAAGACAAAGACAACAGCATGTCCAAAGTATACATAAAGTATGCTCAGTGATTATCTGTGGGAAGCCCTGAGTGATTTCTCCAACAGTGGAGAAAAGGGGCTTTTCTGTATATGCCTTTCCTTCATCAATCAGAATTCAAATAGAAAACAAAAGCTATACTCAAATAAGAGTGATTTGAGAAAGATTTGTTTATAAATGAATTGTAAAATAAAAAGGAGCCTGCATTGATCTTGGGAAAACTTGCTACTCTTACCACCTTAGACCTGAGTGAATTGAGTGGTTTTTGGAATCTAGAACTAGAGAGCTAGACAGAGAGCTACTTTGAGAGAAGCGGTTTTTGGTCATAGGGACATTGCTAGCCCCGGCTGTGTCTCAGTGAGGAAGCTAGAGGAACACAGAAGTCCCTACTTTCCTCCCTTCCTCACATGGCCAAGGAATCAGCTTAGAGAGGCAGAAAAAGGATCTTTACCAACTGTATCACCTCTCAGCATGGTTACAAAACGTTTTCTGGTTCTTTACCTATCCAGTTCTCACAAGACCATGGGTCAAGCAATTCTATCCCTGCATCTGAGATGAAAAAGCTGAAGCCAAGAAGCTGATTTTTCTCGGGTAGCTTAGTACTTCTTCTATGGGTTCTATGTGCTTGATCCTGGGTCTGTGTGTATTCCTTGGATCTGGAGAAGTTGCTATCAGAATGCAGCCTCTAATGTATGCTACTATTTAGAAGATTTCATAACTTTGAAAAAAATTATACAGATCTTGCTTCCATATACCAACTCAAATTTTGAAAAGTGAGTCATTTATAATAAACAACAAGCATCTGAACAGTGGCATCTGGGTTGTTCAGAGTTACAATTACATCTGCTGGACTGAAATGATTTATCTCTAGCCTCAGCATTATTCAGAGATTTCATATTACACAAGAGCCACACTGTCTTTGGAATGGTTTTGGATGAGTCTAGCGACAGTTCTGCAGTTTACACCCTTATGCATAAGGACAGCCTTAGGAGCTCTCTATCCACCTTTGCTGAAAGAGGAAGAACTTTTTTTCCAAGTAAAGTCAACTTCTTCTAAGATCATCTTTTATTATTACATTATTGGGCTTAAAATTCCCTTTTTTCCCCATAAAGTATTGCTAGAACCACATATACAGCTTGTCAAGGGACTTAACCAAGTCCCTGGTTAAGGACTTAGAATTATCCCCAGACCTAAGATGAGGGTCTTATTTTCTCTCCTGACTTTAATGACAACTTAAATCACTTTTGCTTTTAGCAATGCCCCTATTCCTAAAGTGAGATCCTGTGTTTCTCCCGCTGTGTATGGAAAGGTTAGACTCAAACTAGAAGTGAACATTTTGTTAGTCTTAATTTAAGCACTTTGTAAAACATCAAATATGAACATTCACCTGGAGATGGGGGAATATATTGAAAGAATGGTCCTTTTCTTTCCATTTTATAATGTAAATCAAACTGAAGAAGTTCATAGACTTTTCGGTTTTGCAGTTAGTTAGCTTTCAATAGTTTCTTCGTAAAATGCATTTCAGAAAAAAAATTCAATGAAGTCATTTTTTTGAACTTCTTTCTTCCCACATTTGTGCTAATGAACAAGAAACAATCACAGCAATGAATTAATTACTCTAATAACATCTCTCACAATCACATTCTTTCAAGAACAAGGGTCTTTTTCCTTCTTGTATTGAAGAACAGCCAATCAAAATACAGAGATAATTGTTCTAAAATCTCCTTGCTCTCCCTTTTAATATAATTATTTTAAATATCTAGGGAGAAAAACTAAGGAGGCACAATCAGAGGAGGAATTAATTACTCTATTAACTTTGCTTTTACTCAGTTTCATTTATTCACAGTTCTGGAAGGGGCCCTCCAGAGGTCATCATTCTATGTATCTGCCACCTGTCAGGGATACTTCTAAGCCGTGCAGACAGATGGGTACTCTCCTAATGTTTTTACTCCACCATGTAGGTTTCATTTCTCTCTCTCTCTCTCTCTCTCTCTCTTTCATTATTCCTTTTTCTGTGCCTTCTGGGCTATAATTACCCAGAAGAATAGAAAATATATACATTTCTTCATTTTTCATTCTTTTTCAGGACCTTCTCCAATTTCTTAAAGATAATACACTATATCAAAAGCATACTTCATTAAATCTAGAACTTATTTTTGGAAAGATAGCATGTCTTTAAAAATCCATTTCTATTTTGAAGATGTAAGCTGAAATACTGCAAAATGGATAATGATAGCACTGAGGAAACACTCCAGGGAGTAGAAAAACGGAAAAAGAGACATGTTGGGAATACTGCCTCATTCCTACTACTAGCAATAAATTACATTTTGAACAATGCATTTATTGTTGAGATTCTCTTTAGTCCCCTGCTTGTTTATCACCTTTTAAACATTCCCCTAGACATTTTAAAAACAGAATAAAAATAAATTGTTCAAAATAAAAGTGATCATGTTTTGTGTTTTATTTTAATCTAGTGCAGGAATATTCTTTTGAAAAAAACTGTAAAATAATTGAAAGAGTATGTTCTGGGGATTATTAGAGGAAAGCTCCTCTGGTCTTGTCTCATAGAATGAATGACCATGGCAATAGGTCATATCTCCATATTCTCACGCTTCCTCCTTCTCGGCATTTGGGTGTCCAGAATTTGAGTTAAAAACATGAGTAGATGTAAGTTATAACCTTTGAGTCTGCATCTAGAGTCATAATGATTCTGATTTTGAGGAGTTGTGGAATAGAGAACAGTTCTTTGTCCAGAGACATCATGTAGCCAGGAGCTTCTATGGAACTAAATTCAAAGGATTAGATATTTCATACATCAGCCCAGATTCATGTTCAAAGATGCCTGATGACCTCAGGTATTATAGTTCTTCTATGTATCTTTTGCTTCTCTGTGAGTCTTCTGAAGGGTTAATTAGCAATACTGCTGTATCTTTAGCACTGGCTTTCATTATATTCATTTCTCTGTGCTCTACAAGGAGGATGCTCATGATCTTGCAAAGAGAAACACAGTAGAGTTATGTTCTATCTGTTGATTTAGGTTGATTTGACATCAAACTTGCTCCCGAGATAATGAATATGGACAGCAGCATTAGCTTTTGTTATGAATAAATGCCTATATTAGTGGCTTAAAGCAACAACCATTTTATTTAGTTCAGTCATATGAATTGGCTTGATGTTTCTCCTTATATATCTCTAGTCATCTGGTGAATTGGCTGGTGACTGGGTAATCCATCTGCATGATTTCATTTGGAAGTTTGGTGGTTTGAAGTCAGACTGGTCTATAAGGGCCTCACATGGTCTCCTGTTTTCCAGTAGGTTATCTATTCCAAGCTTCTTCACATGGTGTACTGTTTTGAATTATGTTCCTTCAGCATTTATGTTCACCTGGAACCCCTCAGAATTTAAACTTATTTTGAAATAGGATCTTTGCATACACAATTAGTTAAGATCACATTATAATGGATTAAGGGTGGGCCCTAGAACAAATAACTGGTTCTTTATAAGAAGACAAGAGGACACAGAGACACACACAGAGAAGGTCATGTGAAGACAGAGGTAGAGACTGTAGTGATATAGTTGTAAGTCAAGGTAAGCCAAGTATTGCTGGGGGATACCAGAAGTTAGGGGAAGCATAGAACAGATTTCCCTTCATGTCCCTCAGAAGGAACCAACCCTGCTATCACTGTGATTATAGACCTCTAGCCTCTAGATATGTGAGAAAACACAGGTTTTTTCATTTGTTTTCAGTGCCAATTTGTGGCACTTTGTTATGGAAGCTCCAGGAAACCAATACATGGTGATTTCAGGATTCCAAAAAGAGAAAAGGTAAATAACTTAGTGTATGAGTGCTTTCTAAGTCTTTGAGTCACATTTGCTAACATCTCATAGGCCAAAGTAAGTCATATGGCTAACCAGAGTGAAGGAATGAAAAATAAATAGTCTCCAGTTCTTGACAAGAGGAGCTATAAGTTGCACTGCAAAGACCTATGGGCACATATGAGGATAACATCTGGCTATTTTTCTTTCATTTTACCTCTGCACACTTGAGATGTGGCTCCTACCCTATTTCCAAGGGAAGCACAATCTAGCATATGGCTCAAGTTTGCCCCTAAGGTGCATGTTCTTTTGAAAATGTTAAGGACATTATTTGATTAGCTAATAAAAAGACCAGTTTGGGGGAGTTGTGCATCTAGGCTCTTGGATTCACAAACCAGAAATACAGCCTCTTGCTGAGAACGAACTGAAATTTAGATTTCAATTGGATATTTTTGACTGGACAGTTACAAAGCAGAAACTTGAATAGTTGTCCTGTTAGCATAAAGATCTCCTAGAAGACACATTTGACCAGGAAGTTTCCTAAGGTCATGTTCTGTTTCTCTATTTTTTTTCTTCTTACATGGCTATATCAGTTTCATGAAAAACCATAAGTGATTGGTGACATAGCATCTTTGTTATTGTCAATTTCTTTTGGTACACTGGAACCTTAAGAAAATAATTCCCTGCAATTTCTCATATATATTTGTTCAGATAATGTACTCCTCACTAAACTTGAGTTTCAAATGACTTTGTTCTTTTGAAAATGACATAAGGGACATTACTAAGCCAAATGACAAAATTTTTATGTGGATCTTAGGTTGCCTGACGGGCTCAGTTGTTAAGCATCTCCCTTCAGCTCAGGTCATGATCCCAGGGTCCTGGGATCGAGCCCTGCATCAGGCTCCCTGCTCTTTCGGAAACCTGCTTCTCCCTCTCCCACTCCCCCTGCTTGTGTTCCCTCTCTCGCTGTGTCTCTCTCTGTCAAATAAATAAATAAAATCTTTAAAAAATATACACTTAAAAATTTTTATATGGATCTTAGATTAGAAAAAATTATTGTATCAATGTAAATTTATAAATGCTCACAGAATATTAAGGATATCAGGAACATGTATACAGCTTACTTTTAAATGGTTCAGAAAAAAGTATGTAAACAAACACATAAGACATGCAATAAAATATTAACAATAGGTAAATAGAAGTAAAAACAGGTGTTCTTAGTACTCTTTTCTATTTTAATTTTTGCAGCATCTTTAAGTTTGAAATTATTTCAAAACATAAAACTTCACATTAAAAAATATTTTATTATTTTACAAAATCAAATGACAATCAATCACATCAATTCTAATTTCTCATATTTCCTAACACAGTTGGAGTTTTTTGTTTTTTGTTTTTTTGTTTTATTTATTTCCTGGGAAGGAGGTGACATTGTCTTATGTGGGAAGATTTTTATCAGGTCAGCTCAACTTTAGAAAGGCCAAGTTCTTATGATTTTTTTTACTCATGCAGAGGGTCTAAGTAGGCAGGCAATCTGTCTGTCAGGCTGCACCAGATGTCCCAGCTATTAAGTTGATCTACTACCTAGTGCCCACACTCTCTCAAAGGCAGGCTAATGGGGGAGAAAAACAGGTAAGTGAAATGTCAAGGAGAACAGCAGTAAAAGCTCTGAATTGTATTCTAGTCTGCTTTGTAAACAAGAAGATGGATAGAAAGTAGAGGCATTATGTTCAATGGCCCTCGCTGAACATGAAAAAAACTTTTTCTACATTAATAAATGACATTAGGTATATTCATGCATCCCTCTTATCACAGCCAACACAGTCATGAAGTCAGAAACCCAATGATGAATAAGAGAAATTGTCAATGTCTTAAATATCATTTATTCAGTAACCAGTTTGTCAAGAAGGCTCAATGTGGTAGGGTTGAAAGGTGAAATGGCTTTATTTTCTCCATCACGGCTTTGTCAAATTTCACATCGCTATCCGTTAATGATATGTGAATTTCACAGTTTTCCATTCACTTACAGTTATTAGAATTTGGGCCATGTTAAAGCTTAAAAACCAAACCAATTCACTGGCAGTTATTAAAATTTGGTCCATTTTAAAGCTTCAAAGTCAAACTCAATTTAAAATTTATTTCCTTACCATACTCTATGTAATCACCCATTCTCTTCCCAGCATCACTGGCTGCCAGTACCAGTTTGAGCTGGGATGCTGACTGTAGACAGAATAAGATTTCTGGCTCTGAGACCCACACACCTCTTCTAGACCAGCTCATCCAGAGAGCTGCAGAGGAGAGGGGAGGAATAAGTGAAATTTCTCCTTTATTAAACAAATAAAGTTTTAATGTTCTTGTATGGACCACTCCTGTTGCATGGCCAACACTGGCTGACACTTGTCTCTAAATGACAGACCTGCAAGTCCTGCTTTTCTCATGGATCTCATGTGATATATGTTTAACTTATCACACTGTTGAGTTCTCCTCTTTTTTACCTCTCCCTGCTCCTGAGTTTGGAAATTTTAAATGGGACCATATACTTCAAGCTCAGCTGCCATTTGACTCATGGGAAGCTCCCATATTCTTCCCAGGTGCCCACTGTCTACATGCCAATTCACTCTAATTCTCTTATGTCTTCAAAAAGACTCAGTGGATTTACAGGTCCTTTGTCCAAGCAAGTGTCCAATCAAACAATGGAAAGCTAACCCCTCCCCATCTTATAGACATTCTTAATCACTTGTAGTCACTTTTCATTTTCTTTTATAAGGAATAGCCGCTTTACTTTTCCTATCTACAAACTTGAAAGACTTCAAATCCAAATCAAATATGACAATAATATTCACCAGATTTCTGATACAAAAATGTTTTTTTCTCCATGTTCTAGTTCAAGTGTTCTGGGAAAAAGAAAAAAAAATGTCCTGAAAATTTGTCATAGGGAGCCTGGAATTCCATCATTAGGCTATAACAAGGCACTCCATCCCTACTCCATTCTTGCCAGGGGGATGATAGAGTAGGCAAAAGATGGGGAGCTGGGTATTAATTAATTAACCCAGCCATCCATGCTGAGTATTAATGAACCCCTTTGCAATTTCACTCTTTCCATTTCTCTTTCCCCTACATGAACATGACAGTAGAAACTTCTATCCCTATCTGGTGGTAATGAGTACTGAGTTGCTTCTTCCTTTCTCCAATGGGTTGATGTCAGAGGGATTCTAGTAGAGAGTTAGGAGTTTTATACCCACTCTGCAGTAACTAGAACATTCACAACATGGTGTAACCAATACCTTGATCCCACATGGTAACCTAGTATCCTCAGTCCTACTCAGCAGTAATAACAAGGCTCTTTACTTGCATATTAACAGAGATTGCTTGGGAAACCTAGACTTTCACCTTCAGCTGGAAGTGACCAGATAGCATTTCTCTTTTCCTAATGTAGTAGTATCAAAGGAGTACCACTTAAAAAAATGATTTAAATAAGATTCAGGTAATACCCAAAATTCCAGGTTCAAATTAAAAAAACAATTACTTGTCATCTCAAGAACTGTGAAAATAACTTGATTGAGAAAAAGACAATTAACAGACACCAAAAGAAAGATGACATGAATATTAGAATTTTCTGACAAGGATATTTTTCAGAAGACTTTATGTTTTAGAGTACTTTTTATTTACAGAAAAATTAACACAGTATAGGGAATTCCAATATATCCCACTTTGTTTCTCCTATTATTATTATATTAGTATGGTGCATTTGCCACAATAAATGAACCACTACTATTAAGCTTTTATTAACTGAAATCCATACTTTAATCCAATGTTCTTATTCTTTGACCGATATCTTTTTCTTTTCTAGTATCCTTTCAAGGATTCCACATTACATTTGGTTTTTGTATCTCTTTAAACACCTCTTCTCAGTGACACTTTTTCAGACTTATTTTTGATGACTTTGACCATTTCAAGGAATTTTGGTCAGTATTTTGTAGGATTCCCCTCTATTGGATTCTGCCTCCTGTTTTTCTGACTGGTGCTATGACTTTCTGAGAGGAAGGTCACAGAGCTAAAGTGCCATTTTCATCACATTGTCACAAGAAAACCTACTATCTATATGATTTATTGCCTTTGGTATTGACTTTGATTAATCGGTAGAGATGATGTTTGGTATTTCTGCTGTAAGGTTACTCCTCCCCTTTTCCATAGTCTAGACTTTGGAAGAAACGCCTTATGCAAAACTGAGACATAAAGAGTGGAGACTTATGGTTGCTTACCAGAGTATATACATAAATTATTTTTAATTCTTCTACAAGTGAGATTTGTCTCTTTTATTAATTAATTTATGAAATCATTGATTTATATCAATATGAATATTGATTTTTTACTTTGGATTATGATCCAATACTACTTTATTTATTTTGTTGCTCAAATTGTTCAAGATTTTGTCATTGGAAGCTCTTTCAGTTGGCTTCTGGGTCTATTCCTTTTCAGCTTTTTCAGTGAGCAGAGAAAATAAATATATGTGTTTATACTCATCTGTCTATATACAAATATTTATAAATATTTCTATATTTAATTATCTCTATAGTAAACAAAACGTAATTTTTTACTGATGTCTCTAACTCTAAACCATTAACATATGACTCATTCTTGATCCTGGTTCTTGCTTACATGTGAATTCCACTCTAATGATCAAAAAAACTGGTTACCACTATCCACCATCCATTTAATTAATTGTTCAATCCTAGTATACATGTATAGTGGTTTCCAATGTAAAGACAAACAGACCAGTGACAAAAGATCTAGCTCAGAAATAAACTTACGTAAATATGTTCAATTGATCTTCAACAGAAGTACCCAGAATATACAATGAGGACAGGATACGTATATAAGGTTAACTGAATACACAATGTGGAAAGGATAGTGTTGAAAAAAATGGATATCCAAATGCAAAAGAATGAAATTGGACCCTTATCTCACACAACACACAAAGAACAATCAAAATGAATTAAGGACTTAAACATGAAACTTGAAACTATGAAACTCCTTGAAGAAAATATAGGTGGAAAATTTTATGACATTGGTCTTGGCAATTATTTCTTGAATATGACACCAAAAGCACAAACAACAAAGGCAAAAATAGACAAATGGGACTACCTCAAATTAAAAAGCTTCTGTATAGCCAAGGGAACAATCAACAGAGTGAAAAGGCATCCTATGAAATGGGAGAAAATACTTGTAAACTGTATATCTGATATGGTGTTAATATCCAAAATATATAAGGAGTTTCTACAGCTTAATAGCAGACAAACAAGTAAGCAAATTTTAAAAGTGGATGGAGGACTTAAAAATATTTTCAGAAATTAAAAGAGACACTATTTTACTATCACAGATAAAAAATATATATATTTCCAAAAGAGGACATATAAATGGCCATAGGATGTGAAAGTAGTTAGCATCACTCATCATCAGGGAAATGCAAATCAAAACCATAATGAGATTTACTTCTCACCTGTTATAATAGCTAGTATTACAAAAAAAAAAAAAAAAGAAGCATTGGAGAGAATGTGGAGAAATTAGAATCCTTGTGTACTATCGGTAGGAATGTAAAATGGTGTAGCTGCCATGGAAAACACTATGGAGGGTCTTAAAAAATTGAAAATAGAACTACCATATGATCTAGTATTTCCACTTTAGGGTATTTATCAAAAAAAACTGAAATCAGGATCTTGAAGAGATATCTGCATTTCCCTGAGGAATATCTGCATTCCCATGAGACATTGTCCATAATAACCAATATATGGAAAGAACCAGAATATCCATCAATAGGTGAATGGATAAGGAAAACCTAATATATATGGCTGAAAATATTGTTTTTTGTGTGTGAGTGTATACACACACACACACACACACATTGTGTGTGTGTGTATGTATATACACGTGTGTGTGTGTGTGTGTGTGTGTATACACACACATATATTCAGCTTTAAAACAGAAATCCTGCCATATGCAACAACTTGGATGAACCTAAAGGACATCATGTTAAACGAAATAAACCAATTACAGAGGAACAAATATTTCATGATTCCTCTTATATGAAAGATCTAAAATAGTCGAACTTAAAGAAATAGAGAGTAGAATAATGATAGCCAGGTCATAGGGAGGGGGAGAGTGGGAAGTTGATGTTCAATGATTACATAAGCTGAGTAAGTTCTAAAGATCTGCTACAACGGTGCCTGGGTGGCTCAGTGGGTTAAAACCTCTGCCTTCAGCTCAGGTCATGATCTCAGGGTCCTGGGATCGAGCCCCGCATCGGGCTTTCTGCTCAGCGGGGAGCCTTCTTCCCCTTCTCTCTCTCTGCCTGCCTCTCTGCCTACTTGTGATTTCTCTCTGACAAATAAATAAATAAAACCTTTATAAACAAACAAACAAATAAATAAATAAAAATAAAGATCTGCTACAAGACATTGTGTCTATAGTTAATGCTGTATTATACACTTAAAATTTTGATAAAAGTCTACATCTTATGTTAAGTGTTATTACCATAATACATACATGCATATATACATACGCAATTAGAATTGAGACTGACCAAAGGAAAGAGATAAGACAAAAATTACTAATATCAAGAATTAACTAGAGGATATTAAAGACCCTACAAAAGTCAAAAAAATTATAAGGTGCTACTACAAACAAATCTACACACATAAATGTGACAACTTAGATGAAATGGATCTAAACATCAAAAATTGCAAAGTACAACCACATTGTTAAAATAGATCATTTGAATAGTTCAACAATTGTTAAGGGAATTAAATTTCTTTTTTCCTTTTTTTAGTTTTTATTTAAAATTCCAGTTAGTTAACATAGAGTGTAATATTAGTTTCAGGTGAAGGTAATTGAATTTTTTTTTACATTTATCAATATTTGTTATGATCTGAAAGTCAAAACTACTTAAAAAGACACACACACACACACACACACAAAGACAAACACAGAGTGCCTGGGTGGCTCAGGCATTTAAGTATCTGACCGATTTTGACTAAGGTCATAATCTCAGAGTCCTGAGATGGAGCCCAGTGTTGGTCTCTGTGCTGGGTATGGAGCCTGCTTGAGATTCTCTCTCTCCCTCTCCCTTTGCCCCTCCCCACTTTCTCCAAAAAAACAAAAATAGACAAACACAGAGATTCTCTTCTTTGCTTCATTCATATCATTTCCCTTCCTGCTGTATGCAACTATTTAAATTGCTTTCTTGTTTATCTTTCCAGCTGCTTTATGCAAATATATGCATATATTCATTTTTTTCTTTTTTTTATTAGTTTCAGGATAGAATTTAGTGATTCATCAGTTGCATATAACACTTAGTGCTCATTATCATGTGCCCTCCTTGATGTCCATCACCTAGTTATCCCTCCCCCAACTTACCTCCCCTCCTGCAACCTCAATTTGTTTCCTAGAGTTCAGCTTCTCTTGTGGTTTGCCTCCCTCTCAATTCCCATCTTATTTTATTTTTCATTCTTGTCCTTTACG
The DNA here is from genome assembly GCA_028646535.1 of Procyon lotor. NCBI lineage: Eukaryota > Metazoa > Chordata > Mammalia > Carnivora > Procyonidae > Procyon > Procyon lotor. Next base: position 52,302,164 of record CM053603.1, read on the forward strand.
TTCAATTGAAAATCTGAAAAAAAAATATCTAGGATTAAATGTTTTTACTGTAGAATTCTATCAAATGTTTAAAAAAGAATTGTCAATACTGTATCATCTCTTCCAGAAAATAGAGGAGCAAAGGATATTTCCCAAGTCATTTTATGACACCTATTGTTACTACCTTGACACTAAAATAAGAGAAAGTTGATACAAAAGGGAAAAGGGAAAAAAAAGGCAAAACAAGCCCTGCATATCCCACATGAACATGAATCAAAAAACTGGGTGATGGACATTGGGGAGGATATGTGCTATGGAGAGTCCTGTGATCTGTATAAACGGATGAATCACAGACCTGTACCCTTGAAACAATACATTATATGTTAATAAAGTTACCTGACTGAGAAAAAAAAATCTTAAGAAAATATCACCAAATATAGTCCAGCAGTACATTAAAAAAATAAACAAATAAGTATATATCAGGATCAAGTAGGACTTGTTCTCAGGATTTAGAAATAGAGGAATTCTTCAATTTGAAAAGGGAAATTTGCAAATAACCTATAACTAATATAATACTGGAGTAATACTAGAAGACTGAACATTTTATCCCCAAGATTAGAAACAAAGCAAGGATGTCCACTCTCATCACTGGTATTTGACATCATGTTGGAGGTCTTAGAACGATAAGACAAGAAAAGGAAACAAAATGCACATAGATCAGAAAGGAAAAAAATGACACTTCCTTTATATGCAGATGACATAGCAATCTTTACAGAACATCCCAAGAATCTGAAAACAACAACAACAAAAACTCCTAGAACTAATAATTTAGTTCAGCAAAGAAATAGTGTACTATATAAGATAAACATATAAAAATTGTATTTCTAGGGGCGCCTGGGTGGCTCAGTCGTTAAGCGTCTGCCTTCGGCCCAGGTCAGATCCCAGGGTCCTGGGATCGAGCCCCG
>CM053603.1:52310597-52345542 GCA_028646535.1 Procyon lotor
TTCCTCTTGTGATTGAGTTCTAGTTTCATGGCAGTGTGGTCTGAAAATATGCAGGGAATAATCCCAATTTTTTGATACTGATTAGGACCTGATTTGTGTCCCAGGATGTGATCTCTTCTGGAGAATGTTCCATGTTCGCTCAAGAAGAATGTGTATTCTGTTGCTTTGAGATGGAATGTTCTGAATATATCTGTGATGTCCATCTGGTCCAGTGTGTCATTTAGAAGCTTTATTTCCTTGTTGATCTTTTGCTTAGATGACCTGTCCATTTCGGTGAGGGGGTATTAAAGTCTCCCACTATTATTGTATTATTGTTGATGTGTTTCTTTGACTTTGTTATTAATTGGTTTATATAATTGGCTGCTCCCATGTTAGGGGCATAGATACTTACAATTGTTAGATCTTCTTGTTGGACAGTCCCTTTAAGTATTATATAGTGTCCTTCCTCATCTCTTATTATAGTCTCTGGCTTAAAATCTAATTTGTCTGATATAAGGACTGCCACTCCAGCTTTCTTTTGATGTCCATTAGCATGGTAAATTGTTTTTCACTCCCTCACTTTAAATCTGGAGGTGTCTTTGGGTCTAAGATGAGTTTCTTGCAGACAGCGTATTGATGGGTCTTGATTTTTTATCCATTCTGATACTCTGTGTCTTTTGATTGGGGCATTTAGCCCATTTACATTCAGGGTCACTATTGACAGATATGAATTTATTGCCATTTTTTTTGCTTGTTAGGTGACTGTTAACTGTACATTGTCTCTGTTCCTTCCTGTTCTGTTAGGTTCTCTCTTTGCTTAGAGGACCTCTATCAATATTTCTTGTAGGGCTGGATTGGTGTTTGCATATTCTTTCAGTTTTTGTTTGTCCTGGAAGCATTTTATCTCTCTCTCTATTTTCTGTGACAGCCTAACTGGATATAGTATTCTTGGCTGCATATTTTTCTCATTTAGTGCTCTGAATATACCATGCCAGTCCTTTCTGGACTGCCAAGTCTCTGTGGATAAGTCTGCTGTTAATCTAACATTTTGCCTTTGTATGTTACAGATTTCTTGTCCCGAGCTGCTTTCAGGATTTTCTCTTTGTCACTGAGGCTTGTAAGTTTTCCTATTAGATGCCGGGGTGTAGACCTATTTTTATTGATTTTGAGGGGGGTTCTCTGTGCCTCTTGAATTTTGATGCTTGTTCCCTTTGCCAGATTAGGGAAATTCTCTACAATAATTTTCTCCAATATACCTTCTGTCCCCGTCTCTCTTTCTTCTTCTTCTGGGATCCCAATTATTCTAATATTGTTGCGTTTTATGGTATCACTTATCTCTCGAATTCTCCCCTCGTGGTCCAGTAGTTGTTTATCTCTCTTTTTCTCAGCTTCTTTATTCTCCATCATTTGGTCTTCTATATCACTGATTCTTTCTTCAGTTTCATTTGTTCTAGCAGTGAGAGCCTATATTTTTAATTGTACCTAGTTAATAGCTTTTTAAATTTCAACTTGTTTAGATTTTATTTCTTTTATTTCTCCAGAAAGGGACTTTATTTCTCCCGAAAATAATTCTCTATTATCTTCTTTGTTTTTTTCGAGCCCTGCTATCATCTTGATAAGTGTCATTTTGAACTCTATTTCTTACATATTACTAATGTCCGCATTGACTAGGTCTCTGGCTATTGGTACTGTCTCTTCTTTGTTTTGCAGTGAATTTTTCCGCCTCGTCATTTTGTCAAGGTAGGAGTAGATGGTGAGAGAGAAAGATTCTCTGGAGTTCCACAGTTTTCATTGATTGAATAACTAGGTCTTGGCTAGATATTCTCGCTGATCTTCTGGGGGAGGGCCCTGTTGCAGGGATTTTCAAATGTCTTTGCCCGAGGCAGAATTACACCACCCTTGCCAGGGGTTGGGCCAAGCACTTTGCTCAGGTTTGCTCTTGGGAGTCTTTGTTCCCTGAGCGCTTTCCATACTGCCCTGGAGGCTGGGAATGAAAATGGCGGCCTCCCAGTCTCTGGCCCAGAGGAGCCGAGTGCTGGGCGCCGCGCTCCTCCACATGCCCTCAGAGGAAAGCCGTTGATCACTCCTGTCTCCCTTGTCTGCAGCCCGCACTCTGTGCTCAGCTAGCCTGTCGTGGAGTGCCTCTCTGTGGTGCATGCGGCCCCGTCTGGAGTCCCCAAACCAGCAGATTCTTGCTGTGCACTCCCGCACCACTCCTCCCGGAGGAAGAAGGAGGGGGTGTCTCTGGATCTCCCTCCCGTGGGGTCCCCGCTTGAAGTACAGCAGCTCTATGTGAACTATATATCTCAGTTCTTATAGTCCAAGGTAAGCCTATGTGGTGTTGTGTGGCTCCCTCTCTGCTGTCAGCTTCTCTGCCCCAATACCTGGGAGCTCTACTGCACCCGGGCTTCCCTGGTCCCTCAGTGACCCCATAGGTCCTGAAACCACACTGTTCCCACCAGGGTTGAACCCCCGGTTAGCCTCCGGAGTGATGTCCCTCAGCGGAGCCGACTAGAAGTTCCGGATTTTGTGCTCCGTGGCTCTGTGGCTGCTGGGAGCCAGCCCCTCCCCCTGAGGTCTCTTTTCCTGTCGCTTTGGATTCACTTTTTCCACACGTCCTACCTCTCTGAAAGTGGTCGATTTTCTGCTCCTAGAATTGTTGTTCTTATTCTTTTCTCACTCCTGTATAGATGTAGAAAAAATTTTTTTTGCCATATACCCACTGAAGGACATATTTGTTGCTTTTGAGGTTTGGTAATTATAAATAAAGCTGTTATAAACATCCGTATGCATATATGTTGTAACACATTTATATGGACATAATTTTTGTTATTTGTTCTTTTTGTTTGTTTATATACAGATTTCAATTGCTGTCTGGTGTTACTTGATTTCATTCTGAAATAGTTCCTTTTTCATTTTTCATACAATAGGTCTGCCAGCAGCGAGTGCTATATTGGTTTCATAGGTAATGGAATCATTCTGCCTTTATGTTTTCCCATTTGTTTTGTTAATGTCATGTATTAGTATATTTGTTACAATTAATAAAGCAATATATATATATTATCTGCATAGATATTAATTAAATACCATAATTTATGAAGATTTTCTTAAGTTTTTAACCAATGTTCTTTTTCTGTCCCAGAATCCCATTCAGGATATTATATTACATAAATTTTCATGTCTCCTTAAGCTCCTTTCAGTGGTGACTGTTTATCAGAATTTTTATTTGTTTTTTACGACCATGACAGTTTGGGGAAGTAATCATCAGGAAGTAATCTCATGTTTTATGCATGATTAGACTAGGGTTATATATTTTGTCTTCATTTTTGAAAGATAGTTTTATTGGATATAAGAATTTTAGTAGCCATTTTTTATGGGGCACCTGGGTGGCTCAATTGGTTAAGCATCTGTCTTTGACTCAGGTGATGATCCTGGATTCCTGGGATCCATCCCTGTGTCAAGCTCCTTGCTCAGCAGGGAGCCTGCTTCTCCTCTTCCTCTGCCCCTCCCCCTACTAGTGCTTGCTATCTCTCTCTTTAGCTCATTCTCTCTCAAATAAATAAATAAAATCTTAAAAAAAAAATTTAGTAGCCATTTTTTTTTCTTTAAGGAGTTTGACCATGTCATTCCATTACCTATGGTCTACATTATTTCTGATGTGAAGTCAGCTGTTAATCTTACTGGGATTTTTGTTGATGTACTAAAATCATCTCTCACTGGCTTTCAAGATGTTTTCTTTGTCTTTCAACATCTATACCATGATAGGTCTGGTGTGGATTCCATTGTTGCTAACCTACTTGGTATTTCTTTCACTTCTTTTATTTGCAGGTTAATGTTTTTTATTCTATTTGGAAGACTTTCTTACTATTATATCTTGAATATTTCATCTGTTCCTTTTCTCTCCTCTCCTGCTATTCCCAGTATGGATATATCCATAAACTCAATGAAGTCCCACATTCTCTGAGTTCTGGTTATTCATTTTCATTTTTTTCTTTATTTAAGTCACATAATTATTGATCTCTAAGTTCATTAATTCTTTCTCTACTATTTTAAATACACTTTTAGTAATTTCTATTACTTTATTGAAGCTCTCTATCCAACGAGACATTGTCACTATATCTTTCTCTAATTCTTTTGTTTTTTAAAGATTTTATTTATTTCTTTAACAGAGAGATACAGTGAGGGAGGGAACACAAGCAGGGGGAGTGGGAGAGGGAGAAGTAGACTTCCCGCTGAGCAGGGAGCCCAATGCGGGGCTTGATCCCAGAATCCTGGGATCATGACCTGAGCGGAAGGCAGACACTTAATGAGTGAGCCACCTAGGTGTCCCCCTTTCTCTAATTCTTAAACATGGTTTTCTTTAGTTCTTTGAGCATATTTATGGTAAGCTGCTTTTAAGTATTGTCTGTTGAATGCTACACAGGGATACTTTCACATTCAAATTTTGTACCCCACTTTTTTTCCCTCATGCATAGGTCAAAAGTTCCTATTTCTTTGAGGGTCTTGTGTTTTTCGTTGTTGAAAACTGGAGGTTTTAAAAAAAATGTTGTGGCAACTCTGAGTAATGTTTCCCACTTCTCTGGGGCTTGGTGATGGTGTTTGTTTGATTTTTGCTCTACAGTTTTAGTGAAAAGTCACTTCTCTGAGAGCACAGCCTTGGCATGTGCATAGTTACCCTGGGATGATTGGGACTCTCTTTAGTTATCTCTTTCCTTGATATCTCTATTAAGCTCTCTGACTCGGTTAGTATCACATAAAGCTATTAGAGTCCACTAATTGCCAGCTGATTACTATATTGATTTTGACAGCCTTCCAGGACATACATTGCTCTACAGTTTGAGTTCCATTAAATTATGACCCCTCCGTGGTGGTAATTTTTGAGGTCAGTCTTTGAGGGTTTTTGCTCAACCCAAAGTGCTCTTAGTTGCTTCTTTCCCCAGTTTTCTCTGGTAAAATATCTGGCCTGTAATTTAGCTTGGCATTCTCTTGAAGGTACTAGCTTCCTTTTATTGTTTAACATCAAAAATATCCATTATTTTCAAGGGCATTCTTAGTCTTAAATTTCTTCATACTCAATTTTAATAAAGTTAGCCAGCTCATATGGGGAGAGTGTCAGAGCTCTCTCTTCCTATGGTCTGTCTCTCATCCTGAGCAAAATCTCTATTTTACTACTCTGGACTTTGGAGCATGATCATTGGTTAGCTTCTTTTGGAGTAACACCTGTGCCTTATGAGTTGGGAGCTGAGTGGGGACAGTGACCTCTGGTTTTCTTAGAATGTCTTTCCCAGCATGGCATCCCTATCCTGAGGGGACAAGGGAGAGGGTGATTGAGGACCTAATATTCTGGCCTACACTCCTGGAGTAAAGATTCCACTTTGTGAGTGGAGGATGGGTGTAGGATAGGAGTCCCTTATTCTCAGCTGTGCTCATCTAGAATTTAATCCCTACAACAAAAGCTGGTAAGATAGAATGAGAATGGTCTTCTTGGTCACACCTATTTTGAGTGGAGCTGGAGGTGGTAGGAGTAGCAGCTTGAAGCTCATGTGCCATAGACATTGACTCTTCTTTACTGAGATACAGTAGATTTTCTTGAATAAAGGTTCTTCATCTGCTGTGTGCCCTGATGGCAATTTCTGGAGACTTTAGTTTTTTTTTAATAGTTTTCATCAGTTATGATTTTTTCATGGGGGGGGGGTGAGTCTATGATGGTCCTCATGCTATCATTGTAAAAGCAGATTTTCTTTCCTGCCTCTTTGTTTTTCATTTCCCTAATTCTCTCTTTAATTGTGTACAATGCTTTACATTTTTAAATTTCAATTGCTGTGTGGTTTATTTTTGGAAGTTTTATAAGCCATTTTCAAACATCTAGGCAATTTCTTATTGTTCTTAATCTCTGCTTTAATTTTGAAGTTTGCTTCTAATTTCTTTAAACTTAGACATTATAGTTGTTTTATAATTTCTCTCATATTTGTTTGTGGTACAATATACAACAAAACATTTACCTTTTTAGCTATGTTTAAGTGTACCATTTAGTGGCATCAAATACATTAACATTGTACTCTCATAATTTGATATCTATTTCTTCTGCATGTTTTTTTCTGTTGGGTTTTCTTCACTGTGACTGTTTTCTTGCATGTTTGATGAATTTTTAATGTAAGCCATTGTTTTTTTTTTTTGTTTTTGTTTTTTTTGTTTTTTTTGCAAACATATATATAAACCTTTGAGGGCTACAATAAAACTGTGTTTTTCCAGAGATATATGTATGAGTTTCTTCCAGGTGCCTCAGGTAATGCACAAGTTCCTCCTCCTACTTGTAATTAAATTAATACATGAATTTTTTTTTTTTGGATGGCCTCCTATGGTAGGCTGAGTGATGACCCCTGAAGATGTCAATTTATTAATCCTTGGAAACTGTGAATATGTTTTCTTATTAGATGGGAAAAGAGACATTGAAAATGCAATTGAGTTAAGAATTCCGAGATAGAAACATTATTTTCAATTATCTGGGTAGACCCAATGTAATCACAGAGGTTCTTATTAGAGTGAGGTAGGAGCATCAGAGTCATAAAGAGATGTGAGGATAGAAGCAGAGGTCAGATAAGAGAGAACATATTAATCTGCTGGCTTTGAAGATAGAGTAAAAAATGTAGGTGGCTTCTAGAAGTTGGAAAAAAAGAAACAGATTCTTCCACAGAACCTACAGAAAGAACAAAACCCCTCATATCTGTCTTAGAATTAGAGGATATTTAATTCTGGTTTACTCTGACTTGTAAAGTATAGTCTTTGGAGCTAAATTTTTTGAGGAACTGTCTCCTATTAGACTCCTCACTTTGGACAGCCTCTAAGATTTTCCTTTCCTTTCTGTACTCACTGAAATTTATTTATTTATTTATTATTGTTTTGTTTTGTTTTGTTTTGTTTTATACTCACTGAAATTTAGAAGAGATATTGTATTCCACTGGTTTGGCAAATGTCCTCAGGAGAAAACTGTTTTAGGGATTTGCTTAATTCTTTCATTTTATGCATTTATGTAGAGACTAACCTTCTCTCTTATCAGCTTATTGATGGCATTAAGATATTCAATTATTTTGTTTTAATTTTGTTCCATTTTGTAATTGTTTTATCTTGAATGCTGGTGCAAATAACCTAAACCTGCCATATTATTAGAAACCAGAAAACTGTATTATTTTTTTAATCTTTCCTCCTTTCTGGTCTTTTTAAAGCACATTCTTTAAACATTATATTAAAATGAACATTGGAACTACTGAATCTATTTTCCATGTCTCTAACCCTTTTATAATTATATAACTTGTATATTTACTTATTTCTTTTCTTATTTTGGGGCAATATCTGTATTCAGTTTTTTTGCTTTACTAATTTGTTCTTTAAGTGTACCTTGTTAAACTATGTAATATTTAACTTCCATGTCATACTGCAGAAACCATTTTAGATAATGCAGTATTATCTTCAATCTCCATTCTCACTCAAAAGTCCTGTCCTACTTGTTGCCTTGACGCTATGTTCTTGGGTGTAAATACTTTATGTCATTAAGTTTGTTATCTCTCCTGTCCCTGTGGATGACTCTGCTGGAAGTGTTAAATTTTTTTTTAAGAATTTATTTATTTATTTGAGAGAGAGAGAGTCTAGAAGGGGGAGGAAGAAAGTGGGTGGGAGAAGGAGGAGGAAAGAATCTCAATCAGACTCCATGCTGAGTGTGGAGGCCAACAGGGCACTTGACACAGGGTTCAACTCCACCACGCTGGATGGATCATGACCTGAGTCAATACCAAGAGTCTGACACTTAACCAACTGAGCCACCCCGATGCCCTGGTGTTTTTGTTTGAGCACTCTTCATGTGCTTTGGATTGTCAGTATATGCTAACAATAGCTGCTGCTCACACAATCACCATCTGGGGAGCAATGGATCATGTTGCTGATCTGTTTCCCATAGTGTTGGAAAAGGAAAAGGTATGCTGATATGTGGGCTATCTTGATGGATCTTATCTGTGTATTTGTACACACAGGCTAACAAACACTGGAAAATTGACCCAAATGCCCCCATTTATTGATCTTTCTAAATTATAGGTATCTTAACTCTACCACCAGTTCCAAGGGGAGCAGAGGGGGATTATGTGTGGGATAATTCACTTGGCAACCTTTAGGGGAGTTCAAACTAAAAATCCTGTAAATAACCACTATGGTTCCTCCTAATCTGGGTACTTATCTCTTTAAGTATAAAGCAAATATTTGTATGCATTAGTCAATGAAATTCTATTTTTTTCCATCTTTTAAGAATTTTACACAATTTCTGAAACAGAGAACTCTGCTTTTTGCTTTCCAGCACAAATGGTAAGGAATTTATTCATTTTAATAGCTTTTGGAAAATGAGAGTAAAATATACCACCTGTCTGGTCCAATATATTGAAATCAATATATAGTATATTGAAATTAGTATAAGATAAATTAATGTATTTAAAGTATTACTCTGGAAATCAGTGAGTTAAGAATAAATTGTTCTATTGGTATAATTATTTAACTGTTTGAAAAATTGGAAAATATTGTCAGATCATCATGTTTAAGAGTCTCTTTAATCATATAATAAACAGGAAAAATAATAGATTTGACAATGTAAAGACCAAATGTTTTATACATAAAAATATAATAAATAACTGGAAAACATACAAAAATGCAGACATAAATTTAGAATCATGTTTTCACATTAGAAATGCCTAATAAGACAAAAAATGCAATGAAATGTACAAATATTGTTAAGAATAATTGTTATTTCCAGAAAATAATTGAATACAGTGAAATTGTATATTGATATCAACTGATGAAATAGTTGAAATGATAATGGAATTCAGTGGCAAGTCTAAAAGTCTAACATTTTGATGTTCAAAAAATATTAGTGTTTAACTTTTTTTAAAATATTTTATTTATTTATTTGACAGAGACACAGTGAAAGAGGGAACACAAGCAGGGTGAGTGGGAGAGGTAGAAGCAAGCTTTCTGCAGAGAAGGGAGCTTGATGTGGGGCTCCTGGGATCATGACCGGAGCTAAAGTCAGATGCTTAACAACTGAGCCACCCAGGCGCCCCAATGTTTAACTTTCTTATGAAAGTTATGACTCTGTTTAAACATATTATCAAATGAAAGAGTTCATTAGACCTACCACTGAAAATATAAAGCACCCAGTAAAAATATTAAAAAGAAATATACAGGACTTATAAAACAAACAAATAAAGCAAAACACTTTAATTTATCTGACAGAAGTAAAAGAAAAAATAGGAAAAATTAAAACATTTTTGGACAAAGAAAGATATTATTAACATGTCAGTTCTTCCTAAAATAGTAACATCTACAATATATTATATCTACAATACCATAATTACACTAATCACAAGATAAGAGGAGATACTGAGGGAAGAGGTTGAAAATATACTAGTAACAATTAGCTAGAAGGATATAAAATCCTATAAGATATAGGTAATGGAGAAAGTTTAGTTATACTGAATAGTAAGAAGTTAATATTATTAAACACAAAGCAGATTAATGAACTGGACTGAAGAGACCAAAAGATGCATGGTAACTTAGAATATCTACCTCAAATCACTGCAGCAAGGAAGTGCATTCAATTAACAGTGTAGGGACACGGCTAACTCTTTGGGGACAATTATAAAGCTGGATACTTTTCCTAAAATCAGGTACAGATGGTTCCAAAATTTTAAATTAAAATAATATAAAGTAAGCAATAATCATTGAATAATTACTTAATTTTCAATATTATATAATTTTTAAAACTTTGAGTATATTTGAAAACCTAGAAGCTGTAGGCATATATAACCACACCTGAATATACAATATAAAATCATCTTCCTGGCAAAAATGGCAACATAATCAAATTCAGATAAAAATTGAAAAAAAAAAGTCAAACACATAATAGACGATGGACAATGTCTTTTTAAAAAAAATATATTTTATTTATTTATTTGACACAGAGAGACACAGCAAGAGGGGGAACACATGCAGAGGGAGTGAGAGAGGAAGAAGCAGGTTTCCCACTGAGCAGGGAGCCCTATGCAGGGCTTGATCTCAGGACCCTGGGATCATGACCTGAGCCAAGGCAGCCACTTAACCATTGAGCCACCCAGGCACTCCATGGACAATGTTTTAACATTCAATAATCCTTGTAAATCATAAAATAAGGCTGAATTTACAAATGTAACATCGAGGAAACAAATTATATATTAAATAATTCACGATAACACTTAGCATAATAAAAATTTGTTGGTTTATTTTTGACTCCCCTAAACTTTACTAACACCCACAGTTGATTGGAAGCTCTAAAAATAACAAAAACTGTTGATTAACACATATTTTTGTATGTTATATGTATTACATACTGCATTCTGATAATAAAGGAAGCTAGAGAAAAGAGAATGTTATTAAGAAAATTCTAAGGAAGAAAAATAAATTTACAGTGTTATACTGTATTTATCAAAAAAATAGGGGCGCCTGGGTGGCTCAGTCCTTAAGCGTCTGCCTTTGGCTCAGGTCATGATACCGGAGTCCTGGGATCGAGCCCCACATCGGACTCCCTGCTCCGCAGGAGGCCTGCTTCTCCCGCTACCATTCCCTCTGCTTGTGTTCCCTCTCTAGCTGTGTTTCTCTCTGTCAAATAAAAAAAAAAAAAATCTTTAAAAAAAAAATAAAGTAAATCTGCTTGTAAGTGGACCTGCACAGTTCAAACCTATGTATCTGTATATATAAGCTGTCTCTATATATAATATATAACATTATATATATATATACGTATATATATTCATCTGACGTCCTATAATCCTTTGAAAGCCAGAGAATAACCTTATAAGCTATGCAAGCTTCTAAATTTTTTGAGTAGATGAGTGACACAGTTAAAGTGTGTGTGTTTGTGTGTGTATGTGTGTATATGACAGTTAATATGGTGGCGGCACACAGTTTGATGTGTTATAAACTGGGGGTGGCTCAGTCAGTTAAGTGTCTGACTCTTGATCTAAGCTCAGGTCTTGATCTCAGGGTTATGAGTTCAAGCCTTGCACTAGGCTCCAGTTTGGAAGTGGAGGCTACTTAAAAAAAAAAAAAAAAAGTGATGTGTTACAAGCTGTATATTCAGAGCTAGGCATGCAGTCTGAAGTATTATAATAAAAATTTGGGAAAGGAAAAGAGAGTAAATCTGAAAGAGGTTTCACAATATGAGAGCAGACTTAGTAATTTATTGATTCTCATATTAAAGGAACCAGAAGAATGAGGGAAGAATCAACACTGTTCATGTTCATATCTTGGGTAAAAGCTTTTTGAAAAGCTTTTGAAAAGATTCTTGAGCATCCCCTTTGATAAGTGCTGATACTAAAGCCAGAGAACCACTTTCTTCTGAAGATGTACTTTTAGCCAAGAGTAGGAAACATGGGCACTATATTCATGTCTTTTTTTTTTATCTTTATGGGATTCTAATATTTTATTGCAATAATTACAATGATTAGAGCAATGTAAAACAAAATGAAGGCTTCATTGAATTAGCAATTTAAACTTGTGCTATGTTAGCATCACATTGAGTTATTACTCATCCTTGCTAATACAGCATTTAAAAGGAATTACACTGTCATGCCAGACTAGTGTAAAAAGAAACCCTAATGGGGCATGATGTAAAAGCTATTATGAAAGACACTATTAGACATATATGCAATCTTTCCAATAATAATGTTTTGGATTCTCCCATAGGTATCTTCATCAAAATTGGGGGAGGGGAGTAGAGAAAATTGAGAATGGAGAACAGAATTTGCATAGTTGGGTACTATATTAACTATTTTAATGGGAGAACTAAATTATCTTTGTCATCCTTCCTTGAGAAATATCGAGATGTATTTTGAAATTTGGGGCTCCTATTAACATATTGACTTTTTTCCATTTTAAAATCAATGCTATATATTTGTTTTCTAGTGGCGGGTTTGCTAATGGATTGTTCTTGAACTCCTTGGATGTCCTAGATGTGTAGTATATTCTTAATCTAAATGAGAAATTTATAGTGGGCCAACTGGACTCAGTGAATTTGTCATGTGGAACTTAGTCTGGATCTGAAGGAAATGATCCTCATGTTGCTTTCATTTATGTACAGGGAGAATTAACTAATGTAATAGCATTGGCTGCTGATGCTGGAAAAAAAAATGTTATGGGTTCTTTCGAAGTGTCTAAGGCTAAAGATAGGCAATGTTTGATTTCTCTGGTTATCATTTACTTAGTCATGTGATCTATATGAATGAGAAAACGAATAAATATTTGAATGAAATTTTTAAAAACTTTAACATTTCAGGGCTCAACTTCATCATTAGATTTTAAATATTACCTCCTCCACATGGCACTGAAGGGGGCTACTTCCATTTTTCTGAATTCCTTTCCTGTGTTCTTCATCTGAGTCTCTTAGAGTCTTAGAGTCCTCTTAGAGTCCTCACCTCATGCACTTTCAGGAAGCACCCCACACATCTTCCTTTATATCCACCTCTATGAAGATCTGATAATTAAAGTACATTTCTTCACAGAGATTTCCCTCATGTTCTGTTTATTTTTACCCTGTTTTCATATTTCCTACCTCACCTTTCCTTCAATATAGAATCTTTTCTTTTTCTTTTTTTTTAATAGGTTTGTGTTTGTCCTAAATCTTGGTCCCTGGATTTACTTTAATCCATTTTTCTCACTGTGACTGGCACGGTCCTCTTCCTGAGGTAGTTTCAGTCTTGATGGTGCCAGATGATTTAATTTGGGGGAAAATTCCTTGGAAAAAAAGATATAAGATTATGAATAAAATATTAGGTATAAAATTAAGTGTTTAGAATAAGATAATAAATCATGGCAAATATATGCTTAAAATTTGACAAATATCACAAACATTATAAGTATAATATAGTATTGTGATTAACTTCTTCTACCATTCTTTTCCATGTATTTTTGGCTGCATATGCTTTGTTTGGTTGCTTTTTTATATAGAAATTGCCCTATATTATCTTCTATAGAGAGATTAGAAAGGTAATTCAGTACTTTCTCTAGAATGGTTGCTAAAAATCTGTTGTTGTTAGTATTAGCAGCAGCAGTATAGTAGCAGTAGATATAGAAGTTTGGGGGATTTTCCTTCCACTTTACAGCTCGTTATGGGTAATCTCACATTTTATAAATGTTGTCAAAGAAATGTTATCAAATTTCTTTCATATATATGTCATTAGATAGGCAGAACATTTCTAGTTTTCTTATACAATGACTTAAATATATTTTGAAATGACCACACACATAGTTTGTTGCCAATATCCTCATTCTATTGGCACATAAAAATTTTATGTTATCTGCATTGATGTCAACATTTTTATCAAGTCAGCAAAAAATTTAATTTTTTCAATGTGTTTTTATGTTTCATACTTCATTAAAGATACTTCTCAAGGATCTCTTCATTCTATTTTAAAAGGGAATTTTTCCTTTTACTGAACTGCTACTTTCATGTAGTCTAATCATTTTGGGGGGGAGTCACATTTACTTCTCTGAATGAAAGTATGTATGATTTCATATTTGGTGGCTCTCCTTTACCATCTGTTTTTATCTGAATCTTCTAGTTTATTAATTAGACTGAGAAAAGTCCAACTTATAAGTCAAACTAAAAGTTTGTAGTTTACCAATGTTTTTTAATTGGAACATTCACCTTTCATACTGTAGTTAAAATAGTGTAATTCCAAATAATCTTCTTCTGAAAAGGATCCCAACAATGTCCTGTGCTCCTGCAATAGCATCCAACATGAAAAAAGACAATGGGGGCGCCTGGGTGGTTCAGTGGGTTAAAGCCTCTGCCTACAGCTCAGGTCATGATCTCAGGGTCCTGGGATCAAGCCCAGCATTGGACTCTCTGCTGAGCAGGGAGCCTGCTTCCCCCTCTCTCTGCTGTGCCTCTCTGCCTACTTGTGATCGCTCTCTCTGTGTGTCAAATAAATAAATAAAATCTTAAAAAAAAAAAAAAGAAAAAAGACAATGATCTTAAAGTATCTTCCTTTTGATATTTCTTAAAAAAACACACATGTGATCGTATCATTAAAGCTCTTATCAGAGTCTTGCAAAGGATTCATGCAAAGAAGTCTGGAAGCATTAGTTCCTTAGTATCATCACAAGTCATCTGCCTCTGGTTCCTCCCATATCATGTGACATGATCTTTTAGAATGGAGTAGAGAAAAATGAGGTCAGTTGGGCTTAGAGAAACTTAAGAAAACTCATTTATTTGAGTTTTTAAACTCATTTACTTAAGGGGCGCCTGGGTGGCTCAGTCGTTAAGCGTCTGCCTTCGGCTCAGGTCATGATCCCAGGGTCCTGGGATCGAGCCCCACATCTGGCTTCCTGCTCTGCAAGAAGCCTGCTTCACCCGCTACCATTCCCTCTGCTTGTGCTCCCTCTCTTTCTGTGTTTCTCGCTGTCAAATAAATAAGATCTTTAAAAAAAACAAACAAACTCATTTACTTGAGTTATTTGGTGCATTTTATGTCAAAAATGCACTAAAAAGTGTGTGTACAACAAACAAGTATATAAGTGAGCCCATCATTAGGCAGAGTATGAATTTATAAGAGTAAGTTTACAAAAGATTGGATAAACACAAGAGTGCAAGTGCAAAACTATGCAAATATCTCTCTTATGAGAATAAGCATTCATGTGTATGCACTCAAAATATTTTGTGAAAGTCTTAAGATGTGATTGGGAGGATTTGAGAATAAGTGTAGGTGTGCACAAGGGTGGGGAATGTGTAAGAATTTGAATGAATAGGGTATGGATGTACAAAAGACTCTTAGTGTGGCAGAGCCTTGCTTTGAAATGTATTGTGATCAAGTAAAACAATGGTAAGCAAAATAAAGCAACAAATAAAACACATCCTCTCATTGATGCATTGATTTCAGGTCCTCTGCTTATCACCATGACAACTTACAACAAATAAAACACAGCTAGGACATTATCAGAAGAAATGAGGACAAGTTGCTAATGCAAACATTTTCTCCCATTTGCATGTGATTTCATTGGATTTTACACCTTCTTTTCTTCTTTTAAGATCCTTGCTTTTCTTTTCACTTATTTTTTATTAACCATGAAAAACTCATTGTTTTAGATTAATACAACAACTCTTTGTATTTTGTCACTAAGTGTATTTAGCATGAATAGAGCAGATGAATTCCAAAATTACATAACTCTTGCATATCCATCAGAAGAAAGTTGCCGGTTAGGTATTCCAAGATTAAATAGAGTATTTGTTATCACTATAAATGTGATAATAAAAGGCCATGAGAAGCCCTGGAAGACAGAAATTGGACATAGTAAGTAAATCACCATGATTCTAGATTCCACATCCCTATAAAATTCTTATTGAAGTTCGCAGAATCAGTTTCTGCTACATAAAACTAAAATCCAACCATAGTTTCTTAAAACAGATGCACATTTATTTCACTGTAACATAAAATAAATTCAGATGTAAGCAGCAAAGAGCTAGCTTAGAGGCTTTATGTCAAGGACCTAGGCTGTTCCAGCTCATCTTTGCCATCCTTAGGTCACCCATGGCAGATCAAAATTGGCACAAATTCTTCACACTTCTCCTATTTAGAGATGAGGTCTATGTCCCCTCTCCTTGCATCTGGGAAGAATAAGGAACTACTTTGAATAATAGAATATGGCAGAAATGACACTATGCCAATTTCCAGACCTATGCCTCAAGGTACTGTCAGTTTCTACTTCTTACTTCTTGAAACATTTGCTCTTAGAGCCCTCAGCTGTCATGTAATAAATCCAACTACCCTGTTGGAGAGGTCATCCAGACAGGCTAAGAAAGTATATGGAGAATGCAAGGGACCCAGCTGGGTTTCACCTTTTAGCCATTTTTATCACAGTGCCAGAAATGAGAATAAGCTATCATGGTTCTTGCAAACCAACACTGCTGCCCAGCTTATTTTCAATGAGTGACCTTAATTAATTCTGTATGGAACAGAAAAATCACCTGATCCACAGAATTGAGGTATATAATGACATGTTTTTATTTTATTTTATTTTAATTTTATTCATTTGTTTGAGAGCGAATGAGCATGAGAGAGATCACAAGCAGAGGGAAGGGATAGAGGGAGAAGCAGACTCCCTGTTGAGCTGGGAACCTCATGCAGGTCTTGATCTTAGGACCTAAGATCATGACCTGAGCTGAAAGCAGATGCTTAACTGACTGAGCCACCCAGGTGCCCCAATATGTTTGTTTTTTTTAAGCCACTAAGTTTTGGGGGTATTTTATACAGTGTACCATAGATACATTAGTAGATAATATATCAAAAGATACTGTTAGCCTCACCTTATAGTGCAAGATGAACGTAAGTCATCACATCATGTTTCAGAAAGCCATACAGCAGAAAGGAGAAAAAGACAAAAAAGTACATGATCCCTATCTTTTGGAAGATTTCTCAGATAACACTTCTTTTTAAATATAGTTAACCAAAACTTGATCACATTAGCCAGAAGAAGGACTGGATAGTGTAATCTTTTGGTTGGGCATATTGCCAACCAAACAGATTCAGTTATTTTACCAAAGAAGAGGAGGAATGGATGTTGAGTTGGACAACTAGAATGTGTAATGCATCTTATCAACTCTCCCATTAATATAATCAATATTTTTTCTCATTAATTTTTTGATAATTTATTTTTTAGGACAAATTCACAGCAAAATTGAGAAGGTACAGAAATTTCCCATATGGTCCTTGCCACCACATGCATAGCCTCCCTCATTATGACATCCCCCACCACAGTGGTATCTTTGCTACTACTGATGAACTTACAATGACACATCATAATCCCCAAAGTCCATAGTTTACTTTATGATTCACTTTTGGTGGCATGGCATGCATGCCGTGGGTTTGGACAAATGTATAATGACATACATCCACCATTATGGCATTATATAGAGTATTTTCACTGTTCTGAAATACTCTGTGCTCTACCTATTCTTCCTCTAACCCCACATCAATCCCTGACAACTACTTTTGGAGATCTTTTTTATTACTGTTTAGTTTTATTTCAGAATGTTGTATTGTTGGAATCACACAGTAAGTAGTTTTCACATTGGCTTTCTTCACATAATACCATGCATTTAAGGTTCCACCATGTGTTCTCATGATTCAATAGGCATATTTTTTAGTGCTGAATAATATTTCATTGTACAGTTATACCACATTTTATTTATATTTATCTATTCACCTACTGAAAGGCTTCTTCCAAGTTTTGGCCATCATGAAAAAGCTGCTATAAACACCCACATGCATGTTTTTGTGTGGAAATAAGATTTCAACTATTTTGGGTAAATACCAAGGAATACAATTGCTTCATCATATGATAAAAGGATGTTTAGTTTTGAAAGAAACCACTAGACTGCCTTCCAAAGTGGCTGTACCATGTTGCATTCCTACCGGGAATGTGTGAAAGTCCCTGTTGCTCAACATCCTCCTCAGCATTTGGTGTTGTTAGTGTTTTGAATTTTGGCAATTCTAATAGGTGTGTACTGATATCTCATTATTTTAAGTTGCCCCCTGTGATGACCTGTAATGTCGAGCATCTTTTCATATACTTATTTGCCATCTGTATATATTCTTGGGTGACGTGTCTGTTAAGGTGTTTGAGTCATTTTTTTTTAAATGAGTTATTTTCTTATTGTTGAGTTTTAAAAGTTCTTGTGTATTTTGGATCATATATATGTGAATATAATAAGATATGTCTTTGCAAATATTTTCTTCCTGTCTGAGACTGTCTTTATATTCTATTGATATTGTTTTTCAACAGTTTTTTTTAATTTAAATTAATTCCCATTTGTCAACTTTTTCTATGATGAATCATACCTTTAAAGTTGTATATTAAAAAAAAATCACTCTACCCCAGGTCATCTAGGTTTTCCCCTACCCTTTCTTCTAGGAGTTTTACTGTTTTGCAACTTGCTTGTAGTTTAAGATCCATTTTTAAGTTAACTTTTGTAAGGGATGTAAGATCTCTGTCCAGACTGACTATCAACTATCATCTATCTATCTATCTATCTATCTATCTATCTATCTATCTATCTATCATCTATCTATCATCTATCTATCTATCCATCATCTATCATCTATCTATCTATCCGTCTATCCATCTATCTATCATCTATCTAATCTATCTATATCTAATCTATCATCCATCATCTATTTATTTATTTACTAAAAAGATTTTCTTTGCTCCATTGTAATGTCTTTCTTTTTTGTCAAAGATCAGTTGATTATATTTGGGGAGGTCTATTGCTGGGCTATAATTTCTATTCTGTTAGTCTATTTGTCCATTAAATGTGGCAATGTGTTGATTATTACAGCTTTATAGTAAGTTTGGTAGTGTCAGTCCTCCAACATTTTTCTTCTTCAAATTTTATTGGCTATGCTGGGTCTTTTGCCTCTCCATATAAACTTTAGAATCAGTTTGTCAGTTGTCACAAAACAACTTGCTGAGATTTTTTATTGGGATTACATTGAATCTATACATCACTTTGGAAGAACTAATATCTGACAATATGGAATCTTCCAGTTTATAAACTTATTTATAAATCTGGAATATCTCTCCATTTATTTAGTTCTTTGATTTCATTCATCAGTATTGTGTAGTTGCCCTCATGTAGATTATATATATATATATTTATTATATTATATATTATATTTTTTATTTATATATATATTTAGTTAGATTTATATATAAGTATTTTATTTTTGGGATGCTAATGTAAATCATATTCCATTTTAAATTTAAAATTCTATTTTACAATATCTGATATAAAGGAAAGTGATTGATGTTTATATATTGATCTTGTATCCTGCAACCTTGTTATAATCACCAGTTAGTTCTAGAAGATTTTTGGTTGTTGATTCTTTTGGATACTCCAAATAAAAAATCATGTCATCTGTGAATGAAAAGGGTTTTATTTATTTATTTTTTCAGTCTGTATACCTTTTCTTTTCTCTTCTTACTGCATTTGCTAGAACTTCTACTACAATGTTGAAAAGAAATGATGGGAAGGGAAATTCTTGCCTTATACTTGATCTTAGTGGGGAAGTTTCTCACTATTGAGTATGATGTTAGCTGTAGATGTTTTTCTTTATTGTCTTTATTACGTTGAAGAAGTTCACTTCTACTCCTAGTTTACTGAGTTTTTATCATAAGTGGGTGTTTGATTTTGTCAAATATTATTTCTAGATCTATTAATATAATCATGTGATTTTGCTTTTTAACCTATGGATGTGATGGATTACATTACTTGATTATTGAATGTTGAATCAGCTTTATATCTCACTTGATTGTGGTATATAATTATTCCTTTTGCATTCTTAGATTCAATTTGTTAACATTTTGTTGAGGATTTTTGCATCTATGCTCATGAGAGATATTGGTGTATATATATAATTTTTTCTCTTGTAATGTCTTTTCCAGGTTTTGGTATTAAAGTAATGCAGCATCACAGAATAAGTTAGGAAACATCCCCTTTGCTTTTATCCTCTGAAAGAGGTTATGGAGAATTGGTATAATTTCTTTAAATGTTTGGTCAAATTCACCAGTGAACCCGGGCACCTGGTTGGCTCAGTGGGTTAAAGCCTCTGCCTTCAGCTCAAGTCATGATCTCAGGGTCCTGGGATCGAGCCCCACATCGGGCTCCCTGCTCAGCTGGAAGCCTGCTTACTCCTCTCTCTCTGCCTGCCTCTCTGCCTACTTGTAATCTCTCTCTCTCTCTCTGGAAAATAATTAAATAAAAAATCTTAAAATTCACCAGTGAACCCATGTGTGTCTGGTGTTTTCTCTTTTGGATGATTATTAATTATCGATTCAATTTCTGTAATGGATATAGGTCTATTCAGATTTTCTGTTTCTTCTAGTGTGAATTTTGGCAGGTGTATCTTTCAAGAAATTTTCCATTTCACCTAGGTTATCAAATATGTGAGTATAGAGTTGTCCATAGTGTTTTTGTATTATCCTTTTAATGTCCATGGATTCTGTAGTTATGTCCCCTTTTCATTTCTGATATTACTAATTTGTGTCCTATTTCTTTCTTAACCTAATCAATAGTTTCTGGACAGTTAATATATTCTCAAATTTTCATTAGAAAAAATAACACACAATAAATCATTATTACTCTTTATTGCTTCATAAGAAATTACCAAAAATTTAGTAGAATAAAACAATATCCATTAATTTAGTTCATAATCCTTTTGGCCAAAACCCAGGTGGCTTGACTAGGCTCTTTGTATAAGGTTTCACAGGGCTGAAATTAAGATTTCATCTGAGCCTACTATGAACAAAATAAGTCAGACAGAGAAAGACAAATACCATATGATTTCAATCATATATGGGATTTAAGAAACAAAACAGATGAACACATGGGGAAGGGGGAGAGAGAGAGAAACCATAAAAGACACCACAATAGAGAACAAACTTAGGGTTGATGGGAGGGGGGTAGAGGATGGGCTAAATGGGTGATGGGCATTAAGGAGGACACTTGTTATGATGAGCATGGGGTATTGTATATAAGTGATGAATCACTAAATGCTACTCCTGAAAACAATACTATACTACATGTTAACTAACTGGAATTTAGATAAAAAATTTGAAAAGAAAAAATAAAAAGAGAAAAGAAATAAAAAAAAAAGTTTTACCTGGGCTAGTGTTTTATCAGGATGCTTTGACAAAGAATTTACTTCCATGGTCTCATTAAGGTTGTTGGCTGAGTTCAGTGCATTGTGATGATAGGATTGAGGTTCCTGTTTCTCAGCTGGGGGATTTCCTCAGCAACTTGGCTCATCTTGTGCTCCTCTCATACAGTTTCTCCGTTTTAAAGCAGCAACCCTGAGCTGAGTTCTTCTCACACTTTGAGTGTCTCTGACATCTCTGCCTTCAGCCAGAAAAAGCTCAGTGCTTTAAAAAGATTGATATGTTTAGATCAGACCCACTCAGACAATCTCCCTGTCTCAAGGTTAACTGTACCTGATACCATATTATTATAATATGTTCTCAGGAATGATATCTTATTGTATTCACAAGTTCTGTGGATTAAAGAATATCTGGGAGTGTATTTTAAAAATTCTTCCTACCACAAAATTCAATGCTATATTCATATTTATATGAAAGTTGACACTAAATTCTTCACCAAAATATAAGGTAAAAATAAAGACTGCGAAAGAACCATGTTTTTGATTTGTGCTGACCTGGCGTTTTGGGAGTACAGCATCTTTTCACGCTTTCTCCTTCAAGTTCTCTATTAAACAAAAAGAGTTTTATATGCCTACATCTCTGCCACATTGCTAAGATTCCCTTTCCTAAACGTCTGTTAATGATCTTCAGATCCCAATTCAACCACTATTTCCTCTATGAAGGAGTTCTTATTCTTCCCTCTTGACCCTAATAACGTTGATGATTCCCTCTTTGTGCTTTCCTTGTATGCTCAACACACTTCTATCTTGAATTATTACTAAAATTACTTATCCATATTCTACTTCACCTATGAAACTGAAAATTACAAGCATGCATTGGTATATGTCTTATCTTATAAGGGATAGCCATCCCTTAGCATGGATCCTAGTACCTGGATATTTGATATTTATTTGTTTACCAAAGGGAAAACTGGAAGACATTGAAGCTAGTTTAAGTGGCCTTTAGGAAGACTCCATCCCCTGCAAATATATATATACATATATATATATATATATATATATAGAGAGAGAGAGAGAGAGAGAGAGAGAGAGAGAACCCTGATTAACAAGCTGTAATTTATTTTTTTTTAAGATTCTTATCTATTTATTTGACGGAGAGAGATCACAAGTAGGCAGAGAGGCAGGCAGAGAGAGAGGGGGAAATAGGCTCTCTGTTGAGCAGAGAGCCCGATGCGGGGCTCGACCCCAGGATCCTGAGATCATGACCTGAGCCGAAGGCAGAGGCTTTAACTACTGAGCCACCCAGGAGCCCCAACAAGCTGTAATTTAGACATTTCTTTATGTAATTTTCCTACCACTTAAGCTTATGTGTAACAGCAGGAAGATTTATTTTGTTTTGGAATCTAGACATACCTTTTATTTCTTCAAAATGGCTCCTAAATACTGTCCTATATAGTAATTATTACTACTGTTAAAGTTTTCACAATTAAATTGGATTGCCTGTGTGAAAAGCTGGTTCCCAGTGCCATCTTCTTCACTGTGTGGTTTTAGGACATCACCCCCATTCAAAAACTATGTATTGGGTTTCTGTTATATGGAAAACTGCTGTTCACAGGATGGGATAAAGCTATAGTGTATGTATTTGAGAATCTCAAAGTTCAGTGGGGAAATAGACAATGAAATAACTGAAGCAAATGTCATTTGGACTGGTTTGGTCATGGGCAGCCCAGACTATATTAAAAAACAGCAGTGGTGTCTCTGACCTTAATGAAAGGTGAAGGAAAGCTTCCGTGAGAGGTGATAGCAGAACTAATGTGGAAGGAGCTGGGCACATCAACAGGGGAAGTGATGGTGAGGAAGAACAGAAGGCAGAGTTTCTTATTTCTACAATAAAGGTGCAAAATTTTCTGTTTGGAGTTTAAGGGAAAATCAAACTTCACTTCAGGGAGCCAACACAGCAAACCATTACTCTCCCTTTACTTTTTATAGTTGAATCTGAGCCCAAAAGGCAATATTATCACATGCTGTACATTGGATATATTTATAAATAACAGCATGAGAACCCTGTACTTGCTTTTGGACTCTAGACATACCTTTTATTTATTTTTTAATGTCTGCTAAGTATTGTTCTATATTACTTTTAAAAATTTCACAATTAAAAAAAAAATTTCACAATTAAATGGTTGATCATGTACCTTAATTACAAAGGGAAATTGAAGGAGACTGTTAATAAATAGAAATGGCACATTAGTTACCTGTAATGAAAAAACTCAACAGACTGGATAATAGGACTTCAACGGGTTTAGAAAACAATAGGTAGATGGGGTCAGCATTTTGAATTGCTGCACATAATAAACTTTTCCATGGGTCTGCTTAGAAAATATTTTTGTGCTGGTTGCTCCTGAAGAGTTCTAAGCTTGTCCTCCCTTTGACTTTGAATCTCTGTGTGTAGTGGTTTTCAGAAATTAGCTTTTATGTGATCAAACTGCTCGTTTTTGATTCTGGATTCAAAGCTTTTGTAATTATGTTCAGAGCACTGTAAAAAAAAGTATAAATGCATCTTTAATGTATGGAGATGGGGAGATCAGCAGTCAAGTGAAACTCTGCAGCATAGGGAAGAGTGCATAGGAGGTCAGTGAAACTATTGAAAAGAATAGAAATTAGATCCTGTCAAAAAGGGGTGAAAGAATCGGACTCATCCTAGAAAAAAGCTGCCAAAGAGGAACTTAATAATATATCCTTTTATTTGTGGAGGCAGAATATTAGACACTTATAAAAATGTAGACAGTATGAAGCCTAGCAATACTTACCACCTACTTAACCACCTACCCACTGATGAGGAATCCAATTATTGGGTATTTAAGAAGTTCTATTGTACAGACAGAATTTTCTGGGGATTAGTAGAAATGTACTGCAGTTCACTTTATATTTACAAATATCCAAGATTGAGAAGGAAGAGGCAAGTACAAAGTAATATACATTAGATTATGAGTTTTTTATATCTTCAAAAATAAAAAGAGCTGCAGAATTAAAAACTTTCCTAATTATGCTCTTCTGGTGTGAAAATCAACATGTGCCTTGAAGAAGAAATTAAAAAAAAAAGAAACAGTATCTCACATTCAATGTACTTTTTAAATTTCTGAAAAAATGTACCTTTTTGCAATAAGCCCCTTGGCATATGCTCATTACCAAGGAAAATAAAACAGTTATATGACTAATTAGATTTCATCGTATAAGTTCAGGAAAAACCTGACAACCCACCCCTTGTTATCATAAACTAATGATGCCTCCCCACATTACATGAAACAGTCAGTAGTGGTTCATTACAGCCATGTCGTCTTGCTCCATAAATGTCAGGAGATTAAAGGTGAAACTTTAACTTCACATTTTTTGTAGATGGGTTTTTAAAAGTTTAATGTGGTTGAATTATTTTAGGTGACAGTGACAGTTTCTTCATGATTCCAAAATGTCTACTAGAAAAGTCTAAAAACTGGTCAGAGACTTCTATTTGTTCTTATTTGTATTCATGTCAAATATGTCAAATACTCTGTTGCATTGATTTTTTTTTATTGTAATAGTCCACTGACAGAATAAGCCAATGTTTAGAGTTCTAAAGACAAGAAGACAATCATTGTGTTTCTCAGTGTATGGTGAATGAGGTTTGTGCACAACACAGTGTTTTAAGAGCTCAGTATATGCACTTCATATTCATACAGACAGGTACCTTTCTTTTAAGGTGTTCATAGCTTTCAGAAAGTCTGTTGGGGAAAAAACTTGTTTCATTTAGTTCTGTTTAGCATCTCCATAGTTTTGTAGTTAAGGCAAAGTCTGTTGGGAAAAAACTTGTTTCATTTAGTTCTGTTTAGCATCTCCATAGTTTTGTAGTTAAGGCAATCTCTCAGAGTGTAACACCATATAGAAATAATGTTCCCTGAAACAAACTATGGGAAAAGTTGTTTTAAATTACAGTATGGAGCATTTGTGCCACATTCAGCTCTGCATGAAAATTCTGAATCATTCATTGGAATAGATTTCTATAATAATGACTTAAAGCTAGAGTAGCCTTCTCACCAATTTAAGCCTTTTACTGCATGGAAACCCCTTCCCTATTCTAGCTCCCTAATTATTCCTTCCACAATTCAGTAGGAAATTAGAGATCATAGGCTGGGGATGAGTTTGAGGGCTCTAGGAGTTTTTCCTCAGCTAGGAAAAGAGAGTTTGACTAAACTATATCTAAGATCTTCTGAAGCTTTAAATTCGATGTCTCAATGACCTAATTTTGTTAATAACAGATTAATAACAACAAAAAATCCCATTTCCTATATGCTTTACATTCTTCATTATTATTTCAATATTCAACTATTTAAAAAAAAACATAGGTTAAAGGAGATGGAGCACACAAAATCAATGGCCAAAGTAGCAATAACAAAGAGTAAAAAAGAATAACAAGTTTTGGTACTTGCTATGTACAAGGCATTCTTCTAAATATGTTAGTATTATTTTACTTAACCTTCATTGTACCCTTTCTTTTGGCTGGATACTAATAGTTCCCATTTACAGATAAGATTAAGTCTCAAAGAGTTTGTGTAAACTGCTCTATAGTTTACCCTAGAAGTGGAACCATTTGGATGCAAATCCAGATCAAGCTAATTTCAGTTTCATTTCTTTTTCATGTTATTTTTCTAGTATTAGCATAGAAACAAGCAATTTTAAGTTGAATGAAGAAAAGGAAATGGAAAAAATGGCATTTTCAAAGAATGAAAAATCTAAGGAGAACCTGCCTACACACAGTGCACCCACTAGTAACCCCTCAGGTAAGACAAAGTGAATATAAAATGTACTTAGCAGAGGATACATTCTTAGAAAGTAAAAAATGCAGATAAAAATATTGGGCTGAAAAAAAAATTGAGCTGAACACCTGATTTGTATTCAAACAATCAGATTACAAAAACACATTTTGTTTAATTTGAATTGTTCATATTCACATTTTTGTTTGTTGTAAGAACTATCTTAATGTTTGGAAAACCATACACCACAGGGGGAAGGGGATAAGAAGTGAGGTCATAGCTTTTATTGGATTTTGGAGAAGTATGAACTGCTAATACGAGACTAAACCCAGACTACAGTGGGGAGGGTTATTGAACTACAGAAATTTAAAGTATGATGAAGTGAAAACAATTTTACAAAAATCAATTGTTTTTAGACATCTAGTCTTTTTTTTAATTTTAGTTCAAAGGTGCTGCCTTCATTTAGAAGACACTTATCAAGCATATTTTAGCATTCTTTTAAAGAAATAACCTATAAATTTCCTCTGAATAAGATTTTAAAAATTGTGTCAGTAATAGCCTAACTTTTCAGAGCATAAACTAAGGGAACACTTATTTTAGGGATGATGGGAAACCTAGAAAACCAAATCAATGTTTCACTGAGATATTATTCATGTTGCAAGAGAAGACATAATGGTCATAATGGAGTGGGATCAAAGGGTTAAAATAAATGAGAAGAATTAAAAAAAAAAAAAAAGACCCAGAGGGAAAAGAAAGCCACAAGAAAATAGGTCCACTAATGAATGAGGAAGGGCATGAAATTAATGATGGCTCTAAAACGGCTGAGTTATTGAACTCATTTTTTAAATCTGCCTTTAACAAGAGAAATGAACCAAAGAAATATAGACAATTAGGGAGTAATGAAGACATTGCAAAAATTGCTCTAGCCAACATGAAGATAAGGGAATTCCTTACTTGGCAGGCACTGAAAGGCCCACATCACCCTGAGTTAGTCAGGGAATTGCCAGCATGTTTACTGATCCACACAAGTTTATCCTTAGAAAAATGAAAGAATGTTAGCATATTGGAGAATATGGAGAAAGCAGTCTCTTGAAAGGTTTTGGAAACTTTTGCCCAGGAAGGTAATCACCAGTAAAGGGTAGAATATGATACCTCTGAAAAATATTAAGAATGGGGAACTGGCAGACTGCCTTCAAAAAGAATAAAGCAGGACATATGAATTTATAGCTTTGCCATCACAAACCCACGGAAGAAATTTAAGGGAAAATCAAAAAAAGCAAAAGTCAAACATTTGGACATTAGGATCACTTTTGATTTGGTGAGTCACTCTCATGATGCCAACTTTCACTTGGCATGAAAAATTAATCAGAGTGACTCAAAGAAAAGTGATTTAATCATGGTTTTGGAAAGAGGTCAAAGATCACCATGAGTGATGAAAATATATGGCAAATTATATAAATGACTAATGGGGCTCAGTTTTGGCTAGTATTGGTTCTGTTTTGTTTAAAAAGCTTTGTTATTTATGATTAGCAAAATGATTAATGAATTGTTTAAAAGATTTTAAAATGGTGTTATTCTCTTAAAGTCAGAGAACACTTGGCAAAAACCACAAAGAGGCAAAAGGATCAAAGCAGGACTGTAAATCTGTAAATGGAGGTTATGCTAAAATGTGTGTGCAGGGGTGAGAGGTCTCCAGAAGTCAGGGTCTGAGCTAGAGAGTTATGCAACATTTTGCAGTTCATATGAGGCATCAGGTCAACAGTTGTTGCAGCAGCAATGATGAAAGAGATCCCTGCTTGTCCCCCCTTCATCTTAGCTATGCTAAAATTTTCTCAACGCTGGAAAGACTAGTTAGTGTTCTTTCTCATTTTATCAATAAGAAGCATGGGAAACATTGCATCTTGAAAACTGTAGATTGATAGCAATGCCCTTTAAAAGAAAAAGAAATGGACACAAAAGAATCTGATGATGAGCAAAAACGCATTAAAAAATCAGACAACTTTGAGAACCTTAGCAAGTTCTGGGATCCAGGCTTTTTTGAGGAAATTTAGCAGAAGTGCCCAAGTTAGAAAGTGAGAAGACTAGGAAAAGGAGGACTAGATGAGAAAATTTCTGATTGAGTCGGTGCAAATAAATACAGATTAACAGGAAAATATAAAGTCACAAAATCTGAAATGAAGCAAGAGGATAGAGTAAGCAGTGATGATTTAACATTGTGGAGAAATAACTCATAAGGCACCCAATGAACACTTGCTGTTGCTTGGAACAATGAGGATGTGACAACAGGAACTTCACCCCGAGAGTGACCTGGTGGGCCTTCTGATGCCTCCTGTATTTCACTTATAAGATAGAAAGGTAGGTGTTCTGACTGCCCAGCTCAAGGCATTTAAGTCTCTGCTATGGATGAGAAGGTATCACTTCTCAAAGAAAATGAACTATGTATTTTTCTTCTTTTTTATATAACCAAAACACTCCCTGAGTGTTAATGAGAGCTAGACTCTACCAAACACTTACAATGTCTAACACACTGACCATTATCATTACCATTCACATCATCCTTCCAGGTCAGGCATTGTTATCTAGGTATCACAATAAGGAGAGGGGTAGCGCCTGTAAGTAGCATTTCCAGGGTCATATAGCAAAGAGGTGATGAGGCTGGACAGCAAACCCAGGTAGCAGGCTCCAGACCCCTGCTCTTGCTCCACCCACGGAGACCAACTTCAAGTGCAGAATGTTCTATTCCTCTCACTCTGTAAAATCTTTGGTTTCACACTTTCTGAGATTGTGTTCTTTTTAAGAAGTTATTTATTGATTTGAGAGAGAGAGAGAGTAGAATCAGGGGGAGTGGCAGGCCGAGGGAGGAGCAGGCTCCCCACTGAGCAGAGAGCCCTGTGTGGGACTCAATCTCAGGACCTGGCAATCATAACCTGAGCCCATGGCAGATGCTTAACTGACTAAGCCACCCAGGAGTTCTTCTGACATTTTTCTTAATCCAAAGGAGCTGAAATGTGTTCTTGGCAGCGTCAGTGATCTCAAGTAGATCAACCCAAAAGGATTGCTAGTGATGAAGACATTTCCCTCCCCTGAAAGCTCTATGTCTTATTGGTCCAGTGGTCACAGTTCTGACCGTGGCCTTTGATGATTTGCCCTTGATTCAACGCATCCACAGCAGTTCTGTAAATACAGCCAGTGCCTGTAACTCCCATGGCAGTTCAGTTGTACCTTCTGTGCTCAATAGCTATACTTTCCCGGAACAAACTTCCTCAAGAGATAGGGGAGTTTTTGCCTTGTATCCCTTGCATGACCATCTATATATACACACTGTAATACACAGGCATTCATCTTGGTGGCCTGTGATTTCAGATTCTTAATTCAAGGTTTTGGGTGTTTGTGCCAGATATTTAATTACCCAGAACTTTTGTTGATGGAGAATTAGATGTCATTGGGTTCCTTTGAAATTCAGTATCTTCCAGAGCATAGCTTCACATGAGAATATAATGTCAATTAACCAAATAGTTCATTCATTCATTCATTCATTCATTCATTCATTCATTCATAGGATCATTATGCTTATATGTGCTAAGCTCTGACAGTATTTCAGGCATGACATCCATCTTAGGATGCAAAGATAAAAGCAAAAGACTCCAGGTATCTTCATTCTTTGCTGGTGAATCTACTAAAATATGAAGCATTTCACAAGGATTTACCATTATTTGTCAAAACACTGAAATTTACTGATGATTTACCTATTATATAAAATAAATTCAAGGTTTTCCCTTTAATAATGTAATTATCACTCCCATGATTCTAATATGCTATGGAAGCATGGGCTCCTGGGGGGCTCAGTCCGTGAAGTGTCTGCCTTTGGCTCAGGTCACGATCCTGGGATGGAGCCCAGCATTGGGCTCCCTGTTCAGCGGGGAATCTGCTTCTCTCTTTCCCTCTGTTGCTCCCCCTGCTTGTACTCTCTTCTCAAATAAATAAATTCTTTAAAAAATCCTTTTAAAGTTTAAAAAAATAGAGTAAAAATAAATATGGAAGCAAATGAATTACTAACATAGGATAAGAAATAGTTTATAATATTGAGTATTCCTTTGGGAATAAATTGCTTAAGTAAATTTGTGGTTAAAACAGAAAACATACAGTCGGAAAACACTGGTTATTAGGAAAAAACATGTGTATGGATGACACACAACCACAAATGTTATGTTATACAAAACACTATGGGAACGCAGAATACACTGGGCAGTTTCCTTCCAAAGGTGGAATTAGAAGTGGTCCACAAGAAAGGAATTAGGATAAGGAACCCTACCAGTGCAATAACCTAGGGCAGGGATTTGGATTGGTACCATGGACTTAAACAGTGGTTTTGCCTGAATGGAGCATAAAGTTTGTGAGCAAAGCACTGGAATGACCTAAGTTGGAAGGGATGTCTGAGCGCATTTTAAAATCATGCTAAGCATATTTTGGACTGCATGATATAGTTATTGATAAGCCTGCATCCAACTATAGAAATTTCAAAATACCACTGTTTTCGTTAAGGCTTCTTTTCAAACTACAATTATAGCTAGGCCATCCAGAGCAAAACCACTTCTAGGTTTACTGAGAGTCGGTTCTCAGTCTGAGCCAGGTAAGTCCTAGCCCCTACACTCTCTGTCCATCAAGGGACAGTAGAGTCTAATCCATCTTGATGCCTACCCCCACGTCCTTGTCCCTCATTCCCGGTCCCAAGTATAAACTCTTGATCCATCAGTCTTCCACCCTAACTTGACCCAAACCATTCTAGATACTCTCCCCAGCCAGAGCCTTTGATGGCCTCTCCAACTCCCAAAGTTTTCTGTCTTTTGAGGCTTCTACTCCTTAAATGGAGAACTCTCATTGGTTCTTAAGCCCTTCTCTGAGTACATTTGATTTGACTGATATAAAGCTTTTACCAAATATACCCTCTCAAGTTGCACATCTCTCCTATCTTAGAGAAGCCTGGATAATTTGTCATGGGTCAGATTTGCAAGCTACAGAGGGAGAATTCTGGATTTTTAAACAGTCTATATTTGGTCCAAGTCAGAAGATCAGGGAAGATAATGGGAACAACCTACTTAGGAAAGCCTATGTAGGCAGAGAGGGTTTAGAAATTAAGAAATCAGATATTCTATAAAAGCAATAAAAGTAAACAGATTTGAATCATAACTGTTAGTCATACTGTTTTTCTATTCTAGGATCTCATGACTTCAGTGTAAAGTTCATACTTAAGGTTTGTTTGGGGAAAGAGAAGCATAAACTATTAATATTAGCTCACTGTAAAATCTCTTGTAATTAATGTATAAATAAGTGTTATATGAACATCCACATACACAAAAAAGGTTTGTAAAACACTAACTTGCTTCCAAAGAGGTCCAGTTTGAACACTGACTCCTCATAGTATTGGGTTTTATGCTATAGCCATAATGAATTCCTACCAGTTCCCCAATGTGCCAAAATCTGTGTTATTCCTTCTTTTCTGTCAGAAATGTCCTTTCCCATTCAATACCTTTACTTGGCAAAGTCCTACTCACTTTGTAGATTGCCACTAAGATGTTACTTATTTCTGAAAGCCTGACCTTGTTCTACAAGTGAAGATTAGATGCCTCTAAAAGGAGCTCACATAAAATTTATATTTTCCTTCTTTTTAATACATGACATGTTATCCTGCCACTGTTTGTTTCATTTTCCTTGACTTCCAACACCTGGAACAATGCTTGGTGTCATTAGTGTTTAATAAATATTTGCTGAATGACTATATCAGTTGAAAAAATAAAAGATGAAATGGATGAAAGGGTAAAATTGTTAAGTTGATGGATATATGGATATTTTTTGCTAGTTTCTAAAAGTGAGTTGTACCAGAGAAAGTTATTGTGTATGAAAAGAATGAAGTCAAATGAAGTCAGTATCTCATCCAGAGAGACATAAAAAAGTCATACTGAAGTTATTCTTATAGCATTCATCAAATATTTATTAAATGCCTGTTATATCAAAAGTAACCCTTTTTAAAAACTGATTCGAAAACTTATTGGATGCTTACTATTTATTTCATAAAGTATGCTTGCTACTTTGCTCCAGTAATTTATTGTTTTTCATATGTTTTAGAAGTGAATCAAGAGCTAGATCATTAAAAAAAAAACATTTATACATAGAGCACATATGCTAAAAGCTTGTCAGTTATACATATAGCACATATGCTAAAAGCTTGATAATATTTTTTCTCTTTTCTTTCAAAGGAATTTTAAAGCAAAGGAATAATTGTCAAACTAGACCCAATGTGCACTTTTCATGAAAAATTAACCTGTGTATGCATATTCAAAATAAGTGATTGCAAATGAATGGGGAAATTAGCTCTGTTCTGTCTGTGTGGAGATCTCATTGGTAGTATAATGATCAGCATTCAGATCAGCTACAGCCCAAGACTGAAGGATAGCTCTGTCGATATACAGGATGTTATGTAAGCTCCACCACGGGCGAAGAATTGCTTCAAGAGTTGAAATCTTGTTTCACTTAAGCAATTAAAAGAAAAAACAAAAGATCAGGGGAAAACTAGGCACATGAAAAGAACAATAGTTATTTCAAATTAGACATGAGCTTCTGGATATCTGGTCAAATAGAGTAAATTGTCTTGAAGATGGAGGAAGATTTGTAGATGGAAAAAAATCTCTGAATATACCAGTCTCCATTCCTTATAAACCTATGCCTTGTGGGCACCACTGCCACCATTCTCCCCGAGTTTGGAGTTGGTTCACTACCTGTCCACAAATGATTTACTGATAATGCTTGCTATACTTACCCAGGTGTGGAAGCAAGCAGTTTTCCATCCAAAAAAACATGTAAATATCTCCAGGAATTTTTGTAGTGTCTTTATCAGTACAGGGACAGAAAGAACACAAGTAGAGAGAAAGGATGCATATAATAGGCTAAGCTAGATTTGGATTATCACTGATTTTAAATTAGATGAGGTTCTCCATTCCAACTACAACTAACTTCCAGTTTTTGTTTCTAGGTTATATTCCGGTAAGACCCCTCTAATAATAGTTTGGGTTGTAGATATAAAACCTTGACTTGTCTTTGGCTTATTTCATGAGAAACAGTTTATGTTACCTCCACTAGGGACCATGCTTATTTTTAGTAGCTCTTCCGAATTTCTAGAGTAACATGTAGCAAATTAAATCTCATATGGAAGGGGTGGGAGGCTGGGGAGTGGGAATCAATCTGACAATACAATGTAATCAGGTTCTAGAATGTTTATAGTCTTTATCAAAAGAGTGGAACTAAAATGAAACTAAAATACTCCATGCAATACTTCACAATCTCTCCCATCACCATAACAACAAATAACCCAAGCAGTTGGGACATTAGCCTATCAAGAAACTCAACCTTCCTTTGTGAACTTTACCTTCAATTTGTAGATATGTGCCTTTGGAGGTCTCATATTCTTTTACTTGAGAGGTTTTGGCAGCTTAGATCAGTATGTACCAAATCAGTATCTGGGAAAATGTTCCAGAGGAAACTAGATGTAACCAACATTTTGACATTATACTTATCAATGTCCTTGCTCCTGTACGGACTCAATAGACCAAAAAAGAAATTAAATAAATTAATCTTTTATACTATTTGAATAAACTGAAAGGCAGTGGAGAATGAGTTGTGTTACTATCTAGTGAAAAAGCAATCCAGTCAAGAGAGATCAAGGATGCATGACTTTTAAGACAAGAAAGCACAAGGAAGGTTTGACAAATAACACAGTGATATGTCTGGCAGGAGAGCAGAGAGAGCAAAAGGAAGAGAGGGAGTGGAGGCTAGAATACACAGAGACACATATGTCTTTGTGAGGATTTGGCAGCTGCTCTGTGTGACAGGAACCATTGAAACGTTTTTAATTGAGGTAAAACTCACATAACTTAAATTAACCATTTTTTAAAATATTTTTTAAATATAATGAGCATATAGTGTTATATTAGTTTCAGGTATACATACAAGACTGAGCTATTGCTCAACATTTCTATGTATTACTCAGTACTCATCACAATAAGTATACTCTTAATCCCTTTTATCTATTTTAAAGTTAACACTTCATTTAATACATTATAGTGCTGTGCAACCACCACTTTGATCCGGCTCCAAAACATTTTCATCAGTCCTAAACTAAATTTAGATCAAAAACTAAAATCCTGAATACATTACAGAATACTCTCCATGCCTTCCTACTCTCAGCCCCTGGTAACCATCAATCGGCTTTCTGTCCTATTAGATTTACCTATTCTGGATATTTCATATACATTAAGTCTTTCTGGGACCTTTTGTGACTTACTTTTCACTTAGTGTACTGTTTTTGAGGTCCATCCATGTTGTATCAGGTATCAGCACTGCTTCTTTTTTTATGGCTGAAAAATATTACATATGAAAATACATGATTAGTTTATCCCCTCAGTACTGATGGACATTTGGGTTGTTTCCACCTTTTAGCTATTGTGAATAATGTTTCCATGGATGTTCATTTACAATTTTTGTTTGAACACCTGTTTTCAATTATTTTGGATATATACCTAGGAGCAGAATTGCCTAGTTTCATGTAATTGTGCATTTAACTTTGTAAGGAGCCAAAACTTGTTTCCAGTGAAGGGTTTTTGGTTAGAGAAAGGACCTGACATAATTTATGATTTAAAAGATTATTCTTAGTGCTACGAGGAGAACAGTTTTTGGAGGATCAAGGCAGAAGCAATGAAACAATTCAGAATTTAACTGCAACCATCCACCTTGAAGCAGCATATAAGCAATGGAGAATAGAGAGAAGTGCTCCAATGTAAGGTATTAAGGAAGAACTGACAAGATTCATTGATGGTTTAGACTTGAGGGAAAGAAAGGTTGCAAGGATGATTGTAAGATATCTGGCTTGAGGAATTAGAAGATAGAAATGAATGGGGTGCCTGGGTGGCTCAGTGGGTTAAAGCCTCTGCCTTCGGCTCAGGTCATGATCCCAGGGTCCTGGGATCCAGCCCTGCTGGGGCTCTCTGCTCAGCAGGAAGCCTGCTTCCCCCCTCTCTCTGCCTGACTCTCTGCCTGCTTGTGATCTCTCTGTTAAATAAATAAATAAAATCTTTAAAAAAATAGAAGAAGATAAAAATGACCAATATCTTATAAAAGGAAAACTGTGAAGTACTAGGTTTAGAGGCTTTAACCAAGAGTTCATCCTTGTATATCTTAAATTAGCAATCTCTCCAACATCTGATACAGATACCTATAACTATGTAACAAACTTCTAACCACAAAACTTTGTGGTTTATTTGGTTATGAATCTGTATTAGCAACTAGGTCTGAGCTCAGTCCAGTGGTTCCACAGGCCTCATTTGGGGTCACTTGTAGCTGCAGTTAGCCTAGTGGATTAATTGGAGGCTGGTTGACTTAGGGTACTTCAGATGGAATGGATCATTC
>CM053603.1:52345642-52391304 GCA_028646535.1 Procyon lotor
TGGTTTATTTGGTTATGAATCTGTATTAGCAACTAGGTCTGAGCTCAGTCCAGTGGTTCCACAGGCCTCATTTGGGGTCACTTGTAGCTGCAGTTAGCCTAGTGGATTAATTGGAGGCTGGTTGACTTAGGGTACTTCAGATGGAATGGATCATTCTCCTCCATATGGTCTTGTCCTCCAACAGACTATCCCGGGATTCTTTCTTTCCTTCTTTCTTTCTTTCTTTCTTTCTTTCTTTCTTTCTTTCTTTCTTTCTTTCTTTCTTTCTTTCTTTCTTTCTCTTTCTTTCTTTCTTTCTTTCTTTCTTTCTTTCTTTTTTTTAGATTTTATTTGTTTACTTCAGGAGAGACAGAGAGAGTGAGAGCAGAAGCAGTGGGGAGGTGCAGGGGGAAAGGGTGAAGCAGACTCCTTGCTGAGTAGGGAGCCCAATGCAAGACTGGATCCCAGGACCCCGGGATCATGACCTAAGCCAAAGGCAGACACTTAACAGACAAGCCACCCAGGTGCTCTGCTCCCAGGCTTTTATAGGTGGAAATTTCAGGGCAAGAAAAGAGAGAATGGAAACTGCAAGTTCCTTTGATTTCTTGGCTTACAACTTATACAATGTCACTTTCATAACATGCAACTGGTCAATGAAGTCACAGGTTCAACCAAGATTCAATGGGGCAAAGAAGATTCAACCTCTTGGTGAGACCATCAGCAACACATTGCAAAGATGTATTTAAAGCAAGGGCAGAATCAGTGGCTTTTAAAACATAGTCTGATCTATCACACCATCAAATTTGAGATATTGAAAACATAATCAGTTATAAGCTCCTGAGGTTCAAGAGGGAAGACTGGGCTGACAGGTGAATGGAGACTGATGAAGAGATTCTTTTCTTTTCTTTTCTTTTTTTAAAGATTTTATTTATTTTTTTGATAGAGAGAGACACAGTGAAAGAGAGAACACAAGCAGGGTGAGTGAGAGATGGGAAGCAGGCTTCCCGCTGAGCAGCGAGCCCAATGCAGGGTTCCATGCAGGGATAGATACCAGAACCCTGGGATCACGACCTGAGCCAAAGGCAGCCGCTTAATGGACTGAGCCACCCAGGTGCCCCAAGAGATTCTTTTCAAATGCTGGTCCCTGATGTCTAAAAATTTAAAAAACAATGAAATAAGGAGGAAACAGAAAAGTGAATCAGATGGATCTGTCAGTGAGGTAAGTAAGAGGAGACCAAGTAAACATTGTGTCCAGGAAGTTAAATTTAGCATTGAAATACACCAAAGATGACTGTGCATTTGTTGTTTATGCAATACATAGTGGCTTTTCTGACAGTTAAATATCTTTGAAGTTAACTGACCAATATAATGACTGTTTTCTCTCTGTTTTTCTCTTAGCCCTAGGCTAAGAGAGGGGCAGTAGTTTATGTGAATACCAAAACTCTTCCTGTACCAAGCTCATTAAAAGATCTGAACTTCCATTAATATCCAGGGAAAGTAGGCCAGGAATTGTCTGCAATGCTAGTGGGTGCTATGAATTTGAATTTTCTCTGAAGTAATAAGGCTATGTGTTTTAAAACAGTGGTAAAACTCAGTGGTGAGGGCAATTGAAAGACATTCACTTTATAACCATGTTGAAAAGCATAATATTTATTAAACATCGTCCTATACATAAAATTGTTCTAGGTCCTCACAATTACACAAAATTGAATGAAGCACTTGATCTTGTTTTTCAATGGGTTGCCATTGAAATAGGACGTTATAGATGAGATAATAAGTTGTATAGATTGCTAATGAGAAGAGTGATCATATTCACACAGAGACATATCTATGCAAATCATGGAAAGATATGCTTAGTAATAGAGTATAAGAACGAATACAGGAAAAAAAAAAGAGTAAGCAGTAGGGCCAGAGCAAATCCCTACTAATGAGTAGTGTCTATAAACAAATCTCTTAGTCTAATAAAAACATCAGTTGCCATTTATGGTTTTTACAATGTTTAGAGCACCATTCTAAGTACATCCATATCAATTTACTTAGTACTCACAGCAACCAACAAGGTACAAGACGTTCTCTTGTGCCTATACAATATCTGATTGGTCTACTTGTTTTTAGCACACTTGGCCAGCGGCCACCTCCCACAAATACCTGCTTTGGTGGCTCTCTGCTTTCCTGCCTCTCAGATTTTCTGTGAAGCCTTAGAGCCACTCAGTTTGCATGCAGACACAGGTTGGGAGCAGTCCTCAACCAATGGGGATAAATACCTCAGCTTTCCTCCCTCAAAGGAGGGAGGAAATTAATTTGGAGGGATTAATTTGAGAAGCATTCAATGGAGTCCCTCGCACACAATTCTCAGAGCAATTGAGCTTTAGTTGTCCACCAGGGAAACAAATTTAGAGATGCATCTTTCATTACCTTTTCTTCCCTTACTATGTCATTGTCCTTTTTTCCTTACTGTGCTTTCTGTGATTATCTTCCAAATAAACTGTATCCCAAATCCATGTCGCAGGCACTGTTTATGGAGAAACCAAACTAACCCAAACAAATTGCTCTGCACTTTAACAGATATAAAAAGGAGGTTATAAACATTCAAGAACTTGATCAAAATCATCTATAGAAATTATTAGAATCTAGATTGGCCCCTAATCTTCCAGCATTAAACAATACTGAATCTCTCAGAGTCAAGGTTTTCATGATTTAATTTTTATAGGCAAATAAAATATTTATAGACCCCACTGTGAGATTCTGTAATTCTAAGTTATAATTTCTTATGCATAAAATAAGGAAAATATATTTTCTTGGTAAGAAATTAAGACCTAGGACAGTGAGTATTCTGGGACAAAAGCACTCTCTTATTTTCCTACTATTCTCAAAATAAGTTATCAAAGGAATATTCTCATTTTAATCTGAATGTTTTACTGCAAAAGATAACGCATTGAAAGATCTTATTTTTAGGATTTGTTAAAGGTTTTCTTTGTAATCTCTAACTCTTGATTAAGATGCTTCCTCTCAGATTTACAGGGACTTAGATGACAATTACAGCCTCCACTTGCACAAAATTTTATTGTTTAAAGTGCTTGCACACCTGTTATTTCCCTTAACTGTTACAACAACATTATGAGGCACATGAAATCATTTTAAAGATGAGGAAACTTAATTGCAGCGATTGAATCTTGCCCACACTACTGTACTTGGCATATAGAAGAATCAGGTAATGAATCCACATCTTCCTGTAACCCAAGGCAGGGCTTTGTCTCCTGTAGCATGGGCATTTATGAAGTCTTTGATTATAGCCAATGCTGAGGAAAACAGTAAGGAATAAACTCTCTGGGTGAGCCATGTGGAAAGGAGATGGTTTAAGTGAGTTTATAAATAGCTGCTTCCTGTGAATTGGCATCTTTCATTCTCTGCATCTCCAAAGTCCATGTCGATTCATGGGAAATTGGGTTCTAACAGAAGTTATAGAAAAGAAGCATAGCTGATGAGGTGTCTGGGTGGCTCAGTGGGTTATGTGCCTTCAGCTTAGGTTATGATCTCAGGGTCCTGAGATCAAGCCCTGCATTAGGATCTCTGCTCAGCAGGGAGGCTGCTTCCCCCTCTCTCTCTGCCTGCTTCTGTGCCTACCTGTGATCTCTCCCTCTCTGTCAAATAAATAAGTAAAATCTTAAAAAAAAAAAGAAAGAAAGAAACATAGTGCTGAGTACCAAGTACTCAAGTTTTAGACCCTGACAGTATTGGCAATTTTTCGACTCCACTGGAAATGCCTCCATTCATAGTTCTTCAATCTCTTCACCCTCAGTTTGCTAATCTTTAAAGTGATACTGATAATGCTGTTTCAAATAAGTATAAACATGAACTAAGCATGAAACCATAAAGCAGAGTCAAATCAAAAAATGGCTGCAGTCACCTTTTGCTAATTTCTAGCTTCTGGTTCTCAACATACATGAAAAGGTGAAAACAAGAATCTGTGTATGATTATTTCACATTGGCCCTTTCTTAAAAGTCAGGGAAATCATTTTTAAATTAGATTTTTTCAGTCCTTTACATCTGCATGATATTTTCATGTGATATTAACAAGCCAACAATACCACTCTGATCTATAATACCCTAAGCTCTGTTCTAATCTGTTGACACTATGTCTTTTCTTTCCTACAAGTTATTGATACTTTTTAAAATATTTATTAGGTAAAATACACATAGCATAATATTGTCATTTCAACTATTTATAAATTTATAGTTCAGTGTAGTTACATACATTCACATTATTGTGAAACCATTACCGCAATCCATCCCCATAAACCCTTTTTTTTTTCTCGTTCTGCAAAATCGGTACTTTATACCTATTAGACAATAACTCCTCTTCTCCCTTCTTGTCAGTCCCTGACAAGAACCATTCTACTTTTTGTCTCTGAATTTGACTAATCAAAATACCTCATATAAGTGGAATCATGCAGTATTTATCTTTTTGGACTGACTTATTTCACTTAGTATTATGTCGTCTAGGTTCATCCCACATTGAAGGATGTATCAAAGTTTTCTTATTTTCTATTAGAGCTAGATAATATTCTTCTGTATGTATAAACCACGTTTTGGATATCCATTTATCCATTGATGGTCCTTGGATTGCTTCAACCTTGTGGCTATTGTCAACGTGCTGCTCTGACCTTGGTTGTTTAAGTATCACTTCTAGATTCTGCTTTCAGGTTTTTTGGTTATAGGAGTAGAATTGTTGGATCATTTGATAGTTCTATTTTAATTTTTGGGGGAAAATTCCATGCTATTTCCCAGAAAAGAGGTTGAACCTTTTTCATTCTCATTGACAGTACAGAAGAGGCATGAGGTGACTGCTTATTATAGTTTTGATTTGCAACTCCCTCATGATTACTAATGTTGAGTATCTTTTCACATACTTGTTGGCCAT
Organism: Procyon lotor; assembly: GCA_028646535.1. Lineage (NCBI taxonomy): Eukaryota > Metazoa > Chordata > Mammalia > Carnivora > Procyonidae > Procyon > Procyon lotor. The sequence goes on from CM053603.1 coordinate 52,350,543, forward strand.
TTGTATATCATTTTTGGAGAAATCTCTATACATATTCTTTGCCCATTTTTATTTTTTATTTTTTTTTGCCCATTTTTAAATATATGGAATATTTCATGTGTTTGCATGTTGTCCTTGCACCAGAGCATGCTAATCTCTGTATCTTTCTAATTTTAGTATATGTGTTACCAAAGCAAGCACCTAAGTTGTTGATTCTTAATTTGAATTCTTAGTGTTTCATTAACACATTTTCCTCTTCCCAACAAATTACCATCCTCCACGATGCACCTACACTCAACACTTTATTCCATAAAAAATATAAAAGAAGATTTGTATATATTCTTAAACTTATTTCTTGTTTATGTTCAAGTTATTGCTTCTTTCCATTGCTTTCCATTGCTTGATTACTGATAGTTTTGAGTTTTGTTTTGCTTTGTTTTGTACTTTTTCATGTCACTAGGTTTAGGAAAGTGGAAAAAGGTCTGACTTAATGATGCCACCTTAAACAGCCTGATCAAGGTAGAGAGGAGTAAGGAGCAATATTTCAACCTTGCATCTAAAGAGGACATTAATCTTGCTCTTTTTTTAAATTTTTAATCAGAAGTTCCTAATTTTCTCACCATTGATGTAAAAATCATTTATGCTTGCAGCACAACCAACATAAATCATTAACACAAAAAAGAATAGTAAGCAATCTTTAATCAATATCACTTCCTTCTATGAGACACTGTGGAAATGAAAGAATACAATTTGTCATTGATCAGGAGTCTTGGAAACATTTAGCCAGGGCCTTGTATCTTCTCATACTGACTTTGTTCTAGTCATGCTGGCCTTCTTTATGTTTTTAGGACAAATCAAGGTCATTTCCTTCCTATGAACTATACACATCTTGTTTCTTTCTGTCATTTCATCATTTCATTGAGGTTTTAGCTTAATGCCATCTCCTTGGAGAGGCTTCCTGATATTTAACCCAAGGGTGCTGCTTGCTGGACAGTCACTTTCTATTGTTGCATCCACTTTGTTTTCTTCACAGCACAAATGACTTTCTGAAATTATCTTATTATTTACTGGTATGTTGTTTTTTATCAGCCACCCTCCTTCATTATAATATATATTCTATAATTGCGGAGATCTTTGTCCTTGGTTCACATCTAAATCCTCAGTGCCTGAAACAGTGCCTGGTTAATAGCATATAAATGTTGCATGAATACATGGTGACAATGTCAATTAGGGGTCAAAAACTTTTTATGTAAAAGGACAGATATTTTAGGCTTTGCAGGGAATGTGATCTCTGTTACAACTGCTCAAATCTGCTACTATAAATCAAAAGCAGCCATTAAATAATACAAAAAAAAAAAAAAAGGAATAAGCTTGACTGTGTTGCAGTGAAATTTTATTCACAGAAACAAGGCATGAGCTAGATTTGTCCTATGGATCATAGAGTACAGACTGCTAGATTAGACCACCTCATGTCAATTTTGGTGTCAGAGCACACTTGGATGTTAATTAATTCATTTTGGCTAGTGTTTGCCAAAAAAAATGTTAATAATAATAAAAAAAACTAAAAAACCAGATAAAACTGATTTACTTAAAAACAATAGGTAATAATTAAGATAAAGATTAAGAGAATTTTCCAGATTTTCTGTGGAATAGTATGATTCTTTTTTTTTTTTTTTTGTTAAAAAATAGTATGATTCTTGTTCAATCAGCAGCTTCAGTGGGAAAGGGCAATTCGTATTAAAGATAATGTAGTGGGGGTGCCTGGGTGGCTCAGTGGGTTAAAGCCTCTGCCTTTGGCTCAGGTCATTATCTCAGGGTCCTAGGATTGAGCCCCACATTGGACTCTCTGCTCAGCAGGGAGCCTGCTTCCCCCCTCTCTCTCTGCCTGTTTGCCTACTTGTGATCTCTCTCTCTCTCTGGCAAATAAATAAATAAAATCTTTAAAAAAAAAGATAATGTGATGGTAGGAGGGAATATTTGAAATTATCCTTAGTATATAACAGTGGTTCTCATATTTGAGTGTGCTTCCAAATCATCAGTGATTACCAGACTGCACAACAGAGTGACCAGTAGCTCAGGTGGTGCCTGAAGATTTGTATTTCTATCTAGTTCTAGGTGATGCTAATTCTGGTGGGGTAGAGGCTGAAAAGTGGAGAGGAGATGGGAGTGAAGTGATACAGGTGAGCAATGGTCTGCATGATGGTAGGGGCTGTGGAAATGATAAGTAGGACACAAATGAGAGGGAATTACCCAGGAGAGTAGCATACACAGGGGTTAATTTATGGAAAAACTGAATTTATTGGAAAAAGATGAAATGGTCCTTGAGGGATGTATTGAACAAGAAGAGTGTAAAGCCTCAGAAATAAACTATGTCAGACAAACTACATTTTCTTCTTTAATAGAAGTACTAGACTCTAGTCATATAGCTGCATTTGATTAAGCATGGCATTTGATGATATATTTCCTGATATTACATTGGATGAATTGAGTCACTCACTTTAACAATATAGGACAATAACACCTGGTTTTATGAATATAGGCAAAGGATGTTGACACATGGGCAGAACAATGTGATGGAGGATGACTAATGGTAACAGAGACTTCCTGCAGCTACATACCATTGACAGATGTCAGGATAGAGAAATTGATGTTGACATAAAACTAAAAGAAATGTGTTAAATGAGAGAATGTTTGTGACATAATAAAGTAAAAAGTTAAATCTCATCTTATCAAGATATTTTTAAATAAACAAATCTAGCTCTTTTCCTAGGAAGAAGAGAGAAACAAAGAACAGATGGAGCTGAAAATATCAATACTAAGATGGGATACAAAAATTTAAGTGTTTATGTAATCTCACTATGTATAAATGGACCAAAGTTTCCAATTAAAGGAAGAAAGCTTCAGACTGGCTTAAAAAACTGAAATTAAAATTTAAAAAAAAGTCAAGACTGAACTATATGCTGTCCACATGGTAAGTTGAAAACAAGAGAATAGAAAAAAATATGTTATACACATTATAACAAGAAGAAAAAATACTAAGCAAAATATATTTGAAACAAAGCTTATTACCCAAAATAAGGTAGAACGTTCTATCATGATAAAAAAGGAAGTTACCAGGAAGATACACTGATACTAAAGCCTCAATATGCAAACAGCAAAACTATCAGAATCAAAGGGAGAAATAGAAGAATCTACAATTAAACTTATTAATTTTCATTCCCCTCCTTCAGTCATTGGTAGAACAACTAAACAATTCAGTACATATATAGTGGACTCAACATAATCAGATTGAATTAATTGACATATAAAGAATCTTCTGAAAGATAGATAAACTTTTGGAAGAAAATCAGCAAATCCCTGGAGTGACTCTCCAGATATTTTATTTTCCAGACATATCAGACATGGCTATAGGGGTATATGTCCTCTTTGGGACCTGTGCATCTTCTGTAGTCTACTTCTTACTGACAGCTGTTTTAAGACTTGCCAACACAATAACAGGATTTTCACATGAGACTAATGTTCTTCAGCAACTTAATTTCTTCAAAACCTTATTAACTTTCTTATCTTTTACTTCTAGTTGGTTTTATGTAAGAGTAACCACACCAAAAGTTATTTTTGAAACAATTCTCAGATGGTATTTATTTACTTGCTTTCCAGTTCCCTTATACAGATCAGCTTAACAGCAGTTATCTGAGGAGATGAGGCCTGAATATAGCACACCTCAAATCTGATCACTTTATTAAAGTAAAAATTTTCAACATGTCTTTGTCAAAAACAACAATAACAACAACACAAAAAGCAAAAAAAACCTTCTAAATGTCCAATTTCTAGTTCCCTCCTGAACCATGTAATTGTGGAGAGAAGTTTCATATCCAAAATAAGTATATTTTCTGACTATTGATAAAGGAGATAAGTTCTGCTTAACAAGCACTTCATTTATTTGTTGCTATTAAATTCTTTGCAAGTAACAATTTCATTTAGTTACATAATTTTTTGGCTTAGGAATGTGGGAAGGACTCAGATGAGCACTTTTTTTGCTTCATGTGGTTTCAACTGGGGTCATTCAGTGCTGTTTAACTGGCAGGTGGTTTGTCTGGAGCATCCAAGACAGCTTCATTTATATGGCTGTTGTCTTCAAGGCAGGTCTTAGATAGAACCTTTCTCTATCAGTGGAATCATAGGGTTTCTTTGTATTATCTCTCTAGCAGAATAATGGAACATTTCCCAGGTGTTTCAGGTCTCCAAGAGAATAAGACAGAAACTATCAGCCCTCTTAAAGGCTAGACTCAGAACTGGCGTAGAATCACTTATGCCATAAGCAAAGGAAATATTCTCCATGTTGCTTATGTTTTGCATAAGAGAGAGTTTTGTAAAGGGGACATCTCTCCACATGTCCAAGCTTGCAGGCAGAATTAATCAGTTTAGCATATGCTCATGAAAGGACTCAAGGTTTTCTTGAGCAAGTCAGCATTATCAGAAACAGAAACCAAATAGCAACCAGGCTTGAGCATGAAGTTCTGCTTTTCTGATCATTTAATTTCAAACAATAGAAAAAATAAGAAATATTGCCCATGTATTCAGACAATTACTCAAACAGCAGTCTAAATTATATCTTATTTTGGAGCTTGAGTAAAGAAGTCCAGCCATATATGAAACCCCATATGGGTGCAATCCAGGGGAAAGGCTGTTTAGTTCAGGCATATGTTTAGCTTTTGTGCCTTTCCTTCAACAATGTAGAGAATCTGGGAAGCTTTAAACACTAATACGATCTAATTGGGGCACAAAATCTTGTCTTTTACCTTGCATCTGAAGTTTATCTACCACCCACCCTTTAACTTGCAACACCCTTAACTTGTTCCTTGTCTCAGCTCACTAAGTCTTCCTGATATATCCCCATCCTTCTTTTAAGAAGCTTATTATTATCATTATTATTACTTTGCTTTAGTAAGAGGTGGGAAAGAAGTCTTCATTATGTAAAATGTGATATATAAATCTGTGTGGAGTGCTTCTAAAAGTAGAATGTCTGCCAAGTTCTCTAGCAATGTTACCAGTGTATAATTAAGTACTCATTTAAACCATAGTTTATGTTTGTGTGAAGGGAGAGTGTGGAACTCAGAAATAGAAGTTGTTGTGGGGTGGGGTTTTTTCTGTATTTTTAAATTATATGTTAGATTCTTTTTTTGACAGCTATGACTTTTAAAGTAACAAAACTGGATTTTCAGTTCTAGCAATATGGTGGTCTTTGTGACCAGAACAATCCTTGTGAAATACAGTACTTAAAAAGTCCTGGATAAAATATAAGATGTAGTATGAAATTAGACAATCTACAGAGGCTAGAGATTGAGAAAGAAAGTAAATTTAGAACAGTATTGAGTATTAACTATGGCACATTTTCCAGAGTATCTGATTATCTCTGATGGCCTAGAGCTAAGTATTTAAGTCAGTCTTTTTGTGTTAGACTGAAGATAAAGCCACATGCAATTCATGTGGGTTTCATACAAGACCTTGATAGTAAGTCTGCATTCATGAAAACCAAAACCCACAGTAAACTGAAGAAAAAATAATACAGTGGGAAATGGACAAGATAGTTGTGTCTCATCCTTGATTTTGAATGGAGGGTAGAGTAATACATAATAAAATAAATATAATTAAACATACACGCATACACACACACAATTATTTTGAGAGTTGCTAAAAATAGAGACAAATTTAAAGATTTGTCTTCATTAGAAAACCCTCTCAAAGACAAAAGTTTATTTTACAGTCATTCCACATTGGTTAAATGCCCTTAAGTGAAGAGAAAAGGAAATAAAAATACTCTGGAGAAACAAAACTTAGAACTTAACCCCCAAGAGCCAAATATGTTTTACAGATGAGATTTCAATAAGTATGACTTTATAATAACAACAACAGCAATAATAAATAAAAATATCTAATACACAAAAAACCTAGACACTATGAATAGAACTTCTGGTGAGAGATTAAAACAAAACAAAACAGTGTGATCAGATATATTGACAGGAGCAAATCTTGAATTTATCAGATAGAATATATTAAATTAAAACATATTGGTGTGACTATTTAAAATTCCATTATATGTGTAAAGAAGGAATAAATAAATAAATTTATGTGTCAAATTAACACATGTATTTATAAAAGACAAGAATAAATCTTCCAATAATTATATGCACATATTCTAATAATTATATGTGTAAAGAAGGAAAAAATAAATTTATGTGTCAAATTAACACATGTATTTATAAAAGACAAGAATAAATCTTCTAATAATTATATGCACATAGATATAGATATAGATAAATGTATAATTTTAATCTTTATTTTCATTTCAATTTATATATATTATATATATGTAACTGGGAAATGAACAATCTAAAGAGCATATTAGACAGAGTGAGAGAAATAGCCAAGTGCTGATATATCTGATAATGCAACAGTCTATAGACATTAAAGAGATGACAAAAATACAAAAAAAAGTTAAGTGATATTGATGAGTAAGGAATTTAATTTGCAGACAAATGCAATTCTAAGAAGAAAACCTCAATGAGAAGAAGAATTAATATTTGGAAAAAAAAGTGAAGATTTTCCATTTATGAAAGATACAATCAACAGATTCAAGACAACCACAGAATCCCCTAAACTTAATGTTTTTAAAAAAATCAACTAAAATAAAAATAATAAAAACACCTATACCAATATATCATAATTTAAGTTACAATACCAAAGTAACAGAAACTATAAGAAGCCAGAGTGAAAAATAGATTATCATAAAACAATAAATAAATGGAATGCTGACTTCCCAAAAATCATTAGAAGAAGGCCCAAATCAGTCTGATAAACCATCAAAATATGGAAAGAAAAATATTGGAAATCTGCATATATATTTAACTTTACATTGTGGTAAAATGTTGACATTTTAAAAAACTGACTATATTTTTGTATTTGAAAACACTTATTGATGAAATATCTAAAAATGTGTATCTGAAATGAAAAAAGACTTGTTAAACAAAGGAAATAGTAAATATGTGAATAAATCTAAGTAAATGTTTAAACAGCACATTTATTAATTTTTATTAATTAATAATTAATTAATTATTATATTAACCATATATTTTTATTTATTTCATTTATATATTAATTATATATAATTCATAATTAAATTAAAATTTGTATTTTATTTATATTTATATACTTATATATAAATAAAATATATTATATATAAAATATGTATAAAATATTATATAAATATGTATATGATTAAATTTAAATTTTATTGTTTTAATTTAATTAATATAATTAAATAAATATATATTTTTATATATATTTTAAAAATACATAATATATAAATATTATAATATAAAAGTAAATAAATATAATTAAATAAACAGATTTAGTGTTAAAAAATAACAAGGTAAGGGGGCACTTTGGTGGGTCAATTAAGCAACTGACTCAATTTCCACTCAGATCATGACCTCAGATCCTGGGATTAAGCCCAGCATAGGGCTCCATGCTCAGCAGGGAGTCTGCTTGAGAATTCTCTTTCCCTTTCCTCCTGCCCCTCCCCCACTCATGCATTCTTTGTCTTCTAAAATGAATAAACAAATCTTAAAAGAAAAATAAGGTAAATTTTAAATATACACAGCCTATAACCTAAATACGGGAGGGAAGTCATTTAGTATTAATGATATCTAAGATCTTTTTTGGAACTTTAGACTTGTCTGTAAATTCTGATCTGTCTTTACACTTATTTCCCTCTGTTTCATTTTGGACATTTTCCTATTGAAGCGTTTTCAAATTTCTTAATCCTACCTTTTACTGTAACTATTCTATTTTTAAACATATGGTTCCCAACTTAGATATTGTAATGTTCATTTTTGGAATGTCCCTTTGGTTCTTTAATATAGACTCCAATTCTGTGTTGAAATTCATCCATGTTATCCACATTTTCTTCTATTTCCTTTAAGTGAGCTAAGTATATTGTCAGCCCTTTAATTGATCATAAATACATTTTATTTCCTTCTTTATGTATCTAGTAATTTTGAATTTTATACCAGACATTGTAACTAAAGAGCCCTCTAAGCTGTAGATTTCTGTGTTTGATCAATTAAAATTCTTTTTACTTTTGTTAGGAAAAAAGAGAAAGAAGTTAATAGCATTAGTTCGATTTAAATTAACTCAAGTCAGGATTACAGTATAATTTAAGAGACTCAGTATTTTGAGTTTGCCCAATCTTTGGATGAACCCAACCAGGATTTTGGCCCTCTCCTTGTGTCTTGTGGGTCCTAGTTACTTCAGCTTTAAACGTGGACCAGAAATGCGGTGTAAGGAGGGGGAAACTGCAGGTGACAGTATTCTTTCATCTGTCATTCAGAGTTTCCAGCTGAGGTTCCGGATATCCTAATGCTGTAGGTCTTTGCTCCTTAAGAATCATGAAAGAGATTATATTCTGTCATTCTGAAGGTTTAACTTGAATCTCTAGCTTTCCAAGAAGCCATAGCACCCATCGAATATCCCATAGGAAAAACTGACCATGACTTGAGTTCTCTCAAATTTCTAATTTGTCATGCTAGCACCATTAACTGTTCAATAATTTGCATATTTCTGTGGCTCCTACTAGAGTTTCCCTGCCTTAGCAAGCTGGATCTTCAACTTGCATCTAGAAACCGAAAATTTTCTGAGAATCATTTTTTGAACGTTAGAGATTTCTAGTTTGCCTCAGAGATGTTTTCTCCCCTGTAAAATTTTAATTTCTAATGCTCATTGCTTCCATTGCTCTACAATGCCTTTAAGTTATGAAATGTATATATTTTTTCTAGTTGTTGCAGAAAAATTGTTATTCTGCAATGAACTTCTACATCCTACCTAGAATGCTTGAAGTTCCTTGATGGCTAATGATGTTGAGCAAATTTTCATAAATTTACTGACCATTTGGATATCCTCTTTCATTTCTCTTGCCTAGATTTTTGGTATTTTTTTTAATATCTGTTCTTGTTAATTGATAGGCCTTTTAAAAAAATACAGTGAGTGATTCCTTTGACGTTTATAAATGTCGCAATTATCTTCTCCTGGTTTAGAGCTTGGCTTTTTATTCACTTAATTGATAACGGGAGTTTCTAGTTACAATTTAGTTCAAATGTGTAAATTGTTTTCTTACTAGTTAGTGATATTTGAGGCTAGTTTAATATACCTTTTCCTATACTATGATCAATAGTATATTCTTCTATGTTAAGTCCTTGAAGATTTATTGTTTCCTTTTTCACATTTAGGTAAAAAATTCACCAGAAATGATTTTTACATGGGGTAACCTAGTTTTGTTACATTGTTTTTTTATGCACATATCCAAAAAATCCAACACAATTTGGTGAGAAGACTGCCATTTTTACTGTTCTACTTACCAACTATTTTATAAGTCAAAAGTTCATACACATGTAAGTCTGATACCAAACACTATTGTTTCATTTGTTAGTTTGTTTATCCTTCACCAGACAACATATTGTCTTAATTAATATAAATGTTTTATATCTTAGTATATACAATAATGTCTTCCAACATAATTTATCCTCAAGATTATCATAGCTTTTCATAGCTCATTTCTTTGTGAATCTGTTGAAATATTATTTACTCAGAGTAAAATGTGTCCACCTATATTACTATCACAATATCTAAATTTACACAAAAAATATTTGCTGTAATTTTGAGTGGGATTCATTTTAGATTGACTTATTGGCTCTAATTATTGATCTCTTTTAATCCACCCTATGTAATGTAACCTCACAGTTTATCTCAAGGAATATAGTCTATTTCTACTCTTCCTAAATCTGGGGGTAGCCTTATAATTTGCGTGGCCAATAAGATGTAGCAAAGGTGACACTGTACCAGTCCAAACATGGGCCTCAAGAGGCCCCGCTTACTTCTACTCAGTCTTATGGACCTCCTCCTTTCCAAGAAAGAATTGCCAGACTAGTCTCTTGGAGGGATATAAGAGCAACACCAACAGTTAGCCAATCACTGGAAACAAAGCTACCTAATTGTAAAGCATAACAGAGCCTAGCTAAGATAAAGAGTGTCCAGCTACACCCACACACTAACATATAGAATTACGAGCTGTGCAGGACATTGTTATTTTATGTCACTGTATTTTGGAGAGTTCCTCTCCTACAGCATTATTTTGGCAATAAATGGCCAAATACCTTTCCATTATTGCATTATAAATCATTTGAATATAATCAACATCTTTCCAATGTTGTATTTTCAGTTTCAGGTATATAGATTACTCTCCCATTAATTTAAATCTTTAATTTCTCTCAATAAAATGCTGTATGTGTGTGTAGAAGTCTTACACACAACCTTTTAGATTTAGTTCTAAATATTGATTATTTTTATGCTATATCTCTATTTTTATGCTATATCATCTCTCAAATTTACTTCATGATCACTATAACATAAAATATAGTTTGTGTATTGACATTGTATTTCATCAAATTGGTAAATTCAATTATTAATTATAATAATATACCTAAATATTTTTTAATTTTCTATACATAGAAAATCTTTGCAATTAATGGCATTCTTTTTGTTTTGTTTTCAATCCACATATCTTTTTTAATGTTTCAAGTTTTAATTTTAATTATAGTTAGTAAACATACAGTGTAATATTAACTGCCATAGTAAAATTTAGTGATTCATCACTTACATGTAATGCCCAGTGCTCTTCACATCAACTGCCCTCCTTAATACTCACTAGCCATTTAGTCCATCCCCCACCCACCTCTTTCCATCAACCTTCAGTTTATTCTCTATTGTAGTCTCTTATGCTTTCTCTCTCTCTCTCTCTTTTCCCTTCCTGTATGTTCATCTATTTTGTTTCTTAAATCCCAAATATGAGTAAAATCATGGTATTTACCTTTCTCTGACTTATTTCACTTACTATTAATACTCTCTAACTCCATCCATGTCATTGCAGATGGCAAGATTTCATTCTCTTTTATATCTGTGTAATATTCCATTATATATATGTAATGGAATATATAATATATAATATAATATATATATAATACATATTTTATATATATATATATATATATATACCATTTCTTCTTTATCCATTTATCAGTTGATGAATATTTAGGCTCTTTCCATAATTTGGCTATTGTTGATAATCCTGTTATAACATCAAGGGCATGCACCCCTTCCAATTAGTATTTTTGTATTCTTTAGGTAAGTACCTAGTAGTGTAATTGTTGGTTCACAAGGTAGTTCTTAGTTCTGTTTTAACTTTTTAAGAAACCTCCATACTGTTTTTCAGAGTGGCTATACTAGTTGCATTCCCACCAACAGTGTGGGAGGGTTCACTTTCTCCACATCCTTGCCAATATCTGTTGTTTCCTGAGTTGTTAATCTTAGCCATCTGACAGGTGTAAGGTGGTATCTCACTGTGATTTTGATTTCTATTTCCCTGATAATGAGTAAGGTTGAGCAGCTTTTCATGTGTCTGTTGGCTATCTGGATGTCTTCTTTGGAAAATTGTCTATTCATGTCTTCTGCCCGTTTCTTGAATGGATTATTTGGTTTTGGCTGTTGAGTTTGATAAGTTCTTTAAGATTTTGGATACTAACCCTTCGTCAGATATTTCACTTACAAATATCTTTTCCCAATCCTAAGGTTGCCTTTTGGTTCATTGATTGTTTCCTTTGGCGTGCAGAAGCTCTTGATGAAGTCCCAGTAGTTCATTTTTGCCTTTGTTTCCTTACCTCCAGAGACATGTCTAGTAAGAACTGACTACAGCTGATGTCAAAGAAGTTGCTGCCTCTCTTCTTTAGAATTTTGATGGTTTCTTGTCTCACACGTAGGTCTTATATCCATTTTGAATTTATTTTTGTGTGTGGTGTAAGAAAGTGATCCAGTTTCATTCTTCTACATGTTGCTGTACTGTTTTCCTAATAACATTTGTTGAAGAGACTGTCTCTTTACCATTAGATATTCTTTCCTGATTTGTCAGAGTTTAGTTGTCTATGTAGTTTTGGGTCCATTTATGGGTTTCTATTCTGTTCCATTGATGTATGTGTCTGCTTTTGTGCCAGACCATACTATCTCAATGACTATAGCTTCGTAATATAGCTTGAAGTCTGGAATTATGATGCCTCCAGTGTAGCTTTTCTTTTTCAAGATTGCTTTGGTTATTGAGGAAATCAGTGAAGAAGAAGTCAAACTTTCACTATTTGTAGGTGACATGATATTCTATGTAGAAAACCTTAAAGACTCCACCAAAAAATTGTTAGAACTATTTAATGAATTCAGTAAATTTTCAGGATACAAAATCAACATACAGAAGTCTGTCATGTTTCTATATACCAATAATGAAGCAGCAGAAAGAGAAATTAAGGAATCAATCCCATTTACAATTGCACCAAAAACCATGATACCTAGGAATAAACATAAATGAAGAGGTAAAAGATTTGTGCTTTGAACCCTATAGAATACTTATGAATGAAACTGAAGATAACACAAAGAAATGGAAAAACATTCATGCTCGTGGATTGGAAGAACAAATGTTAAAATGTCTTTACTACCCCCAAATAATCTACACATTTAATGCAATCCCTATCAATTCACTTATCTTTTCATTATTCTATTTGCTTCATTGTTCTGGCACAGATTTCTAGTCCATCAATAAACAGACCATTCAAAAGGATGTCTTTGTTAGTCATTTACAGATAACTCTATATAAGATTAAGAAAGTACTCTTTTATTTCTGGTTTTCTGAGAAATATTTTTTCATAAATTTCTGATAAATTGTATCAAATGTTCTATCTCTTTTTGTAAGGTGGTTAAATTAGATTGATCTACATCTGTGGAAGAAGTTGGTTTATATTCCTCTTCTTTTCAGATATCCTGTTAGAATTTGGATATCAGGTTCTGCTCTACTCAGAGTTACCTAAGAAGACATCACAGATCTGCATGGTAGGATTTACCGCTGAAAGTACATAAGCATTGGGATTTCCATGTTCAAATGACTCAGTTGTAGGATCAATTAAATAGTTATAAAATAAGTTGATATTTTATTTCTTCTTAAATTAGTTCTTAAAATTTATCTATTTTTTGTCAATTTTCAAATGCATTGTCATATTTCATATTTTTGTATCTTTTAAATATTAGTAGAATCAATATTTCTGTCTCTATTATTCTTCCTAATATCAGTCACTTAAAAAAATGTCTGTCTTACAAGAATTTTTTTGTTTGCTTACTTTTAAGTCTTTTAGAGAATAATCATCTGGCTTTTATAGTTTTCTCTAGTGTCCTACATTTTATTAATATCTAATCATTTTTTTTCTTTTTTAAAGTAAATTCTACACCCAACATGGGGCTCAAACTCAGGACCCTGAAGTCAAGGGTCACACACTCTATTGATTCAGCCAGTCAGACACCCCTAAATTGCTATTTTTTTTATAACTTCTATAGATAATTTATTTTTTTTAACCTTCCTTTTCTTATAATAAATACACTTAGGGCCACATATGTCCTTGTACACACATCTTTAGCTATTTTCCAAATTTTTTTCATATATGCTGTTTCTTTCACAGAATTCAATGTTTAAAATATTGCCTAGTGTTCAGTATTAACCTTTATTCCATTAATCATTTAGAACTGAATGACCTAATTTCCAATTATTTCTGACTTTTTATGTTGTTCTATTTTGTTATTAATTTTTAACTTAGTTCTGTTTCCATAAGGGAGCATCTCTGTATAGTTTCAATTATCTGAAATTTGTTAAAATTTGCTTTGTGGTCTAGTATAGTGTTAAATTTTGTGTTTTATGTATGCTTAAAAATATGTATTCTACAGTTTTGAGGTATGGTAATTTATATATCAGTTACATTTATTTATGTTACTCAAATCTGGTACATGACTTTTTTTTTCTGCATTTATTTGATGAGTTACTGTGTGTTAAAATCATCCACTATGTCTTCAATTACCATGTTCAGAAGGAGAAATGATAAAGAGATACAGTAAAACTTTCAGAAGTGATAGATATGTTTATCATTATGATTGTAATGGTGATCTCAAAAGTGTATGCACATGTTACAATTTATCATATGATATACTTTTAACAGGCCAAATTTACTGTATGTAAAGTGTATCTCAATAAAGGTGTTAAAATGAGCCATCATATTTCACTACTTAACAAAGTAAAGGAAATAATGCACAGGATCATCACAATAGATACATAAATTCATTTAATAAATTTAAGCATTTATTTGTAAAAGAAAATATTAGTGTATTAGAACTTGATAGAAAATGTCTTAATCTATTGTAGAAAATAGCATACATACATACACATGCACAATTATGGCTATCATGATATTTAGTGATGAAGTATTCAAAACCTGAGGATGAGTTAGGGTCATCTTCTATTGCTATATATATTATACATTAAACACAGTACTAGTTAGTTTACATATAGTTAAATCCACACACAAAGTAGTGATTTAATAAATACTGACAAATAAATGCATAGAGTCAGAAAGTGTATTTCTAAGAATACTTCTAATCTCTAGCAAACCTTTTAAATTGTGCTTCTTAAAAGGACTAAGCTTTAATGCCCTAAGTTATCTATTATGATTAATAAATGAAATCCCATGCATCTAGATGGGCACTAGTTCTATGTCAATATTAGAAGAACCTAGAGAGTAGTCATTCTGATCATTTTCTTTGTTCTAAAGCTCAGGTGAAAAACTTAGGTTGAGTAAGTCTGATAGAGACCATGATTAAAGATTCTATTCACACATTTGTGAAGATATCTCTTCCTTCACTTATTATGGGGTTACATCCTGATAAACCCATCATACGTTGACAAAGCATTTAATACACTTAAACTAAAGAACATAACTAGGTCCAGCCTACCTTAAATATGCTCAACACACTTACATTAGCCTAAAGTTGGGCAGAATCATCTAACCCAAAGCCTATTTCATAATAAAGTGTTGACTATCTCATGTAATATATTGAATATTGAGGAAGTGAAAAACAGAATGGTTGTGAGGGTACAGAATGATTATTTCAGTGGTTTACACTTGTGATTGGGTAGCTGACTGAAGGCCGAAGCTTCCTGCCACTGCCTAGAACCATGTGAAAGGATCACATTACATATCACTAGCCTGGGAAAAGAACAAAATTCAAAGTATAGTTTCCACTGAATGTATATCACTTTGGCACGATTAAAAAGTTGCAAAATTGTAAGTAAAACCATCATAAGTTAAGGACCATCTGTACTGTACATGTGGGTGTAGAGCAGTTGTTATGTTCAGTGACTCCTCTTCAAAGGTTTACCTTTTTAAAGAATTTTCTTGGTGGCAAATAGAACATGTGTACTGATACCTAAAAGCAAATAAAATAGCTACCAGTCATCTCATTAGATGATATTAACTATAAATATAAATTGAGTGACTGTCCCTAGCAATATTAGTCTTTCCTTTAACAAATGTTTCCTTTTTTTTTCTGAATCTCCTCCACCCGTTCAAAAACTTCTGAATACTTTGGCACCACCCTCAGTAAGTTTTGCCAGCAAGAAAACTTTATGTTTCTACTCAAACGCAACAATCATTACTTGTTATTTTTCAATTTAACTTCAGTATAAATTAACTTATCTCTGTGCAAGTAGCATTAAAGCTAATAACCCTAAAAAGGATTAAGATTAGAAAGTAATGCTGTCAGTGACAAAGCTCATTAACGGCCTTTATCACTACAAGCTGATGAACTACATCTAGGATAATTGGTCTAATTACAATACATTTGTTTCTTTAGCCAGGTATTCTTTGCTTCACTCTCTACTGATTCCTTATGGGTCTTAGTTTGGCCAATTAAATTTCTCTTCCCACTCTATCCATTTCTAAAATTGATAGCACGGAGCTCAGATGTCAGTATACCTATTCTCTGAATAGAGCTGCATTAAGGAGACAAGAAATAGGCAAAAGGAAAGCTTTATCCTAGGGTTCAGACTATAAAACAAGATATACAGTGAATACAATTCTTTTAGGGTTTCCCCTAAAATTTTAGGTGGATTTGCTAAAATTTATTTAAAACCTAACTATACCATAGACCCTTAATATATTCTACTTAATTCATTTCTGAAGAACATTTTCAGTTATTTTATTTTCATGGCAAGCAACAGAACACCCACTTAAAAGTGACTTAACAACAAAAAGAGTTAAGTTACTTTACATAATAGATAATCTGGAGTTATAGATTTTTCACTTTTGGAAAAGTAGCTAATGAGTATCTCCAAGGAGATTTTTTCCTCGGTTTCTACTCTACTGTCCTCAGTATATCTGTTTTTCTTTTTGGTGTATACAAGTCCTCAGTGTCTCAAGATTATTTCCACAGCTCCAGGTGTCTCAACCACACTCAAGGGCTAGAAACAAGACAGAAATTAAAACAGAGAAAGTGAGTCGTCACATGATTTTCTTTTAGGTTATCAGAAAAGAAAAATAGTTCCACAAGAATTTCCTTACATTTTATTGGCTAAAAATTGATAATATAGTCATCCCTAGTTGAGAGACATTGGGAAAATTCCTGATTTTTCAATGTTTTTACTTAGAAAGGCATTGAATAAAAGTGCTTGGTAATAACTTTTGAGTTTCCATCTAAAGGTGTATTTAAGAGGAAGAATGTCCCTTTTTTAGTAAATGGAAATCTCCACGGAACTTTATTTCTCCCTATTCATCCTGAGTGTATTGTGTGTGTTATAAAGGGATGAATTTGAATTCAAGTACTTGGAGATAGATCAGTATTTCCAGCTGAGTTCTTCTTGAACATTAGGATTCACCATAATGAGAGTGATCAAGTCATTCATTGTCCAGAATAGACATATTTGAGACTGAAAATGGGGACTAATTACTCTTGGACAAGTGAAAGCTCAGTAATGTCCCAAGCGAACTGGTACATGTGGGACCTTATATTTAAAAGCTCTATTTATATCAGAACCACAGTATCACTGGTTCCTGACTGTTGGTTTTATGACCAAGCCAGGTAAAAATGACAGATTAATAACAGATAAAACCCTTCATGAAAGAGAAAAGCAACTGCTACAAACTGGTGTGAAAATACATAAGTAATTCATATGTAAAACCAGCCTAAAGCCTCTCCTTTCTCCTTCTCATTGCCACTGTCAACAAAAAACAATAGGTGAATCAAAGGAAAAGTTTCCAGATCTGAAAGTCATCAATACACCTCAGGCTACCCTTGAGTCAGGCTAGCCTGACTACAAGGCTTATTCATGCTCTAACCAATAAACAGTGGGGCACGTAGATAAAAGTAAAAATACCACTTAAACTAGATTTAAAAAGTGGTTATTTGCCACCCAGAGCTATCGACGGATGATCAATCTATCTTTCCACTCAGCCGCATTCAATTAAAGAGAGAGAGAGTGAGAGAGAGAGAGAGATTGGTAATGTCTTATATCAGGGTTTTAAACCATATTTTATCACAGATTTGCCATGGGCATGTTTCAGTTTTAGTAAATGTAAGTACACATAAACTTTATTAATGGGTATGTTTTAAAAAATTGCTATTTATCCTTTGATTATACCTAAAAACCTCACTTCTCTAAGAAAAATGTTCTCTGTCCAACGGTTCTTTTAGTATTATGTATTCAGAGATCATATATCAATCTTCAGAATATTTAAACAGCACTTGTGCTGGTATTATTTGTATGATTATTTGACTATTGTCTATTTTACTGTATAAGTTCTCTATATTGAAACATTAATAATTAATTGTATAAGTATATATTGAATGCTTATGATATGCCTGGAATTTTCTAGTGCTCAGGATACAATGGTTATCAAGACACAATCAATCTAGATTAAAATACAATGATTTAGATGAACTGCATTTAATAAGGCTAGTGTGGGAGACATTTTAGAAGAGGTGTCATGCACACAAAGATAAAGATATAAAGAATTACAATTAAATAGATACTTAACAAAGCATGAAGGAGTAATACCAGACTTGCATTCTAGCTATGAATAATTATAAAAATAGATAAACATTTGAGGCAGTTGTGTTCAGGCATTAGTCAACAGGCACTCAGAACTGTGATAATTTTTTTTCCCAAAAAATATTTATTTTATTTTTTCAGTGTTACAAGATTTATTGTTCATGCACCACACCCAGTGCTCCATGCAATACGTGCCCTCTTCAATACCCACAACCAGGCTCACCCAGCCCCCCACCCCCACCCCTCCTAAACCCTCAGTTTGTTGCTCAGAGTCCACAGTGATAATTGAGAAGAGAAATACACAAGCTGATCCTCTGACTCTAACAGGCACAGTTAGAGTTGGTCTTCTGTGGGGTGATAACTGAACAGAGAAGATACCTGAGGTTACACAATGCTGGTTCAAGAATAATTAAAAAAAAAAAGATGTACTTTAATAAGAATAAAACCAAACCTGACAGGAATGAAAAGATCTGCCAATAATTTATCTGTTCATCAAAACAAAAACTACCTTATAGAGGAAGATAGGTATTCCAAACTCTACAACATATTATCCATAATTTTCAGAATAAAGTAAAAAAAATACTAATTATAAAAGTATTTGGGAACATGGTCAATGATTAATTTTTAAAAAGTCAACAGTTTCTGGCATAATGTAAATGGTGGAAATAACTTTACAACTTTAAAGCAGCTAATAAGAGTACGTTTAACATTTTAAAGGGAAATTCAGGCCATAATGGGTAACAAGAAAGGAAAATTTAGAAGAGAAATTTTAAGAAGGCAGAATGGAAATTCCAAAATAATAGTACAGTAATTGAAATGTAAATTTCATCCAATTTACCTAACAGGAAATGGTAGAGGGCAGAAGAGCCAACAAATTAGAGAACAAGCTAAAGAACACAGAAATTATTGAAAGCAAAACAGGTGGATCATTAATGGTCAGTATGCAATACGAAGGGATTTAATATAAATGTATTCAGAGTCCTGAAAAGAGAAGAGAATTAATAAAACAGAAAAAAAAAAGTTAAATTTGTGAATTTCCCAACTTTGGATAAAATGTAAACTTATAGAGACAACTAAAACTATATCTAGACATAAAAATGCTGAAAACCAAACCCAAAGACGAAATCTTAAAAATAAAGCAAAAAACCCCACCAAAAAAACACATTTCATAGAAAGGAACAAAGATAGGATTAATGGTTTACTTTTTGTCAGAAACAGGAGAGGCAAGTACACAATAGAATAAGATAAAACTTGAAAATTAAGAAGCAGCTCAGAATTCTGTATGCAGTGAAAATATCCTTTAAAAAATACGATTAAATATAGGCCTTTTAAGATAAACAAACACTGGGATGCCTGGATGGCTCAGTGGGTTAAAGCCTCTGCCTTCAGCTCAGGTCATGATCCTAGGGTCCTGGGATCAAGCCCCACCTCAGGCTCTCTGTTCAGCAGGGAGCTTGCTTTTCCCTCTCTCTCTCTGCCTGCTTCTCTGCCTACTTGTGATCTCTTTCTCTCTCTGTCAAATAAATAAATAAAATCTTTTAAAAAAAAAGATAAACAAACACTGAGAGAATTTATTGACTGCTGATCTGCTCTACAATAAATGCTGAAGAAAGTTTTTCTGAGAGAGGAAATTCACCATAAAAAAACTTGGGTCTATAGAAAGAAATGAGAAACAAAGAACATGACGAATATTTAAGTAAATATAAGATATCATACCTTGTTCTTTCTTTTGGATTCTGTATATGACAATTGAAATTTTTAAATAAAAATTAATAACTTTGTAAGTTGTTATATATAACATATAACAAATAAATAAAGGCTCATGGGAACATTACCAACAAAAAACAACAAAAAAAACCAGTGGTAGACGGATAGAATTATACCATCGAATGTTTCTTACACTTTACACAGAGTGGTACAATATTAATTCTAAGAAAATGGATGTAAGTTAGGTTACATATTGTAGTTCTCAGGTAAGACACTTAAAACACAGACACATACACACACACACACAGACACACACACACACACTGAGGATCAAGAACAACAACTAAAAAAGTCAATGGAAGTGTTAAAACAAAATGTTGAAAGTAATATGTTTAAGACAGAAGTAGGAATAAAATAATGAAAAAGGAACAGGAAACAGAGTGCTCCAGTGGAAAAAAATTCAAGATGACATATTAGACCACAAAAATATCATACATTAAATGTAAATGAGCTAAATATTCCAAATAAATGCAAAGATTGTTACACTGGATTAAAAAGAAAAAAATCAATATGGTTTGTTATACACACACCTTGATGAATCACATAGTTGAAAAACAAAAAGATGGAAAAGAATGTATCTTTTGAAAGCATGAAAAACCATTTGTTGTTCTTAATATTAATCAAGGTAAAATTCTAGACACTTAGTATTACCAGAGGAAACATGGGGGACTTTATAACACTAAGAAAATCAATTTGTCAAGAAGATATATCTACCCAAAAGTGAACACACATAACAACATTCAAAATATATAGAACATAAGTGAGAGAACTAAAAGGAAAAAAGACAAATGCACAATCCCTTACTAAAGTATTGATAGAACCAATAAAATATCACACTAGTTTTCCCTTTAAAATGCCCATTTATCATATTTTGCATGGCTGACTAAAATGTTCTTTTCTCTCATCAATTGGGTCTTAGAATTCTTTCTAATGCAAAACAACCTCCCTTAACAACCCATCTAAAGGAGCATGACTGACTAGTATTTACCCATGTGTTACTTATGTAGAATGCATTAGTAGCAGAAATTTCTTTTATTTTGTCATTGCTTGTTTCTCCTCTGCCCAAACATAAGCTCCATGATGGAAGTCTTCTCTGCCTTACTCCACTGCACTATTGTGTCCCAGCACTGGCAGTAAGGTCTGACAGAAAGAGGCTACACAATAAATATGTCCTGAATGGATAGATGCCTGAATGAAGAATGATAAATTTATGATCTCATTTTTTATTGAAGATAAAATTTATTAATTATGAAGAAACATGATATAAGTATCATACATATTTAAAGAAAAACTACATAACATAATTAAAAAAATTTTTAAACGTGAATGTGTAAGAAAATAGAGAGTACTAGCAATGTAAATAGAAGAAAACAGGATGTGGGTTGCCTGGGTGGCAAAGTCAGTTAAGCATCTGACTCAATTTTAGTTGATTTTATGATCTCTAGGTCATGAGATTGAGCCCTGTGTGGGGCTCTGGGCTGAGCATGGAGCCTGCTTGAGATTTTCTCTCTCTCTGGCCTTCCCTTCCCCTTTTCTCTCTTAAAAAAAATGAGAGAGGGGCCCCTGGGTGGCTCAGTGGGTTAAATCCTCTGCTTTCGGCTCAGGTCATGATCTCAGGGTCCTGGGATCGAGCCCCATGTCAGGCTCTCTGCTCAGCGGGGAGCCTGCTTCCCCCCCCCCCCGCCTGCCTCTCTGCCTACTTGTGATCTCTCTCTCTCTGTCAAATAAATAAATAAAATCTTTAAAAAAAATGAGAGAGAGAAGAAGAAAAAATAGGATGTTAAACATATTTAAACTAATTTCATTATTTTTCACAGCAGGAAATTATACTAAAAAGTTGATCAATTAAGAAATCAAGGTTTTAGTCTCTTGTTAGAAAATATAAAGGCAGGCAGTAATAAATTAAAATTTAAACTTTATACATTTCAAGTGACTAGAGAGAAAATAAAAAGGAAAGCAAAAGCCATATAGCAAATATAACACATATAACAAAAGATAGATATAAAGGAAATAAAGTTAATTCTAACAATGATAAAAGGAAACTGGAAAATTTGGCAAAGTAAATAGGAAAAAAAGTCTTATGGAAAGTTATTCTTACTTCATAAAAGAGACATGTGTAAAAGAAAGTGACACATTATTATTGAAAATAATAAGTATTGGCAAAGACACACAGGCAGATGCAAAGAAATATTAAGCAGGGGTCCTGACATTAACATCGCATGGGAGTTTAATTAAAGGCTAAATGCTTTGTATGAGACAAATATGGGGTGTGCCTTATAATTATAATACATGCAATCTACAGAAATATGTAACAGTTATGAATCTTTTTATACACCAAACAACTTGGCATAAAAAATATAGATTCAAAACTGGATGAAATTAAAGGCTAACTAAAAAGTTCAATAATTTTTTCAGTCAATAGTAGATTAAAAAGTTAAAATAAGTAAGCCTATAAAGGCTTTGATTAATAATTCTTTAAATAAAACATGTGCTCTTTTAAAGTATTCTTAAAATAATTAAAATGGCTATATATTAAGCCACGAAAAATCACAACAAATTCCAAAATCTGAAATCTGAAAATATATATTACAATCTTTTGAAAAGTAGTAGGAAAAAGTAGTAACAAATTGAACTAAACTTTATACAATATAAAAATATCTCTCTCAAAGAATTCTTGAGTTAAACAAGAACTATTTTTATCATTTATTTATTACATCTTTAAAGACTTTATTTATTGGAGCAATTTTAGGTTTACAATAAAAATGAGACAAAGGGGCAGAGATTTCTCATTCATTTCTTCCCCCATATATGCATAACCTTCTTAATTATCCACATCACTCACTAAAATGCTATATTTTTACCAAGGATGAACCAACACTGATACAGAATAATCACCCAAAATCCAGTCCACCTTAGGATTTGCTTTTAGTGTTGTATAGCCCAGAGGTTTGGAAAAATGTAGAATGATATATATTTATCAATATAATGCTATACAGAGTACTTTCACTTTGTTAAAATTCCTCCACGCTCAGCCTTTTCATTTTTCTCCTTCTCATACAATTTATTTTTTTAAAATTTTTTATTATTATTATTATTTTTTTAAAGATTTTTTATTTATTTGACAGAGAGAAACGCAGTGAGAGAGGGAACACAAGCAGAGGGAATGGTAGCGGGAGAAGCAGGCTTCCCGCAGAGCAAGGAGCCCGACGCGGGGCTCCATCCCAGGACCCCGGGATCATGACCTGAGCCGAAGGCAGACGCTTAATGACTGAGCCATCCAAGCGCCCCTTATTTTTTATTATGTTGTGTAGTCAGCATACAGTAGTACATCATTAGTTTTTGATGTAATGTTCCAAGATTCATTGTTTACATGTGATACCCAGTGCTCTATGCAGTATATGCCCTCCTTGATATCCATTACCAGGTGAACCCATCCCCCACTTAAAATCCTGTTTGTTTCTCAGAGTCCACAGTCTCTCATGGTTTGTCTCTGCCTCTTATTTTCCCCCCTTTATTTTTCCCGTCCCTCTCCTAATGTCCTCCGTGCTATTCCTTATGTTCCACAAGTAAGTGAAAACATGTGATAATTGACTTTCTTTGCTGGATTTATTTCATTCAGCATAGTCTCCTTCAGTCCCATCCATGTTGACGCAAAAGTTGGGTATTCATCATTTCTGATGGCTGAGTAATATTCCATTGTATGTATGGGATTTTTTAATATAAGTGAAATATATCCAAACCCAAAGAGTGAAAATAAGGTCAGTGTAAAAGGGAAATTTTTGCCTCAAACATTCACATTATTGAAGAAAGAATAGAAATGTGTAAAATAGTATATTTAATTTGTTTAAACTGGAAAACAAAAGAGAAAAAGAAAAAACCCAGGAGGAATGAATTTGCAAATATAAAAACAAAAACTCATTTGTTTATAAGCAAGATAATTATAAGATAATAGCAAGCAAAGTGATTTAAAAGTAGAGTGAATTCTTATGAAAACAGAAAAAAACAAGTCACTAGATAAATAAAAAGAGAGATTAAAGTTTATAGAATGAGAACTGAGAATTCAGAAATAATTACAGATATATGGATTTGGAAATAAGTAGAAGTATTCTCCAAGTCATGCAAATACATTTGAAAGTCTATACAAAATAGATGATTTCTCAGAAAACATCAGCACCAAAAAAGTGACTCAAGAAGAAAAAGAAAATGTAACTAAATCAGTAACTATAGACTATATTAAGGAAGTTAAAAATAGTGCCAGGTCAATGTGTATTTGCAATTGAATTATTAATACCTTCTAAGACCAGGTATTTGGAGTGCTATATAAACATGGCATAGAGAAAAAACAAAAAAGCTTGAAAAAAATTCTAAGAAGGCAGCAAGGATTAAATAAAATATGCAAAAAACAAGTGTAGACCTGCACTTGCCCAATATAGTACCCACTGACCCCATGTGGGTTTATTAATTTTAACTTAATTTAAGATTCAATTTCTTAGTTTCACTAGTCACATATCACATTGCAACTGTTTAATAACCACATTTATCTAGTGGTTACCATGTTGAGTGATGCATAAATAGAACACTTCAGACTTCACAAATAGTTGTAGAAGAAAGCCCTAGTGAATGAGGAACTCCTTATTCCTGAACACATCACTGAGAAACAAACATACTGGGACAGTCTAATTGGCTAAACCAGATCCATCTACCCACCTCTGAGGCCAGAGAACAGGGATACAGGGAGACACTGTGATTTATGGTTCCTGTAGAATCTCAGGGGAAGACAAACAATCTGTGTCACCACAGACTTTCAAATACACTATACTTCCTTGGCACAATAGCTTTCTGAGACGCATAGGTATCACACAGAATGAAAACAGAAACTCACAGAGACACTAGGAAATTGCTCATGTCAATGCTAGCTCTTAAACCTAGCTCTTCTGAATATAGGCCCCCTGTAGTCCTTATGGTACATCACCAGGTTTTTGCCCAAAGCAGGTACATGTGTTCATGTTACTGAAAGATAATTAGCAATCCACAAGAACCTGCAACCTCTAGGTGCTACCAAGAATCCGGCATGCAGATTTTTAGTAATAATCTTGGCACTTGTCATTTGCCAGGTTTGATAAACTTTATAACACTTAATATATAGTATACAAAAAGAAAAAGAGACAGAGGTGGGAAGAGAAATCATTTGGTGAAAATAATAATTTAAAGGAATTTAGAGAATGTAATGTTGATCCAATATTATATAGAGACAGATTGGAAAATAAAAGAAAATACTTTTTGCGAAAATGTCTAAAACACACATAGCAGGTACTCAAAAAATATCTGTGACTGTGTGTTGCCGGTGAACTGAAATGAGAGAGATGAAATGTATTCCCCATACTTTACAAATAAGTAATGGCCTGTTTTTCTTGGAAACCAGATATCTCAAGGTAGGGACTAAGAAGAAATTAAGGAACGGATAACATATACAAGTAATATTTGTCAATCTAGTGACCTCCCTTTTGTTTTAATTATCAGTCTCAGTGGAATATTTGAGCTGACCTCAATACAACCACAAACTGAACTCTAAAGTAAAATACCCAATTGCAACTTGTTGCCATTCATTTCCATAGTAGCACCCATGCCCAAAGCATATGCAATGGCAGATCTGATGCTGGCAGAGTGGGGAGTGACCAGACTATCATGCTCATGTAATGCATGTGTTCTAACTCTGGGTGTTGACCTAGCTGCAGAGTGTACCACAAGGAAGCCCATTTCTGTGGAATAGCCAGAAGAGTTTTCCTCTTAAGCATCAGTGGAAGACTCAGGAGCCTAGTTAACCATGAATCTAACTGAAAAATTGGAATGAGGAAAGGGAAGGAGGTACATTGATGAGTGATGAAGTTTACCATGCTCAAAAATTTGAACTTGCTCCTTCTAGGTCTTGGGCATGGTTTCAGAAGATATTAAACTGGCAGGGATCTACCAACACATTTGGAGAAGGGAATGTCATAGCTAAGAAGACCAGTGAGAAGACTACAGTTTCAAAATGCACACTACAGTGTGGTTAGGAAAACAATGGATCAGTGTAAAAGGCATCAGCAGTATGATGAATTGATTTATTCATTCAATCAAAATTGATTATCTGTTATAGCAAAACTCTTTTTTCAGTGAGACGGTATGACAAAAAGATGGAAAAATGTCCAAAAACCTAGTTCCTATGTTTCAAGAAGTCATAGACTAGGGCACATAAAAATACGTCAAGTAATAATAAAATTATACTAATAACTTCCATTTGCTAAAATCTGTAGGTAAGAAGAAACAAAGTATGATAGTGATGTTTATAGGCAACATGTTGAGAATTGACCAAAGAAGTATGTTTCCTATAACAAGACAAGGTATTTGCTTTTGTGTATAAATTTGATTCCAGAGTAGTCATGTGTGCTAAGGGTATGAGCAGGGAAAGAGACATAAATAGGACAAACTAAGAGGCAAAATCAATACAAAAAAGCTGAAAAGTTTTTATCTCATTTTAACACAAAATATTGCATTCAAAATACCAGGGAAAAACATATGTTCATACCAGTATTTAGTGGTAAGGAGGAAATATTTATGGCATAAAAAACATATGCAGTTCTAGTAGTGTGGATTTAGCCTAGGAAAAATTGCTTAACTTTAAAAATCCATTTAAAAATCATAGGAAGTCAACTATGTCATTTTTGTGAATAAGGAAAGGTAAATGTTACTTAGAAAAAAATAGGCACAGGTGGTGAATGTAGCTGCAGTATTTCCATGTTGTGATCATAGATGATGCATTTCTCCTAAATGGCATCCTTTCCCACAGGTGTAAAACAAAAAAAAAAAGTGGGAATTAACACACTCACCATGATATGATTTTATAGGACATTAAGAACTTTAAAAAGTGTATGAAAGTAAAAATGCTTTCAATTACTTAGCAGTATTTTTTTATTATTTTTTTTTACTTCTTTTTATTATGTTCAGTTAGCCACTATATAGTACATCATTAGTTTTTGATATAGTGTTCAGTGATTCCTTATTTGCATATAACACCCAGTGTTCATCACAACATGTTCCCTCCTTAGTACCCATCACCCTGTTACCCTAAACTCCCTCCTCTCTCACCTCTGAAACCCTCAGTTTTTTTCTTGTAGTCTATAGTCTCATGGTTCATCTCCCTCTCTGATTTCTCCCCCTTCAGTTTTCACTCCCTTCCCCTTTGGTCCTCCGTGCTATTGCTTATGTTCCACACAGGCGTGAAACCATATGATAATTGTCTTTGTCTTATTGACTTTCTTCACTTAGCATATGCCCCTCCAGTTCAATCCATGACAATGCAAATGGTGGATATTCATTCTTTCTGATGGCTGAATAATATTCCATTGTATATTATATGCCACATCTTTTTTTAATAAAGATTTTATTTATCCATTTGAGAGAGAGAGAGAGTGAGAGAAAGCATGAGAGAGAAGAAGGTCAGAGGGAGAAGCAGACTTCCCGTGGAGCTGGGAGCCTAATGGAGGCTCGATCCTGGGACTCTGGGATCATGATCTGAACTGAAGGCTGTTGCTTAACCAACTGAGCCACCCAGGTGCCCTGTGCCACATATTCTTTATCCATTCATCTGTTGAAGGGAATCTTGGCTCCTTCCACAGTTTGGCTGTTGTGGACATTGCTGCTATGAACATTGGGGTGCATGTGCTTCTTCTTTTCACTACAACTGTATATTTGGGGTAAATACCTAATAGTGCTAGGTTGTAGGGTAGCTCTATTTTTAACATCTTGAGGAACACCCATACTGTTTTCCAGAGTGGCTGTACCAGCTTGAATTCCTAAGAATAACATAAAAGAGTTCCTATTCTCCACATCCTAGCCAACACTTTTGGTTTCCAGTTTTGTTAATTTTTGCCGTTTTAATGGGTGTAAAGTGGTATCCATTGTGGTTTTGATTTGTACTTCCCTGATGGCTATTGATGTTGAGCATTTTTTCATGTGTCTGTTAGCCATTTGTATATCTTCTCTGTAGAAGTGTCTGTTCATGTCTTCTGGTCATTTTTTGAGTGGTTTAATTGTTTTTTGAGTATTGAATATGATACATTCCTTATAGATCTTGGATATCAACCATTTATCTGATATATCATTTGCAAATATCTTCTCCCATTCCATGGGCTGTCTCTTAGTTTTGTTGACTGTTTCCTTTGCTATGCAGAAGCTTTTTATCTTGATAAAGTCCCAAAAGTTCATTTTCACTTTTGTTTCCCTTGCCTTTGGAGACGTGTCTTGAAAGATGTTGCTGTGGCTGATGTTGAAGAGGTTACTGCCCATGGTCTCCTCTAGGATTTTTGATGGATTCCTGTCTCAGATTAAGGTCTTTCATCCATTTTGAATTTATCTTTGTGTATGGTGTAAGAGAATGATCCAGTTTCATTCTTCTGTGTGTAGCTGTCCAATTTCCCCAGTACCACTTATTGAAGACACTGTCTCTTTTTCCACTGGGTATTTTTTTCTTGATTTGTCAAAGATTAGTTGACCATAGAATTGAGGGTCCATTTCTGGAGTTTCTATTATGTTCCATTGGTCTATGTGTCTGTTTTGTAGCAACATTTTTTAAATTGAAATGGCCAAATTAGGCAATGGAAATTCAAAGACAAGTAAGACACAGTTCAACACTTCAAAGTCCAATTGAGAATTAAAACAGACACATTAACAATTACATATGGGCAAACAAAATTCTTTATTAAAGATATTTTATATATCTGTTTGAAAAACATGTTTTTCTTTAACCATTTAATCCTGACACTAATTAAGAGATATAACAATTTAGTAATAATAGATTTATCATCCTTATCTTACAACACAGATGAGGAAACTGAATCAAAGACAGGTTTACTGACTGGACAATTGTTACAATTTTTGCAGGACAAGAATCCAGGTTTTCTAACAGTGAATGATTCAGTTTTATATTCAAGTAATAATAGGCTTCCAAAACAGAAATGGTTTTTTCTTATTATTGCAATGGTGAAGATATAAAACAAGACACCATGTCTATAGAAAACCAGAAAATCAGCCACATCACTTGGTGACTCAGTGTATTATCTGGAAATATGATATCATTTGTCCACATTATTTGCCTTGTTTACTGATTTGGTCAAACAGTTTGGCATGGCCTCAACATGGATATATGGCCTAACAATGGAAAAAATATTTGCATCAGTGACTTCAAATGTCACTTACATGATCTTCCCAGATTGCCTTTCTGCCACTATCACATATTCCTAAACTGGAAACTATCAGACAGAGGTAGAAAGGTTAGCATATTTCAGGAAGATGGCTAACAAATGATAAAGACTAGGCTTTGTCCAGTCTTAATGTCACTTCAGTGATGGTAGAGAAGAGAAAAGATAGTGAAACAGTGAATCTCCAGGCGCTTTCCATATCCAAACTAGGGGATCTCCACATCCCTTTCCAGTTTTTAAACTCCCTAGCTACCTTGGAAACAATCTCAGATATGTGTTATATTGGTCATTCCTTGTATAACTGGATTAAATCTGAAGATTAATGTGAGGTGCTGCTACCAAAATTTATCCTCAGAATTGATAACCTCAAGGAAAAAAGATAATAAAACTTGATATTTATCAAGTGCCTACTGTATGTTCGGCCCTTATAACCATTTAAAATATAGTAAGATAGATGGTGATGTGTGTTTTTAATTATAAATTCAAGAGTTCAAGAGATCATGGAAGCAATAGTTTAACTACACAGTTAAAATTTGATTTCCCTCCATAAGGTGCACTAAGCTGTCATCCAGCTGAGTAAGCTCCTCTATTTTTAGCTTCTGCATTATTTGATAACATACCCATTAACTCCCATGCCACATTTCACATTTTTCTACCCCACCCACCATTTCATCCATTGGCACAGTGGACACCTAGATACTGAGGTAAATTAACATTTTGTCTCAGCTGTCCAATAGTATATATTTCTTCCATAGGCATTTGCAAACATCTTAGAGATCAACAGGAACCCTCAAACTTATTCATACACAAATATGGAAATGTGAGGGATTTAACACCTCTTGTGGCAACTCTGACCAATGGGGCATGGGAGCTAACAGAAAATTGCTCCATTCCTTGAACAGAAAGTTCTGGGGCAAGCTATACATGACCATTTAGAGGAATCTGGCAGGACTGAGTCCCAGTTGCCAGAGCAGTGACAAGCTCAACAAGGCACCCTTTGAGTTGCTTTCTCTCTTTTCCTCTTTTGTACCTGACTTTTTCCCCATTCCTATACCTTTGGATTACTTCCTAAATAAACTATCCACTTATGCACTTTTTTCTTTGGCTTTGTTTTCTGTGACCCACATTAGGACAGGACACTCACCAGCCATCATGAGGAAAGACACTTTCCAATCCTGACTTATCATATAGGGTCACCTCAAGGCTTTCTTCCCACATATACATGTCTGATTTAAAAGCGATTCATAGTGTCCAATTAATGGATGAATGTGTGAAACCAGGGCAGTAAATATGGCCAAGTTTCATGTGCTTCAAATTAAAGTAATCTCTAAGATGGAAGAAAAGTGATGTCTACCAAAACTAGTTATGGGCAAAATGTGAAATATGAAGGAGCATAGTGTTTATCCAGTTCCCATCATGACACTTCAGGATCTCAGTAACATAACACTAACGCAAAACAAATTAGCCTATATTGTGGACCACAAGAATGATGATTTTAAAAATATTCAATGCTAAAAATTTGGAGGTATACTTTAAATAAATGAACTCAAAGACTGTGTTAATAAAATCCACAGAAGTCTTCTCCTTAGTTATATAAGCTAACGTAAGATTAAAGAGTGAAAATAGGAATATGAAGAAACTATGTGTGATAAGGTGGAGTTCTGGGGATAATAATGTATATGTCCAATTTTTTTTTTACTGAGAAAGACAATCTTAGGGCGCCTGGGTGGCTCAGTGGGTTAAAGCCTCTGACTTCGGCTCAGCTCATGATCTCAGGGTCCTGGGATCGAGCCCCATGCTGGGCTCTCTGCTCAGCATGGAACCTGCTTCCCCCTCTCTCTCTGCCTGCCTCTCTGCCTACTTGTGATTTCTCTCTCTCTCCCTCTCTCTCTGTCAAATAAATAAAAATCTTAAAAAAAAAAAAGACAATCTCTAATCTTGGGTCTACATGTATCTGTTTATGTGGTAATCCACTAAGACTTGGGATAATTGGAAATGTACCTACTAAGCAATAACTACTTACTGTTGGATTGAGCATCTACCAACTGGAAGTCAATGTGCAAACAAAAGGGTATATTCAAGATTATAGACTCAAAGGGAAAGGATTCACTGGACTTTCAGTCAAAATACTTGATCTGAGAAGCTTAGTAGCTGTGTGTCTTGGACAAGTCACAGACTCCCAAGGTCTTGCTTTGCTGTGGATAAAAAAGGGTGTTAATTCTTGGTTAGCCTCTCTTACAAGGTTGATAATGGTATCAAAGGAATATATGTGTGATAGGGAATTTTTATCATACAATATCATATACCTTTGAAGTATTATTTCTTGTTGGAGCTGTTCCAAATCAGGCAGAATGTCTGGGGTTTGTTTTTTCCAGGAAACCTGGACCAGACTACTGGAGAAATGAAGCCTTTTCCATTGAGTCCTCAGAAGATTAAGAAAATAATTCAAAGGCTGAAGGGACTGATCTATAGGGCAAGATTAAAGGAGAACATGTAGTTTATCATTCTGTTAGGCAATGCCTAATGGAGGGTCAGGACTGCAAAGATATATTTCAAAGGGGTAAACATTAAAGATGGGGAAGAATTATTTCTGTTGAGACAAAAAGAAATAAGTAAGATCATTGAAAATGAAATAAAAAGTATCTGGATAGCAAAAAATGATCAAAGTTCTTTTATTTGGAATCTTTTAAGCTAACATAAAAAAGCCTAGGTCTTTCCATCTTTGCTCCAGTTTGTCATTGAGGTGGTCTCCAATGGTATAGCTCTGCCTCACTGACCCCTTACTAGATAGACACTCATCCTAAATCACAATCTTATCTTTTGAATTCAGATATTCATGGGAGAAAAGTCATCACAACAAATGTCATTTGTACCAAGATATCAAATTCTTTTCCACTTGGCTTTTTAATTTTTTTTTTTAATTTTCTTTCTACAAACTTTTCATTTCATACTTTCCTTGGGGAATACTTCTGTGAGTGTACAAGTGGAACTAATTGAAAAGATCAAATTTAATAGAATTTAAACTTACTGAAGGGGAAGATAAGTTAAGTCACAGTACTATCTGGAGAGAAGTGACAAGACCAAGTGAGATCCTAAGAACTAAATTACTAGAACAGCTCTGTAAGTGTTGTGAAGGCCGGGGTCTGCTTTTATATTTTTTTGAAAGAAGATTGAAGCAATTCAATATAAATTGTGATAGTTTTTTTAATTCAGGGGAGCATACATTAGTATTTTTTTTTCCTGGCAAATTTGGCAAAAAATTGATCCAGAGATAGGAAGGAAAAAAAATTAAATTCTTCCCACTCATGAAATAGCAAGACTATGTTTCTTTTCAGATTCAATAAAGGATTGTTGTTTCATTTGAACAAGGCAATCGTTTACGCGATAATCTTCAACAGATTAACTGTTGGCAAAACTGTAACATTGGGCAAGTTTGTTTTCAGCATTGCTTAGAGTCAGTCTTCAGTTGGTCTTAAGCCCTATTTTTCTCTTTTCACATTGGTGGGAGTCACTTACCTGGATTCTCATTTAGGTCTCATCTCACTGGGTGGGACCTACTGATAGTAAATGACGATGGGGTCTTGCTGCCCAGCTTAGCGCAGGCTTGTGCGTATTTTCCCAGGAATACGAGGCGTGTTGATTCCTAATTCCGAGGTCCTTCTACTTGTTCCCATTATACTGAAGTTTCATGTTCTGGTTCTTTTGATCCTGGATCTTCACCGCCATCAAAATTAGCCATTCTGTGACTTTTTTCACCTGAGAACTGTCATCTGCTAATCCTGGAGTATGTAGGGATTTAGAATTTAATTTCAGTTTTGTCAATAATCATTTTTGAGTTTTTGCATTAGTTGCCCACTTCTTTGACTCTGTTTCTGCATGTAATTTAAAGACAAGATGACTTTTAAACATTCTGCCCCCTGACCTTAAACCAGGACTTTTCAACTTTACAACTACTGACATTTTGGGTCAGATAGTTATTTGTTGTAAGAGGATGACCTGTGCATTATAAGGCATTTAGCAGCATCCCTGAACTCTACCCAGTGGATGCTGTGGTAAATAGCACCCCTCCAAAGACATCAAAAAAATATCCAGACATTGCCAAATACTTTCTGGTGGGGCCAGAGGTGGGGGTGCAAAATCACCCACAGTTGAGAGCCACCAATCTAACTTCATGTTAAAGAAAGTGTTTCCTCTTACAAAATGATAACACAGGTCTCAGGCAATTATCTTGAGGAAATTCCTCAAGCATAAAGTGTCCTAAAATATGAATTCCATATTTAGTAGACTTCCATTGCCCCCTTACCATTCCTGCAAGTATAACAGATACATCTTTTCTCTTTTTTTCCTGTTTAATGCCACTAATTCATCACCAGATGTGGCCTGATCAAGGCTCACCTGACAATGTGTTCTGAGCCACAACAGTTTGCCACAGCTGGCATTGCTACATTTAGTTACAGTCTCTGTCTATGGCTGTAAGTAGGTCTGATTCAGTATCAATATTTATACCATCTGTATGCTCCTCTTCTCCCTGAAGTCCTATCTGCACACTCACCTCACCCTACCCTGCCCCACCTGAAAGAGGTTCACAGTTTCCTTTTTGTGGTTTACCCATTCCCACCATGACCGTTGAGGGGAGCCACATCTGTGAAGAACTGTTTTTCCACCTGGGCTGTGTCTGGGAGCGACCATGCTGCTGTGTTCTCTGTGTGATGTGCCCACATCTCAACACTGTGCTGTCGGGGAAACTGTATGAATAATAATCAGTGCATGTGCAACCTGATGCTATGAAATGAATATTTGAAGTTCCATGCCTTATATTTACACACTTTTTACTTTTAATTCCCAGCATGCTATGTAATGCCAAAATTAAGTATCATTCATAAGCATTATTTTATGTACTTGCTAATAATAACCCTATATAGATTAGAAGTGTGTTGATATATGTTGAAGACTTATAACAAAAGCTTTAGTTTTCTTTTTGCCAACAATGCAAAAAAAAAAATCTTTTGGATTCTTTAAATAATTATACATTCCCTTTTCTAAGACCCTGTTAGGAGAATCATTTCATTTGAATTACTAGGGGACAAAACTATGTCATAAATATAGTTTCTGGAAACATTATGTGGATAGATTCATTCATGTGATGGTCAGGCAAAAGAGATCTCTACCTACCTACAGATTCGATAGGTTGTGGAAGCTCTGACATGCAGTAATACCTCCACCCCACATGTCCTCATTTCTCTGATACTTCCACCTCCACTGGTAAATATTAATGAGAAGAACTATTGTAATTAGTAAGTACACTGGTGTCTTTTAGTATGACTATTGGATTTAATAATTTCAGAGTAGATTAATGGCCCGTTTGCATTATCAGACCTGCTCCAAGCAAACCTAACTAGGACTAGACTTCTTTTTCATTTCATTGGGCCATGAAGAAACCAAGGAATGCATCTTGTCATTTACAAGAGGCACAAAATGGAATCCTTAGTCTGAAACAAACATCTGGATCCAGTCATTGATGTGTGTGTTCTGAATTCCTTGGCTCTAGGCAAAAAGAACTGCCCCAGAATAGTGAACAAACTAGTGAGAAACATAGACTAAGCACCAAATACATACAGGGGAGAAAGTCAGGAGAGATATTTAGATGTAGTTCTTCACTAGATGGGATGGTCTACACAGTAAGTGGAAATAGTTTTCATTTGTGGAAGTGGAAGATAGCACCATCTAGGATTCATTTTCAGAGATAACAACTCTGTCCTTAAAATTCAACTGGAATATTTCCCACCTTGTAAAAAAGCCCTCATAGTATATACAGGCTGCTCTTAAATACCATTTTGTAAAACATCTTTATTCAGATACAATTCACATGCCATAAAATTCACCCATTTAAGTGTATATGATAGAATTATCTTTGGTATATTATATGATTAATTTACTTAAGTTGTGATAAAATGCATGTAACAAAATTTGTCCTTGTCACCATTTTTAAGTATATAATTCATTGGTGTTAATTACATTTACAATGTTATGCAACCATGACTCCTGTTTCCAAAACTTTTTCATCATGCCAAACAGAAGCTCAATACCCTTTAAGCAATAGTCTCTCCATTTCTCCCTCTCTCCAGCTCCTGGGGGAGGGGTCTAATCCACTTTTTGTCTCCTTGAATTGGCCTATTTGAATTATGTCATATAAGAGAAATCATATATTTGTTGTTTTTTTGTCTGGCTTATTACAATATTTTCAAGGTTTATCCATGTTGTAGCTTGTTCTGTTACTTCATTCCTTGTTACTGTTAAATACTATTACATTGTATATATATTATACATATTGTCATTTGGGTTGTATCTACCTTTGGGCTGTTGTGATTAATACAGCAATGAATCTGGATATACAGGTATCTGTTACACTCTTGCTTTCAGTTCCTTTTGGAATATACCTAGGAATGGAATTGCCAGGTCACATGGGAATTCTATGTTTAGCTTCTACAGGAACTGCCAACTCTATTCCATAGTGGCTGCACCCTTTTACACTGTCATCAGCAAAGCATGTAGGTTCTAATTTCTCTATATCCTTGCTATGACTTGTTATTTTCTTTTTTATTATGACCATCCTAGTAGATGTGAAGAGGTATCACATTGTAAGATATTTTTTATTTGTCTTTCTCTAACAATTAGCAATATTGGGGATCTTCTCATATGCTTATTGGTCATTTGTATATCATCCTTGGAGAGATGTCTATTCAAGTTCCTTTGTCATTTTTATTTATTTTTTTTTGTCATTTTTAAATTAGATTGTCTCTTTTCATTGTTGAGTTGTAGGAGTTCTTGATATATTATTGGATATTAGCCCCCTTCTCAGTTATATGATTTCCAAATATATTCTCCTATTCTACAGGTTGTCTTTACATGTGCTTAATAATGTACTTTATACACAAAAAATTTTTAAATTAGATGAAGTCTTTTGTCTATCTCATATTGCATAACTTTTAATAAAGCAAGAAGTAAATAAAAGATGTCATTGGGACTTCTATTTTTCTGTACTTTTTGAGCAATGTTATTTTGAGGTTACTCATCAACCTGCTTATCAAAAACTTAAAACTTATGTTAAAGTAACACAGGGAAATGTCAGACTACTTCCCAAGCAGATAATTCAATGTCCTTATAGTTGCCCCTTGTTCAAACACTATTTAAGTATACCAAGGGCTCAGCAATACATTAGGCACTGAGGGAAAAAAAGAAATACAAAAATTTTACTGTATTACCCCTACTTTGAGGGAATTCACATATTAGCAGAGAGAATGGATATATAAACAACCTTCTTAAAAGCAAAAGGACAAATTCTATCACTGATATTTTGTAAAGTACAAAAAGAATAGAGATAACAAATTAACAAATGAATTCCAATTGTTGGGGGGAAGAAACACGTAACATTTAAAAGGGGACTTTTTTCTACTTTATTTTTTTCTCCCTTTTTTTAATTCTAGTAAATCAACATTTAGGGTAATATTAATTTCAAGTGCAGAATTTTGTAATTCATCACTTACATACAACACCCAGTGCTCATCACTAAAAGTCCCCTCCTTAACCCATCACCCATTTAATGCATCCCCCTGCCCATCTCCCTACCCGTAACCCTCAGGTTGTCTCCTATAGTGAAGAGTCTGTTTCCTGGTTTGCCTCTCTTTTTTCCCCACATGTTCTTCTGTTTTATTTCTTAATTCCACATATGAGTGAAATCATATGGCATTTGCCTTTCTCTGACTGACTTATTTTGGTAACATATTACTCTCTAAGTCCATCCACATTGTTGCAAATGGCAAGATTTCATTCTTTTTATGGCTGAGTAATATTCTATTTTATATATATGCCACTCTATCCATTCATCAGTCCCTGGATATTTGGGCTCTTTCTATAACTTGGCTATTGTTAATAATACTGCTATAAACATCAGAGAATATATATCCCTTTGAATCAGTATTTTGGTATTTATTTGGTAAATACTTAGTAGTGCAGTTGCTGGATTGTGGTATAGCTCTCTTTTCAACTTTTTGAGGAACCTCCACACTGTTTTCCAAAGTGGCTGCACCAGTTTGCATTCCCAATAACAGTGTAAGAGAGTTGCCCTTTCTACACATCCTCATCAACACCTATTGTTTCATGTGTTGTTAATTTTAGTCATTCTGACTAATATGAGGTGATATATCATTGCAGTTTTGATTTGTATTTCCCTGATGATGAGTGACATTGAGCATCTTTTCATATGTCTGTTAGCCATCTGTATGTCTTCTATGAAGATATGTTTATTTATATCTCCTGAAATATTTAAATAAATTTAAATATTTTGTTTTTTAGGTGTTAAGTTTGATAAGTTCTTTATAGATTTTGGATATTAAGCCTTTATCAGGTATGTTATTTGCAAATATCCTCTCCTGTTCTGTAAGTTGCCTTTTAGTGTTGATGATTGTTTTCTTCACTGTGTAGAAGCTTTTTATTTTGATGAAGTCCCCATAGCTTGATTTTGCTTTTATTACTCTTGCCTCAGGTGACATATCTAGCAAGAAGTTTCTGTAGCCAAGGTCGAAGTTGTTACTGCCTGTGTTCTCTAAGATTTTGATGGTTTCCTGTGTCACATTTAGGTCTTTCATCCATTTTGAATTACTTTTGTTTTGTTTTGTTTTTTGTTTCTCAAGGATTTTATTTATTTATTTGACAGAGAGAGAGAAATCATAAATAGGTGGAAAGGCAGACAGAGAGAGAGGGAGAAGTAGACTTCCCGCTGAGCAGAGAGCCCCATGCGGGGCTTGATCCCAGGACCCTGAGATCATGACCTGAGCCAAAAGCAGAGGCTTTAACCTACTGAGCCATTCAGGCATCCCCTGAATTACTTTTGTGTATGGTGTAAGAAAGTGATACAGTTTCATTCTTTTGCATGTTGCTGTTCAGCTTTCCCAACACCATTTGTTGAAGAAACTGTCTTTTTTCCACTAGATATTCTTTCCTGATTTGACAAAGATTAGTTAACCATATAGTTGTGAGTCTATTTCTAAGTTCTCTGTTCTGTTCCACTGATTTATGTGTCTGTTTTTGTGTGAGTACCATACTGTCTTGATGACTACAGCTTTGTAATATAGCTTAAAGTCTGGAATTGTGATGCCTAGAGCTTTGCTTTTCTTCTTAATGATTGCTCTGGGTATTCAAGGACTTTTGTGGTTCCATATAAATTTTAGGATTGTTTCTTCCAGCTCTGTGAAAAATGTTGGTGCTATTTTGATAGAGATTGCTTTAAATGTGTAAATTGCTTTGAGTAATATAGACATTTTAACAATATGTGTTTTTCCAATCCATGAGCATGGGATAGTTTTCCATTTCTTTGTGTCATCTTCAATTTCTTTCATCAGTTTTTTATAGTTTTCAAAATAGAGATCTTTTACCTCTTTGGTTTGGTTTATTCCCAGGTATCTTACTTTTGTTGATACTATTGTAAATCGGATTGATTTATTGATTACTCTTTCTGCTGCTTCATTATTGGCGTATAGAAATGAAACAGATATCTGAATGTTGATTTTGTATCTTGTGACTTTACTGAGTTCATGGATCAGTTTTAGCAATTTTTTTGGGTGAAGTCTTTTGGGTTTTCTATATAGAGTATCATGTCATCGGTAAATAGCAAAGTTTTACTTCTTTCTTGCCTACTTAGATGCCTTTTACTTCTTTTTGTTGTCTTATTGTTGAGGCTAGGACTTCCAGTACTATGTTAAATAACAGTAGTGAGAGCAGATATCCCTGTCTTGTTCCTAACCTTAGAGGAAAAGCTCTCAGTTCTCCCCATTGAAGATGCTATTGTGTGTGTGTTTATAGCCTTTATTATGTTGAGTTTATGTTCCCTCTATCCTACTTTGTTGA
This sequence comes from Procyon lotor, assembly GCA_028646535.1. Classification (NCBI taxonomy): domain Eukaryota; kingdom Metazoa; phylum Chordata; class Mammalia; order Carnivora; family Procyonidae; genus Procyon; species Procyon lotor. The sequence goes on from CM053603.1 coordinate 52,389,441, forward strand.
GGATTTTTATCATGAATGGTTGCTGTATTTTGTCAAGTGCTTTTTTCCTGCATCTATTGAGCAGATCATACGGCTCTTGTCCTTTCTTTTATTAATGTGGTATACATGCTGATTGATTTGGAATATTGAACCATCCTTGCAGCCCAATAATAAATCCCACTTGAATGATCCTTTTAATGTACTGTTGGATTCAATTTGCTAGTACTTTGTTGAGAATTTTTGCATCTGTGTTCATCAGGGATATTGGTCTATAGTTCTCTTTTTAGTGAGTCTTCTCTGGCTTTAGAATCAGAGTAATGCTGACCTCATAGAATTAGTTTGGAAGTTTTCCTTCTATTCTATTGTTTGGAACAGTTTAAGAAAAATAGATATTAACTCTTCTTTAAATGTTTGGCAGAATTCCCCTGAGGCCATCCGACCCTGAACATTTGCTTGTTGGGAAATTTTTGGTAACTGATTCAATTTCTTTGCTAGTTATCAGACTGTTTTAGTTTTCTATCTCTTCCTGTTTCAGTTTTGGTAGATTATATGTTCCTAGAAATTTGTCCATTTCTTCCATTGTCCAATTTGTTGGCATATAATTTTTCATAATATTCTCTTACAATTATTTTTATTTCTGTGGTTTGGTTGTTATTTCTCCTCTCTCATTTATGATTTTATTTATTTGGGTCTTTTTTCTTTTTGATATATCTGGCCAGGTGGCAATCAATTTTATTATTCTTTTTTAAAGAATCAGCTCCTAGTATTATTGATCTATTCTATTGACTTTTTAGTTTCTGTATCATTTATTTCTCTTCTAATCTTTAGTATTTCCCTTCTTCTGCTGGCTTTAAGCTTCATTTGTTTTTCTTTTCCAGTTCCTTTAGGTTTAAGGTTAGCTTGTTTATTTGAGATTTTTCTTGCTTCTTGAGTAGACAGACCTGTATTGCGATATACTTGCCTCTTAGGACTCCCTTTTCTGTGTCCCACAAGTTTTGGGCTACCATATTTTCATTTTCATTTGTTTCCATGTATTTTTTTAAATTTCTTCTTTGATTTTCCTGGACAATCCATTTACTCTTCAGTAGCATATTGTTTAACCTCCCTGTATTTGTGGGTTTTCCAATTTTTTTCTTGTCATGCTCTGATTGCTCCTGAGTAGATGAAACCTCACACAAGTGCATGGCCTCCCCAGTCTCTAAGGTTGTCTGTGATCCTGGGAGGGCTCTTCTTTGCTATGTCCTCTCCTGGTTCTCCCTATTAAATTTCTAGTTGCTCTGCCATTATATATATTTCTGGGAGAGTTAATTTTGCTCCATCAAGTTGTCCATTGCTTGACAAGTTTGTCATTTAAACCTGGAGTTCTTTAAATGATATTCCAAATAGTCAATCCTCTCAATAAAGCTGCAGAGCTCTCCATCTTCAAGGCCTGTTTATCACCTTTGGGCACAATCCCAAGAACTTCAGTATCTACAGCCTGTTATGTCTCAGGGGATATTTTACCCTATGAGTAGGGGCGGTAGGGTGGAAAAAAGCCTCAGTCCTTTTGTGCATGCCCTCCAGAGTAAAGTTTCTGCAACACCAGACTGGGGAAAAGGGGGAAAAGAATGAGAAAAACCAGCATATACTGTGTTGAAACCATGTAGTCCTAGACTGGGAGCCCGTATCTTCTTGGCTGTACCCACTGTTTCCATAAAATGAAGCTGAGTTGGGAGATGAAGGGACTCAACTTGGTTATCTCCTATACCACATATTCCTGTATTTTTTTTAAATTTTATTTATTTATTTTTTTCAGTGTTACAAGATTTATTGTTTTGCACTACACCCAGAGCTCCATGCAGTACGTGCCCTCCTCAATACCCACCACCAGGCTCGCTCAACCCCC
>CM053603.1:52391804-52418843 GCA_028646535.1 Procyon lotor
CAATGCCATTGTTATATTAGATAAGAGTAAGACATGTAAGTACCCTTGTCTTCTAATTTTTCCCCCACGATTCTTGTCAGTGACAGAATAGAAAACTTACGTGCATATTTCCAGATGATCCATCCCAATTTTTTCTATTAAAACTTTACAATCTTACACCAAAAATTAAGGAACACAAATGATTTCTACAGTTGCATACTGCATGCAGTTCAGAGAATGACTAGGACCAAAACTGTAAGGCCTAAAATGCCCTTCTTTTTTTTTTTTTTAAGGATTTTATTTATTTATGACAAAGAGAGACACAGAGAGAGAAGGAACACAAACATGGGGGAGATAGAGAAGGAGAAGAAGGCTCTCCTCTAAGCAGGGACCTGATATGGGGCTCAATCCCAGGACACCAGGACCATGACCCAAGCTGAAGGCAGACACTTAACAACTGAGCCACTCGGGCGCCCCTAAAATGCCCTTCTAAGATGAATGAATTTGTTTTGTCCTCATAATGAAGACGTAAGGAATTAATTTGTCTTAGCAAGTAATGTAGATTTCAGATAGGCCTGAAATAAACATCATTATGTAACTGTGGAAAGCTCTGAAATGGATTCGGAATGACAAATTGCTGCTAAAGAATATAGACTCTACTTCCTAAGTGACACCTATTGAATTCATTAGACAATTACTACAAAATGGGATTATATCTTTTGACGCTGTTTGTAGAAGTGACATTTAGAAGCTTCAGATTACTAAATGAATCTGAGTTAATAAAAACAAAAGAAAGAAATATGATAATACTGTAAAGCCATGTATATTTATATAACATATGTATGAAACATAGTATATAGTGATACAATACATAGATTAAGTTATATATTTAAGAATCATGGTTTGTTTTTTTGTTTGTTTTATTTTTGGTGGAGTGGTGAGGTAAAGTGCTCAGAGGCAAAACATTTCAAGGAAATCATGAAAGAAATCCAAGATCATGTTGCTAATTAACTATCCCTTTGGAGGAATACAAAGTGAACCTTTGATACATAAACTAATCCAACATTTCAAATCCAGTGCATCTTTTGTCCAAATTTTTTTTTATTATTACCCTAAGCCTGAATGGCTCCAGTTAGTTATGCAGTGAAAAATAAACTGGTAACATTTAACAAACCAAGCCTAAGGGGAAGACTGAGAATCTCAAACTTCTGATGTTTCAAAATCAACTAAACTTTAGTTTCAGGAAAACACAAACAAACAAAAAAAACTGGAAAATAATCATACACAATACATGTGAGTAAAAATGATATTTACATTGTTTTGGGGGCTGTGGATCAGTTCAGTTCCGGATAAAATTGTACTATAAAAATAAGACCTAGAATATGCACAGTTTTGCATTGTAGATTACTATAATTCCTTCTAAAAATTGCTAACGTAATTAACAAAACTCAGCTATTTGAGCAAGTTAAGATACAAAAGATTTCGACCACATATTAGGCTAGTTAAATTATATATACAATAAAAAAATATTTGTCAGCTGAGATTGCATTTTCTTTTCAAGAGACCACTAACCATTCAATTTTAAGAAATCTATTAAAATACTACATTATTTAAAAGGTTAAGGAAGGAGAAAAAGCAATTATCTTTGTAGATGTAGAAAAGGTGTTTGATTAAATTCAACATCATTCCTGATGAAAACTCTTAATTTAGAAAGTAATGTTACTATTTTAACATTAAAAATATATATGTCAAGCTGAGAGTCACAATCATGCTTATGATCACATTAATGGAAGCATTCTTGTTAAATACAAAATATGACAAATAAAGATATTATCTCCATTGCTACTGTAAAGATTCTAACAGTACTTTCTAGTGGAATTATACAAGACAAAAATGCAAGCTCTGCTAGAATTTAAGCTCCATGAGGGTTATAATTTGTCTCTAATTCAGTATATATTTATTATTGAATTAATTGGCAAAGTACATAAATTAAAAATAAAAAAATATATTTTCAAATTACTATGATCATTTATTTAAATACCCCAGAGAAGCAACTAAAAGGCAATTAGATATAAATAATTAACAACAACAACAAAATTTAGGTTTTATATAAAGTCTAAGGCAAATAAAGAACATTTGAATATATGTTCTAAAAGAACTAATTTGGAGCTAGATGATATTCATATGCTAAATTATACTCAATTAATTGATAAATTTTATTTTTAACTATTAAAATTGATTAATCAGAAAAAGATATAAATCCAAACAGACTTGGAGAACAAACTGGTGGTTGCCTGAGGGGGTGTGGGTGATGGAATAGGAAAAAGGATAGTGGGTATTAAGAAGTACACATTTCTAGTCATAAAATACGTAAGTCATGGGGATGAAAACTACAGCATAGGGACAATAATCGATAATATTATAATAACACTGTGTGGTGACCGACTGTGATTACACTTATCTTGCTGAATAATGTATGGAATTGTTGAATTGACATGTTGTACACCTGAGACTAAAATAACATTGTATGTCAAATATACTTCCATAATAATAATGATGACAATAAACTATAAATTAAATTTGAAATAAGAATGCGCAGGAGCAAGGTATATCCTACTGGGCAATAAAATGTGTTATAAAGTTGCAGTTAAAAGAATATGTTAATAGTTCAGGAATATACTCTTTGAAACAAAAAAAAAGTAGAGAAATAGACTGAAGTAGATAGAAAATGAGATTTACAATCCAAATCAATGAAAAAAATGGATCAATCAATGAAACCCACAGCTTAAGTTACCAAATGCTTGATTATTCTACCCGGAAGAAATTCCGGCTAACTTGATTTTTGAGCTGTTCTGTGGCGGTTGACCGACCACCCACAAAAGGAGGAAATGGAGATAATTCTTGCAGATGCCAGAAGCGAAGAGAGAAAGAAAGTCACTTCACACACCCTGAGATCTCTTTTCCTCCTGCTAGAGCTGCCACTTTGTACTAAGATTATGTACCTGTGTATCAGTGGGCAGCGCCTGCGCAGACGCAGCCATTTCTCCTTACATCACCTTTTCCCAACCTCCAATCACCTACATCCATTTTCAAAACCCATAAAATCCATAACCAGCTCCCCTTATCCTCTCAGAGGTGGATTAGAAAAATTTCGTCCACTCCCCTTGCTTAGCGCTCTACAGTAATTTTTCTGTGTCGCAAAAAACTAGTGTCAGTGTCTGCCTTACTGCGTACCAGGCAGCACACCTTCTTCGAATAACGTTAACAAACTGAGGCACAAAACCTGAGGACGGCTAAAGCAATGTACCTATTTACTTCTTGCTCAAACAATGCTGTGTGAAAGCATGAAAATACTGTAAGGAAAACCTGTGAGAACTCCAAAGTCATAACAGTGAGAAAATAAAAGATGACTGCATTGTTTTTTAAATATAAGGTAATAAACATGAAGTCAAAAGACAAATGATAAAATGGGAAAATAGTAGTTTTCGACACATATACCTTACAGAGGGTTAATTACAGATTTATATTTAAATCATGCATATTCATTGACATTAATAAGGGAAAAACTCATTCAGCAAAAAAAAAAGAAATGAAGCATAGATATGAAAAGACATTTCACAGAAAGTAAGATAAATAAAGGAATTCTTTTTTTTTTTTTTTTTAAGATTATTTGAGAGAGAGCGCGCCAGAGCATGAGGGGGAGGAGGGGCAGAGAGAGAGGGAGAAGCAGACTCACTACTGAGCAGGGAGCCCCACTGAGGCTCTATTTTGCTTTAGAAGTAATTTTTTTTAAAGATTCTATTTATTTATTTGAGAGAGAGAGAGATAGAGAGAGCGACAGAGAGCAGAAGTGGGGAGGAGAGGGAGAAGCAGGCATCCAACTGAGCAGGGAGTCCAAGGTGGGTCTGCGACTTGACTTGAGCCAAAGGCAAATGCTTAACCTACTGAGCCACCTAGATCCCCCAAATAACAGAATTCTTATAAATATAATAAAATAACTTTAATGCACTCGCAATTAAATAAATATTTATTAAAATAACAATGAGGTAGTGCTTTTTAACCAAATAGATTGACAAAATATAAACTATTGATTTTATAAGTGCTGGTAAGCATGTGGAAAACAAATCCTTTCATCCAGTTCTGGTGATAATATAAAATGTGCTTGTAAATTTGTCATTATCTGTCAAAGTTTAGAATGCACACTCCCTTTCACCCAAATTTTGCTTCTAGGACTTTCTTATGGGTACATGTCTTCTGTGAAAGTCCCTGTGTTGTTCAGGAGAAGAGGAATCAGTTTAAACCATTCCAATATAATTTTATCTTCTAGTACAATAATATTACTTTAGGTCTCATCCTTAACAAAACCAAGGGTGCTCTAAAAGCAAGTATTTCTTGGTGATGGTTAAACTGGGACTGGGATGGGGTGGGGAGGTAATTCGGCATGTTCTTACTGCCAATGACCTCAGAAAATTCACTCTAAGTGCAAAAGTCATTCCCTATTAAACATCTAGGAGAGAGGGATTGCCCTAGACATTTGTATAAACTTCTAATTCCTCCATTCACTCATCCAAGGTAGGTGATCTCATCCACATTTTAAGGAAAAGGGAATTTGCTTCTTCAGGAATAGAAAAGCAAGTTTGGACCCCCGAGGGGAAAAGATATGATAAGATAACATGGCAGCGCATATTGTGTAAGAGGGGAGTGGAGAGAATTTGCATTCCGGCAATAGCTACTGTCTATGGCTGAGCTTGGAGAGAAGAATTCAGTATCACTTTATGTTAATCTCTAGGTCAATGCAATTAGTTTCACCCTGAGAAAATTTGCTTTCCTCAAATTTATATAACTTAACACTGGAAGCTAGAAGTCAGCAGAAGTTAAATTTAAATTTATAGAAGTATTCTACTGATCATCTTGCAGTATAAAGAAGGATAAGCTTAGAGGCTTTTTACACTGAAGCTAGACAGAAGAAAATATTCCTAACCAAGTTTGTTCAGTGCACTGGAATATTTACATGAAAGGGATTGGATAATTCCTATTTATGAGAGTCTTGATCTCAATTAGGATGCTGACAGCTATAAACATCTGCAAAGCCAATAGACATGACTTTAAAGAAATAGGAATTTTGTAGCCTCTTGTAACAAGAAGTAGAGGCAGAGTAGGCCCAGGACCAGTTAACAGATTGGTTCAGCGATGTCAGGGCTTCTCATCGGCTTCCCTGTGACTACGCCAGAATTTCAAGATGGCTGTCAGATAATAAGCATCATACCAAAAAAAAAAAAAAAAAAGGAAGGGGAAATCTTAGATTTGTGTTTCTCTTTACAAATAACGATAACTTCTCAGAAGTTCTGTAACATTTTCTTGCATGTCTCGTTGACATGGATTGTGCTTTATGCTCATATCAAAATAATCACTGGTCATGTTAGGAATCCCATGGGCAACTCATTTTAACCAACATTCAGTTTATGGAATTGGTGAGAAGCCCACAAAACACATAAGACTAAGCTTGTATAGCCAGTGTCTGCAAAATTTTTATGGACTCACTTTGTTTTTAAATGCAGGATGATTCCTCAAAAATTAGAAAAATTGTTTCATGTTTTCCACTCATTTCTCATAAAAGTTCTTGCCTAAAATACCAAAATGGACACATTTCTTTCTTTATTTTGACACATTAAACACACACACACATTTAATGAGTATTCTAATTCTGATCTCTTTACCAATGGGACCAACATTGCTAGCACACTTTCCAAATTGACCATGGTAAAATACAAAAGTAATTCTCATAGTTGAGATGACACCACATCTTGTGAATCTCTCACTTAAGTAAGTAATGAAATATTATTAATCAGGCTTTTCATTCACTCCTTTTTCAAAAGAAGTTTTAAATTCAGGTGCTTCTGTAGTTTTAGTTAATTTCAAAACCTCAGGGCTGAAAAAGCCCACTAATTTGGAAAAAAAAAATCTATGGATTTATTTTATTTCTACTGATTGAAATATATTGATTTTTAGAGGAAATGTCTTTTGGTTCCAAATTATGTATATTGTGCAGCCTCTGTATGTTTTTTTCCAAGTGATTTAAATGAATTTGAATCAGCTCATTAGGTTCCAGACTGGTGCTGAACATAATGACTCATTCCTAAATTAATATTGTCTACCCTGAACTACTCTTGTCTAAATCACTTTAATCACTGGAAAGATTCATACTTTTCAAAAGGATGGCCACATTCAAATGAATTCTGCAACAGTTCATTAGGTAATGATGTCATTTATGTTCCCTGGGTCAGCAAGTGTGTTCCTGCTCAGCTTTAAAAATGGACTGACTATGAGCAGATAAACAGGTACTTTGTATGCATTTGACATTCATACATGCACAGAAGGGAGGCATTATGTTGGCATGAAATGTTTCAATTTGGGACATTGCTATATCTCAGATTCAGCCTCATTTTTTTTTCTTTTCTTAGCTTAGCAGGTTTATTGGACACATGTTCCTGATTTTCAGAAGCAGTTAATGTGTCAAATGCTTTGCCACATCTCACTGACACCAGACCATTAAAAACGAGGTTCTAACTGGACTCTAGCTTGGGCACAATATACAACATGCTTTTAGAGAGAACACCATATTTGACATTTAAATGAAGGCTACTTCAGGAAGACCTTGGAAGCAGTAGACCTGATTACGTTTCTATGGAATAGCAGATAAATAATCTAAGACTTCCTCCTGGTTCTGTCCCTTGAAATTAACAACAACAACAACAACAAAAAACCAAACTGGGAATTTAATGTACTCAGCATCTTAGCATACTGATGACTGATCTTTGAAATCTATTTGTCCAGCAGTTCTTGAATGTGTATCCAAGAATAACTGTCAGGCCGATTCCACATGGATCACCAGGGGACGAGTCCCCTGCCCTCTCCTGGAAGGTTCTCCTTCAGGTGAAGCCCACAAGGGCATGTGATTCATCTTAGTTCACAGTACTAAGAAATAAAGCAAGAACTTAAACTGTGATCCTAAGGGCAGAGTCACTCATTTACTAATCTATTAAATCATCCAAAAGAATTTAATATATAAAATATCTACCTGTTACTGAGTGAGCTAGACCTTACACAAGGATTTTAAAAATACTATATGTGATTTAATCTTTATAGTCATTTTATGTTATGGACAAAACACAACTGAGACAGGTAATATCTGGTCTGTGATTACCGGCATCTCAGACTTAGAAGACTCAAAACCTGAGGTGGCTCAGTGGCTAGGGACTAGAATGTTTTTGGTATTATCTTCATTACATGTTTGATGATTGATGCTGGCCATCTGCTAGGAGCTCACCCCTTCTCCGCTCTGATACCTACACGTTGCCTTCCTATGTGGCCTGGGTTCCTCAAAGCTTGGTAGCTGTGCTCCCTGGGTGAGCATTCCAAGAGAGCCAGGATGAAGCTAGATCACCTTTGTAAGACCTGACCTCAGAAGTCAATTAATTTCACTTCCGCTCAGGTCCCAATCCTGCCTAAATTCAAGAGGAGGGAACATACAGACACACTTCTCAAAGGAAGGAGGATTAAAACTTGCATTAAAGAGCATGAAAGATTGTAATGGCCGTCTTTAATACATGAAATCTGCCAAACCCTCTACTTGACTAAAATCATGGGAAAAAGCCATTAGACCAGGGAACATGAGCAAATAGCCAAATACTATGGATTTCTCTATAGGCTTATAAGACCCCAAGTAAAACTCTATAATGGAATTCAAAACAGCATGTTTAAAATGCTATGCAGGTGAACCAGTGACTATTTTTATGTGACTCTTTTCTTTCAGGCAGGGACTTTTTCTTTATTCTGTACACTCATGCACAGAGCAAAGTATCTCAAGTTATACTAGGTCTCCTCAGGCAGAAAAGTTGTCCATTTTCTTTATATTAAATAGAAGAAATGGTTTGAGGAAAGACACACAAGTTAAGGAAAAAGCCCACAGGAGAACACACAGTATTGAAACCTGAAGAAATGGATTTTGCTAAGAATTTGTTTCATAATAACTTTTTAAAATTTTTTTTACAAAGTTCACAATTAGATTAAGATATGAAACAAAAATATTTGAGAGTGTGACTCTAATTGTAACTAATGCATTTTCTCCTCTTATAGGTGTGATTAACATGGAGAAATCTTTTTTCTAACCTGTTCTACCTCCAAAGTTATCCTGGGTATATTTTTTTCTCTTCCATCTAGGACAAGAGTGACAAAATACAAAATATCCAGGAGTTCAAGAGGTGATGGTAGTAAGTAAAGTGGCTGGTGAGAAGCAAGAGCATTCTTTAGACAAAGAGTATGCTAAGAAGACGCATATATAAATATGATATGTATGTATGTGTGAGATGGGAAGAGAGAATAATCACCTAGTGGTGAGAATTCTGCAAAATATTGGAACACATATTCTCATTCTAAAGAGTGTATTAAGCATTGAGCTTCAGATAATTGCTGCCTTGTAGGAAAGTGACCCTAATGTTTCCTAGTGTGTTAAAAATCTTATCGAAACTAGAAATTTAGATTTTATCCAAAAAAACCCTATACTTAAAAAATTATTGATAAGAAACTCATTTTCTATAAAATATTCTAGCACAGGAGAGGAGTACTTTCATATTCTGCTGTCTCATGGTATAGTACTTTGGGGAAGTCTCTATTCCTCTACTTTCTTCTCTTGTAGGAATGATTACCCCATTTTGGGGGGGGGAGCTTTTATGTGTGAATCAAGGTCTTGATTGTGAGATGCCTTAAGGTGGAACTGACACTCCATTACTCAATTTTGAATCACTGGCAACCAACACAAAATCTGGCAAGAGCACAGTCCTAACGAAAGATTGAAAAAAAATATCAGAACATCGTTTCAAAGTTTGATGACTTGTGTAACCTAAGTCTAATTTCAAGAGACCAAGGAATGGACTTCAAGCCTGAAATAGCCAGGGATAGAAAGCACACGAGGTAAATCTTCATTTCTTTATAGTCCCTGATGGAAACATGGTCAGTTGGCCAAGCTGGGTTGAAACAAGTAATTTTATTCTAACTATGGTTTATTTCAGAAAAATTATGTATAAATACATCCTTGTTGCAAGAAGATTCAAACAAAAAACCCATCCATGCTTATACATCAAAGTCTCCCTTCTTCTTTCCCAACCCCCTTCTCAGAGATAACTTCGGTTTACATTTAGACGTGTACTTCTTTTTCTACGTATGTATCACATTTATACATTACCCAAATGAATCGTTCTATATATTGTTCTGAAATTGGCTCCCCCCACTTTTAAGAGGAAAATTTTTGAGTTGGTACATGCTGAATTGCTTTCTTTATCTGTGTTTCTTCTTTTGTAAGATTGTGTAATACCGTATATTGCCATATATTTAAAAAAGCATTTCCTTATGGATAAGTGTTTCTATCCCTAGTATTACTTTTAAAATGAACCTGCAGTAACAAATCTTAGATGTGCTATTTAGGCATGTGCACATGTTCCTATGGTACATTTCTAGGCATGTGTTGTTGATGAAAAGGACTGAATCTCTTAAAATACTGAATTCATCAAATACCAAATTTCACTTGTTAGTACTAACTTACATTCCTTTTAAGTGATTAACAAATTTAATATTCCACCACAAGTGAGGATATGTTTCTTCACATTCTTACTAATACAAACATTATTGATGCTTATGATTTTTTTCAATTTAATAAATGAGAATTTATAATTTGTTATCAATTTATGTTTCTGAATGTTAGTGAATTTAGGTATAGGCTCATATATGCATTGATCATTTTTTTTTTTTTTAAGATTTTATTTATTTGACAGAGAGAAACACAGAGAGAGGGAACACAAGCAGAGGGAATGGTAGCGGGAGAAGCAGGCTTCCCGCCGAGCAGGGAGCCCGATGCGGGGCTTTATCCCAGGACTCTGGGATCATGACCTGAGCCGAAGGCAGACGCTTAACGACTGAGCCACTCAGGCGCCCCTGCATTGATCATTTTTGTTTTTCTCTTTATATGTATTACTTGTTCATATTTGCCTAATTATCCCTGAGTCCTTTAATTCTTTTTTATATTTTTATATATTGTACATATTTAATCCATGATTTCTTAAATATGTTTTAATTTTTTTTTTTGCCTACATATTTGGCTTTAAGGTAATTTCTGTCTTTGTAAGTTAAGAATGAGAGAATGTTGGGTGCCTGGATGGCTCAGTAGGTTAAAGTCTCTGCCTTCAGCTCAGGTCATGATCCCAGGGTCCAGGGATCAAGCCCCGCATCAGGCTTTCTGCTCAGCAGGGAGCCTGCTTCCCTCTCTCTCTGCCTACTCATGATTTCTCCCTCTCTGTCAAATAAATAAATAAATAAATAAATAAATAAATAAATAAATAAATAAACAAACAAACAAACGAAAAGAATGAGAGAATGTGATCTGGTCAAGCAACTTAATCTCTCTGTGCCTTTATTTTCTCAGCTAGAAATGGTAATAACATAATATGGTATTCTGATTGTTGAGCAGATACAATGTGTTAATACACATAAATTGGGTAGCACTATACCTGGTACATGTTAAGCAGTCAATAAATGTTAACCATTATAATTTTCATGAAAATACTTCGTATTACTTAATAACCCTTTAATTGGTAGATTTGGTTCTCATATTTTATCTTTATATCACTGTTCATAAATGTGCCTTATAGTTGTGTTCTCTCCTGAGCGTTATGAATTCTGTTAGTCTCACAAAATCAACTAAGCAAAGCAATATAATTCCTCTATATTGTTGTTCTTTTCAAGAAGGAAGCAGGAATTTATTTCTGAAGGTGACTCATTTGTTTTCAGAGATTCTTAACTCCAGTGTCTAAGAAATAATCCACAACTGGATAAGCATACATATGGCTCCTATCCAAGTTTTCCAATCAATGCTAATGACGAAAGTTCATGTGTTTGAGAGATGATGCAAACAAGTTAAAGTTATCATAACAGCACTTCATTCTTCACTATAAAGTTTTCTCTCCTGTGTGAGTAGTACATGACTTGTCCAATATAAAGGTTCTTGAAGAGGTAAGAATTCATTGCCAAAGTCCCACAAATTCGATTCCTGTCATTTGTTATCCACTCACAGCCGTGCAAACTATGCAGATGGGAAACAAATACAGGCATGTAGCATTATTTGGCCACAAAAAAATCACAGTGATGTGGACATTAAGATAAAGTCCATGATGTATCTCATTTTGATGAAAACACTCACCTGAAAATGAGAAGGTTGATCTATTTCTATGTCAACTTAATACAAGGAGAACTTGGAGAAAACACTGACATTGACAAAATATTTATTCAAACCAAGCAGATATCAAGTCACTGAGTAAAGCCCTTTTAAAAAGGGGAGATACATGGAAGCAAATGTTGACCAACTAATAATTCTTGATGAATAACATTCCTGATATTGATGGAGGAAAGAAGTAAAAGTAAGGCAAGATGGAGGAAATGACAGTGTGGGAGATAGTATTTGCAGAACACAGATAAAGGGAAATGAGGATGAAGAAGGATTAGGAAACAAGGGTAAATAAGAGAACTCAAAATCACAAAGACTTTTATCTTTTAAATTTTTTCTCTAGTTATTCATACAAATGACAGCATTTTTTCATTTTGTCTTATGTTTCTGTTTTATTCAATTACACCAGTCCTTGAAGACTTTCTTTTTTCTGATTAATGTCATTATTCAAAATATATTTTGGAGAGAAAGATCTTAAACTGAATATAGCCAGAAAATCATGTTTTTTATGTCTCAAAACAGAAACTCCGTATAGAATCAGCATACCACAATGTTCTAAAGTTTAAAAAGAAAAAAAGAAAATCCTTTCTTCCCTTATCTTTGCCAAAAGCTTTAGAATCCCAGACTTTTATATGCTAGGATATACAGTCATACCTTTTGTCATCTCTTATATACAAATCTCAGAGTGTACATTATTTTTGTCTGAATGTAGACAGTACCATAGGCAAACACATAGTTCCTATTCCCCACTATTTAGAGTAATACTTGTGTTAAAGCAACTGAATGGGGTAAATCAGCATGTATGTTGAGGGGCTATCTTCTCCTTAAGAATGTTTAGTAATGATGTCTATCAGACAGCTTTGTAACTTATGCATTAATAAAGAAGGCATAGTTCCATATACCAAGTAGGTACTCAAAAAAATAATTATGATAAAATTATCTCCCAATAAAATGATGATTTAATTATATAATAAAAGTTAATTTTTTTTCTTTAGTTCTTCTTTTTAAGTTATTGAAAGAAAATAAAAAATATATTCTTTTTTAGACTTTTTCCTTTTTTCTTTTTTAGACTTTTAACAGTTCAAGTCATGTTCTATTAAAAGAAAAGAAAAGTTTTCAGTATTGGAGCACTTTACATCCAGGTAACTTATAGGAGATTTCAGAAGTTTCATTCAACTGATGAATTGTAAAACCTAGATACATTACAATGCTTTGTTTTAAAGCATCAAAGGTTGTAAAAAAAATGAGGGCAGTGGAATAGAAGTCCAGAGAGAAGAAACCCAGAAAGGCAAATGGAAGATCCCAGTCATTTTTGCTCTGGCGGCATTCATTAGGTGTGAGTTAGGAATTGAGATGTGTGGCACATTCCAGGCAGAAGGACCTTCCTAGGGAAGAGAAGGCAGCAGTTCTTTCACCCATTATGCTGAGCTAGATTGAGAAAGAGCACAAATGCAGAGACATAATGTTGTGCACTTGCTTCTAAACTCTGATTCCTGAAAGCTGTACAGAAGACTAGAGAAATAAGCCTAAACATTCCAAATGGCAAAGGAGTGTCCTAGTCTTTATGAGAACACTAGGGAGTAGGCAGTGTTTGGGATAGGAGGTGAAATACAGGCTTGGGAAAAGTAGAAAACCTCATGCCTTAGAAATACAGGCAGCAAAGATCTCTTTACCAAAACTGTAAACTGATTTGGATTGAGGTTGTCAGCCCCACATTCTTTCTGCCTAACAGAGCACAATGTTAAACCTGTCTGGCTGATTATTATATAGTCTGGAGTCTCTGGTTCTTTTTAACACAATCAAAACACTAAAACTGAAAAAATATCAAGACTATGTGACCAGTAACCAACAATTTAAAAAAAAAAATAGACAACAAAACAAGACTCATGGATATTGGAATTAGCAGAAGAAGATTATGAAATATATGAAAATAATTATGAAAAAAAGCTCATGGGATAGACCCAAAAATGAGAAAAAAAGATGAAAAATTGCAGCCCCAAACTGGAACCTATTAAAAATAAATGGACATTTTTGAACTAAAAAATAAATATCTGAAATTAGGAACTTTGGGGTGAATTTAACAATAGATTGGACATAGCATGATTAGTGACTAGAAGAACAGGTAAATGAAAAATACAAAACTGATGCACAGAAAGAGGAAAGGAAAAAAGGGTGAGGGACATGTCACACACATTCAATTAGTCTAATAGTTACATAAATGGAATCTCAGAGGGAGAGAAGAGAAAGAACATGGCAGTATAAATAAAGAGAAAATCACCAAAAATTTTCCACAACTGATGAATGACATCAATCCAGACACAAAAGTTAACAGAAGAAGAAACTGAAAATCTTAATCTCACATCTGTATCTGAATCAAGAACTTGAATTGATCATTAAAAACAATCCCAGAAAGAAAACCCCAGACCCACATGGCCTCAAAGTGAGTTCTTCCAAATATTCAAGGAAGAAATAATACCAACATTGAACGAATTCACCCATCAAGTAAGAAAAAGAGGGGACACTTTCCCAGCTCCTTTGTAAGACCAAGGGAAATCCAACACCAAAACTTCATAAGGATATTAAAGGAAAAGGAAAATTACCAACTAATTTCTTTCAGCCACATAAATGCAGTGATCTTACATCCAATCCTAGAAAATCAGACCCAGCAACATATAAATAGGATAATATATCACGAAATGTGTGGTTTATTCCAGGAATATAAGGTCGGTTTAGCATTTGGAAAAACGCATGCATATGTTCACCAAAAGACATGCCCATGAATATTCATAGCAGCAGTATTCATAAAGCCAACCTGGAAACTACCCAAAGGCTTATCAACAGTTGAATGGATAAATAAATGATGGTATATTCACACAATGCAATACTATATAGCAATGAGAAGGAACAAAATATAGCCACTCACAAATATAGTATTGAGGGAAACAAGCCAGAAAGAAAAAAAGGTACCTATTTAAGATGCAATTTGCATAAAGTACAAAAAGAGGGAAAGTAATCCATGATGTTAAAAGTCTGGATAATGGCTCCCCTGGGGTGGAAGAAAGATCATGATTAGAAGGAGTCACGAGGGGGGCTTCTGTGTGTTGGTACATTGTGTGTTACATTTGTAAAAACCTATTATGCTCTACACTTACGCTATATCTACTTTTCTGTATGTATCGTCACTTCAATGCCAAATTAAGGAATAAATGTATTCTACTTGGGAGAAGTGCCTCACTTTAGGACTATCTATCTAAAAAAAAAGAATTTAGTCCTGCCTTCCACCACTCATCATGTTTGTTATTTTAGTGACAATACTCAAGAAAATAAGAAGAGTAGGATGAAGTTGTATTATTTAAAGTATTGGAAGTCTGTTTATGATTCATTTACTTAATCGAGGACTGCATTTGTCTTTCACATATGATTACAGGTTTATGTTTTCTGCAGGTGGAATTATTCACTCCAGGATGAAACAGAAGATACCTACTGATCAAAAGTAGAAAGTAAAAGATATGGCTGGGAAAAAATAATCCTCTCTAACAAATCCATTAGAAAAGTAGTTTAACTTTGAACAGCATCATTGACAAAATCAATCTCATAATTTTCTCTTTTGGCAGATTTTCAAAGTTTTCAAAATAGAGCTAGTTCTGTAATTTAAGTCCCACAGCAGTGGTGCTGAGTTAATTTTCTAATTTTTTAGTATGAGAGTCAATCTGCATAATCAGTTTCTGAAACAATGATGTATATTTCCCCTGTTAAATATCTGCTTAAAGGGGAGTATTCTTTGATCTGTTACTTACAAGGGAGAAAGATAACAGAAGCTAAATACAATGGGTTCAAATCAACACATTTTAAAAACTTTTTAAATTTAAATTCAATGTAATTAACATATATGTATTATTAGTTTCAGAGGTAGCATTTAGTGATTCATCAGTTGCATATTTCACGAAGTTCCCTCCTTAATTCCCATCGTTCAGTTACCCCATCACCCTACCAACCTCCCCTCCAGCAACCCTCAGTTTGTTTCCTCTGTGTAGAACTAGAGGGTATTACGCTAAGTGAACTAAGTCAGTTGGAGAAAGACAAAGATCATATGATTTCACTTTTATGTGTAATTTAAGAAACAAAACAGATGAACAAAAGGAAAGGGAAGGAAAAATAAAACAAGATGAGAACAGAGAGGGAGGCAAGGCAACACACGTTTAAGAGCATCTAAAATATGCTGAGTCCAAGTCCTAGCTGTGTGGTAGTTAATATGCTAACAGTGGCTACTAGTTTGTAAATAATTAAATTAAAGCAACTTTAAATAGTTGAAATTAATAATGTGAATACAGAATATGTAGGGAGAAAAGAAGCAAGGATTTATGTTCATAGTATAGAGTTGGGGAGGTGGCTAAGCAGGAAATGGGTTCATAATCATTCCTCAGGTAGATAAAGTAAAACTAGCCCTCCTGAAAGAAATGGCTTCTTGCAAAATATCGTGTTTTCATGGAAATGTAAAAAGTATAGTACAGATCAATACAGTTGGCAGTTGGGAAGAGATTGACAGAACAATGACTTTTGCGTGTCCCCTATAGGCAATGGGTCCTTATGTAAGCATTCCAAGGGCAGAGCCATGACTAGGTCTCTCTCTTAGTGAGAAGACTAAGGCATTAGATTGAAAATAGATCTGAGATGGTGAGGAGCTGAGCAAGAAGAGTGGCCATGGATTCATAGAGGAGGCACCAAGGGACATGCATAGGAGGGTAAAACATTAAGTGATATTTAGATACAATTCTCAGTCATATTTTGTTTTTTGTGTGTGTGTTTGTTCCAATTTGTTTTACTGATCATTTTAGATGCTTTTAGAGTGCTGTGCAGGAGAAATGCCCCCTGCCTCCCCTCCCCCGACCTAACGGAGTCCTGGTTTCAGATCTGAGAGTAAAGCATCTGGAAATCCTTCCCATATTACAAAGAATGTAATATTCTTTGTTAAAGGAACATTTCCAATCATCAGTGTTTCTGATGTGCTGTGTAAACATTCCCATGAGACTTCTGCAAACAACTGTGGACCATTGTGGGTTTGCATTTGTAAGTATCCTAAGATATTTACCCATTGACTCATAACTTTTTAATCCCATAATAACAGAAACCATGTGTGTGCTTTGAAAGAAATTAACCATTACTCTGTTGGCCCATCACTCTTCCCCACTGGAGGGGTTAGGTAATCTTTCAAAACACTGGTTAACCCAAATAATGGAAATTTACTGCATTCTATAGGTAGAGGAGCTGAAACAAATACAAGTTGGGCTTTTGTCTTCAAGTATGAGCTCAGTATCCTGAGAAACTAGCATAGGGCTGGTCACATGATAGAGGGTCAGTACATACTTAATTGAGCGGAACTGATTGGAAGAACTTAGTATTCTTCACATTTGAGAAGACTTTTTTGTTATACCAACTAGAAGGACCTTAGTAGCCTTGATTTCTTCCATGAATTAGCCAAAAGCTAGTCCTGTTCTAATGTTTGTATCTTTGTCTCCCTGAACTTAAGTTAAGCTCTGATCATTAATTTAGAAAACTTCATGGGGAACAGTGTGATCACAGTGAAGTATATCACAGTATGTCATCTGTATTTCATATGGGAGTATGAAAATCAGAATTTTGTACTTGAGCTTTGAAATTAAGAGCTCAAGGAAATTAAGAACTTATCTGCGAGTTGGGTTAAGTCACTGGCTTTTCTACCTCTTACGTTTGCCATTTAGATATGTCACTTCCAACTATGAGCTACTTTTCTATCTAGGGGTTTCTGTAAAAGTTAATGTGGTTGTTAGTAAGTAAGGTCCTTTGAGATTATTTGAGGAAAAGATCTGAGATGTGATGTGTGATAACTTATTGTTTTCTTAAATCAGAGTCTAGTGGAAAGTTTTAGTTCAATAAATTATTAGCAAAATAGTACTCAGAAACACTCAAAAAGTAAATGTCCTAAGAGTTATATGCACGAGACATATGCATGAGTGGTATGTCCCCTGCATCCCCCTTTTCACACTTACTGTCATGTAGGCAGCAGTGAAAAAGACAGCTCTAACAAGAAAACCACCCTTAAAAATTGTCACTTTTATAAAACAAGGGAGTTTCATCTAGATTATTAAAAAAGCCATCAGAGAGTTGAGTTTTGGGAAATGATAAACATTAAACACTGAAGATTAATTTCTTTGGTCCATTTTGCATTTTTCCCTCAAAACCTCACCAAAGATAAGCTTTATATTTTAAGTTTTTGTTGAAGTCTCTTTTTACAAAGATATTCTTGTTTCAGATTGCTTTTGAGATATAGTTTAATTGCATCAAATAATTGAACTGTTTTGCATACACAAATAACATTTTGTTATTTTACTGGGATATGGCTTCCATCCTTTGTTGAAAAAAAATTAATTATAATCTAACGAAAACAGAGATAAATTAGTGTTAGTTCCAAATGTTAAAATCAAGGCACTATTAATATTTTCTAGATCAAATATTAGTAGGCCTACTAAATATTCATTAATTTTCAGATACTTAATATATCTAGAAATTCATTGCACTGTTTCCCGTCCCTTCCTATTCTACCACTGTATCCACTGTTGTATTTACTATCACTAATAACAAAGTTTTGGTTGGCTACCTACTCCTCATGTCACTCTGCAGGACTGGCTGTTGTGCTTCCTTTGTAAAATGCAAGGAAATTAAGAGCTCAAGAAAAGAGAAAGGAGTAAGATTTGCTCCAGCTAACAGCATTCTGTGTTGTTGGGTTATATTCTAGAATTGCTGCCTGTCCTCAAATTCTTTTGAGCTAAAATCTGTCCAAGTAGATAAGACAATGGCTAAACTATTGATTTTATTTGCCACATGAATGTTTGTCTTATTATCTCTAATATCCAACATTATAAATCATTGATGGTGCCTACTACAGATCCAGGCACTGGGGCAAAATTTGCAAAACATTATCAGTGGTGACAGTGGTTATGATGAAGATGAGCTTATATCATAAAAGGTTTCCAGCAAGAATTTAGTACCTTTATCAGCTACTCCTAGAAAATGAGCATGCACCAAAGGATTTCACACATTACCGAAAAATGAGTCTGGGGGAGAAATGGTGGTATAAATTGCAGCGTAATGTGATATAACATAAATATGAATTTTACAGTATATCATTTGACTTTTGGCTGCTGTTACTGAATATTTAAGTGTCCTCTGGGTGCCTGCAAATTGCAAAGCTTCAGAAATGGAATGTGGTGAGGTCCTTTTTGTTTAAATAGCCTGCCACAATAACTCACCTGCCATCAACAAAATGGGCCTGCAGATGATAAAATGGTAGCATCTGGAAGCCAGTTGATAATATGTTTTTGGACTTTGGATAAGCTGCTTATTTTGAAGAGCTGCTGCCAATTTCTCTTCCCACCACCAAGCTGTCAGGAGCATTTTGTAGTCGTGCTTAGTGTAGTGCATTTATGGATATGTTTGCCTGGGTGTTTGAATGATAAGATCACAAGCTTGTGTGTCACTTGAATAAGAAAGCTGGAAAACAGTCTTGCCTTGCTAGGTATTCAATAACATTAATGGTTAGGGAATTTGCGGGGGGAAAAAAAAGGGAGAAAGAAGGAAGGGAAGGAGGGAGGAAGATACTGCCTGACTATGTATCAGACTTCCTTGACTATAATATATCCAGATTATCATTCTACAGCACTGTTATGCAGTAGAAATAAATGCAAACGATACAGGTAATGACGAATTTTCTGGTAGTCACATTTAAAAAGTAAAACCAAATGGGTGCAATTTGTATATACTATATTTTAGTTAATCCATAATTGTACCATTTCAACATGTAATTAATAAAAAACTATCCATTTCATATTTTACCTTTCTTTTGTACTATGTCCATGATCTGTTATGTATTTTACATTTGAGAACATCTCAGCTGAGGTTAATTACATTTCAAGCACCTTATTGCTACATTTGGCCAGTGGCCACTGTATTGGACACTTCAAGTCCAGAGCTCCTTATAAGATCAGGCTAAAGCCAATCCCCAGAGAAGAACACATCACTTTTTAGCTTCTACCCCTGTTCTATTCTGCTTTTCTCACCCAGTTCTCTCCAAAAACATCACTTGTACAAAACTCCTTATCTCAGGCTTTGCTTTGAGGGAGATTGACCTAAGCCAATGCTTAATAAGAGTCTGTAGTGAAAAGAAGGGCCATATGTGCTCCCAACGTTCATAGCAGCAATGTCCACAATAGCCAAACTGTGGAAAGAACTGAAATGCCAGATGAACGGATAAAGAAGATGTAGTCCAAATATACAGTGGAATATTACTCAGCCATCAGAAAGGATGAATACCCAACGTTTGCATCAACATGGATGGATCTGGAGGAGATTATGCAGAGTGAAATAAGTCAAGCTTAGAAAGTCAATTATCATATGGTTTCATTTACTTGTGAAACATAAGGAATAACACGGAGGACATCAGGAGAAGGAAAGGAAAAGTGAATTGGGGAAAATAGGAGGAGGAGACAAATCATGAGAGACTGTGGTCTCTGAGAAACAAACTGAGGGTTTTAGAGGGGAGGGGTGCGGGGAAGGGTAAGCCCGGTCATAGGTATTAAGGAGGGCACAGATAGCATGGAGCACTGGATGATGTATATAAACAATGAATCTTGGAACACTGCATCAAAAACTAATGATGTATTTTATGGTGACTAACATAATACAATTTAAAAAAAAAAGTCTGTGGTTCTTACTTAATGATGAATCTGACAGATTCCTTCTTGATATGACCTCATACTTGCCATAACTCCTGTCTCCCTTCTCCTCAACTTCTACTCATCTCTTTCCATTTCCACTTGAATTGGAGAACACAGTGGTGTTCTGTAGGAACCACCATAGTCAGCTGCAGCACCTCTCCCTCTCTATTGAAAAGGAGACACCGAATCACATGGTAGGGTAACCAACATTGATAACTACGGATTTGGACTTTATTTTCCAATATGGAAGTAACTTTTGTGCAAGGTGTTCATAACACTTCTATCTCTGGATTGGGTTCTGCCCGTTTGTAATTTCTCCAAATGCAATCCCAGGGTCAGTAAGAGTGTTTAGAGTGAACGATAAGTACACTGAGGTAAAATGTCAAAACAGAAACCCTTTTCAAAAGACTGGTGTTAAAAAGGAGAATGAGATTTTGACAATTCTCTGTGAGATGCATTTTAATACGTCCTTTAGTTTATTCCTTTTTTAATATCACTCACTCATTCCACTAAGAGAAACAATAAGCATTTGGTTCCTCTCATCATTTGGGAGCAAAGTAAAAGAACTTACAAGCATTCCTGTTTTTATGTAGCCCAAGCATAGTGACTGCTAACTGTTCCCAAGATGGCAGAAAATTGGCTAACAAGGGAAAGTGTTATGTATCTTCAAACAGCATTGACTCAAAGATAACATTGAAGCCGTCTGTCTGTCAAGCAGCTATGCAATATTATTTTATTGACTTTTTTTTTGCTTGCTT
Organism: Procyon lotor; assembly: GCA_028646535.1. Classification (NCBI taxonomy): domain Eukaryota; kingdom Metazoa; phylum Chordata; class Mammalia; order Carnivora; family Procyonidae; genus Procyon; species Procyon lotor. Next base: position 52,412,564 of record CM053603.1, read on the forward strand.
TTTGTTTGTTTATTTTTAAGACTTGAGCAGAAGCAAACTGGCAAGTTGCAAACCTGCTGACTGGCAAGTGGTAAGAACATTAATGACATTTTAAAATCAGTTCAGTTCAAAAGAAGTTGAAAGTAGAAAGAAAACTTCACAATTTGCGAATTAAGCTTCAAATACTTCTGCAATTTGTTCTTATTCATTTAAATTCATGGTGATCTCAAGTGCACTTTTTCTAAGGGATTTTTCAGATTCAGTCATAATAGGAGAAACAGGTTGGTGAATGCAAATCTTTATTTCATCAGCAAAGATAATCAATTGAAATAGAGGATAAAAGAAGATAATGCAAAAAAAAAAAAAAAAGAAAAAAGTAAACTATATCAAAGTGAACCAAATTGTTTAGGGAGGTAGAATATCATTATGGATGAGTGTCTCAATCCAGTCAGGCAGCTATAACAAAAAGCAATAAGTTGGGTAATTTATAAATGACAGAAATTTATTTCTCACAGTTCTGGAGTGTGGGGACTCCAAAATCAAGGCACCAACAGATTTGGTGTCTGGTGAAGTTCTGTTTCCTTGTCCATAAATGGCCAGCAGTCTTCTCCCTGTGTCTTCATGTGGCAGAAAGGTAAAGGGAGCTCTCTGGGGTCTCTTTTATAAGGGTGCTAATCCCATTCTTGAGGGCTCTGCTTTTGTGACTTAATAATTACCTCACAAAATCCCCACATCTTAATACCATCACATGGGGGATTAGTTTTCAACAAGTGAATTTGGGGATGGGGTAGGGGCGGGGCATATGCACAAATCCTCAGTCAATAGCAACAAATACCAAACTTGGAGTTAGGATATTGGAATTATATGTGTAACATCTGACCTTGCCTGAAACACTGAACCTCTTGGAGCCACAGTGTTCATCTGTAAGTGGGAGGACTGGACTAAGTGATTAAGGTCCCCACCAGTACTGTAGTTCTCTGATTTCAAGTCGGCTTGTGCAAAGATGCTTGAGGTAGTACTGCCTCCTTTGCCCTAACTGGAGGTATATTCCTGGATCAGTAGGGATGGTGGAAAGAGTTTTGAGGACAGATAAATTCAAGTTTAAATTCTACACCTACCACTTATCTATATGACCTTGAGCAAATTACGGGCTCCTCTGAAAACCAGAGATAATAATACCTAATTCTCAGAGTTTTGCTGATGTCCTTGAACAATGTCTAGAACAAAATAGGCTTGGGGAAAAAAAAAAAAAAAGCTCCCTTTTCTTTTCAGTTACTGGGAAGCCATTTTCCTAACACATCTCCCCGTATGCGAGAAAATAGTTCTCCACAGGAAACTGGCTTCTTCCTTAGCCTGTGCAAAGCAGTATGGGTGACAGAGAGGCAAGTGGGACTCAGTCCACTCCCAGAAACAACTTGTGATGCCCCAGAGGATGCCATTCCACATTAACCATCTCCCCAGGTCAACAGAACCTAAGAGGACCAGGTGGCTGTTGAGGTAAATAAGCAGACTGATACAAAGACATGTTTTCGAAGATTCACCTTTATAACAACAGATCTAGAATACAGAACATTGTAGGAAAGAGATAGAAGAGAAAGGGAAACTGACTTTCGGATCTGTCTGACTCTTAGCCAGGGCACCAATAGGACTTTCAGTAAGCCTGGCATTTTGGTCTGCTGCAGAAGAAAGGATTTGGGACTTTTCCTCAGCAAATTGAAAAAAGAATACTGCTTTATATTTCTCATAATGTAAAATAAAACCACTGGCATTGCAGTTCATCTTCTCTGGTGCTCTCTCAGTGGATGATAAGCAGACACGACTGTGATGGTGATATTTTTTGGCATGATTTTTCTGAATAAATGAAGATATTTCATATGTCAAATCATCATTATATCTAATATCTCCTGTTTAACGTGTCCAGGAACGTAATTTTTGATTTGAGCAATTTGCATATGCATATTGTCTCATTATCTTAATATGATACTGTTTGGGAAGACTGATTCCTAAACACACAATGGGAATACAATTACCCTGATGAGCTCTGGTTTAAATTATCAGAAAACTTTCTAAATGTGTTTACATTCTGGATTGTATAAATTAATCATTAAAATAAGAATTAAAGATTTAGCAGAAAGGTTGTATGGCTTCTTAACTAGGTTTTCCTTTTTTTTTTTTCCTTTTCTATATGTATACTGAGGTGTTCCCTATTAACTGTGAGTTATGTCTAGACTACTAATACACTGGCAGAAAAGGGAAAGAAAGCAAGAGAAACAAAACCTGGTATTTAGGAGAATCACATAAAGGCAAAAAGAGGTTGACCATTTTACTTATTTTTTTAAGGAAATTAGATTTTTACCAAACCTATAAATGCTAAATAAAATTTAATAATTTTTAGTAAAACTTGTTTGCATGAATAATACCATTTTATTTTATTTATTTTATGTTTTTTGAAGAATTCCATTTTAAATATGAGTCTGAGCTTTGATGTTTCATGTGTATTATAAACTGTTTGAGGGACAATAATCAGTAAGGACTAAAGGAACACAGATAATCTGTCATGCTACATAATCATTCATTCATATATTCATTCATTCAAGAAAACACTTACTGACCACATGCTATGTGCCAGGCATACAGCCAGAAGCCAAGAGTATAGCAATAGTGAAGACAGAGCTTGTGTCACCGGGAACCATCAGTTTAGTGGAACAGAGATGAATGAGCAATTACCATTGACTTTTGTGTGGCTCAAAGCTGAAGAGCAAGACCCTTCCAAAAAGCATAGCACTCCCATGGTCGTAATTAATTTGCCTTGTTCCTCTTACCAAATGCAAGCAGATATTTGAATTTTACAACCGTCTTATGTTCAGAAAGACATGAATACGCTGTAGTCTCACTGAGATTTGCATCTTATACAATTTTTTTTGTTCTAACTAGTATTGTTTCTATTCTATAAAAATACCAAGTGAATTCAAAGGAAGAATGGAAGAGAAAGAATGGGGATGAGAGGAGGAAGAATCATTCTACTATTGCATAGTTGCAATGTGTGGACTTTGGAGTTAGAAACATCAAGGATTTAATTCCCTGTCTTCCATTTCTGGTTATGTAACTTAGAAGAAAAGATAATTTAAGCTTTCAGAGACTCATTTCCTTTTTCATACTATAAGGGAGGAGAAACCTATGCCATAGAGTGACCAAAAGGATTAGGAAATGTATTATGTGCATGAATACTGGCAGAGAATATAATACTAAATACCACAGATGCAGGAGTCCTACCCAAAAAAGGTACAATTCAGCAGATATATCCACCATTTGACTGCTTAGACCGTAGAACTGACTCAGAATTCCAAAAACCTCTCCCTTTGAAAAACTTTCTTGGACCTCTCCATCTACTCAGTTTATACTGAAATTTCAAAGGCTCCATTCCCTCATGGAAGATGTCCTTTCATACCCCAGCCCTCCTTGAGCTGTTCTCTGAACAACCCTAAAGCATCAGCATTTGAAAGATGAATAAATTTATGTGCAGGGCATTTAAGGTGATGAGCTTAACAGAAGAAACAAAAGCTCTGATCATCTTTTGCTAACAGAGTGATGTCATCAACCTCTTTGAGTCTTGGTTCTTTCATCTTGAAGCAAGAGTCGAACTCCCTATGAGTAGTCAGTGAACAATGGAATGTCTAATGTTAACATGAGGGTCTATAACATGAATCATGCAGTTTATGGTTTACTTTCTGTGCCAGTTTCCTAGGGCTAACATAATGAATGACTATAAACTGGGTGGCTTAAAACAATGGAAGTTTAGACAGTTTAGGGGCCAGAAATCCAAAATCCATCTGGAGGTTCTCAGGGAGGATCTATTCAATACCTCCATCCTAGCTTCTGGTGATCGCCAGCAATTTTTGACATTCTTGGCATAGTCTGTAGCTGCATCAGCCCAGTCTCTATCTCTTCACATGGCCTTCTCTCTTGTGTGTATCTGGATTTCTGTTTCCAAGTCTCCTCCTTTCTCTTATAAAGATGCCAGTCATTGGATATTTAGGACCATGGTATGATATTTTAACTTAACTAATTATATCTGCAAAAGCCTTATTTCCAAATAATGCCACAATCTGGGGCTCCTAGTGGAAATGAATTTGGGGGTGGGGCCACTATCCCACTCAGTAGACTTTAATTCTATTCTGGTTCCCCCACCCCCGTAGCATCTTATATAATGCTGAGCATATAGGAGCTACTGAACAGGTAGTATTTAAGTGATAATGAGCCCAAGCTTTTCCAAGAAAATCCTTAGCTTCAATAGGCAAAGACTGTATCTCTTAAGCTTCAAATGTACCGCCTGAAAAATTCACCAAAAACAGAATTATTAGCACAGCAAGACTGAAAGTGTTTTTTAAAACCCATACCCATATCATTGATGACTAAGTAATAGCATAAATGTAAGAGGCAGGAACACTTCCTACTTAAAGCATAGACCGAGGCCAGCATTTTCCTTATACTGTGAAAACGTGTCTAAAAGTTAGAATTGTACCCACATGCAAGCAGGAATAATTTTTCAAATGAATTAGATCTTTTTACTCTAATCTCAATACCCACATTTCAGTGATACTGTGTGTGCTCTTTACCTACGGCTTTGTCAGTGTCCTTTCTAAAGTTGGAAGTCGTGAACTAAAAGAGGACTGAGTTAATCCTGAGATCTTTTCCATCCAGATAATAGGTCCAGCTAGCTTTTTATTTTACCATTAGTTTCTCTTCTGAGGATGTAGGAACTTTTGAATGTCTAACCCTTTTTGGGATTTGCAAAGATATACTTTTAGCAAACCGACCTTTGCAGAAGTGGTTTGGGATTTAACAGTCCCTCTCCCACTTATTTTATAAGTCATCACCCCTATTTCTTAATATTATATCAGAATATCCTAATATAAACATTTAAGGTTAAGCGTCTGCCTTTGGCTCAGGTCATGATCCCAGGGTCCTGGGGTTAGCCCTGGCTTCTGGCTCCCTGCTCAATCATTTTATAAGAGTTTATTTATTTATTTGAGAGAGAGAGAGAGAGCAGAGTGCTCACGCAAGAGAGAGAGCACAAGCTGGAAGGAGTGGCAGAGGGAGAGGGACAAATAGGCTCTCCACTAGGCAGAGAGCCAGAAGGCAGAGCTGGATCCCAGGACTCTGAAATCAGGACTTGAGCCAAAGGCAGATGCTTAACCAACTGAGCCACCCAGGCGTCACCCAGGTGCCCCAAATAAATAAAATCTCATAAAAAACAAAACCAAAAACTATAGTCCTTGGTATGCTAAGCAAGGGCTTTCAGAATCTATTTTGCCCCTTGTCTGCCTATCTTCACCTACTAAAACTCGGCCATAATTATTCATCCCTGAAAACTAATGAACCCTGAGCATTCTTCAAATATACTAAGCTTCCTGACTTCTATGCCTTTGTGCATACCAATTTTCTTAACTGGCATATCTTCCTTCCCTTTGGGTTACACACTGTGTGTAGTTAGAGATAGATATGTCTCCAGGGGAAAACAATCTATAGTACTATGTCTCTTCTTAACTACACAAAATTGGGTTAATTATAATTGTCGATTATAAACAGAATAGAGTCTTTATTATCTCACTGAATGAGCCAGGTGGCTCCAGAAGTGGAAGGAAGGGAAGGCCTCCAGCTCTGCTCTTTTGCCATTCTCCTGTGTTGGCTGTATCCTCACAGTGTAGATGTTCCGGGAAGTGCATCCAGGCAAGGCTGGTAGAAAAAATGAGTCGCTTTTGTCTTGTGGTTCTTTTCTAGGAGAGAAAAGAAAACTTTCCCAGAGCCCACAGCAAACACCGTGATTCACAGGACTGTGCCTTATGTTCCTAATTCCTGAGCCAGATATCAGGTTTTTGGGATTCACATAACCGAATTATTTGAGGTGAATAGATGTTGAGGTTCCACCACTTTATTATGGTTGAATGCCACAACACTCTGGAAGTGAAGACAGAGGCAATTGATGTTGGTCGTAACCTTTAAATTTCAAAATCCAGGTCCAAGAATATTTTATGATCTTGTGCACCCAGATCCTCATTGTGAGGGAGAATACACTTGTGTTTATAATAAATAATTTTGGTAAGAAATTATGTTCTTTATGGGTTTTGTGTGTATTGACTATGATTTTTACATCTGTATCTGTGTTAAAATTAAAATCCAGTGCATTTACAATGTTATAAAAATATACATAGTTGGTGGGAATGCAAGCTGGTACAGCCACTCTGGAAAACCATATGGAGGTTCCTCAAAAAGTTGAAAATAGAGCTACCCTGTGACCCAG
>CM053603.1:52418943-52510228 GCA_028646535.1 Procyon lotor
TATGAAACGAACTAAGGGTGGTTGGGAGGCGGGGGGGCGGGTAGGGATAGGGTGGCTGGGTTGTGGACATTGGGGAGGGTATGTGCTATGGTAAGTGCTGTGAAATGTGTAAGCCTTACAATTCACAGACATGTACCCTGGGCAAATAATACATTATATGTTAATAAAAAAATATACATAGTAGTTTAAGTAAAGCTGGATAAATAAAAGGGAGATAAACTAGTATGTCTAAGATGGGACTGATGAGATGGCTCAGAAGTTCACATTTCTCATTTGCTATTTCTTTAGTCTCCATTCACACTATTTATGGGCTTGCAAAGCTGCCATTTGGCCATTGTCCATTATCAGAGATGTACCAAAGATCTTTCTGCAGTAAAGGAAATGTTTTATTGCTATGCTATCTAATATTGTAGCAACTAGCCAAATGGCCATTGAGCATTTGGGATGTGGCTAGTGCGACTAAAAAATTGAATTTTTAATTTTATTTCATTTGAACAAACATATGGCACTAGGCTCTAGTATACTGGACAGCCAGATCTATAGTTTCAATTTCTATCTTGCTTCTCTTCATACTATCTACTTCAGGTGTAATCAACGATAAGTGGCTTCCACAGTTGCCAAGCCATTTCATATCTAATGTACCTCTGTTACCATCTTTCCCTTGCCTGCAATGCCCTTCCCTTTTTATCTACCTGATAAACTTGCTTCTCGTTTTAAATCAAATTTTCTTTTCCAATTAACCTATTCATCCTTAATTGCTCTTCCCTTTGAAGTTCCATGATAGTGTGCATCATTATTATACTGTTTAAAATAATTTTAGGCGAAACTATTATGTCACTGCTCATTGTTACTCATCTCAATGTGTTTGCAAATAAACTTAGCTTTTAGGGTTCTATTTTTTATAGTACTATAATTCTCATAAGATTCATTGATATTGTGACAAAGAAATGTCAGTATATGATTATAGGAATTATAAACTTGCTATCTGGGAATCCATGGAGACAGTGGAAATAGCTCTGTGAAATTAATTGGTAATATCAAATTAACCTAAGTTAGATTAATGAAAAATAAAAACAAAGTCAAATTGACTGTTTCTATTATAACTGTAAGGGGTAACATTTCTAGAGAAGAAGCATGAAACACAGGCCATTAGTAAGAAATATTGTATAAAAATGTTCAATGAGAAATACCCCAACAATGCTATCGACTATACCATTAATGCTGAAATATGCTGGGAAGATTACTGAATCCCCAGTATCAGTTTCAATATTAGTTGGTGATATAGTCGGCATAATTGAAACCAGGAAAATGTGATTCTCATCTCGCCCCTTAGATTTGCAGGCTCTGTGGCCTTGGGTGTTAGAAGTTGGAAGAGCATAAGTATCTTTCATACTGAGAAGCCACTTTGAGACCAAAAAGTGATGGAAGTCATCCCATAATGTTTACAGAGTTTTATTCAGAGTAACTTACTGACAAGGGGGAATTGAGCTGGAGAATGATCCAGGCAGCTACAAAGCTATTCTGCACCTCCATTCTCTGCCAAGTCCTGGCCTTAATACCCAGCTTTTATGGAGCAAGGGCATGGTGGTGAGGTCACAGGTTAGTTATCTAATGTGATGCCACCTATGCACTTCCTTCAGGAAGATCAAAACAAGCTTTCCCACGTTTTGGTCAGAGCACACATTAACCTTCTTGAGGCTCAGCACACATAGTACCCAGAGAGGCCATTGGGCAGGCATGAACAAGAGGGATGGCCAAAGGCGGAGCTATCATTGTCAGCACTCGTATGTTGAGAATGTTTCTTAACTATTCTGAAGTTTTTCCAACTACAAAATTACCTGGCTCACATACAATCACATGAGGTAAAACAAAAACAAAAACAATCACATGAGGTAATGCATGTGAGATGTATTCTATAAACTGTATAATAAAGGCATTGTCATTATGGTGATGATTGTTATCATTATTACTTCCTGGTCAATCTATTCAATAAACAGTTTCTGAAAACCTGTCTTTTTTCTGTCCTATGTTATCATCTCTTCCAACACATACAATTTGGTAGTCACAGGAACAAAAGTTTACATTCATGGAAAAGTTCTAGCAAGTGTTCAGATATTCATGTCTAAAAAACAAAGTGTTTAAGGATTTGTCCTTCAGGTTGATATGACAAATCAGTTTGATATGGAAGGTAAGTACAGAATTCTACAGCACCTTATTACTGCTCAATAAACATACTGAAAACTATATCTGCAATTTCCTTTTCTATCCATATAAAATCTTCATATCATCTTTAACCACATCATATTCTTTATTTGAAAAGTAGATTAACTCCATTCCTTTCCCTCTCAGACATTGCTGTAACCCTTTCATTATCCCTCATTCAGATTACAAATTTCTTGATGGGTTTTCTTTCTCCCATGATTGTTCCTTCTGATCTGCCTTCCCTGATTTTTCCTGGTTGGAATGCACTTTCCAAGTTCAAATATGCCATCATTTTCCTCCATAGACAATTCCATCACTGCTTGAGGACTATGGATGAAACCAGGTTTCTCAGCTGGTTTACAAGATCCTTTGCCTCATTTGTAAATCTATCTCCACCATTCTCTGACCAATCTGTCCATGTTGTCTGGATAGTGTGGTTTCCCCATGAACAGAGTTTGTTTGGATGTTCTACTTCCACTTTAAGAGCATCTTTCATTACCTCTCTTGACTGAAGAACTTTCATCATCAAAACTTAAATGAATGTAATCTCAGTTGTACCAAGCTTCTCAAAATAGGACTAATCTATCACTCTTATAGGATTCTCATTAATGTGATCTTTGTTCTTAATAGTGAGTACTTCCCAGGGGTCTGAGCATCCACAAATGACTGCAAAAACCTCCCTGAAGTCCTCAGCATGAAAGGGCTTAAGCTATAATAATAAGAAATAGCACACTTGGTATTTAGGAGCAGAAGGTCCTAATAGGCATCCTCGAATTACCCCTTTACTGGCTGTTCTGGCTAATCATAATTTAAGCCATTAGCAGGCCTCTATGAGATGCCAAGTGATTTCTTTACAAATGTTGCACAGGGGACAACTAGGGAATTGGTTCAGGATAACGATTCTGCCATTTTTATTCCTGCAAGTATCAGATAAGGCAGTGAATAGCATCACCCCAGGATTGCAGTGCTCAGGAATTTCAATTAAAAAAAGTATTAAGTTTCACCAGAAATGTTACCCACTGATCTTCAAGTAGGTACAATAAATTAATGCAGATTTGGACTTTTATATATTTGAGTTAAGACTATACAAAATAAAAGATAGAACTGAATTTTTTTAGAGAGCTAGAGAACCTACACTTTTCAAAGGCTTGTAACTTAAAAACTGCTTCTATGTTTCAGTCAAAGTTTTCTAAAAGGAATTTTTCTTCCGGCCAGAGATTTTACAAGAAAATGTTCAAATGGGGGGAAAAAAAAGAAAAAAAAAAGCTTTTAACAGAAAGTTAATAGGGTGGCCTAAATGGAACCTGAAATGGAAGCATTCACCCCCTTAATGTGACTCTCTGTGGAACTTCAAAAGAAAAGACAGCCTGACAGGCCTTCACTAACTGCAGGAATGAGGGTGGGCTGCAGTTGTCATTATCTGGGATGATTACTTCATTTCTGAAGGTATTTTCTCTACAACGAAAGCAATTGTTCAGAGTATTTAGATTATTTAAACAGCAAAATACTCATTGGCTAGAAAATTAGTATGTTTCTCTGTGGACTTAGTTCTCAGCTCTGTGGAGAGAACATTCCTGTCAAGTTGTCATTTTTCATCTTAAGGAAAATGTGCTCCTAAGAACAAAAGATATTAGAGACAAATTCTTGTACTCCTCGAAAAATAACTGATAATGTGATATTTCCTGTTCTCTTACTAATCTTGGTTATCAAAATGAGAGCTCAGAATGTGAGTAGTTGGGCGCCTGGGTGGCTCAGTGGGTTAAGCAACTGCCTTGGCTCAGGTCACAGTCCTGGAGTCCCGGGATCAAGTCCCACATTGTGGTCCCTGTTCTGCTTCTCCCTCTGACCTCTCCCCTCTGTTTTTCTCTCTCTCTCTCTCTCAAATAAATAAATAAAATCGTAAAAAAAAAAAAAAAGAATGTGGATAGTTTTTCTCTAAATGCCAGTGATGGTCTTTTACATTTATACAGATGTATGTTGGTGGAATATCCACTTGCTGTGTGAACAGTGACTCTTTGATTATTATGAGGTGATACTTGAACTATTACTTCAACTTGAATTATTTCATCCTCAATCTTGCCCAGAATCTGAGACATGAAATACCATTATCTACATTGTCTAACCTACATTACCTAATCTCTGGGTTTTTTAATTTAGCTTTAGCTCCATTTATAGTTGAATAGCTTTTCATGGAAACACAAAATACAAAATTTGATAACCCAGTATAATTGGTTCTCCACTCAGAATAATATTTATCAGCATGTGATTCATACCTAAATGTCTAATAAGGAATATACCTAAGCTATTACTGCTATATTCCTGTTATTATCTAAATTCCTTCTAACAAAAAGTCCTGGAAGGGACAAAGCCAATGTGGGATCCTAGGGCCCGGGAAAGAACATTGCACTGATCAGAAGCCACAAGTGATGGAGGCTCTGTGAGATGGGTCATGGGATAATGAACAGCCAGATCCTCCCTCTGTCCAAAGTACAAGCACAAGGCTAACACGGGAGGGCTCAAAACCAGGTGGAACCAGGAAGCAGGCATACATGAAGAGCAGATGATGATCAAGAGAAAGTGTAAGCCAATCAATTGATGGTAGTGGAATGGCATAGGGTATGATACACTGGACCATCTGAAAAGGTACAGAAATGGAATAGACATGAACTTCTTTTTTTTTCAGATTTTATTTATTGCAGAGAGAGAGGGTTCCTCATTCAGAGGAAGAAGGAGAAGCAGAGAGCCTGATGGGGGCCTCAATCCCAGGATTCTGAGATCATGACCTGAGCTGAAGGCAGATGCTTAACCAAATGCACCACCCAGATGCCCCCAGACATGGACTTCCTTTTTCAAACAGTTGTTTATAGAAGAAACAACTATACCTGAGGGTCTCAAAGGAACAAAGATAGATTGAGATATGTATATCTTTTACTGATAACTATAGTGCCCATGCCACAGAAAGCAATTTTCTAGGGGTAGTTCTGAAAGCAAGCTCATTCCACTGGTTGCAGAAATTGAATTTCATGTGAACTACTTACTAGCTGTGTGATCTTGGGCAAGACTGGCTTGTTTTTTTTTTTAAACATCCCTTTGCCTCAGTTTTCTCATTTCCTAAGTGGGAACAAAACAGTACATCTCGAAGTGATGTCATTAATATTAAAAGAGTCAATATACATTTAAGTACTTAAAGCACTGTGATTATGGGTCATGTTTCCCAGGACATTGCTAGGGCTCCAGAGCTTTAATGGCCATGTATGATGAAAGGAATCTGGAAGCTCCCCAAATATGGATCTAGTCCTCCCTGCTTGCCTGCTATTGTGGCCTACTACGTGGCATTGCAGGAGAGGTGGCAGGGAGGTGGACGTGTGCTACAAGAGGGAAATCTCTCATAACCATGAACTATTTATAACCCAAAAAACTTCAAGAGGTAGAGTCCTAAAATAAAAATTAAAAAAAAAAGACAAGATCCACAATGAAGATTTTAAAAGCCAAATATGAATTGAAATTAATTAAACACAGCTCAAACGCAGCTCAATATCTGAAAACAAAAAATCAAAGGAAGCATTCTCTCTCCTTAGCTTCCTGACAGTAGAATTTGCATGGCCTGTTTTATGAAAAATAATATTAACTTCAGTCTCTATTGTTTTTGCTTAAACCTAGTGTCCAGAATACAACAAAAATGTACAAAACATATAAGAGGTTTAAAAATAGGACACAGAAGCAAAAGTAAAAATATACAATAAAAGCAGGCCCACACAGATTCTGACCTTACAATTTAAAAACAATGTATTGGAAATAAGTGTTATAAATCTGATAAAGAAATTATAGGAAAAAATGGACAAAAATGGGTTAGATGATGGAGAATTTCAGCAGAGAAAAATGAAACAAAAGTAAATATTTAGAGATATGTATTACATATGTATACATATGTGTATGATACTGTATACTGTACATATCAATATATGAGGAAACAGAGAAATAGTTCAAAATAGAGAACCCAGAATTAGATAAAATATAATCAATTGATTTTTGTAAAAGGAGCAAAGGCAATTCAGTAGAGGATAGTCTTTTAAACAAATAATTTTGAAACAACTGTACATTTAAATGCAAGAAAATTTGATCTAGATACAGACCTTACACTTTCATGAAAGTTACCTCAAGAAGAATCATAGACCTAAATGTAAATGAAAACCATAAAACTCCTGGGAAATAATCTATGACAAAATCTAGATAACCTCAGTTTTGGCGATAATAGTTTTAGACACAACACCAAAATTAATAAATTGGACTTCATTAAAATTAAAAACATCTGATCTTCAAAAGATAAAAAGGTTAATCTTCTAAAGGTTAATAAAATAAAAAGATAAGCCACTGACTAATAGAAAATATTTGCAGAACACATACCTGATCAAGGACTGGTATACAAAATATGCACACACTTTTAAAACTCAACAATAAGAAAACAAACAACCAGATTAAAAAATGGGCCAAAGACCTTAATAGACACATCACCAAATAAGATATGCAAATGGAAAGCAATCATATGAAAAAAATGCTTCATATCATATGTTATCAGGAAACCACAAATTAAAAAACAATGAGAAATCACTACATACCTTATTGAAATGGCCAAAATCCAAACACTGACAACATCAAATGCTAGCAACGATGTGGAGCAACAGAACTTTGATTGAAAGTGGGGATGCAATATGGTATAGCTCTTTGGAAGTCTGTTTGGCTGTTTCTAACTAGCTAAACGTACCTTTACCACATGACCCAGTAATCATGCTCCTTGGCATTTAACCAAATTACTTGAAAACCTACATTCACATAAAAACCTGCACATGAATATTTACAGATTTATTTATTTATTTATCTTAATTTTTTCAGTATAGTTGACACACAAATAGTTTCAGGTGTATAATAGTGATTCAACATCTCTGTATGTTATGCTGTGTCTGCCATAAGTATAGCTATGGTCTGTTACCATGCAAACACTATTACAATATCCTTAACCATATTCTTTCTGTTGTACCTTTCATTCTCATGACTTATTCATTCCATAACTGGAAGTCCATAACTCCCACTCCCCTTTACCCACTTTGCCCATCCCTCAACACCCTTCCCTCTGGCAAGCATCAGTTTGTTCTCTGTATTTATAGGTCTGAGTCTACTTTTTTTGTTTATTTGTTTTGGTTTTAGATTAGCAGCTTTATTTTAACTGATCAATATTGGAAGAAATCAAGATGTTTTTCAATTAAAGATTATTTTCAGTAAAATAAGTGAATGCATGTAAATGAACTGTAGTATAGCCATACAATGAGCTATTATTCAGTAATAAAGCCAAATGAGCTATCAATCCATGAAAAGACACATAGGAAGTTCAGAGGCATATTGATAAGTGACTCCAGCTCTATGACATTCTGGAAAAAGACTATACAGACATAAAAAGATCAGTGGTTGTCAGAGGGAATTTTTAGTTCAATGAGACTATTCTGTGTGCTTTAATGATTGATGTGTATTATTTTATATTTGTTAGCCTATAGGATATATCACACAAGGAGTGAACCCTGATATAAACTATAGAAATTTAGTTAATGATGTATAAATATTGGTTCATTAATTGTAACAAATGACCACACATGTGTTAATAAGAGAGAAACTAGAGAGTAGGCTCATAGGGCATATAAAAACTCTATTTACTGAGATGACTAGGTGGCTCAGTCAGTTAAGCAACTGACTCTTGGTTTTTGGCTCAGGTCATGATTTCAGGGTTGGGAGACTGAGTCCCACATTGGGGTTCTGCATTGAGCATGGAGCCTGCTTAAGAGTCTCTCTCTTTCTCCCCCTTTCTCCTCTCTTCTCTCTCATCCCTACTCTTATAAAACAACAACAACAACAAAAAAAAGACAAAACAGAAAATAAAACAAAATAAGACCAAAAAACTATTTAGTCTCTAAGTTTCACGTAAATCTAAAATTTCCCCTCAAAATAAAGTCAATTACAAATAAATAAATAAATAAATAAATGTGTAGAAATTCTAGAGCTGAAAAATTAATATCTGATGTTGAGAATTTATTGGATGTGTAAAATAAAAGCAATAAAATATAATTGGTGAAACTAAAAAAAAAGTCCACTATAAACTATCCAAACTAAAGATAGGTTGGGAAAATAATGAAGAAGAAGAAAATAGAGTAACAGAGAATGATTTCAAATGATTTAATATACAATTAATTGAATTGCCAGAATATTGGAAAGAAAGAAAATGAAGCAGATGATTTTTTAAGAAGGCAATTGGTGAGAACTTCCAAAACTGGTAAAGAACATTGGGTTCCATATATAAGAAACTTAGTGAACCTCAACCAAAATAAATTAGAAAAAAATTTCACCTTGAGCATCCTAATTAAAACCACTGAAAACCAAAGATAAAATAAAATTCTGAAAAGTAACCAAATTTTTCCCCCACAGATTTTTTATGTTTTGTTTTGACTTTTGGAGAGTTTCCAGTCTGGGGCTTTTATAAATAAAACTGCAACAAGCATTTGTGTAAAAGGTCCTGTATAAAAATGAAAAATAAGAGTTCATTTCTATGGAATAAATGCTCAAGAGTACAACTGCTGGGTCTTATAGTAAACCCATTTTTAGTCTTGAAAATAATTGCCCAGCTAGTGTTCATCATGGCTGCAACATATGAGTGATGCAATTTCTCCACATCCTTGCCACCTTTTGGTATTATTATTATTTTTTATTTTAGCCATTTTGACAGATGTGGTGTGATATCTCATTGCAGTATTAACTTCAATTTTTCTAATGGCTAATGATGTTGAACATCTTTTCACTAGCTTATTTAGCATCTGTATATCCTCTTTAGTGAAACACCTGTTTATGGTCTTTTGCCCACTTTCTTTTTTTTTTTTTTTTTTTTTTTTTAGATTTTATTTATTTGACAGAGAGAAACACAGCGAGAGAGGGAACACAAGCAGAGGGAGTGGTAGCGGGAGAAGCAGGCTTCCTGCTGAGCAGAGAGCCTGATGCGGGGCTCGATCCCAGGACACTGGGATCATGACCTGAGCCGAAAGCAGCCGCTTAACGACTGAGCCACCCAGGGGCCCCTTTTGCCCACTTTCTAATTAGATTGTTAGTCTTCTTAATGTTGGGTTTGGAGAATTTAATACATTCTGAATATCAGATCTCTGCCAGGTTTGTGACTCAGAGATATTTTCTCCCAGTCTGCTATTTGTCTTTGCATCCTTTTTAAAATGTCATTCACAGAGCAAATGTTTTAAATTTTGATGACCTACAATTTATTGATTTATTTATTTTTATGGATCACACTTTTGGTGTCAAGTCTAAAAACTCTTTGCCTAGTTCTAAGGCTGGAAAATTTTTTTTCTATATTCTTCTTTAGAACTTTTACAATTTACATTTTAAGTCCATGATTTATCTTTTTTTTTTTTTAGCAATATTCTTTTTTTTTTTTTTTAAAGATTTCATTCACTTGACAGAGAGAAACACAGCGAGAGAAGGAACACAAGCAGAGGGAATGGTAGCGGGAGAAGCAGGCTTCCCGCCAAGCAAGGAGCCCGATGCAGGGCTCGATCCCAAGACCCTGGGACCATGACCTGAGCCAAAGGCAGACGCCTAACGACTGAGCCACCCAGGCGCCCTGATTTCTCTTTTTTTTTTAAGATTTAATTTATTTATTTGACAGAGAGACAGAGATCACAAGTAGGCAGAGAGGCAGGCAGAGAGGTGGGGAAGCAGGCTTCCTGCTGAGCAGAGAGCCTGATGCAGGGTTCTATCCCAGGACCCTGAGATCATGACCTGAGTGGAAGGCAAAGGCTTAACCCAGTGAGCCACCCAAATGCCCCAGCCCATGATTTATCTTGAGTTAATTTTTGTGGGAGGTGTGCAGTTTAGATCAATTTTTTGTTTTGATTTCAGTTTTGGTCTCGGGGTGTGTGTGTGTGTGTGTGTGTGTGTGTGTGTTGTGGTTTCTTTAAGCTGATCATGTATGTGGAAAAGTTACTGAACTTAATTATTAGTAATAATAGCTCATTGTTGATTTTCGTGCTTTTTCTATGTAACATTACAGTCTACAATAAGAAGACTTATTTAAAATTAAAATTTTTTAAATTTCAAAGAGCTTAGGTACAGTGATATAATCAAAAGCAACAGGTGACTTTCTATCAGATACACTGGAAACTAGAGTTAATGAATTGACATTTAAAAATACTGAAAGTAAAAACACCAACAGTCTAGAGTTGCTTCATCAGCAAAAATATACTTCAAAAACAACTAACAAGATCAGGAGTAAAAATGGAATGCTCTTCAATTCCCATGAGAATTACATGGGTAATATGAGAATATTTGAAAAAAATCTTATGCCAAGAAATCCTTCAATTTAGATGAAACAGGTGAATTTTTTGAAAGATACAAATTACCAAAATTGAGATAAAAATAGAATATCTGAGTTACTCTATATCTATTAAATCTGGTAAAATAAAAAGGTAGGTAAGTTTCCTCAAAGAAACATAAGCAGAGATTACTTCATGAGTGAAATTAATCAAACATTTATAGAAAGAATACCAATCCTGCAGTGACTTATTTAGAAATTAATAGAAAAAGAAATACTTTTTAACTCATAAGACCAACATTACTTTGATACTAAATCCAGAAAAATACGTTAGCTCTTTTGATCACAGATATAAAAATCCTTGACAAATAGGTGCCAATCAATTTCAGCAATATGGAAACAGGAAAATGCATTGAGGTCAGGTCAAATTTATCCCAGGAATCCAAGCCATTTAAAGTCAAATAATACAATTTACTATATATACAAAATAAAGGAGAAAAAAATATATGATCATCTCAATAAAGACAAAGCATCACAAAATTTTAAATCCATTCTTGGTAAAAATTTTGACCTAATTAGCCATATGGGAGTTTTTATTGCATGGAAATCAGCAAAGGCTACAAAATTTTTTTTTCCCTGCCTTTGAAGAGCTGGTTGTTAAACATCTACTGGCACACCACTGATCATACGGTCTTATGGCAGATAAAGGTGCAGTAGAGAGAGAAACATGCACAAACTTTCTTTAATTAAGAAAGGTTTAGGAGCACCTGGGTGGCTCAGTCAGTTAAGCATTTGCCTTTGGCTCAGGTCATGATTCAGAGGTCCTGGGATCCAGCCCCACCCTCCACCACATGGGGCTTCCTGCTCAGTGGGGAGTCTGCTTCCCCCTCCCCCTCTCCCTCTCTCCCTTTTCCTCCACCCCTCTTCCTCCTTTCCCTCTCCCACCTTCCCTCTCTTCCCCCATCCCACTCACCTTGCTCATGAGCTCTCTCTCTCTCAAATAAATAAAATCTAAACAACAATAAAAAGTTTCAAAGTAAATTTACTTTGGCCAATTATGTGACTACAATTTGTGCTAAATAAGTATAGGTATTTACTTAAACATAGGTGTTTATGTTTTTAAAGTTTGCTGCGTGTTATATTTCTTTGCTAATGTCTATCAAATTTTGTGAGGTATGATAATTATGAAGCATACAAATAGGCAGGCTAAACAATTCTTACTAACCCAAATTGATTAATTTGGGTAAATTAGAACTCTGGAGTTTGATCTATGTTATCTGTGTCAAATTTCCATATTTCTGTCTCCCCTTGTGACACACAATGAAGAATAAGAAATAAAAGCTAAAATAAAAAGAATACCAAGCAGTACATAGTCTCTTTCTTGCTTCCTTATACTGCATACATATAAAAAGGAAAGATTAAAAATTAGCTAATTTGGGGTACCTGGGTGGCTGGGTGGTTGGTTAAACCTCTGCCTTCAGCTCAGGTCAAGATCTCAGGGTCCTGGGATCAAGCCCTGCATCAGGCTCTCTGCTCAGCAGGGAGCCTGCTTCTCCCTCTCTCTCTGCCTGCCTACATGTGATCTCTCTCTCTCTCTCTCTCTGACAAATAAGTAAATAAACTCTTAAAAAAACTTTTAATAAACAAATAAATAAATATTAGCTAATTTAAGGAAAAATAAACTATTGGGACTACATCAAAATAAAAAGCTTATGCACAGCAAAGGAAACAATAAAACTAAGTCATCCTATGGAATGGGAGAAGATATTTGCAAATGACATGTTTGATAAAGGGTTAGTATCCAAAATATATAAAGAATTTACGAAACACATCATCCAAAACACATAATCCAATTAAAAAATGGGCTGAAGACATGAACATACTTTCTCCAAAGAATACATCCAGATGGCCAACAGACACACGAAAAGATGTTCATTATCACTTACCATCAGGGATATACGAATCAAAACTACAATGAGATAACACCTCACACCTGTCAGCATGGCTAAAATCAACAAGAAACAACAGGTGTTGATGAGGCTGTGGAGAAAAAGGGGAACTCTTTTACATTGCTGGTGGGAATGCAAATTAGTGCAGTCACTATGGAAAACAGTATGGAGGGTTCCCAAAAAGGTGGAAATAGAACTACCTTGTGATCCAGCAATCACACTATTGGGTATTTACCCAAGGAATACAAACACATTGATTCAAAGGGACACATGCAGCCCTATCTTTATAGCAGCATTATTTGCAATAGTTAAGACATTTAAAAAGCCCAAGTGTCCATCAATTGATGAGTAAAGAAGAGGTGATATATATATATGTGCTGATATGCTAATATATATATGCTTGATATATATATATGTGTATATATATATTTATATATATATACGTGTATATATATATATTTTTATATATATACGCGTGTGTGTGTGTGTGTGTGTGTGTATCATGGAATATTATTCAGCCATAAAGAAAAATGAAATCTTTCTATTTCTTACTTACTTCTTAGTAAGCAAATCTTACTATTTGCTGTAATGTTGATGGGGCTAGAGAGCCTTACATTAAGCGAAATAGGTCAGAAAAAGGCAAATACCATATGATTTCTTTCATATGTGGAATTTAGGAAACAAAACAAAGGGGAAAAAGACAGACTCTTAACTGTAGAGAGCAGACTGATGGTTACCAGAATGGAGGTGGCTTGGGGGATGGGTTTAATAAGGTATCGGGATTAAGGAACATTCTTTTCATGATGAGCAATGCTCTATGGAGGTGCCGAATCACCTTATTATATACCTGAAATTAACACTGTACGTCAACTGGAATTAAAAACTTAAACAAGTAAAACAAGATGATTTTAAAAAATAGCTCATTCACTTCTCTTTGTATAGTTCATTCAGTAAAGAGAGAAATTGATACAACACAAAACTTCCTTTGGTGTTTTACTTCTTAGCTGCCTCATGGAGCTTTATTTCTCATACCTCCATTCAGAGTTTTTAAAATGTATCTCTTTCTTTGTCTCTTGCATTTGTCATCTTTGGAGTATTTTTAGCTAGGATTATTAACTAAAAAAAGCAGTGACAGATGTCTCACTAGGCATGCTGAGGTTAGGTTCAGACAGGAGAAAACAGTGCAGTTCAATAATGCTCTTCCTTTGAGTACTTCTTGCTCAGTAAGAGATCCTTTAACCCTCCAGAGGGTTCTTTCTATAAACTCTAAACTTACTGCAAGGAAAGCCAAGGCATCTATATCACAAAAAATGAAAATAAATTTATGGGGGAAATTTACCCCAAAAATTCACATTCATAGATATTTTTTCCTGCTTAGAAAGGTAGCTGAGTATATTGGAACACTGTGGATATTGGGCCCTCAAAAAGCCAGCCTTTTATCCCAGCACTGCTTCTTGCAAGCTGCAAGTCCTTTAATGTCTCTGAGCATCAATTTTCTTTCCTATAACAAAAGATGGCAATACCCACCTCAGCAGTCATTATGGGATCAAATGAAATCCTAATAAGCACTTGACACATAGAAAATGCTGGTGACCCATTGCTTATGTTGTTAGAATTATTGCAATAATCGTCATTGTTATAGGAAATAAAAGTTGTCATTGCTAAGATTCACCTATCTTTGGTAATAGCTAGGCTTCATTCAAAAGGGGATTATGCAGTAAGTTTTTCTTTGAAATTGGGAGGGGGCTGATGGGTATTGAGTTTATATAGTCATTTGAAAGCTTTGGTGGCATAAGAATCTCTCAGGATACTTGGTAAAAATGCAGGTTCCCATGCTGCAGCTCTGCTCATAGATGATTACCTAGGGTATAGGGAAGTACAGAGCAGGCTAGCCTGGCAGATGCCCTGTGCAGCCCCACAGGGCTCTGCACTAAGAAGGGCCCTCTACTTGCCTTAATGCTTTACATTTACAATAATTTTTGAACAAGGCATTTACCCTCTTCTTTGACACTGAGTCCCACAAACATGTCCCACAATGAGGAAGTTTTGTCCTATGAAGACCTTAAATTACTCTTAGGTAGCAAATGAAGTAAAAGTCTCAGATATGGGTTTATTTGCCCCAAATCACACTGATCAAAATGAAGAGAGCCAGGATTTAAATTCAGGTTGGTGTTCGGCTGTGAGATCCTTATTTTGCAAGTAACTGCAGAAGTCATCTGGGAAATGTCCGCATCCATGAGGCCCACAGGCAGCACCACAGTTAAAGAGCCCCAGCGGAAGATCATTAAGTCCTAGTGACTTGTCCTGCGGCAAAGTAGACAGCAGCCCTGGGCCCTCCTTCCTGACTTACTCCTCCTCCAATGGTCCTGCTGTAGCTTGAAGCCCATCTCCCTGGGCTGCTGGTGCAAGAGGGAGAAAGATAACCAACCATTCCTTCTTTTGCACCCTCATTTTCAACTTAAAAATGTTCACTAATATTTGTCCTACTCATATTTTAATTAGAGCAAAACAACAATAACAACACAGACATACACAAGTGTTTTCTTCCTATTCCTCTGTTCCATTTTCCTCCTGGGTTTTACATTCAACCTGCAAACCATGCCAGGATAAGCTCCATCTTTCTCTCCTCCCTTCATCTTCAATGGCATTTCCCAAGGGTGTTTTTAAAAGTGAAGATGGAAAAGTAATATAGAGGGAATACCAAAGAAGAGGAAAGAAATACTAAGTGATTAAGAACTTTTTATGGTTTTATGGTTTTCCCGATGATCTGTATCTGAAACAAAAGCATTTGGCTTTGTTTCATTTATAATAGAATTAAGCTAACTCAGTAACACCTGTAACTTCCAAGCCCCAAATATGTGTCCCCACAAACCAGACTGTATGTCTGGGCGTTATAGATAAAACGAAAGGCTAAACGTAGGAGGTAGTGCAGTGAGGACCAGGCCACAAGGAATTCGCAGGCAGGCAAAAACAAGTTTGTCTTTGTTTTTGTCTTTGAGCATTGTGTCACTTGAGAGTAATTTTCTGTCAGTCTGAGTTTCTTTGTTCCTGAAATGGCAATTGCATTAGATACATTAGAAGGTAGATGCTCGATTTAACTAAAAATAGATTGGGAGCAGACAGAAGAAGGTTAATTATCCTTTCCAGGAAATATCAGTCTCAAAGAAGTGCCCCTGCTTCTCAGCTTGTTTCCATCAGGAGGGGTGGCGGAAGGACTGATGGCAAAATGGAGGAAGCAAGCAGGGTTGAGAACAAAGGAAAAGACCCATATAGCTGAGAAAATCAGTGGAACAAGGGAATTTGAGCTGGTCACCAAATGAGGATGGAGTCAGAGGAGGTATGAAAGTCTAGAGGATCAGCGCCAGGGAGATTCTAAGAGTCCACACAAGAGATCAAGGGGCCAGGTTTTTGCCAAAGGGCCAGCTTTGCCCTCACTCCCAATTTCTGGTACTTTGGAAATTCCTGCCAGTCCTTTGCAGTTGTATATAAACATTGTTTAATTATAAAGAAATATGTAAAGAAGAAATAGAAGTATCTAAAGGGAGAGTAGGACAGCTGTGACCTTTGATGACATTGTTCCTGGGGACATATTCCAAGATAGTGCTTCCTAAACTGTAGTGTGCCTCAGAATCTCATGGGGAAAGTTTGTTAAAATTGACTGTGATGGGGTGCCTGGGTGGCTCAGTGGGTTAAAGCCTCTGCCTTTCGCTCAGGTCATGATCTCAGGGTCATGGGATCGAGCCCCACATAGGGCTCTCTGCTTGGCGGGGAGCCTGCTTCCCCCTCTCTTTCTGCCTGCCTCTCTGCCTACTTGTGATCTCTCTTTCTGTCAAATAAATAAATAAAATCTTTAAAAAATAAAAAAAAATTGACTGTGAGACACACTTCCAGAGTTTCTGATTCTGTAGAATGGGGTAGGTCCTGAGAATTAATATTTCCAGTAGGTTCCCAGGTGATGCTGATGCAGCTAGTCCGGGGGCACATTGAGAATGATTGCTTGAGTAAATTAGTTTAACTACATTTGGAAATAGTTATTAGGGCCTCCAAAATTAGCATATTGGTGGTGATGTCTTATCTGCCAGTTTCCTGTTTTCGATGTCCAGCACCCAGTGCCATCAAACTGCCATCAGAATTTACTGGACACGACTGGTCCCCAAAAATGAAGTCCTCAAGTAGATATTCATCTTCTAAACTGGAAATCTTTCTTTGTATGTCTTCAATGTTTGATTTTCCCCCACTTCAAAAGCCTACTTTGTTATACTTTCAGTAACAGTTGCTTACAGAAAAAAGGGGTAAAATCCTTACATGGGAATATAACCTTTTAAAAACCATTACAGAACCCAGCTGAGCCTCTGAAAGGTGCATTAGGAGGATAGCTGTGGAAGAGGCATTTTGAGGAAATCTCCAAGATTGCAATTTGCAGGTCCTTTTAACCACCTCCAGTGTCCCAAAGATCTCAAGCTTTCATTATTACAGACAAAATGATATTTCCAGGGTTTTCCCTTTGGTTGCCTAGGATTTCAACATGCCAACACATGAACCCCTGTTTATTTATTTTTTTTACTCTTTTTATTTCTAACTCTTTGGAGCCATACTCAGAGTTAACTCTAAGCATTTAGTCTGTTGCAGATGTGTGAGAGCATGGTCTGCAGACCCTGAACATCTTCAAAACAAAAAATAGCATTCATGTGACACTAGGAATAAAATCAAAGTGGCAGCATATAACAAAAGAGTGATATCCTGAGTCAGGTATTTTTAATCCTTTCTGGTATTTGCCTCTCACCCTAGTAGGTAAAGATAGCAGGCTTATGTGGGAATGGTTTGCTTAAAGTTTGGAGCCATATAGGCATTAGGCTATGTCAGAATAGATAACTAGAAGAAAACAAAAAATCATGAGTCTGCTTTTTGTGGTTCTACTGAATGGAAATTAAGTCTCAGCAGCAATTTAAGAAAAAAAAATGTTTGATTGAAATGTCAACCCATGTGACCAACTTGTGAATAACTCACCAAGTGGCCTCTACTTCTTTTGTTCCTATGGGTTATAATAGCTATCCCTATTTACTGGCTTCAAAATTAAACCTAAAATATTGAGGGGGCATCTGGGCACCTCAGTCATTAAGAATCTGCCTTCGGTTCAGGTCATGATCCCAGGGTCCTGGGATTGAGTCCTGCATTGGGGTCCCTGCTCAGTCAGGAGTCTGCTTCTCTATCCTTCTCTCCTTCTGTCCCTTCTCATGCATGCTTACATTCTCTCTCTCTCTTTCTCAAATAAATAAATAAAAATCTTTAAAAAATTAAAAATAAAAATACTGAAAATATTTATCATTAACTTAAAATAACATTAACAAATCCATTAAATTTTAACAGAAATGACACATTAAATATTTCCCCAACCCAAAATGAACTTAGTGAGGAGAGCATAGTTTTACCTTTTATAAATATCTTTAATCTCTGACTTAATAGAAGACAACTGGTTTCTCATACTGCCTCTGCATGAAATGAATTTTGTGCCCTTTTATTTTGGTTAAAGTAAGTGAAAAAAAAATTGGCCTCATACATATATGCAGTTGGAAAAGGGAGGGAGATTTTCTGAGCCTTTTCAGATAAATATGGATATTCTTTGAAACTACGCCTACTCTTCACAAGTGCTCATTTTGTAAATGTTAGTTAAAATGTAGAACCTGAAGCCATATCAATGAAATTTTTCATACTGTTATATTAAAACTCATTGGCCTATCTTGCATGTTAAATAGATATTTTACTCATGCATGATTTCATGACCCAACACACACACACACACACACACACACACACAGGTTATACCAAGGAAATGCTGAACAGAAAAAAGTGTTTTGGCTAAAACATTAGCCAAAATTGACATGAGGCAAGTAGGATAAAGGACCCAAAGAGAAATCATTCTTCTTCAATATTTAGGGTCTCAACAACGTATCTTTTATATCAATAAAGCAAAAACTGTAACAATAATAGGGCAATTCCATGTCCTTCCCTCAGAAGTTGGCAGATCAGAAAATAAAGAAAAAAAATAAAGGTAAAGGTAGAGGAAATTTGAACACTAAAATGAACAAGTCATATTTCATAGGTGTGGTAGGAATAAAAGAAGGATGAAGGAAAGAAAGAATCTTTGAATCTAGTAAATATAGAACCCTAATTCTTAGCAAATGTGCTTAGCAAGCACATGTTGATGTAAGAAAGATGTTAGGGTTTAGAACCCACAGCCAAGAAAGAATTCTTGAGTTGTCTTTGGTGCAAAAAGGTGGCTTTATTTAAATATGGGGATAGAACCCGTGGAGAGAAAGAGTTGCACTGGGGTCGTGAGGAGTGGCCAATCATATGCAATGGAGTTGGAAAGGTAGCTAAGGATAGCTAAGTTTCTAAGCAATTTTGGAAGCAAGGTTTCCAGGGTCTTGAGAGGGCTAGCTCTTGTTGGGAAAAAGTCATTTATTACAGTCTGATAAAACCTTTTTTTTTTTTTTAAAGATTTTTATTTTTTTGACAGAGAGAAACACAGCGAGAGAGGGAACACAAGCAGAGGGAATGGTAGCGGGAGAAGCAGGCTTCCTGCCGAGCAGGGAACCCAATGTGGGGCTCGATCCCAAGACCCTGGGATCATGACCTGAGCCGAAGGCAGACGCTTAACGACTGAGTCCCCCAGGTCCCCAAAACCTGAGTCTTATATCAGTAGGTCATATACTTGGGGGATGATTGCCAACATGTATCTATGTATCTTAGTAGATACCAAGGGTAGAGATAAAGGAAGTTTCCAAAGGAATTTTTATGTGTTAATGTAGACTTATAGGATCCTAGGAGTTGGGCTACAATTGCCTTTGCCCTTAGCGAAGTATTAGTATCCAGGCAACTGAGTTCCTAGAGGAAGGTCACTCTGCTTGTTTCAAGGACTTGTGAACGAGCTGTAAGTAGTAAGGAAATTTTTCTTTTGCCTTTGTTTCCCACATCAACGTGTGATATTATATGATGTGATATCAAGCTGCAAAGAAAAACTTCATAAGTTACAAAAAGCAGAAATCATAGATGCCATTCTCCAGAACATAATGCAAAAATGAACAAATAGACACATATAGTAGAGCTCCCAAATATCTATCCACTAAACGTTTAAATTATTGCCCCTGGTAACACAAGATGTAGCAAGAAGTAATCAGAGGAAGTATAACAGGCAAATTGCATTAATTTTAATGTAAACCATCCCTGGAGAGTAAGGTGGAAAATGTTATGTTTGTTTCTATTCTCCTGCAAAATGGAATTTATCTTTAGAATAATAATTTTACAAAATCAAAAAATTGAACACAAAACACTGTATGTTTCTGTTAGTGACAAGTGACAAGCTTAATGGATTAAAATAAAGGTGGGGGGATTTTGATTCACTATATGTAGGTGTCCATTGTGTAGATTTAGTTGAGACATAAATGAGTCCAAGTTCTTCAAGTAATGTCTTTACATTTTGTCTCTTTATCTTTGGGTTCTGGGTTATCCTGCATGGTCTTTTTCAAATGTTGATTTTGTGCTTGTTAGGAATAACTACAGCAAGCATTTCCAGATCTGCATCTTATTAATTTACAGGTAAAAGTGAATTTCCCTTTCTTAATAATTTTAGCAAAAATTCTGGGTGAGAATCTCATCCCTGATGCTGTAACTCCTTACAATAGCAAAGTGAAGTGTTTGTGGGAAGAAAGGAAATATGTCATTTCAATTGATTGGCAAGAATACAATTGGTGATTTTTTTAAATACTCATTCAGAAAGTTAGATTTTACTCTAAGAATAAGAGGAAAACTCCAAAATTTGATTAAGCCCACAAAGAGAAAACAATGAAATTTTAAATAAGCATAAAATAAGATTTAAATGAAATATGACTTACACATTACAGGATGGTAAAATGTGAAATTATGAAGATGTCAATCGCTGCCAAATTCATCATGACTGAAATCCCAAAAGAATTTTTAAAGACTCTTGGCCAGGATATTTTAAAATTTATCTGCTTCCACCAAGAAAAAAAAAAAGTGAAGGAAAAGTTAAGAAAATGTTTATGAAATTATGGGAAGATCTTTCTAGGTGTGCGGAAATAATACTCTAATTAGTCCACCGTAATATTAGCATGAGAATTGATATGTAAATGGTAGATTCAGTGGGGAAAGACCCATAAATAACTAACTGGAAATGATCTTTATGAAAAATTTCACACTTTAAATCATTGGGGTCAAAATAGACTCTTTAATAAAGTGTTGATATACTATTGGTAACCTTTTGAGGAAACAGATTTCTTTTTCTCACTCTGCAAACTAGATTTCTTCCTGTCAGCATGAATATTCTTGTTTGTTCCTACTTTTATTCATATTTATAAAAGCACAGATTACTTTATCTTCATAAAAATGATTAAAGACTGAAGAAAAGAAAAGAAGGAAGTAAAAAAACAGAGAGAGGGAAGGGAATGAGCAAGGGAGGGAGGGATACAGGAAGACAGAGAGGAGAGGGAGCTCTGTCCCTGGTAGGGAATTAGGTTTCAGGGAGAGGTCACAGCTGGTCCAGCAGGTAAAGCATGATTAGCACCAAGCTCTGGAGAACTGAAGAAGTGATACAAAACTTTGTGACTGTGTAGGGAGGGAGAAGTTGAGAATAACTCCGAGGCACCTCAATTTCTTTCCTTTTTTATGATTTTCAAAGCTGAAGAGGCCAGATTTTAAGATTTAAAATCCAAAATAAAATTTTAATCCAAGAAATTCTAGCAATTTTATATTCCCAAACCTACAATTTTTATAATGCTTTAAATCTAAGAAGAAATAATGGTAGATCATCCTCTCTGGAGAGGAGTTTGGGGTGAGGGTGGGAAATAAATGAAATATATTAGTTTTTCTCCATTTAATTGGCAACCACACAAGCAGGATTAACTTGAATTAGAAATACATCTCATTTCCAGAATGAAGCATCTATAAATCCTCAGTACTCATGTCCTTGCTCTCCTCCTTGGGCTGGTTCTCATTGGCTTCCACAGTTGTCTTGACTTTTTAAATGTCCTGTTCTCATAGACATTATTTCTCAGTTCAGATGCCTGGAATTACAGTCATTGGTAACCATGAGGATGGTTTCCTGGGACCAACCTCCAATTTGGTGGGGGAAGAAGGCTTCCCCAGAGCATTCATATTCTGAAATGTAAATTATGGTTTGCCTTGACTTCCACTGCAATCTTTAAGATGTCCTCCTCCCTTTGTTCAGAAAACATTCTAAGTGCAGCTGGGAATGCTATTTCCAATTAACAGATAAATCTCCATGTAAGGAAAGTAAGACTATTAACATTCTTAGAGTTAAGCTTGGAGGCTTTTTCTCATAGGCCATGGCAGCTTTGCAGTGTGTGGAAAAAATCACAGTTGAGGTGGAATATGATTGATTTAAAATGGGATAAAATTTTACTAGGAAGTATGCTTATTAGAGTTTAGGAATCATAAACAAGCAACCCTTGCCAGACTATTTAGGTTTGTGTACCATCATAATTAAAGAGGATTTTATAAATACAAATAGATAAAAATGTATTTTGTAATTCAAATGATCACTTTTAAATATTTATCTTCCTCTGGGAAATGTTAGAAATAATGAGTAAGAATGACTTTTGGGGAAAATGAAAGTTATATACAAGCACTCAGTTTCACGCATATATGGACACATTGATGACCTGTTTGTACCTTTCCCCAACTGTGCTAGAATTGAACTATTACCTTGAACAAGTCACCCTCCTGTCTCGATGCACATTTGCCATGTCATTTTGCTGTCTCTTTCACTAAAAGTAGGGTGCCTTTCACCACTGCTTGATTTTGGCCAATAAGATATTTGTAGACTTGATGCAAGCAAAGGCAGCAAATGAATGCTGTCCTTGAAAGTGTTTAACAACCAGCTCTCCACTTATTAAACAGCCTAAGTGTAGAGCCAATTGTTGAACAACTTAAGGAAAAGGTTTCCGATTTGGTACAGTTAATGATCTCCATGGTATAAATACCGCCACCACAGCCCATTTCAAGCTACCCATAAGACACTGGTGAATGCAAAGCTGGAAGAAATGTGTAGTAACAATAGAATTTTATAGGATGTCTACTGAAGGGAAGGAAACATTCTCCCTCCACTCTTCAAGGTCTTCCAGCTGGACTAGAATTAAATTGGCACGAGACAGATTAACAGGAGAAAATCCTAAAGATTTATTACATGTGCACAGAGTCCCAATAATGAAATTGAGACAAAGAAATGACCAGAGCAGGCAATTTTTTATACTTTTTAGACAAAGAGACAATAAATCTGAGGAACTGATAGATAGAACAAAGATAACTTAACTTGGTGAGCTTCAATTAGTAAGAAACTCTGAACAGAATTTGGGCTGGGGTAGTAAATTAGTAAAAAGAAACAAGAGTTGTTTATATACACTTCTGGGCTCTAAATTTTCCATCTCTGGTGATAAGGATATCTATTTACTCCTTGGTACAGGGAGGGCACCATTCATGTGGAGATTTATTTCCTGCTCTCAGGGGGACAGAGGGTCTGAGTGTCCTTTCTGCACAAGTTGTCTCCTAAGTAACTTTTATTTAAAATAATCAAAATGCCAAAGTGGCACATTTGGAGGCAACCTGTCCTTGGTCCCTACAGTGTGTGTACAATAGATCTAAATAACCGCAAGTTCTTAAATAAGAAGAGAATGTGAAAAATAATTAGAAAATGGTGAGTTTTGAATATTTGTCTTTGTTTTTAATGTATTTAACTGTTTCTTTATGTAACTTAAGTTTTAATAATAGTTGTTTTTAACAAGAAACTCACAAAAGGCTGAAAATGTAACAGTAAACTCCTGTAAAAGTCCAACTAGCTGAAACACTCCCCTGCTTGAAATGAACTTTTCCCATTGGCCATGCCATACTCTACCTTTGCCATTGCTCTGAGAAGAAGGCACCCCAGCCAGATCTCTGGCTCAAGGGGAAATAAAGACATGAAGAAGTGTCTCCCAGTTTATTCACAAGCCTGCAATCTGAAGCAGAACTGCCCTGCTAAGCTCTGCCAAAGCTTCAGCAGACCTACAACTGCTGAAATCCTTGGAAATGAATGATTGTTATTTCAAGCTACGGAGTTTGGAAGTAATTTGTTACATAGTATTAAGGTAGTAGAATGTGACTAATATATCAGTTTTTTAGAGGGGAAAAAACAATATCACATTATTTTTATTATGATAAGAGCCAATAAGTTATTAATCATTATCTGAGCTAATTATTATTATTTTTGTATTTTCTGTAAAAAGTAATTTAAGACAATTTAAAAGGATATCTTGGATCATCTGACTGGCTGGCTTATTACCAGGAGTGATTGCATTACTTTAGTGGTAGCATTTGCTTGAGATTTACAATTACTTTGATGCCAAGTAAGTATTCATAGTAACAGCACTTAGCTATTAATATGTTGGTAAAGAAACCTGATTGACGTCAGTAGGGTGTTTTAATGTTAACTTGTCCAAAGTTGCCCCAGGCCTGCATCTGTATTAAATTACCAGTAATATAGATATACTTCCTTTTACAATAATAACTCACAATCAGCAGAGAGTTCTACAGAATGAGACTCTGTGGTTAAGTTTCTAATGAAGTGAGACATTATTTTGACATCGTGAAAATGCCAGTGCAATAGAGCCAATGGAATTAGTTTCATTGTTGTTGTCTGTCTAATGAACAACAAAAGCATAGAAAAGAATTTAGTATGCAAACATCTATATGCAAAAAGTGGAGGTCATTGCAGGCAGTGTAGACATAGTGTGTTTGGAACAATGGTGGTTTCCCAAATGTTAAAAAAAAAAAGGAGGAAAAAGAGATAGAAAAAAAAAAAGGCCCATCCCTTAGACCTTACAAGTATACTGGCCTTAAAATCACACATAGATTAGAAAGCAATTTCATACTCTAAATGTTCTGCCAGAACCATGTCACTTCTTCCAACTTCCTCTGCTCCCACCCTAGTCTAAGTCACCAGCAACTCGTACCTTCTCCCCCCAGCACTACTCCTTCTGCCCTTGTTTCCTCTACTCATTCTGCTAAAACAGAACTCACAACAGGTCACTCATCTGCTCAGAACCTGCCAAGGCCTTCCCACCTCACTCAGAGGGTTTTCCAGTGTCCCAGGGATCTTTCTTACTTCCCTGCTCCCTTTCTCCTCCTTCACTTCCCTCTCCCTCCAACCCTGTCTCTTACTGCTTTGCTCACCCTGAGAGTACAAGCCACTCTCCAGACAATCAGCCACCATGTGTTAGAATTGTGGGAACATGGGGCGCCTGTGGCTCAGTGGGTTAAAGCCTCTGCCTTCAGCTTGGGTCATGATCTCAGGGTCCTGGGATCGAGCCCCACATTGGGCTCTAGCCCTGCATTGGACTTTCCACTCAGCAGGGAGCCTGCTTCCCCCCTCTCTCTGCCTGCCTCTCTGCCTGCTTGTGATCTCCCTCTCTCTGTCAAATAAATAAATAAAATCTTAAAAAAAAAAAAAAGGAATTGTGGGAACTTTAGTTCTTGCTAATCCCTGTGCCCCAAGTTTGCTTCCCACATTATTCTTACTGTTGATTCCTTAAATCCGTACTCCACTATGGCTGTCTTCTTAGTGAGGTCTTACCATTTTACTTGAAGCTGAACACCATACCCTTTCTCTCATTACCTCTGCCAATAAAAAATAACTATATGTTATATCATGCCAATGACTCTGTTTATGACCTTTTCATTCCCATAAGAATATAAGCTCCACGCGGGCAGGAATTTGGGTCTATTTTCTTCACTGTGATATGTTCAGCACTCAGAGCAGTGTCTGCACATGATAGATAGTCCATAAATAGTTGCTGATTAGGTAAGTATTTGCTTATAAAGTTGTGAAGTTCAGATGGGGTCACCTATGCACAAGGCTTGGCATTGTGTCCTGTTTTATAGAAATATCCTAGCAAATGTTCGTGATAATCATAGTTTTCTTTTTCTTATTGAAAGTCAAATGTAGGTGACAATGTGTAGAGGAAGGAAGAGTGACTTAAAACTTCAGAGACAGGCACATTTTTTAAAAATGTTCTAAATATATCTCTAACAGACCCGATGATTTTTCAAAACTATTTAGAAGCTTTGGACTTAACATTATAAAATACCAAATTTCAAATTCGCTCAGATCTCTCTCCATTTCAGTTCTCAAGAGAAAGTAAATAAAGTGACAGATGAAACAAATGTGATGAAAGGCTTACATTCTTGGGTACTTCTCCTTATGTTCGAACTCAATAAAGAGCTGACTTGTCTCTGGAGCCTTTGCCAGCAAATAAACACACTTTTCCTTTGCTGGCTCCCTTCCTGCCATGCTCACTAACTACGCATTGTTCCAGGCTCTTTAGTTTCTTCTCTTCAAGGCACTGTCCCTCAATGAACTCACTCCTCACGTGTTTGTAGCTATCACTCGTGCTCAGATTATATCAACTTTCCCCTGGTTTTCCTCATTTCTTATTCTTTCAACAGTTTTACATTCCTTGCTATTTCTCAAATCTCTTTATATCTAACTGTCATAACTCTGTTAGGAATGTGAAACGCTTTCACCAGGATGTCACTTGCCTAAGTGATTCCATTGACTTCACTCTTTTTTACTTTGTTGCCTTGGAATGTTTCACCAAAGATCATAACTCTTTTTTTTTTTTTTCTCATAGTAATTCCTTGGACTTTTTTTTCCCTTTTCTACCTGCAATTGCATTTGCAACAAAGTATATTGAAAAGCATTAAGATATGTTTCCATTCTTTTCTGATTATTCATTAATACTATTATCATAAAATATTTCTTCAATATAAAGTATATTGAGAATAAATATCCAATATCCATAAACCTACCACTCAGAATGAGATATAAAACATAAGAAGATGTTGAAGCCCCTTGTGCACTCTTCTGCAGAGTCTCATTATCCACAAATAACAACTGACCTACTGAGTTCATTTTTTATCTTTCCCATGAATGATTTTTAAATGTAAAGGTATAAGATTTTGTTCATATTTTTTTCTTTAAACAATAACTAGTATTTTTTTTCACATTTTGCATTTCATATGAATGTTGTCATGCTGTTTTTATTCTCATCATCATGTCTGGAGGTTCGTCTGTGGTGACATATGTACTTCTAGCTCATTCTTTTTCACTGTTGTATAATATTCTATATCATGATCAATTTTTGATCAATATATCATGATCAATTTTTACAGTTTGATGTAAAAATTTTTTTGCATCAAATTTTTTACATCAAATTTTACAGTTTGATGTAAAAAAGTCCTGCCCTGCTCAAGAACATAAGTAGTTCTTCTTTGCCTATAATAACACTAATTCTCCTATGGCTCTCATCCCCTAATAAGATCTTCCAAATATACCACAGAAAACTATCCAATTGAGTAATTTTTATTCTCCTTAACTCCTTTATCTCCTTCCCTGTTATTTCAAGCTTTTACATGATTTAGACCTGGTCCTTCTAATTTAATCTCTACTTCCTTCTTTTTCTTGCCCCTGATGACATGCTTCTTACACTAGTGGCAAATATTCTTCTTCATGAGTATTCAGGAACGCATCTATTCTATCCAAAAGTATTCATTGGAGCTCCACTGGAAATGGGTGGGATGCAAAGACAGATAAAACATGAAACATAGCCCCTGTCTTTTAGAGACCTGGATAATTATATGTCCAGAAAGAGACAATGACAGTTCAGCACAGTGAATATCATGTTCAGATTTTATATAAGGTGTTGTGGAAGCATAGAAATGACTTCTTGCTTGCCTTTGGGAGAGAAGGAAGTACAGACTTTTAGGGAGCAAGTAATAGGCCCATAATGAGTTTGAAAGGATGAATAGCCAGTTGAGAAGATGAGATGGGAAGCAAACGGAAGAGGAAGAAATCTGAACAAAATCTTACAAACTACATCCATCACACCACACATGCACAACATGGACTGAGAAAGTTTTAAAACTTGAGAGTTAGGCAGTGATTAAGGGATCAATGAGTTAATACATCTAAAGTGCTGTACTTCTTTTATTCCCCACACCTAGTAAATACTCTCTAGTTGTTAGCCAAACAATAGAAAGCCTTGAATGCCAGGTTACAGTACTTGGATCAGGGCAAGAGTGAAAATGGATTTAAATGAGGAAATAGCAGAGTAGGCTTTGCTCTTTAGAGGGAATACTCTGAAGGTATTGTGAATGGATAAGGCAAAAGGGAGGAGCAGGAGTCAAGAGGAAACTGCAGTTCCCACTGAGGGACAAGTATGCCAAGGAAGAAGTGGTTGCAGTGAAGATGAGGAGGAAGTAGGTTCAACAGCCACTGAATGTGGTAACTGAGGGAGAAGAAGGAAGACCCAGGAAGGAAGTGAAATGAGGAAATTCTCCTTAAGAAACTGAGAGTATTTCCTGTTTGTTCCTCCCTAAACCATCTAATAATGGCTTAAAGTATGGCTCTCAATAGAATGTGCCCCAAAATGTGGCTGATGATGACTGAGACTAGGAAACAATGTTCTCTAATAAAGTGTATTATGACATATGACATTAATGGGTCATGTTTATTAAAAGCAATTAGAGCAGTGTTAGATGAGTAGAATGAGCATAGTTTTTGGTACTTAAAGAAAAGGCAGGTATTAATTTACAAAAACAAAACATGCTTCTGAGAATAATTCCTAGATTGAGACTGAAAGACACTTGTTTTATGATTGAGAAAATTTTGTCTCCAGAGTAGTATATTAATTGTGGCTGTCAGATTCATGTTCTTTAATTGTTCTGTGAGATGAATATAATATTGTAGAATGTTAATGTCATAATGAAGCTTAAAATACAATCAAGAATATATCATGGTAGCTTCCTAACATGGGGATCAAGGCTTAACTAGCTATTTTAATTCAATAGCCATTAAATAAACTTCCTTCATCTTCTTCTATGTTTATCAGAGATCAGGAAGTGTTTAGGAAGTGGAGAAACAAAGTTAAAGAGCAAAAATTCTGCCTTAGATTAGGTCACAGTTAGCTCAGAACAAATAGACAATTACAATAGAGAAAAACCCAAATGTAGCACAAGCACACATAAGATACAAGGATAGTCTGTTGAAGATTTGAGATCCATGGAAGGATGGAGAAGCATTGCAGGATTTTAAAACAGAAATGGAAAAGATTTGAGATATGTTTCCAAAGCATCTCTTTGGTTGCAATGTGGGGAAGGGATTGAATAAAACCAACATGAGAGGCAGGAGGATATGATACTTGATTATTGGACTGGCCAGTTGAGAAAGAATTCATATCTTAACTAAGGCATGATGTAGAATATGGAGGTTGGGGGGAAGGAGATGGTGGCCAAAGGAGTTTTGGAGCAGAGCAAAAGAACGTGAAAGTGATGGTGTAGGCATATGAGTTTTATTTAACACTAACTGGATAGACCATTACATCTCAGTAGAGCTGACGTGGCATGGTGGGCGAGGGCACATTTTGCCTGAATTTGAATCCTAGAATCACTGCTTATTTAGCTGCGTATCCATGGGCTTGTTTGCTCACACAAGCCCTTTATTTTTCAAGTCACAACAATCATCAGAGACCTTCATCTCTAGAAGAAATAAAACCAGCCAAACTGCAGAGTTACCATCTTGAGACGTTACCTCTCTCATATCTACTTCATTGAGTTATTGTGAAGGTTTAATGGATTAAGATATAAAAGTGCTTAAAATAGTGTCTGACACATAGGAAACACAATGGGAGTGTTGGCAGTCATCTCAACATCCAGGTGCACGGTTTGGTAGCATCACGATGCCCTTCTGAGAATTTTCAGAGGATGTATTATATCTTCTTCTGCATCCCAAAAGTAGATGATGCTTCCCCGCCAGAAGGAGAGTGTCACACGTAGGGAGAGGCTGGCGCTCTGCATGGCTCTCAACACCCCAACCTTGCTCCCACTCACCAGAACTTCTTCTTCCCTTTTAATTAAAGCTTTGCTCGGCATCATTCAGAAAAGTCCCCCATGCTTAATCTGTGACTCATAGTCCAACCATTTGAACAGTACAAATGTTTCCTTTGCAGGAAGGAGCAGATGCTGTGGTGGAAAACAAGGAGGGGGGAAATAAAGCAGGGAGCTTCACAAATGTGGAGGAAGTTGAGGCTTAAAGAAATCACAAGTTTTCATAGACATGTTAGCTTATACAAGCCTCTTATTTTTTATAACACCGCAATCATCAGAGACCTTTGTCTCTAAAGAAAATAAACCCAGCCACGGTCACACCAGTTACCATTCTGGGAGTGTTGATCTACCATTGGATACCACACCGGGTGGGAAAAGCTTCTCTCCAGGTAGCAATAAAAGAGTTATCAATTCACTCTGGTACTCCTCTGGGACCCAAAAAGAAAAAAAAATATCTAAGTCTGGCACCTAGGTACTTTCCTCAGTGGGTTGTCATGGCAACAGGATATAGCAACTGTTTTCAGGATTCTAAGACCTTGGCAATTCTCATGCGTTTCTCTGCCTCAGCTTCTCTGTATGCATAGACATATGGATACCAGAAATGGTGCCAGAATTGAGAAAAGGATTTGAAATTCATGCCAGAATTCCTCTGGGTTACACAAGACCTCAGCCGACCTCACAGAGTTTAGCTTGCTCTGCACCACCACTGATAGCACGACCCATCCAGTTCCATTGCCTGCTGGGGCTCAGTTGCTCCAGCTGTAAAATGAGAAGGGTGGACTCAGCAAGCACAAAGGTTAATGCGAGCCCCACAATGTTTTGAATCTTAAGAATTTTACAGAATTTACTTCTAGAGGTCCTCATGGTTGAGCTTGAATATACCGTTGTGAGAAAGAATAAAAAGCCTCCATTTAAAAAAATAATAAAAAAATAAAAAGCATCCATTAGAGGTATTATTGAGGTATATAGAGAGGTATTATTTACTCTTGATCATGTAGTTTGTTATTCAAAGAAACCATTTAACTTATTGTGTACAATATACATAAGAAGGCATAAACATAGATTGATATATTGATATACATATATATAAAATTGTGTGTGTGAGAGAGACTCCAGCTTTAACTCTGGCTTTATTATCTCCAAGAATCCAGAAAAGGAAAAAAAAAAAGAACTCAGGAAAAGGTATACTTTTTATGATTTCAGTGATTATGTCTATCTTGCACACTATTATATCCTTAGCACTTTGGACAGTACTTGACAAATGTAGATGATTAATAAATCTTTGGGGCATGAATGGAATGAATGAATGAGTGACTGAATGGATATATGAATGAGACAGAATAGGTCTACTTAAGTTTCTTTATATCTGCTAAAAAGTGACTCTTGAGAAAGAACTCCCTAAGTGTTGCAGTTATCTAATGTTGTGTAACAAATAAGCCTAAAATGCAATGGCAAAAAAAAATTATTTAAAATTTTATACTCATAGATTCTGTGGGTCAGGAATTCAAAAAGAGTATAATGATGACGGCTCTTCTTTCTCCTGAATACCTAGAGCCTCAACTGAGGATGACTTCAGCAGCTGAGCACTAAAAGATATGGGACTGAGGCATCCACTTGCAAGATTCTTCTTTGCTCCTAAGTGTGGTGCTGCTGGAGATTGCTAAAAGTCTGGGCTTATCTGGGAGAACTCCCATATGGGGCTTGAGCTTCTGCCAATATGGGGACTGGCTTTAGAGAGGGAAGACTTAGAGCATGGGCAATCCAAGAGATTAAAGCAGGAGCTGCAAAACTTGTTTTGACTTAGCTTCAGAAGAAACAGTGTCACTCTTTCATGTTTTATTGACTGTGAGTCATTAAAACTAGTTCAGACTCAAGAGTGACAGTGCACAGTCCTAGTTATGCTAGGATAAGGGACGAGCCACCAATAGCAGGAAGGATGGCAGAGTACAAAAGGATTTGTTAAAAAATATGATGCCAGTCTGATTTTTGTTTCTTCATACATGGTCTGCATTTTCCCTGAGAGCTTTTACAATATTCTTTGTGTCTTTTCTGTTCTGGGATTTCATTTTATTATGTTGAAATATGAATTTGTCCTTATTAGCCATTCTAGGCATTCTATGAGCCACTTCATTCTTGGGTTTTTTAATCTTCATGTAATTATGGGAAATGTATCTTTATAAAATATTTCCTACCCTCCATTCTTTGACTCCTCCTGGAACATTATTACCCAATTTTTACCACTTCTACTTTAATTCCCCTGTATCATAGCCTGCTATCTGCTAAGAAAATTCTTCCATCTTCTCTTTCACTTTTATAACCAAAGTTTCATCCATGTCCATTTTGGTGCTTATACCATCCATTAAATGTTTTGTCTACAAAGTATCAATAGCTCAGTGGTAGAGCATTTGACTGCAAAGTATCTGATACAAAATATGTCTGCTTGTTTAAAATTTAAGACTTCTCTTTCTGACTTCATATTGCCAATATTTCCCTCTTTTGAAGTATACTTATTGTACTTATTTAAAATAGTCATCTGTTTGATTATTCTTTCTTTTGTAAAGTATTTGCAATTTCCAGGTGTCTAGTCATGTTGATGTGGGGCATGAGCCTGTGATAATGTATAATGTGATGGGTAAAAGGTCTGCCCTTGGTGTGCACCCCCTCTGAGATAGTACAGAATAGCTTCGGATGTTCCTCTGTACCATCACTCTCACAGGCAATGCTGCCAGTCAGCAAATCATCTTTAGGTTTTTAGGGGGAAATGATATATTATAAAGAAATTTTTTTCATATTTGTAATCCACCAGCCACAGGAATTAGAAGGAAGGGGCTAAAATAATGAGTACTCGAGAGCTGTTTTTTTTTTTTTAAAGATTATTATTATTATTATTATTATTTTTTGACAGAGAGAAACACAGCGAGAGAGGGAACACAAGCAGAGGGAATGGTAGCGGGAGAAGCAGGCTTCCTGCAGAGCAGAGAGCCCGATGCGGGGCTCGATCCCAGGCCCCTGGGATCTGACCTAGGCCAAAGGCAGACGCTTAACGACTGAGCCACCCAGGTGCCCCTCAAGAGCTGTTTCAATCAAGCCTTCATCCCAGAGGTATTTTTATGTATTTTTATGCTTCCATACTAAACATTCAACACCAACAACCTGGCCATTGCAATTTTTTTTGGGAAAAGGTAAAAAAATAGCTCTTTGAGTGGCTAGCTTCTCAACTGCCTCAAGTTCCTAGCACACACACATACACACACACACCCACGAAAGCATGATGATAGCCTTATATATTCCCAAAATTCTCCTACCCTCATATTTTCCTGATTTCTCTGGGGTTGATTTTAAGACAGAACCCCAGCAGCAGCAGCATCACTGTTGCTGTAGCTGTTATAAACATTCTAATGTATTCACTAGGTCATATGTGCCATATTCTGTAATAATTATTTTATATATACAGTCATTTGAAATCTAGGGCCTCTGGACAGGTTCCTTAATAAGGTCATATGCAAAGCTTCAGAATTCACCAGAATAAAATAAAACAAAAGGAAATGAAGTGAAGAGACCAATTCTTTATTCCAATCTCCTAAGAGCACAAATGGAAACTTAGCCCATCTCCTTTCCTCACTTTCCCAGCTCTTGGCCTTCCAGCATTCTCCAGGCTTCCATTGTATACTCTCGTCCCAAGTCTCTACTTCATTATCTA
Source organism: Procyon lotor (assembly GCA_028646535.1). NCBI lineage: Eukaryota > Metazoa > Chordata > Mammalia > Carnivora > Procyonidae > Procyon > Procyon lotor. Next base: position 52,452,104 of record CM053603.1, read on the forward strand.
TTCACTTAACTTATCTGCTAAGTTTTTCCCATCTTACTCTGAGTCTTAGGTCTGATTCTTTTTGGCTTATTCTGTATCACAAAGGAGTTCTCTGGCAGAGATGCACTCTAGATATGGGTCAGACACTGGAAATTTGGAGTTATAATTGAAGCATTCTTTTTTTTTTTTTTCAAGTTTTATTTATTTTTGAGACAAAGAGAACAAGAAAGTACCAGCAGAGCAGGGGGAAGGGCAGAGGCAGAGGGAGAGGGAGAAGCATGTTCCCTATTGATCAGGGAGCCTGATGCCAGGCTCAATTCCAGGACCTGGGGATCATGGCCCAAGTTGAAGGAAGCTGCTTAACCAACTGAGCCACCCAGGCGCCCCTGAAGCATTCTTTTTGGAAGAATGAAGAGGAGCTGAATCTCTGAGTACTTCCTTATTAATATTTTCCTCCCGCAAGTCTATGACCTCATTTACTTCTCTCGACAACTCCTTAACTATATTTTTCATGTGAAGACAGCAAGTCTCAGAGACATCAAATCCTTGCCCAAGATTATAGTAGACTGTCTTGTGAATGAAGAAATAATGATTTAGAGACAGATTTTCTGCTCTTGGTGCCCATGCCTTAACTACTCTACAGTATTGCTATACTTCGTCTTGAGATACAATTCCAAAAGAACATCAAGGTCCAGACTCTCGCATAAACTCTGTTTTTCATATGAATATTTTTGTCAAGGGAGATATTGTATTTAAAAGAACCTGTCTGAGCATTCTGATTTTGCTTCTGCTTGTTCAAGTGTATCTCCTTTCCCAAAAGAACTGCTCACCTAAGGTCATCACTGCAATTTTAGTCTACATAATTTAATAGACCTGTTACCAGTGTAACAGCTATTAACAACCCATTAGTAATCATTCAGGCAAAGCTAGACAATCTTGGGTACTAAAGCTTTTATCGTGGAATTTTAAGTCATTAGATTAATAAATAATAAACTACCTACCAGAGATAATTCACGATAAAAGACCACACTTCAAAGGTGCTGGCATACTTTATTAAATATAATTAAGTTATCCAACTGGAGAGCTGAAGCAGCATTTCTCATATCCCGCAGTGCTCATGAACTTATAACTAGCTCAGGAAACCCAGTGCTCACAATCTGAAACTAGGATTCATTTTCCGGTTGCCTGGAAGGCGAGAATGAGGTCTGTCTACTCATTCAAGAGATATGCTTGCAGAATGCCAACAGTCACCCCACATGGAGAAATCTTGCTATATTTGGTAAACTGAAGAATCAAAAGAAAATAATAGAACTTCTAAAGTACGATACTTCATTTGTACCTGTGGGCCAAATCTCCAATAGCAAAGGAGAAACGAACATTTGGACAACTATTTAGAGAATGCTTTACCTGCCTTCTTAAAAAATTTAGACAGAAATAAACTAGCTACTTTTTTGTTTCTGGCATGAAAAACAAGGAGAATTGAAAGCAGTCAATTTCAGGGTCCAGAATCTGCAAATGTGTGAAAACTTTAAGTCCAAATGATAGGCTTTTTTTTCTCCCTGTGCAGTATTCCAAATCAAAATAGTTAACTTCCTGGTACTCTGCAAATAGATAATGAATGAATTAAAGAATAAATGAACTTTATACTTCTACAGTGTTTTTTTAGTTTACAAAGTGTATAAACTTATGTCCTAATAAGAAATGGCAGAAATTGGTGCTATTATTGCCTTATAAATAAAATGTCAGGGCACATACAAAACAATATGGAAGAAAAGACAAGGACTTTGGAGTAAAGTAGATCCATCATAAATTTTACATTTATTGAAGCACCCGGGTGGCTCAGTTGGTTCAGCATCACCTTTGGCTCAGGTTGCAATCTCAGGGTCCTGGAATTGATCCCTGCATCAGGCTCCCTGCTGCGCAGGGAGTCTGCTTCTCCCTCTGTTCCTCCCACCACTCTTGCTTTCTCTCTCTCTCTTTCTCTGAAATACATAAATATAATCTTAAAAAACATTTACCTCTATCTTCACATTAACTTTTAGTTCAGGCATCCCTCTCTAGGCTTTGCTCTCCCAGCAATCCAATGGTTATACAAATGTCTAATTCTGGGGTTGTCATAAAGTATAAAGGATCATGTACTAGGAAATAACAAGTATTGGATAAATCTTCCTTCCTTTCTACCCCATTCTCTAGATTAGCTTATGGAAATCTTGAATGTTGATCTTGCTTTATGACAATTAGAAAGATGTTACTACTTTTGCTGTTAGATACAGCTTCTTTAAATTTGCCAAGCTTGAGAAATATAAGATAGTCTGATGGAAATTGTTAATTAATTTTACGAAATTGTTAATCAATTTTACTTATTGACCTAATCTTTCTCTATTACTCACATATTCTGATCCCATCCCATAGTTGGGACATGTTAGATCCAAGTCTAAGAGAACAATCTGTAATACTGATCTTGTATTAATCTAAAATTTTGATACTCGGCTCATTATGGATTTTCAGTTTTATATATATTACACTTGACACTTGGCTGGCTCAGTCAAGAGAGTATGTGACACGGTCTCAGGGTCATGAGTTCAAGCCTCACGTTGAGTGTAGAGCTTACTTAAAAAAAAGAAGAGGGGCGCCTGGGTGGCTCAGTCGTTAAGCGTCTGCCTTCGGCCCAGGTCATGATCCTAGGGTCCTGGGATCGAGCCCCGCATCGGGCTCTCTGCTCGGCAGGAGGCCTGCTTCTCCCGCTACCATTCCCTCTGCTTGTGTTCCCTCTCTTGCTGTGTTTCTCTCTGTCAAACAAATAAAATCTTTAAAAAAAAAAAAAAAAGAAGGAAGGAAGCAAGGAAGGAGAAGAAAAGAAAAAAAAGAAAATGAAAGAAGGAAAGAGAAAGAAAGAAAGAAAGAAAGAAAGAAAGAAAGAAAGAAAGAAAGAAAGAAAGAAAGAAAGAGGTTACATTGAAATATTATTTGAATACTGAGTTTTTTGATAACTCTATTTTTGCACCCTAGTTGAGTATGTCATTTCCCTCATCCCATTCCAGGATCTGCAACCCCACCGTCATCTTCATACATTCCATCTCATTTTTCACTAGTCTGAACTAACTGAAGCTAGCAGACACCAGAAGTGCTCAAAAAGTAGGGGAAGCCTCTGCCATTGGACCTTACGAGGCCCTGGGAGTAGAAGAACCTCCTACTATTCCATGACATTGAAAATATCAAGGCAGAGCACAGTCTGTTAAGCCCAGAGCTTAACTGGAATGATTTTATTTGGTTTGATGGCTTGCAAGATTTTTATTTATTCATTTGCTTGTTTTTATTTATCTTTGCACTAAGCTATGGACAGTCTTAATTAGCAATTAAGGAGAGGGGATGAAGATGTTCCCTTCTGACATTGTTCTGTAGGTCACTTTCCCAGAGTTGGGATTTATATGACAATGGGCCCAATGAGCTCCATTAAATCTCTCTTTACCCTTTATCTCCTGGCAGCAAGAATTGTACTTCTCAGGGTTGTCCAGAGCCCTAAACATCTGTTCCTCTGTTTTCCCAAGAATATCAACTCAAAATCATGCACACCAATTAGAGAGGAACCCAGGTTACAATGCAGGAGCTGAGCCCTTGTGTTTCCTGACTAGCATTAGCTCTGCTGGAGTCAGAGTATGATGTGTTTGCAGATTGGTTCTCAGGAGGACACGGCATTGCCTACCTCACTGATAAAAAATTAAATGCTGAGCTTAATACTGATAACAGATCCTATTTTGGCAGATGCTAAAAAATGAGAAACCAAAATTGACTTGGTACAGGAAAAATGAACAGTGTGACCAGCAAGCATAATTTAGTTTAGCACTTCCTAAAATATTGTCTACACAGGAAATTAACAATAATTAACATTTATCACCTGCTTATGAGGAGCCTGGTGTTGTTCTTCGTCCTTTTGTTAATATATTTAACTGTTGCAATGACCTTATAAGATAGTCATTATTTTCAGAATTGCTGAAGGTCACTCTGCCAGGCCATGGAGCTCTGGCAGACTCCTGAATCAGTGCCCTAGACACTGATATGTACTTCTCAAGCTACTAAGGAAAACTAGCATTAGAAAAATTCAAGTACACAGAATCTTGGTTAATGGGTACTGATATGGACTAAATGTTTTTGTCCCCTCAGAATTCATATGTTGAAGCCCTATGCCCCAATGTGATGGTTTTGGATGTAGGGACTTTGGGATGTAATTAGTTTTAGATGAGGTTCCAGAGGTGGGGCCTACATGATGGGATTGGTGTCTTTTTTTTTTTTTTTTAAGATTTTATTTATTTATTTGACAGAGAGAGAAAGAGAGATCACAAGTATGCAGAGAGGCAGGCAGAGAGAGAGGGGGAAGCAGGCTTCCTGCTGAGCAGAGAGCACAATGTGGGGTTCAATCCCAGGACCTTGAGATCATGACCTAAGCCGAAGGCTGAAGCTTTAACCCACTGAGCCACCAGGTGCCCAGATTGGTGTCCTTTAAGAAGAGACTCCAGACTAGCTCTCTTCACCATGTGAGGATGTAACTAGACAGCAGCTGTCTACAAACCAGGAAGAAGATTCTTACCAAGAACTGAATCTTCCGGCACTTTGATCTTGGATTTTCTAGCCTTTAAAACTGTTAGAAAGAAATTGGTATTTAAGCCATCCAGTCTAGGTATTTTGACCATCCAGTCTATGGTATTTTGCTATAGCAGCTTGAGCTGACTAAGACAGGTGCAATATATGGTATGTGTACTCAAGTATTTATGTGTGTTTGGGATCTATCTTTCCAAGGTCAAGGTTTTGGAGGACTGTGTCAAGCAAGGTTAAGTAGAATTTTTCTTTTTTTTTTTAATTTAATTTAATTTTTCAGTGTTCCAAGATTCATTGTTTATGCACCCCACCCAGTGCTCCACGTTAAGTAGATTTTTAATTGCAAACCTTATCAGAACCTTTAATAGGTTAAGGTGAACAAGGATTCTCCAAGAGAAGAGTTTTGAGTTAAGGTTTTCCAAAGGTATTTGACCTGGACTCTCCCACTGTGATGGAACATTGTTTCTAGGTTGCAGTTCATTTTGCCCTGGTCCTTTAGTATTAACAGTGGCTGCCTGGATGGCAGCCAGAAGTTCACTACCAACAACAGGTCACTGACATCACATTGTAGAATTCTGCCTGGTCCTGAGTTGTCACGCCAACCTCTGAGTGAGGAAAGTGTGGCCACACATGCCAGCCCTAGCCCTGAGAGACACACCAGGCATGAGGCAAGGCTGGCCAGACAGCCAGCTGAAAGTATAAGTGATGACTCAGAAAAGCGTGCAGAATCATTGGGATTTCTTAATGGGCCCTTAATGCCTTGAGGAAAGGGTAAGGAGAGATTTGATGGCACTTGCTGAGTCTGTTGCTATGTAAGTCCCATCTCTGGGGAAGTGACTGGCACAACAGTATCCCATGTCAGTGGTGCAGACATTTAGCAGATGTGGTGGCGCCGCACTTACCAGCGTGCAAGCTATGAGGGAGGATCTGGATGTGTGAGCGTGGGAGTGTGTGTGGATTGGTGTGGATGTGTGCCTATGCTGTTTTTAAATCATTGCCCACCCAGCAGGAGCAGGATTTGAAAGGTGGAATTTGACATGAGATTCGGTGCACACTGATAGAAGTAGCTTAATTCTCACAGCTGCATTTTTAAAGCAAAACCCCCACACATACACATTCTCTCACACATACGTGAGAGAAATCAAATTGCCCTGGGCGCCCATGGGAAAGGCATGCTATTACTCTGCTTCCGAAGCAGTTGTCAGATCTCTGGTAATATCTCGAACCAGAGTCTCGCCTTTTATGTGACAAAGACTCTTAAAAGCCTGATAGCTTGTTCTAAGGGGAAAAAAAAAGTGAATAGATGGAGTTATTTGAAGTTAAAGTTGAGAGAGAAGGAGAGGCAGAAGATTCATATTAATATGTGATATTTTATCCCTATTATGCATTTTTATCCTCTGATTTTCAGGCAAATAGTGCCCAAAGTAGGGCTGGTCTCAAAGCAGGTACTCAGAATTCTTGAATTGCATTGAATTAAGTTGAACCAAATCAAACCAAATCATACAGATTCTGTGAGTGTTCTCTGTCCAAGGAAAGATTATTTAGGATTGATTCTGGATTTAAGAGAGAGAATATTAACCCCCAATGTGGCACATGAAGCAAGAGGAAAAAGAAGCAAGAATGTCCCAGGCAAGAGTTGCTAGCAAGCAAGAGAAAGTCTCAGCCTTCATGACCAGAGAGAGAGAAAGATCAAAAGTAAAGTTTTGGACAGGAAACAGATCTCAGAAAGCAATTTGGAATTTAGAGCCCAGAGAAAATCCCCAAACCCCTGTGCTCAGGGCAAAGGTTGTTGGGGCTGGGAGTAGGTTATTAATGTGGAGTATTTATAATGGTCTAATCAACTGGTCAAGAATGATAGCAAGAGGGTCTGATGTTCGGAGTTGAAACCCATTGTGGTGACCTGTATTTTCAAAATTTCAGGAGCAATGGCTAAGAGAACTATTAGGGCAATGAAATCAGAACAAGTCTTGGTTTGGAACCCTGATCCCAAGAATTCTTATCTTTCTCAAAGCCAGAGCATTAGAAAATGGTTACGTTGCTTTCTTCATGTGCATACATGAGGTTGAAGCACGTGAGTCAAGCAAAGCATCTATTCATATTAAATAAGATGATTTTCACAGAAATAATTGTGACATTATTTTCTCTACTTATTTGTTCATCCAGAAGTGGGAATTCATGTGAATGGTGCAAAGGATATAGCCCTGTTCCCCTGAAGTAAATATAGAACCAATAGTCTGTCATCTCTTGAAAAGAAAACAAATCACTCTCCCACCTCTAGGCTCTATTTTATGGGCCCCAGAACAGTTATCAATGTGCTAGAACCATTTAAAAATCTCCTGCACTACACAACCCTCAGCTAACTACTACTTAACCTTCCAAACCTCCCATTTTCCCACTTGTAAAATTTTGCTAAGAGTAATTGCCAGCACTTACCAGATGGTCACTCTTTGCCAAATTCCCTTCTAAGTACTTTATATGAATTCACCCATTTTAATCCCCACAATCACCCAGTAACTCAGAATACAACTATCTCCATATGGGATGTGAAATTGAGGTACGGAAAAGATAAAGACCTCGTCCAAGTCACATTGCTCCTAAATGAGAGCATCCACGTTTGAACACAGGTCATGGTTTCTAAGTCAATTTATTTAACCAGAGAATTATGCTTCCTTCCAGGGATATTCATTCTTATGTAATGTGAATATAATAAAAGCGAAATGCTAAATAGGCACTAAATGTCATTTTCTCCCTCATCTTGTCTTGTCCAGCTTACTTCCCAAGCTCCCCCTAGATTTTGGGCAGGGGAAGGAAAACTGAAGTGTATGTGACTGTTAGCTTCCCAGCTAATTCTGACAGAACTCCAAAATTGAGAACTTTTATGTCCTGTGAACCCATTTCACAGTTTTGTAACATTCATTCTCAGGAGGTTCCTTCCTGATTTTTGACTTAATTCAAACATGAAGAACTATAAAATGTTTTTCTCTTATTCTATTAAGAATTCTGTTTTATAACACTCCTAGGAGTTTATGATTATGTCAAACACGCCAAGTTTGTTTGGTCAAAAGTCATTTGGCTCTCTGAAGGCTCTATTTCCCTCTGATGTTTACTTTTACAACCTTTGCACCATAGACATCTCCTGACAGCAAGTACATTCTGCTTCTTGAGTTGCCAACAACTATTTCCAAAAATTAGGTCTGAGGTTGATGTGCTGCAGTATTCTGATTCATTAACTGCAGGCTGAGCTAGACTCATGCTCCATCTCTGTTTTTTCCTCCTCCTCTGCATCTTGGGCTTCTTTATAGAAACCTTTGGAATCCTAGCAGATAGCTTAAGAATAGGAAGAATGTCGGGCCAGTCTAGAAATATTCAGTGTCTCCACAGATTATCATGGGTTTAGGGTTTAGAGTGGCTTCCCTTTCATGATCAAAGATGAGAAATATACTTAGAAGTGTCATCGTTTTTTTCATAGCTGGGTGAATCTAACCTCTGTGCATGCTTGTGAACCATTGCAAAGCAATTTAGTACAGTAGAAAATGAGAGCAATAAGAGAGGATGAGTATATCTATGAGGTACTTAAAGATTCATGTTTTATTTGAATAAAATTGGGAAGTAGAAATTCTGTAGCATTTTACAAACGTGAGGAGAATACTGCCCTCTGCCCTCTTCCCCCCATGGATTATGAATTTTTCTGATGGACTTTGGAGGATCCCTGAGCCCCTGAAGTGATATTTAAAATTTTATAGTTGCATTTTGTGGGGAGGGTATTCAAACTTTTTTTTTTTTTTTTTTTTTTTTTTAGATTCTTCAAATGGTCTGTGACATAGCGAATTAAGGGCTAGGGAAAAAAGTAGGTGTGAGTTCAGTGTTCATATCTGTAGTGACTAGAAATTTGGCTTACATGTCACTTGTTATATTTTAAAGAATACTTCATTCAAAGCCTTTTACTGAGTGTTTAACATGTGCAAGCACAGTGCCAGGTGCTAAGTACAGTATAGAACTTCAGATCCTTTCCCTCACAGACCTAAACCCTAAAGGGGAGTTCGTGCACAGCTCTGCATTGACTCCTGCCTCTGCTTGCCTTCTAGGTTTCCCATCCACTCTACCTTCTCCACTTCCTTGTCACTTGAAGTGGGGTCCTTCACCTCCTCACCTTTCGTGCACCTCACTGAGAATAGGGAAATAATGGAATGGCTTTGAATATGTTTTTCAAGTCTGAGAAGAAGTTAGACTCTCTTCTAGCATAATAAAATGCAGGAGTTACAGGTACAGAAAGTTAATCTTCACAGTGGAAAGTGTCTGTATTTTGAGGCTCCTGCATGATTTCAGACCTTGATGAAGGTGTTAGTCTTTCCATTTCTCCCCACCTTATCTTGAAGACCTTGTGCCAAAAACAATGGATGTTGACATTGCAAGGAGTGAGACAGATAATGGAGAGATTCTTGAGAAGAAATGTAGAGCACCTCTGCTGACCAAAGCACATAGCCATGGATGTACCTTAATAATCTAGAATGAATTCCTTTGTCTATGGAGACAGCAAAAGCACATGTGTGTTGCATAGACAAACCATTTAAAAATCTCCACCATCCAATGGACTATATGTACCTTATAATTTATCATTTGAAAGTGAGGTAAAATACAAGTTAACGTTCTCTAGGAATCTGTATGTGCCTGACCACCTAATACACAGTTTTATAGGAGCAGTACCATTCTATTCTTTTTTGATACTGCCAACCAATTCAGTAACCAGTCTTTAAGATTAGAATGACAAAATTAGTCAACATTACTCAACTGTGGGCAATTAATTAGAATAGTACATTTGTCAACGTTAAAAAAGTAGGTGACTTGTAAAAGAAGGGAATGGGTGTAATGGCACCAGAAAACCTAAGCTATTTTGGTTAGTTCCAGCAACTATCAGCTTAACTCTGGACTTTGTGTGAGAAGGACGAAACAAAATAAACAAAATAAATAAAATAAAGACACAGAACAGGTAACTGACCTCAGTTTGTGGCATAGAGGGAAAGAATTTGAAGGATAAATTTCTCATCCATCCATTTACTCTGACAAAGCTATAAAGTTAGCTCTGAGATAGAAGTTAATTGCAATGGAAATTTCATATTATGAATCAATTTTTTCCTAAATATTTCTCTGCACAATTGTCTCAGAAATATTAAGTACAGTGATCATTTCTGCTTTCGACTCCACGGCTCATGAGAGATATAGCTGCTGCTGTTGTCTCAGGTCTGATGCTGCCCTAATCTTCCTACTTCCTTACTCATGCTCACATCTCCATTTTGGGCATTTGCAGGGGTAGAGTCTGTTTCTGTATGCTAACACTTGTCTCTAAAATGAAAGTTGGTGCTTTTCAGACAAAGCACTACATTTTATTTAAGATTTTCTGGAATGAATTCAGGAATGTTTGCTTTGAATTTCAGTTTATATAAATTAGGATTTCAGATTACATAAAATAAAGCAGTCTATATTGACTTGGGACTCCATAATCAATCATTTTGGCCAAGAATATAATTGGAAATATTTCTATGTCCTATGTAATATTCTGGCAATATCTGTCTTAGAGACAGAGGTATGTTCTGAGAAAACCTTGTTTTGTCTCTGTAGAATCTTTAAGATTCTTGATATTATTTAGGCCACTGTTAGAACAAGATGGATCACCAATTTTGTTTTTAGTCCTTAAACCATGAAAATACCAAACTCTCTTCCCGTGGGTCAGTTTATATCTTGTGGATTCTGAGTGACTTTCATCCTGCATATCTTCCAGACATGGAGGCTCCATGAGTCCACAGGATTACAAACTCACCAGAGAAGGATTTAGAAGGATTGAGCTAACATGTAAATTATTTACCATGGTTATCCTGTAACTCCACTGTCCTGTCCTATACATATCACATCTTCATTAGCCATTCATCAGTTAATGGACATTTGGGATCCCTCCATAGTTTGGCTATTGTTGATTATGCTGTTATAAACATCCGGGTGCGTGTATCCCCTCAAAGCTGTATTTTTGTATCCTTTGGGTAATTACCTACTAGTGAATTGCTGGATCATAGGATAATTCTATTTTTAACTTTTGAGTAACCTCCATACTGTTCTCCAGAGTGGTTGCACCAGTTTGCATTCCTACCAACAGTGCAAGAGAGTTCCCTTTTTTCTGCATCCTCCCCAACACCTGTTGTTTCCTGTGTTGTTAATTTTAGCCATTCTGACAGGTGTGATAGAGTATCTCATCATGGCTTTGATTTGTTTTTCCCTGATGAAGAATGATGTTGAGCATCTTTTCATGCGTCTATTAGCCAACTGGATGTCTTTTTTGAAACGTGTTTATTTATGTCTTCTGCCCACTTCTTAACTGGGTTATTTGTATTTGGGTGTTAAGTTTGATAAGTTCTGTGTAGATTTTTGATACTAACCCTTTATCAGATGTGTTGTTTGTAAATATCTTCTCCTATTCCTAAGGTTGCCTTTTAGTTTTGTTGATTATTTCCTTTGCTGTGCAGGAGTTTTCATTTTGATGATGTTCCAATAGTTTATTTTCCCTTTTGTTTCCCTTGCCTGTGGTGGGGTGTCTAGTAAGAAGTTACTAAAACTGATGTCAAAGAGGTTGTCCCTGTGTTATTCTCTAGGATTTTAATAGTTTTCTACCTCACATTAAGATCTTTCATCCATTTTGAATTTATTTTTATGTATGGTCTAAAGAAGTGGTCTAGTTTTATCCTTCTACATGTTGCTGTCCAGTTTTCCCAACATCATTTGTTGAAGAAATGTGCTTTGTTGAAGATTAGTTGACCATGTAGTTTTGGGCTCATTTGTGGGTTTTCTATTCTGTTCCACTGCTGTATGTATCTGTTTTTGTGCCAGTACCATTCTGTCTTGCTGACTATAGCTTTTTAATGTGGTTTGAAATCCTGAAACATGATGCCTCCAGTTTTGTTTTTCTTTTTCAGAGTTGTGGTTCCATACAAATTTTAAGAGTCTTCATTAGCTCCATGAAGAATGCTGGTGGTATCTTGATGGGGATTGCATTAAATGTATAGATTGCTTTGGGTAATATAGACATTTTAACAATATTTGCTCTACCACAGCATCATAAAGGCCATATATAAAAGACCATCAGCTAACATCATCCTCAGTGGGAAAAAACAGAGCCCTTCCCCTATGGTTAGGAAGACAAAGGTGTCCACTCTCACTATTACTATTTAACATAGTATAGAAGGCTTAGACTTAGCAATCAGACAACAAAAAGAAATAAAAGGCATCCAAATAGGCAAGGAAGAAGTCACTATATGAGGACAACATGATACTCTATGTAGAAAATCTGAAAGACTCCATCAAAAAATTCCTAGAACTCATATATGCATTCATCAAAGTCACAGGATGTAAAATCTAAGTGCAGAAATCTGTTGCATTTCTATACACCTATAATGAAGCAGCAGAAAAAGAAATCAAGGAATCAATCCCATTTATAATTGTACCAAAACAATAATATACCTAGGAATAAATCTAACTAAAGAAGTAAAAGATCTATACTCTCAAAACTATAGAACTCTTATGAAAGAAATTGAAGAGGACATATAAAATGGCCTTAAAACTAAGGAGTTTTTCTATATTCTCTACATTCAAAAAATTCCTCTTTGGTATTGGTTCCTTGACAATGAAGGAGATCTACATTCTTACTAAAGGATTCTCTTCATTCACTGCATTGATAAGTGTTCTGTTTAGTGTGCCTTTGGTGATAGCTCCTAGGGGTTGAATGCTAACTAAAGACTTTTCCACATTCAAGATATTGATAAGATTTTCTCCACTATGGATGAGCTGATGTCAAATAAGTGTTCAATTCTGACTAGCTAAACGTTCTTTCACACTGAGTACATTTACAGGGTTTGTCTTTGATATGTATCCTCTTGTCTTAAAGACAAACATAACCCCCAGAGTCTTTTAGTTAGACTAAGAGATGCATCCCAGAGACACACAATGGGAAATAAGCAAATCTGTGTCCAATATGTTATAGTGTCTAAGAGTCTAGACTGAGGTTACAGTGAGACTAGAGCATTTTTTAGGATTATCTATTCCTTGGTTGAAAGGGAGCCTTTTCTATACACACTCAAAATTGTTTTTTTTTTTTTTTTTATATTCGGAGATGCCATTTCTGCAAGTGCTGCTATCCCCAAGTAAAGTTCCACTCTGGGGATTTATATATAGGACATAGAGCTGCAGTTGGCCTTTGCATACATTTTCAAATCTGGCTCTTGGTCTTTCATAAGCAAGCACACCTAACCTCAGCACATTTGTTCTAACTTTTTCTTTTCTATTTTTTTTTTCTTTCCAAGGGAGTAACTTCTTTTGTTGTTTTTAACCGCCTGGGAACACTGAAAGATGTAGAAATGCTGAAAAATAATAGAGAAGTTGACATTTGCTTCCTTTCCTATTTAAATCTTTTTCCTCTCCTCTCTTTTCCATCTGCTATTTTTCACTCTTTTTCCATCCTTCAATTCTTTATTTTTTTTTCCTAAGTGCAATAAGTCTTGACTGCTATGATTATGCTTCTTCTTTCATGTCCTTCACATAATAAGCTGTATCAAAGAATAGAGAAGGAGGGGAGCTCAGATGAAAATAAAAAAGGAACCTCTGCAGCTTTTGCTATATTCCTTATCCTACAGAGTCATCTTTCTTCGTACAATTCAATGACATGTTTATCCTTCTTTTCCTGTTTTTTCTTGGATATAATAACACCTATTTTTATTCCCTCTTGAGACACTTATCAGTTAGGCTATATAACAAGTCATGCTAAAACTTAATGACTTAAAACAATAACCATCTGTTAAGCTCAAAATTCAATGCACTGACAGTTTGTGTTGGGCTCAACTAAAGAGTTCTGCTTGTCTGGCCAGGGTTGGTTGATCTCAACTGGGCCTATCCATTTGTCAGGAGTCAGCTTCCAGATTGGCTGTGGATTAGTTGGTCAAAGATGGCCCAGGTGGTTAGCTGGTTTCACTTGTTCTCTCATCCTTCTGCAGGCAAAATCAGGACTACTCACTTGGAGTGTGGGGCAGGATAGCTCAAATCTGACAGGAAATATACAAGTTTTTCTGAGATTGAGGCTCAGAACTCACAAAATGACTTCTGGATGCATTTTATTAAACAATTCAAATCAAATACTAGAAGGGGAAAGGTGACATAGATTCCAACTCTCAATAGGAGGGCAAAAGTTTGCAACCATTTTTGTAATCTACCACAGAGAACAATAAAGATAGTACAATGTAGCTCTGAAGTTTAAGTTTGGAGTCAGAATATCACAAATCTCATCTTTCACAAATGATTAATAAATGTTCACATTCTTTAACTCTCTTTGGTTCCATTTCTAAATGTAAAATAGGGACTAAAATAGTATCTATGATATAGAGTTGAAGATAAAATAAGAATATATTTATTTTCTCATATATTATGAACTTAGCACAGTGCTCAATGCATAGTAAGAAAATATATTTGAGCTATTGTTATAGTGTTGTCATAATTTTTATTATTAGAGCTCTAAGCCTGGTTCTCCATTTAGATATAAAATGGGTTATCTGTAATTTTTCAAGGCCTTGTAAATTCCATTGAAACCCACAGACACCTTTGTCTTAAAGAAATATCACTTTTATATTGACCACAACATACTTGACCTTGGGATGGCAAATATGACTCTGATCTTCTTCTAACTTCATGACAGATGCAATTCACTGATTTTGGCAATTTTTTTTTCAGATTTTTTGGAACAGACCTCCAGAAAGCTACTACCTAATGACCAGAGGTGGTATAAGAGATAAAATGTTCTTATTATACTAGAGACAGGGTCAGAAGGCGACAAGCACTCTGGTTAATTAGTCTATCTAATTAGGCTAATCAGAACAAATTAGGCTTCTAAAGAGGAAAATAAACTGCAAAAACAAAGAAGCCTCTTTGGAAAGGATCATAAGTCATCATGAAAAGTCAGGCTGATTTTCAGGGAGCAGTGTGGCTTATGAGTGAGAGAATGTGCTGGATGCCTGTTCTGGAATCGATGATAACTTTTTTCTTTCTCCTGGCACTTTTTTCTTCTTGGCACTTTCAGAGACCAGGGCAAGTAAGAGCATTTAAAAAAAAAAAAAAGATAAGTATAATCATTAATCATTAGAAGATTTTAGCAATAAATTTATAGAAGAGTGACTTTTGACAAACCACTTAATCCCCTGAATCTGATTACTCCTCTGTTAAATGAGAAGTAGAGCTGAGAAAGACTAGAGAGGAGATGAAAAGAAACTGATCATGTCATTTGTAAAAAATAAGAGACTAGGCGCTCAATTCAGCTCTGTGTCTAAAATATAAAATATTTAGATTGAAATGCATTTCCAAATATTTCAGTGTCGTGCACCCCATAGACAATACAGATGGGAGTGGGTGGTTTCCCACTGTTTAAGAGAACATTTTGATACTCTATGTTGCCAGGTTTCAAAAGAACTCTGAAGTGGACCTGAGTTTTTCTGTTTAGATGAGAAGGAAAACACTACTTCCACATTTCTCCTTGCCTCCTCTGACTCCCAATTAACCTGATAGGCTTGGCTATAGCGCAAGTGACCCCTTTCAATAAATCATAGCCATACAACAGTCTATAAGGTAGTGAGTACTATCCCATATACTGGTTTGTATTCTTCACAGCAAACTCTAGGGGAAGCTGTGTGGTTTCCCCTCTTTATGAGCAAGTCTCAGGAAGTGAAATGCTTTTCCCAAGGTCATGCAACAAGTCACTGCCAGAGCAACTCCTCAAAGGCAGCTTTTCTCCCACATTCCTGGCTCTATCCATAATATTTGACGCTTAAGGGAATGTGACCACTTGATAAGTTTATAAATGCCATGTTTGATTGCAAAAGTGTCAGACAGCTACTTAAATATTTTCCACACAAAATCCTTATGCTAAAATGTAGTTAGTATCTCCATTAGAAAAAAAATAATTTAGACTTTTTATTAACTTCTTATTTTCTTGTGTTAACTTATATTTGGCATTTATTATATACATTATGTGAATAAAATCATCACTAAGCCAACAGTAAATAAGTCTTATTCCTTATGACAGAAATATTGGCTTCTATTCCTAAGGGTTCCAGAGCCTTAAGATTATGTAGTATAAAATGATGATGATGATGATGATGATGATGATGATCACCATCATTGAGCTTCTGGGTAGTACTTCAGAACTACAGAATGCTTTGATGTCACACATTATTTTGCACAGCAATCCCAGGAGTTAAGTCATTATGATGTGTGCTTCACAATTAGAGAAATGGGGCAATACCAAATGCAAAAAAAAAAAAAAAAATCCCAGTGATATGATGTTAACTCCCACCTGATTTTAACACACATTTCAAGAAATAGAACTGTTAAGATGCAAAAATAAAACTAATTTACCACCATTTCAATAACTGTATTTAGATATGAACATAAAAGAACAAAGAGGGGCTTGAAAACATCAAGTCCATAAAGAAGATTTATTCATTTATTCAATGATCCAGATTTAGAGTTAGGTTCTAAGGATACAGAACATAAGTAAGAGCATAAACATTGAGGTTTCTGATAAAGCATACAATCTCTTAAGTGAGAAGATTGACCAGACGTTTAGGCAAGGAAAAAAAATGTAAAAAAAATTAACTACAATGTCATCGGGCTCTGGCATATTGAGGGAAGATTGCCTGAGAATGTAATGCTCAAGGTAAGCAAGATGGTTAATTTCATGTGTCAACATTACTGGGCTGAGGGATGCCCAGATAGCTGGTGAAACATTTCTGGATTTGTCAATGAGGGTGTTTCCAGATGGGATTAGTATTTGAATCAGTAGAATATGTCCCCTAATGATTGTGGATGTGTATCTTCTTTGGAAGATATACTGATGACAAATAAGTGTATGAAAAGATGCTCCATTTCATACACCATCCAGGAAATGAAAACCAAAACAATAATGGGCTATCACTATTAGACACACCTATTAGAAGGGCTAAAATCCAAAACACTGACAACATCAAATACAGGCGAAGTTGTGAATCAACAGGAACTCTCATGCATTGTTGAAGGGAATGCCAAATGGCACATTCATTTTGGAAGATAGTTTGGCAGTTTCTTATAAACCCAATATACTCTTAGCATGCATTCCAGCAGTTAAGCCCCTTAGTATTTCCCCAAAGTAATTGAAAACTTATGGCCATACAAAAACCTGCACAGGGATATTTATAGCAGCTTTATTAATAACTTCCCAAACTTAGAATCAATCAAGATGTTTAGTAAGTGAATGGATAAACTGTGGTACAAACAGACAATGTTTAAAAAGAAATGTGTTAAAAAGAAATCTGTTATCAGGTCAACAACACTCATCATCAAGGAAGTGCAAATAAAAACCACAGTGAGATATCACTTCACAGCTATCAGGATGGCTAAATCAAAAAGACAAGAAATAACAAGTGTTGACAAGGATGTGGAGAAAAAGGAATCCTTATGCATTGTTGGAGGGAATGTAAATTAGTATAGCCACTAAGGAAAGCATATAGAAGACCCTCAAAAAAACTGAAATAGAAATATCATACAATTCAGTAATTCCACTACTGGGTATTTACCTAAAGAACATGAAAACACTAATTTGAAAAGATATATGCACCATTATGTTTATTGCAGCATTATTTACAATAACCAAGATATGGAAGCAATCTGAGTGTCTATAGATAGCCAAATCAATAAGGAAGATGTGGTGTGTGTTTACACACACACACACACACGCAAAATATTGCATAGTCATAAAAAAGGATTAAATATTGCCATTTACAACAACATAGATAGGCCTAGAGGATATTATGCTAAGTGAAATAAGTCAGACTAAAGAAGACAAATACCATATGATTTCACTCATATGTGGAATCTAAAAAAAAAACCAGATTAATAACAAGTAAACAAAAATCAGAATCAGACCTGAAAATACAGAAAATATAATGATGGTTGCTAGAGGAGAAGTAGGAAGGGATTGGAAGATTCAGGCTTCCAAGTATAGAATGAGTGGGTCATGGGAATAAAAGGCGTGGTTTAGGAAGTATAATCAGTGATAGTTTAATAGTGTTGTATGGTGACAGATAGTAGCTACACTTGTGGTGAGCACAGTGTAACGTATAGAGAAGTTGAATCACTAAGGTATACATCTGAAACTAATGTTAACATTATATGTCAACTATACTCAAATAAAAAAATTAAAAAGAAATGCATTATCAAGGGCACCTGGGTGGCTCAGTCATTAAGCGTCTGCCTTCAGCTCAGGTCATGATCCCGGAGTCCTGGGATCGAGCCCCGCATCGGGCTCCCTGCTCTGTGGGAAGCCTGCTTCTCCCACTACCATTCCCTCTGCTTGTGTTCCCTCTCTCACTGTGTTTCTCTCTGTCAAATAAATAAAATCTTAAAAAAAAAAAAAAGAAATGCATTATCAAGCCATGAAAAGGTATGGAATAGGCATTTGACTAAATAAATATGTATTACTAAGTGAAATAAACCATTGTGAAAAGGCTACCTAGTATTATTCCAACTATATGACCCTCTGGAAAAGGGAAAACTATTGAAACAATAAAACCGTCAATGGTTAACAAGGGTTAGAGAAGAAGTAACAATAGACAAAGCAAAGAGAATTTTAAGGGGGGAAGGTGAAACTATTGTCTATGATACTATAATGGTAGATATATATCATTGTACATTTGCCCAAATCCATTAGATACATCAAGAGCAACTCTGATGTGAACTGAAGATTTTAGTTGATAATGACGTATCAATGATGTAGATTCATGGACTGAAACAGATGTCCCACCATTGTATAGGATGTTAATGGAAGAAACTGCATATATAGAGATGGGTGGTATATATGAACTCTCCATGCTTCCTTCTCAACTTTGCAGTGAACTTAAAATTGTTCTGACAATAAAATCTATTTTTTAAAAAAGAAAAAAAGAGGAGAAAAGAAGAAAAAAGAGTAGACAGAAACTAGAAAGTATAAAGAGAGTTTTTCTTTTTCTTTTTAATGGGAGAGCCTTGAATAGGCTTAAATGCATGGGGATAAACCAACTAAAAGGAGAGAATAGGTAGAATAGATACATAAGGATTTGCTCATTAATCCTGCAAAATCACACTAACTTCTGCTAAAAATAGTGCGATATTGCATGAATAGAAAGTTAGATACTAAATTAAATTAGAAATATAGTAGGACAGATGTGCAGTGTTGCATACCCACTTAGGATTGGAAATCACACACTTATAATGAAATTAGTCTATGCTATTAGGTAGGATTCTCTAGAAGTGTTCAGATTCTCATCTTATAGGCTTATAAAAAGTGACTATTTGGGTTTATGCAGGGTTGGCATTTTGCTAGATAAGTGAAAGGAAAAGATGAGGAGCAAGGGAGTTTATGACATTCCCAAGGGTAAATCACAAATTGAAGGTAATGATCCAAAGACCCTTGATTACTTGATTTTATACATTTATTCATTAATTCATTCACTTTTTATTACCTATTTACTGTATGCTAAATACTATTTTGGACACTGGAGTTAGAATAGTAGACAAAAGAGATGAATTCTTTTGTGGAATTCACTTTTTACATGAATGGACAAGCATATATACAAAACATCAGGTTTTATGAGTTTATGAAAAAATAAGACATTGTACAGAGAATAAAGAGGATCTGACACTTTCTTAGACTTCAAGATTGAAATACACTGTATTCGATGTGTTGACACCCTCTAGATGTGACCACTAGGATGGCCCTACTGGTGAAGATGTGGCTATTTTAGAAAACAAGGTAATGGGACTCAGAAGGGTAAGCAAATGAAGGAGGGGAATAGGAGGAGATCTATCTGGGAGAAGAGCATTTTAGACAGAAGGAATAGTGAATACTATCTCTGGGGTAGAAATGTGTTTGCTCTTTTTGACAACCTGAACGAAGTTCAGGAAAGGTAGAGGTAGGCAGGAGAAAGCAATATACATTGCAATATTTTAAAGACCATGGTAAGAACTTCGACTTTTACTCCAAGTAAGAACACATTTTGACTTACATACTAACAAAATCTCTCTGACTATTGTCTTGAGAATAGATTGAAGGGATAGAGGTTGGGGAGGAGGCAGTGGATGAACAACCAGCAGCTTTAGTGGATCAATTAGGAAGCAAGAGACAGATGAGAAGTGATATTGGCTTGTTGCAGGATGGCAATAGTAAAGATGCCAAGAACACATCAGATTCTTTTTTTTTTTAAGATTTTATTTGTTTGTTTGTTGGTTGGTTGGTTTGACAGAGAGAAAAGTGAGAGCAAGAGCACAAGCAAGGGGAGCAGCAGGCAGAGGGAGAAGCAGACTTCCTTCTGAGCAGGCCCCTACCCAGGGCTCCATCCCAGGACCCTGGGATCATGTCCTGAGCCAAAGGCAGACACTTAATCACTGAGCCACGCAAGCGCCCCAACAAGAGCCAACAGGACTTGCTATTGTTATAGAATTTGTACACTATTACACCACTAAATACTGCCCCCTTCTACTGCAACACAGAACATATATTCTTTTTTTTTAAATAATTTTGTGTGCAAGAAGGGAACAGAAATATTTTTATATAGTTGGAATTGGAAGTCCAACATCTATGATTTGGATCATGGCTACATCAGTTGTGCAAGCCTACACAAACTCTTCCATCCCTTGGTTTTATAGTTTTGTCATGAGGATTAAATGAAAAGAGGTGCATATCATGGCTAATACTGTGCCTAGCACAGAGCAAATGCTTGACTCATGGAAGCCACTGGACTCCTGTGCTGTGGACCCTGTCCCTGAATACTTCTGTACCTATGGTTAAGCAGTTGGCACTTGAACAGAAAAGGGTGAAGCATCTCTTTGGACCTACACACATGTCATTTATTCTATATTATTTTTATTTCTTGAAGGTAGTTGAAGAAGTAAGAGGTAAAGCATAGACACTGTGACCTGCTATGCTTTTTATCATGGGATGAAAGCCAGATGATAGCAAAGAGCCTGGATGATGCTATACATCAGAAGGAAGCAGAAATGAGATGGAGAGAAATGTCATTTCTGCTTATTTCTGAGTCTCTCACTGCCCTTCCAGAAGCTTGCTTGCTTGTTTTCTGGACAGCTCCTATATCTATACAGTTTTTTTTTTTTTTTTTTTTTTTTTGCTTTCAAAAAGGTTGCATATAAAATAACGATACTATTATTATTCCTTTCATCATCTTCATTATTATTTACAGTCTAAGAACTCCCTATCTCTTTTAAGAAGTTGCATTTTGTAATGTACATAATGCGGACATTGAAGTGTTTTATTTGGAGGTTTGCAATGAATAGATCTGTGTTTTGGAACCATTGTTCTCATAATTGCATGAAGGAAGGAGGTGAGAGAAAGAAGACTGGAGGAGTGAGAGCTCTCTGAGATGAGTGTGGCACTGTAGGTAAGGGATGGTGGGGACTGAATGTTGGGATGGAGAGGAGCCATAGCTGGGTGGGGAAGATAATCATGATTTTACAGTGATTTGTTGAATATCAGGGAGAACACTGAGACAGGAAGAGGGCGAATTTTTAAAACAAAGTTTATGGTTAAAATCCCAAATTCAATGAATTGTTAAAAAGGCACAACATTAGAATGAAAATCATGCGTTCAGCTGGAATATGCTGGGCCTGAGATACTGTCATTTCTGTGGTGATTGCAGTGGATGGCTTGAAGGACCCCAAATATGAGGTAGGAAAGGGGACTGCTCTTTATGCTCATATCTGCATAACTAAATTCATAAAAGGTGTAAGAAGTCCCTGGGAGATGACAGGATGTAGACAGTAGTAAAACAGTCTGCTGGGGAACTACAAAATTTAAGACCCAAACAGCAGAAGATGTCACAAGAATTGAAAGAGACATATCAGAGAGGTAGAGGCAGAATCTGGAAAGGAGGCTATCAAGATGAAGGGAGTGCCAGGGCACCTGGGTGGCTCAGTGGGTTAAAGCCTCTGCCCTGTGCTGAGGTCCTGATCTCAGGGTCCTGGGATCGAGCCCCGCATCGGGCTCTCTGCTCAGCAGGGAGCCTGCCTCCCCCTCTCTCTCTGCCTGCCTCTCTGCCTACTTGTGATCTTTCTCTCTGTCAAATAAATAAATAAAATCTTAAAAAAAAAAATGAGAGTGTTAAGGAGGAACCCTTGACCTTAAAAGTCAAAGAAAGGTATACTAAGGAGGAATGAAAAATAACATTTTGGGGTTTATAGTTAGAACACTGAGTGCCTGGAATTTGCTCAGTAGATACATTTATTTGGATGGAAAATGTGTTGCAGATTAAAACATTCAGAGAGAAAATCCCCTAAAATGACAGTCCTGTCTACTGATCATTATCAGGAGCTTCCGGTGTGATAAAGATGCTTATAAAAGGTAAGGCACAAAGCCTCAGACCAAAGAAATTATGATTCAAAGTCCTTTCTGCCTTGTCCACGTGTTTAGACTTCAGTTTGTGTTTAGGGAGAACAAAAGAGAAAGAGCAGAGAGGTGGAGAGATGTTGCCTGGGGACATGCTTTAAATGCTAAGGTAATTTCAAAAGCAGTCCCTTATTTGGGTCACTGCAGTCCTGGTTCTGGAACTCAGCTTTACTGGTCAGGAAATCTGATGTTGTCCTGGTGCTAGAGCTGACTCAGAGGAAGTGACTATCTTAACTGAACTCTCAAATGGATTATAAGCAAACCAGGAAGCTAATTTAATTTCCATGGCTCTGAATTGACCCAATTTTTCACGTCCACTGAATTATACACCACTCTAGGGTAATCAGAAGCCATATTAGACCAAAAGACATCTGGTAAACATGATATCCAGGCATAGACAGTAGGAAGGAAGTTTTTAGGCAAAACTGGTCAGTTCAAAACCAGCTGAAACATTCTTGCCCCACATCAGAGTTTTCTCCCTGGATGCAGAAAGTACATTGCTTATTCAGTGGATTAACCATGGACATCCTTGTGTTTACTGACTACTTTTTTTTAATCTTTGCTCATCTTTCCTTGAGCACCATTCAGATTGCCTTTTTCATTTGTGGCCCAAACATATCAATTTATAAAATACAGTGCACTGTACAAGTAAGTTTGGGAGTCAGGCCAGCAATTATTTATTTACTTATTGCTTATTTACTTATGAATGGCTTTGAACAAGTCAAGCGATTTGATTACTTTCTTAGCCTACTTCATTATATGTGGAAAGCAATACCTAGTGTTCAGTTATGTTGTGAAAGTAGAGGAGATAATGAACGTAGCCCTATATTCGGCACATAGTAGACACCCAACAAGACTGTTTTCTCTGTTTATGCTTTTCTTTCTGTTTCTCTCATTCTGATATTTTTGTCCCTGGATTAGGCTACACACTACTTTGATGTGGCCATTCAACCCCATAAGCATGCAAGCTTCCAGTAATCAAGTACTGATCACTGAAAGCCACTCTAAAAAAATTGCATACATTTGGTTGTTACTTTTTTTTTTTAACACATCAATTATGTTGAAATTCATAGAGGTTAAAACTTAAAATAACATCATATCAATTGCTAAGTGAGCATTTCCTTAATTCATTATATATTTTTAAATTTTAGGACTTCTAAAAATGTGTAAGAACTTTGAGAAACTGTAGAAGAATTTCTAACAAAGTTAAGAAAACTAGACTGTAGACCCTCAGAGGAAATTCTATAACCACAGTGAGGGTCAGACAATTGTAAAAGAAAAGAACAATTGGAAATACAAAAACTAATGAAATAATGAAGGACAAATCAAAGATGGATGCTCAATATGAATTGTCAACAAATTATAATCTACATGGAAAAACAAAATCTGAGCAAAACATATTACATCTGTGATCCATGTAATGCTAGATACCGGGGGCACAAGTTAATAACAGCAAATACATGTGCTCGTTGTTAAGAAGAAAGATTTTTCTCTCAGTTACTCACTGCCTGATATTTGGTCTATTCTGAAACACAGAGTTTACTTGTGAAACAAATCTATAGACAGTGCAATTTAGGAAAAGTCACTGAGATTAATTTACCTCCAGTATCTAATCACAGATAACTGTGTATTAACTCTCACAGAAATTTAATCATGTACTTAGTAAATTCAGTATTTGAGAAAAACATGATTGTTAATTATCTTTACAATTTAAATTAATTAAGAGTATTAATAGGAAACTCTGTTAAGTGATATGTCTATATATTTTAATCTGGATAGAGCTAGTTGTTGTTGATCTTGTTTTTGGTTTTTTTTCCTATTGTTAGTGCTTTCTGATGTATTAATATTATTGCTATCATTGATGAGGGTGTATTCAGGCCCAATTGTTAAAATTTATTAGGACTGTGTCCATTTTATATACTTATTATAATTGGTTAAATTACAGTTTCTTTAGCTACAACATCAGATATGTTGGTAAATTTCATCTTCCTCAGATTTTTGCCCTGGGCAATTTAACTAATCCAGCCACTGTTACATGTTTTCAGTCATAAATTTCTTAACTCTTCCTGAGCATAGGTCATTTTTAACTGATTACTAATTTAATTCAGATTTTTACCTGAGTTTGACTTGCTTAACACTCTGTGGTTGAAATTATTTTCGGTATGTTCTTAAAACATTCTCTATTCCATAGTGTTCCAAATGTGTTTCAAAAAGGTCACAATAGAATCCAATTAAAACAAAAATGATTTAACTAAAAATATGTGTTGCCAAATATGGATAATTTAAATAATATAAAAATACAAGGCTCTTTAAAGTAGGTGAACAGAGTGAGGCTCTTTGCAAATTACTAAAACTGCTTTGAGCAAAAAAAAGAAAAAGAAAAAGAAATGTGATTAGTTTAGTTACATTGTCCTTGATGGGGAAAAACACAAATCCCTACAGCTATTCCTCTGAAGAAGCATATCTTTCAGGGAGCAGAAGTGATTAAGGCTATCCTTATTTCCCTATTTTGTGATGAAGGGAATGGGGCTCGCTTCACGCAGAGAAGTCAAGTCGGAGGATAAAATATCACACCTGTATTCAAACCACTAAGGCTGTTTTCACTGGGTTTTCCAAATTTTACTCCTGATACTTTTCCTTGCAGAAGTTTTGACTTTGAAAGTTCAGGCATTTTTAAGTTTTATTCGTGTGCAAAGCACATCTTGACTTTCTTTAATGTAACTTGCAAGCCTGTTCTGTATTTATTTCACCCTTGCATAACTCAAAAGTAGCGGAACAGATTGTACTCAGATTGGGCAAAAGCAATTACCAAACCCTTAGACTAGGGCTAGTCATGGTCCCAGAAGATAATTTTGGGGAAAGCCATGATGGCACGCAAATACAGGGTTATTAAAGGTTTTCACTGACAGCTTGGGAGCATAGTGCTTTCCAGCACCAATCCTCTCAGAAAGATCTACAGTGTCACCTCAGAAATTTTACATTTGGCGTTAACTTTGGATTTAGCATATGCTCCTAGCTCTGCACTGGTGACAAATTACAATGGCAATGAAAATACTCAGTAATAAATATTGGCTGAGAACTTGAACATTGACAAGATGCTTTCATTATTAGTATGTTTTCCAGTAGATCCTCACAAATCTGTGTCATGAGTGACTTTTTCCTTTTACAGGTAAGAAAACAGAGACTCATTAAATTCATAAAATATTGCAGGTCTACTTAGGCTTTTAAGAGGTTAGATCAGATTCATTCAACAATTGTGTCCTGAAAGCCTACTATGTGCCAAGCACTGAGCCTGGCAAGGGAGATGCGGTGGTGAACAAGGCAAGCAGAGTTTCTTTCTTCATGAAATGTACAATCACTAGAGGACATGCATGGAAAATGAGCATAAAATCATGAATAATTATGCCATTACAAATCGTGATGTTCTAAAGGAAAAACACAGCACTCTGAGAGGGGAGCACACAGGCACCTGACTGTGATTAGGTAGCTTCTATAAAGAAGATACAGCAAAATGCAGACAAGAAGGGAGGCTCTTCTTTCCAGGCTCTGGCTCTGCATCTCACTTTTCAACATTATACTCACTCTCTTGGAGCAGCGATTTGACAATAACATGAAGAAATTTCAACGTTAAAAAATAAAGACCTCATTTTTGTCTTTAAAAAGAAAAACCCTACTGAATAACAGTCAAAATTCACATCAGCTTTAACAATTTCCAGGATAATAGGCCAGAATTTAAGTGCACAGTCTTCTCCAGAAAGCACTTCTGGATCCGGAGCCCAGATGTGACAGATCTCCTCCCAAAGCCATGTAAGACTTTGTCGAGTCTCCTCTTCATACACTTATACCTGCCTCGGGTATAATTAGTTCTGCCAAGTTACGCTTTGCGCAAGGGCAGACACCATGATGTTTCTGCATTTGCATTCTCGAAGGTGCGCTGCTTCCACATTTGATGTTTAATTGAATTGGTGGATGGAGATACATAATCTGTGCATGGGAACAATACACGCATAAGAAGCAGCAGGGTATAGCATAAAGAAGAGGGACTGTGGTGCCTGACTGAGCTAGATTCGAGTCCTCAACCCGTCTGACCTTACTTCCTTGCTTCCTTACACTTCCCTGGGCTTTGGATTCCTGTCTGTAAAATGGATCTCCCCTTTAAGGCTGTTAGGCTTTTGTGAAGAGCAAACACAATGTGCATGAAAATAAGATGGGTTGATGCAACAGCTCACAAATTGGTAACTATTATTAATTTCTTACAATTTTCTTTCATTTATGGTTAGAAATCTCCTATAGCTATCTGGAATTCAGCCAAGGAAAGTGGGGGGGATATTCTGAGTGTTAGGATATTTAGCATACCATGTAGATGTTTGTGACATATCAACAGGTGATAAATGATAAAGGTGCCGAGACATTGTGATCTATGAAGCAAACGACTAGCTATAGATTACATGTCACTCTGAACAACAATTAGCTAGTAGCATTCTTGTCCAATCAAAGTTTATTATGTCATGAATAATACTGTTTTCGAGATTTTTTAAGATTACTGTGGGATGTATCTGAAAATAATCGCAAAGTAGGACTGCATAGGACAGAAAGCACTTAATACCTCTCTGTGTGCTAAATCGCCTTTTCTTGGTTCCTATAAAGGTATCTTTAATAACCACCATCCCTGGTGCATCTTCCTGCTGACTTTGCAACTGATGAGAATAAGCAAACAAGCCATGCCAACCCCAGCCTTTCTCTGACCCACGGAGGGAGAAGAGTGTGGGGCATCAATGGGAGCAAAGGGAGAAATGTGAATTCAAGCTGGTCAGCCAAATCAGGGATGTCAATCCCCAAACCCCATGGAGAGAAATCAATAAAGTCAAAATAATAATAGAAAATATCCATCTTTGTTGGTGTTTCAAACTCACCAAAGAGAACATGAGCAAGAAAGACCATAAATAAACAGAGAGCATCTTTTCAATAGCCCATCAGTGTCCCTTTATAGCTACATTTGTCCTTAGAGGGAAAAAACAATACTACAAATGTATTTACATTTAAATCTCTTCTAGTTGTTGAAACAGTATCCCCCACTTAAATACGGCCTGCCTGGAACATAGCAGACAATAGTCTGATTACCCTTATCATTATTTTCAATCTCTCACCTCTCCTCTCCAGATAACTATTATCTGGGATCATATTCAAGTAAAGAGGAGATACTGTTTCCAGCCATCCCTGGGCATTTCTTGGTAGTCTTAATTGTCACACGCCGATGGACCATACGGCAGAGCTCTCTTCGTGGAGTGCTTTGACATACATTCACACATTTGGGTGCTCTGAGCAGCTTTTGCTAGTAGATCCCACCTGGTGCACAGCTGATAATCGCAAGAGAAACATGAAGCTGCCCCTCCCACGTTCAGCTTTATGAACCGTGGCTTTTATCCACTTGGTTGATGCAAAAATCTGTCCATGTCAAGAGTGGGAAGAGTGTGCTTCAAGTTCCTTTGATGCCAATTGGGCCAAGATATTCCAATCGAGGGTACCTGACTCATGTCTCCCTTCTCTGCAGTGACCATGGAAACAGTATTGTTGATGCTCTGTGTGTGCAGTAGGCTGAATGCCTGTTAGAAATACTCAGAGAAAGAGAACCTTTTAAAATTTTAAAACCAAAATTTCAAACATAGGCCTGACACTGAGTTTAATGAAGCTAGAAACCACCCACTAACGTCGAGTGCAATTGTTCCCCGACATTGTAACCAAAGCAGTTCAGGCTGCGTGGTCTAAGTTACAAACACCTATGATGTAAGTCTTCAAGGGGTACAACAAAAAACACTGTGTGATGTTCTAAGATTCAGTGCATTCAGTGCTGCTTAGGGATGTGTGTGTGTGTGTGTGTGTGTGAACATGCACGCCCTCACCCTTGGCACATGCACACATGTCTTCCTCCCCAAGTCCTGCTTTCCTTCCACTCTGCTCCTACTGTTATCTCTCTGTCTAGAGTCTACCTATTTTTAAGGCCCCACTAAAACATCACCTACTTTATATATTTAACTGGGTCCTCTTGGCTTGGAGAAATGTGTTCTCCCTCTGAATTCACACAGCATTGCATCTCGTCTGATTCTCTATAAGGACCTTCTTTGTCTTGTGTTTCTGTTGAGTGAATATAGTTCACTCATGTCCCAGGAGAAGAGTATCTTAACACCCATATTTGACACATTGTTGGCCCTTAGAAAATGAATGTTAAGTAAATGTAGAACACTCATGAATGTCATACTACAAATCCAAGCCCTATTGTGGGTAGTACAGGAAATGGAGATCAATACACCAGTACCAAATTCAAATGCTCAAGATTCTCTAATTTCCTGAGAAACCTGAGTGCATTCTTCAAGTATTAGTAGACCCTCAGTAGAGGAATCTGTGTTTACTGCACACAGTTAGGTAGATAAATTAGCTCAGCTGACAGGTTTTCTACCCCTGAAACTCTGCCTCCATCAGACAATGTACCAACACCCAGAAAAGCAATGTCTTAACTGGAGTGGGGATTTCAAAAACAAATAAGCCAAAGAGCAAATGCAAAAGTCAAATGAGAGAAGGACTTCTTGAATCTTGGCAGAGTAGCCATGGCTCATTTAATGTTGACTTTAGATATTTTGGCAAAACATGTTGGTTCAAAAAGCGCTTTTTGATAACTTTGCTGGGTTCTGTGGGAGCGTACAAAACAAACAACAAAAAAGAAGCACCTTTGCCAGCAGCCCAAACTGGACATATATATGTAAATAATTTAATGCTTTATTATTTTTGAGGATGCTACCATCTTTCGAAGGAACCAAATACCAACTTACCATTTAATGTTATTTCTACCTTCCTTTCAGCATTTATTTAGTTGCTGTCTCTAATTTCATATTTTCCCCACCTATTTGCTTATTTATTCATTACTGCTTTACTCATTTAAATATGCTAACAGTATATCGTGAGGACTTACATGGTATAGATGTATACTATGAGCATACTCAAATATACTCTGAGCAAACTGTATTGTCCTTTTAATGTAATGCTCCTGCCATGTTTCCTTACAAAATGGACATTTTTGTTCCTGGAATCTGAGTGTGGGAGCCTATTTGAATGTCACTTAGTTTAGGTTTCTCCCAGTTGGATAAGTGCCCTTTTCAGGAAGCAGACACACTCTGATCGGCATGTACGTGGCAACCTCCAGTGTCAGCTAACTAGATCCCCAGGTAACTAAGGCAAATTCCTCTTCTGGACAGCTTTCATTTTACAAAGTAGTGTGCTTATTCAGTTGGCTGTGTTTTGTTGTTTTTCATTACTTATCTGCTACCTACTTTTTAAATTAGGATTTTATTTTTATAGAGCAGTTTTAGGTTCACAACAGAATTGAGAGGAGGGCACAGAGATTTCCTATATGCCTCCTGCCCTCAGACCTGCACAGCTTCTCCCATTATCATCATTCCCCACCAGGGTGATAAACTTGTTAAAACTGGTGAATCTACTTTGACACATCATAACCACCCAAAGTCTGTAGTTTACTTTAGTGTCATCTTACGGTGTTGTACATTCCATGGGTCTGGATAAATGTATAATGACATATATCCACCATTACAGATCATACAGAATAGTTTCACGGCCCTGTAAATCCTCTGTGCTCTGTCTATTTATCCTTCCTTCCTTCCTGACCCCCGGCAATAACTGATCTTTTTACTGTCCCCTTAGTTTTGCCTTTTCCAAAATGTCACATAGTTAAAACAATACAGTAACTAGCTTTTTCACATTGTCATCTTTCACTTTATAATATGCATTTAAGACTCCTCCATGTCTCTCCATGGCTTGAGAGCTTATACCATTTTAATGCTGAGTAATATTCCATTCTCTGGATATACCACAGTTATTTATCCACTCACCTATTGAAGGACATCATGGCTGTTTCCAAATTTTGACAATTACGAATAAAGCTGCTATAAACATCCATTTGCACATTTTTGTGTGGATATATTTTCAACTCCTGTAGGTAAATACCAAAGAGCATGACTACTGCATGGTATGGTAAGAGTATGGTTAATTTAGTGAGAAACCACTAGATTGTCTCCTAAAATGGCTATACCATTTTTCATTCCTACCAGCAATGCATAAGAGCTCCTAGTGCTCTATATATTTACCAGCATTTGGTGTTTTTAGTGTTTCAGATTTTTGTGTATTCTAATGTGTATCATTCTAAGGTATATAGTGGTATCTCACTGTTGTTTGAACTTGTGTTTCTTTGATGACCAATGATGTGGACCGTCTTTTCGTATGCTTATTTGCCACCTATATACATTCTTTGGTGAGGAGTCTGTTAAGGTTTTTGACCAATTTTTAAAACAAATTTTTTTGTTAAATTTTAAGAGTTCTTTATATATTTTATTCCAGTCTATGACTTATCTTCTCATTTTCTTGCCCATCTTTCACAGAGAATTTTTTCCTTTTAACTAAGTACAGTTTACCAATTATTACTTTCATGGATCATGCCTTTGTGTTGTATCTAAAATGATATCAGCATATACAAAATCGTTTAGGTTTTCTCCTATGTTATCATTTAAGAGCAACTTGTTTATTTCATTTTGGGAAATGCTAATAGCGTTATGTTTTTAATTTCCAATTCCATTTGTTTATTCTTAGCATATAGAAAAGTGATTAACTTTTGTATATTAACCTTGTATCCTACAACCTTGCTATAATTGTATATTAGTTCCCGGAGGTTTTTTGTTATTATTGTTGATTGTTTTGATTTTTTACATAGGCAATTATGTCATCTGTGAACAAAGACACTTTTATGTTTTCTTTCCCATTCTTTTTTCTTTCCCATTCTTCCCATACACCTTTTATTTCTATGTCTTTCCTTCTTGCATTAGTAAGGACTCTAGTACAGTGTTGAAAAGGAATGGTGAAAGGCGCCTGGGTGGCTTAGTCATTAAGTGGCTGCTTTTGGCTCAAGTCATGATCCCAGAGTCCTGGGATCGAGGACCACTTCGGGCTCCCTGCTCAGTGGGAAGCCTGCTTCTCCCTTTCCTGCTCCCTCTGTTTGTGTTCCCTCTCTCTCTGTATCTCTCTCTGCCAAATAAATAAATAAAATCTTAGAAAGAAAGAAAGATGAAAGAAAGAAAAAGAAAGAAAGAAAGAAAGAAAGAAAGAAAGAAAGAAAGAAAGAAAGAAAGAAAGAAAGAAAGAAAGAAAGAAAGAAAGGAAGAAAAGGAGTGGTGAGAGGGGACCTCCTTGCTTTGTATTTAATATTAGTAGGAAGGCTTCAAGTTTCTTACCCTTGAGAAAGGGTATCTAGTTGAGAAAGTTCCTCCCTATTCTAGTTGAGAAAGTTCCTCCCTATTCCTAGACTACTAAGAGTTCTTATCATGAATGTGTGTTGGATTTTGCCAAATTTTCTGCATCTATATGATCATATGATTTACTTTTTTTTTTAAAGCCTGAAGATGTGATTACATTAACTTATTTTAAAATGTTGACTAGCCCTTCCTATCTGGGATAAATCCTACTTGGTCATGGCATAGTACATAATTTTGTTCATGTATTCTTGGATTCAATTTGTTGATATTCTGTTGAAAAACTTTGCATCGATTTTCATTAAAGATTTTGGTTATAGTTTTCTTGTAAAGTTATAGTCTAGTTTTTATGTTAGGGTAATGCTGGACTCATAGAATGAGTCAGGAAGTCTTCCCTCTGCTACTGCTCTCTAAAACAGATTGTAGAGAATTGGCATAATTTCCTCCTTAAATGTTTGGTAGAATCTGTTATTTATTTTTCATTAAACATCAATAGACCTGATTTCAGAATCAGAAATGTACTTATCTATCTACAATTCCTCTCAGTCAGCCGTTCCGAGCTAAATGTCAGAAGTTCAGTTTGTGTGGCCTTGAAAGAGGAAAAAACATGTTTTTCACAAGAATAGCAACATAGCTTTAAGCTTTTCATTATCATGTGCTTTCTGACTCTGAGCCTAAACCCTAGCTCACCTTTTAAAATGTAAGACCTCAAGTAATTTTTTAAAAAATTCTCTAAGCTTTAATTTCTTTGTTTGTAAACTTCGGCTTGTGATATTATCTTTATCTTTCTCACATAATAATTTTGAAGGTTAAATAAGTTAAAACTTATAGAAGTACTATATAAGCTGCCTATAAATGAATAACTTGTAACAAGTTTATGCACATTCAAAATATTACCCTGAAACAGGGTTTCTAAGTGACTATGTGATTCTGGAATAAAAGAATTACTGGAGACTCTCATTTCATCTGAATACCATGAAGAATATTTGGAGGCCAAATGCCCTTATTAACTTGCTCCATTGTGACTCCCTTAATTATTCCAGGAACATTTGGGTATGGAAAGTTCAAGAAAAGCAACCTCAGGTGTTTTACTACTGTAGGCTGGTTTTTGGTCTGATTATTCTAATACTCCAGCCTGTTTCATTTGGCTATGTAACTTGTCCTTCATTTCTATGGATTCTAGAACCACTTCTAGGCTGTGGTGGGGAAAAACAATTTTTTTTTTCTTTTTGGCTTATTGATCTGTATGTAGCACCTGCTACAGGTAGCAGCTAAGGTACCTGCTAAAGGTACAGAGGTACCTTCCTTATGCCCCCAAACCCAGATTTGTTCACTAAATGGGGATAATCACTCACAACTAGAAACCATCAAATAGATACCTGAGTTGCCTCTTCTCTTGCTTAATTGGCCTTCATATGGGATTTACCACAAAAGGTCCATGTTTTCTAGGAAACGCCCTTTTCTCTTTAGAGAAAAGTCTGCTTTGGTAACTATTAGCCTCTTTAGCTGATAGTTTAGGCTGAGATAACACTTTAGCCTGAGATAATAACAGATCCTGCCAATGCCAATGATCAGGCATTGGTGAGAATATATCTGTCATGTAATTGAGGAGGTTGTGGCATTGGGAGACCTAAGTCTTTGTCCTATAACCTTCCATTCCCGCCCAATGAACACAGCAGAAATCACATTATTCATTGTGGTGGCTAAATGAGGAACAACATGTGTAAGAATCTACTTGTGTAGGATTTTTCATTTAATTAAATTGGAGCTTACATCTGCACAAGGAACCTCACTGATAAGGGAGGGTGCTGGAAAGCTTTGTTGTCCTACAGCAACTTATTCCTGCTATAATGAAAGGCTGTCCATTGGCTCAGTTCTCCAGGAAGGTTATTGTTCTTGAGCCAACTCTGTCACCTCTACCTTGTATTTATGGAGCAATCTTATTAGTTCTGTGACCTTGGGCAAGTCACTTAACCCTTCTGACTTTTGGTATCAAGCAGAGTTATTAATGCCCACTAAGCAGAGCTGTTGTCAGGATTCCATGAGGTAATAAACGTGAAAGAGCCACATTACTTAGAAAGGGAACCTACCTGCATTACTTCAGTTCAACCTCAAACAGTACCAGTGAGTAGAAGATTGGCCAATTTATTCATCTGGGGTGTGTGTGTGTGTGTGTGTGTGTGTGTGTGTGCATACGTTAATCCTAAATTCCAAATGAAGATTCCAGTTCAGAAATGTTAAGTAAGCTATTTAATGTTGCAGAGTTGGGAGGTTGCAAAACAAAGATTTCCTTCTGGCTATTTTGACACTTATCACACATCAGGCCTACACACATTCCCTGGTGCCAAAGCCTGACCTTATTCGGGAATCTCATATTGATTTTCAATATACTGCAAAATATCAGATATTTATTTATTTATTAAGATTTTATTTGTTTATTTGACAGAGAGAGAGAGAGGTCACATGCCGGCAGAGAGGCAGGCAGAGAAAGAGGGGGAAGCAGACTCCCTGCTGAGCAGAGAGCCCAATGCGGGGCTCAATCCCAGGACCCTGAGATCATGACCTGAGCCCAAGGCAGAAGCTTAACCCACTGAGCCACCCAGGCGCCCCAAAATCTCAGATATTTAAATGAGCAAATAAAAGAGTCCATTAGGAATCTACCAAAACTGCCGTAGAACGGAGAACACTCACTTTGGAGTAAAACCAGTGGTGTGCTGGAGTAGTTCACACTATCTTGTAAGGCAAGACTATTCAATCATTAGGGATTTTTTTGAGTTAGTTGTTAAACACAGCCATTATTAAAAGTTAAATTGCAAAATGAAAGTTAAATTCATAAGCAGTGAACTAAATTATAGTTAAAAACAAAGATAATGAATACTCAAAATTTATCACCTCCTAATTTTGTTTTTACTACATTTTACTATTAGCTATATTCTTGGGCATATTGTGTCTGTATGGTAGACATATTGTATAATGGTCACTTACTGTGCATATGGCAGAAGTAATGACACATCCTAATATTAGGGTATCAAAGGCAGCAGTGTCATCTTGGGTTTCTCTCTGTCTCTTGGATCACTCACTCTGGGGAAGCCAGCTGCCATGTCTTCAGGACACTCAGACAGCCCATGGAGAGCTTATGTGACAAGGAAATGAGGTCCCCAGTCTACAGCCAGAGAGCAACTGAGGCCTGCCAATAACCGCACGAGTTTGGAAGTGTTCAAATGACTACAGTCCCAGCTAACAGCTTCCTAGCAACCTCATGAAAGACCTTGAACCACAACCAGCCAGTTAAGCTTCTCCCAGCAACTGAGAGAAGTTGCTGGGAGAACTGTAGTAAACTGCTGTAGTTTACTACAACAGTAAAGCATCTAAATATTCTTCAGTATGATATTTGATTTTAAAGGGTTTGTGTAGAGGTCAGGAAACCTATGTTTTTCCTAAATGTTTCAAAGTTGTGGACAAACCCAAAATTATGCCCACATTTAGTATAAATATTTCCTTTTTTATATTTTGCTAGTTAGTAGGTCCAGGCAAAGGCAATTAACTCTGCTATCTGAAGCTCTTTAATTTGAGGGAAAGGCTTATTATTTTAAGTGTGAGTTTAGATGTGAAATAACATAGCCTGCTTGACAATCTTTATTTTTTCTCTTTAAGTGTGAACTGTCAACATACAAAATTAAATCAGAGTTATCTAAGAAAGACTCTGGTAGGTCTAGGTAGGTTATGAGTAGTTTCCTCTTAACAAAAGTAAAAAATGATAAAGTCATCCTTTTTTCGGTAAGAGAAGAATGCTGATCAGGCAAATTAGGAATAGTTACCAAAGCAGACAAAACTAAGTTATAAATATCTGAAGACGAGAAATATTTAGAACTAACATTGTAAAAAACATACTCAATAAACAAAAATGATTATTAAGAACTAGGCTTTTAAAAAATAACTCATACTTCAATAATTTAAGGGTATGAAAAAGGCACAGAGAAATTTTCAGGCCAAGGAAGAAACTTTATAAATCTTGTCATAATATAACTTACAAATAGATAATAAATTTACAGTTTTAAAATATAATATCAGTATGTTAAGTAAAATAATGTACATATCATATTAAATCAATCTTCATAAACAACAATAGCTTTATAAACAAACAGAAAATCATACCCACTAATTTGTATACATATTCAAATTTCTGTATAACTATTAAACTAGTATAGTCACAAGTTTATAGTAATTATTATCTTCAATCAAATTCTGTTTTCTCCAGACACAAGGGAAAATAGAAGGACAGAAATCAATACTTATTCAGCTATTATATAAAATGACCACTTATTTTGCATATTCTTATAATTCTCAGCTTTTTAAGAGATAAAGGTATGTTAATGTATGT
This sequence comes from Procyon lotor, assembly GCA_028646535.1. Classification (NCBI taxonomy): domain Eukaryota; kingdom Metazoa; phylum Chordata; class Mammalia; order Carnivora; family Procyonidae; genus Procyon; species Procyon lotor. The sequence continues at coordinate 52,487,856 of CM053603.1, forward strand.
TTAATTACCAGTGTTTTGTGTCTGATTTTACTTTGAAACTGTGCAAGCACCCAAAGATTATGTACTGGTTAACTCAATCGTATGTCCAAGGTCTTAAAATTAAATCTATGGAAATTACTACTCAAATGTACACATGAGATCTCTATGATTTGTAGCACTGTCAGGATTTCATACAAGTAAATCTTTTAAGAAGACGTCCAGACATCCATAATGAGTACTCCATCTAGTTCACCCTGCCCAGTCTTATAAGACCTCTGAAATTCTGGTTGGCTTCCCACTAGCTGTGCCCTGCTTGGCCTCCTGTACAGTCTCACCCTGTACCACACGCAGCTGAAGACCAATTTTTACTCAGATTTTCAGATTCTTTTGCTCCATTTCACTTTTCTGTAGTATCCTGCCCCTGAAATCCCATCTGTCCCAGTAGACTTAAACTCTGATGGCTATTTCTTCAGGTTAGTTCTATTTAGATTCTATTTTCCTACACAGGCATCCATACGGTAGACTCCTGCATTACCCCAGAGATTTAAATGTTTCTCAATTTCTCCCTTGTATTATTAAGTCATGAAATAAAAATTTTATTTTTAAAGAGCATATTTCTTTTTGGATTTTTTTTTCTGGAAAAAAAATCTCAGGAGTTGGGTTCTGAGGGACAAAAAGAATGAAGAGTTTTTCAATAATTTTTTAAATGGCAAACATTCCTTGATATACAACTGGAAATCTTTGCTGCTTAAAGGAGTGGCACAAGTCAAGTACTTTTACCTTAAATAGCCAAAGAATCCTACACCCAAGCATCAGTAGAAAATATATCTATTGGGACTTGGCTTTGCCCACAGTGTGTCCCACATATCTTTAGAGGTACCCATATATTTACACATATATAAAATCTGTATGTATATCATCTATCTATATATTCAAATTATTTCTATATAAATTAAAATAAATTATAAATGCTAACTTAAACTTAATTCTATATTAATAAGTCAGGAATTTCACTGGACCTCATTATATTTATGTTGCTGAAAATAAAAGTAAGCATCTACAATTCCATGGGACAACTTCTTATTTTTAGGCATACATACCAAAAATTATATTTTGGAAAATATGAAAAAGATGTACAGAAAAAAAAAGATGTACAGAATTTTTAAGTGCTCCAAAAAGTTGCCAAGTGAAATCATTTCCTGAATTGAAGGACTATGCCAAAAGCATTTTAAAGATAAGATTGTGAATAAGAAAGTTCTTGAGTCATTGGTTGTGCTGTGGTTTTATAGCAGAGGAAAAGCTAAGGCAGCCCAGATATAGTTACTAAAATAAGTGCAAGACTCACAGTTTTTCTTCCTTGTTCTGTCTTTTGTGCTGTTGTTTCCGTGTGTGTGCGCGCACATGGAGGGATTTCCTACACTAGAGCCTCTACCTCTCTTATTTTTAGGAAGTGATACTTTCTTAAAACAATTTTTTTGGGGGGGACTGTAGGAAATTGCAGTGAGGCAGTATTCAAAACTGGGAGACATTTTGTCTTTCTTGCATATTTATGCATGTGAGTTATTTCAGTCTTTCGTTTTTCCCAGCCAAGGAAGATGGTGGTGGCAAGGTTATTTTCTAGGCAAACCCTCTCTCTTCTGACACACAGACAGACTGCTTCTTTCAAATTTAGCTTATCTGTGGGAAACTTTATTCAGCCCCCCTCTTCTGATTTAAGAATTGAACTTGGTCTAGGAAAGGTCTTCCCTGGGCACCACATACCCCATTTCCACCCTTAAGAAGGAGAGGTTTTGGGACGCCTGGGTGGCTCAGTCGTTAAGCGTCTGCCTTCTGCTCAGGTCATGATCCAGGAGCCCTGGGATCGAGCCCCGCATCGAGCCCCCAATGGGGCTCCTTGCTCGGCAGGAAGCCTGCTTCTCCTGCTACCACTCCCTCTGCTTGTGTTCCGTCTCTAGCTGTGTTTCTCTCTGTCAAATAAATAAAATCTTTAAAAAAAAAAAAAAAAAAAAAGAAGGAGAGGTTTCTCTTTGACATGCCGGTATCTTCCTCACCTTTAGAGTTGTTATTTGTTGGCTCTTCCTAAACTCTACAACCGCAGATGTGTATTCAAAATTTCCTCTTTCTATTCCTCTGTTCAGTTTCAACTACTCTGGGCAGTCATTCCTCTTATTTGTTCATGTATTCAGCTTTCTCCATGTTTCACTGGAAACATATTTACATTTTTATTTCTTATTCCCCTTGATATTTTGGGAGCATTTCTCAAAAGAAAAGGGGTAAGTGCTGATTTTTGCCATTATTTTCAAACCAGATGCCCAGTTTCTTTGTTTTAAATATATTGTGTACAATACACATAATTAGATCATTAATCCAGTCCAGAGATTTTCTTTAGATTATGATACTACCTACTTTTTAGATTTTAAAAAAAGTTTATTTGTCTAAAGCATTTACAACAGTGGAGAAAATGATGTTGCTAATATAGAATTCTGGTATTCTGTTCATTTCAATTTTCTGCTACAAGCAAACCTCAGTAGGTATAACCATTTACCAGGTTTAATAATATTGGTACTAGAAAAAGCAAACAGAGGCCCTCATCAGCTGTGACTCGTCCATTACCTACACTGCCTCAAAGTTATTTTCAGCATAATTTTAATATTCAGAGGGTAGTTTTCAAATGAGCTTAAATTTTACTCCAAATGCATAGTGAATAAATTATATCTATTCCTTAGATTTGCATCCAGGTTTTTTGATGGGCTTCTGGTACTGGAATTCATTTACAGCGTGGTAAAGTTCTAAGATTCATTTCAAAAGAGAGAGATCATGAGAGTTGAATAAAGAAAAAAAAAGTGTGAGAAATTAAAGTCCATATAAAAATAGCTACACTTTTAAAACATAACAAGTAGGGGAGATTAAAAATCAACACATCTAGATATTTGAGGGATCCCCCCTTTGGCTTGAATTTTTTACCACAGTTTTATCCAACATTAAATAGCAGTTCTAGACTATCTTCTCTGCTTCTTTTTGGAGTGTCTCAGGGATCTTCAGTAAATACGTTCCTGGCCAAAAGACTCTCAGGCTGAAGGTGTTGTAAACCAAGTCTCATGATGATGTAGGAAGTTCTTTTGTTTGCTTAGGTATTCTGATTGTCAGCTTATGCGGTTACATTCTGTCGAGTTCAAGTGAACCTAGTTCCAAGACTAATAGGTATGAATTTTAATAAACAGGTGAAAATGTGAGAGGGAAAAGAGTCATTTCCAGTGCTAAATGGGTCCTGGTTTCTCCTGAGGAGGTAGTCTTAGAAAGGGTATTTCTTCTGAAACCCTGACTGTTCCAGGAGGGTAAGGACACAGCCCCTCCTGGAGGGTGTGTTGAAGAAATAAACATGGGGAGAAAACTTAACAGTCTGTACAAGGCAACAGGAAATAGAATCCCAGAAAGGCAGAGACGCAAGCCAGAACTGGCCAGGAGTCCACACAGATTCAATGGTCAATGTCAAGAACAATCAATGTAACTCAATAGATGTAGTATTTAATGACCAAAAAATATAGGTGGTGATACTGATGCTGTAGCCAATGTGGCTAGGCATTGTTCAATAAAATAAATTGGAGAGCAGGCTGGAAACTCCCCCAAAAGATAGAACCACTTAAACCATGTGAACAAAACTAAATCTACCTTATTTCATAATTATAAACAAGACTTAAGTTATTTCTTATAAATGCTTCTTATAATCATAAAGGAAACATCATCTTTCTAAAATGGTGTAAGATCATAAGTTTACGCCAATCCTCTGCTGTCTGGAAACCCCACTGTAATAACCAGTCATATAAAGGTTAAACACTTTCCTCATTTTCACTCGAAAGCCATCCTGTGATATCATGCCTCTAGGCTTCATATCAGTTTGAGATTTGTCTTTTTTCTTTTTTGCATGTCCCAGTGGTGGGATGCTCATTTGCTCCCTGACTTCCTCCCTGGAGTGAATTAAAGTTCTCTCTCTGAGTGTTATTCCTTGTGTCTCAAATGTGCATTTCTGGGCTGCCCTGGGACTCTGTCTCATCCAGGATGGTGGATTTTTTTTTTTAATTTTTTAAATTTTAATTTCAGTATAGTTAATATACAGTGTTTTAGTAGTTTCAGGTGTACAATATAGTGATTCAACAGTTCTATACATTATTAGGTGTTCATCATAAGGAATGTACTCTTTAATCCCCATCATCTATCTCACCCATCTCCCACCCACCTCTCTTCTGGTGACCATCTGTTTGTTCTCTATAGTTAACAGTCTGCACTTAGTATTGTACTCTCTAGCTCCATTCAGGTCATTGCAAATGGCAAAATTTCATTCTTTTTGATGGTTGAATAATATTCTATTGTATATATATACCACCTCTTATCCATTCATCAATCGATGGACACTTGGGCTGTTTCCATAATTTGACTATTGTAGATAATGTTGCTATAAACATAGGAGTGCATGTATCTATTTGAATTAGTATTTTTGTATTCTTTGGGTATATACCCACCCAGTAGTGTGATTGATAGATCATGATCATAGGGTAATTCTATCTTCAACTTTTTGAGGAACCTCCATAATGTTTTCCACAGTGGCTGCACTGGTTTGCATTCTCACCAACAGTGCACAAATGTTCCTTTTCCTCTGTAACCTCACCACCCACATTTCTTTTGTTGTTGTTGTTGTTGTTGTTGTTGTTGTTTTGCTTTGGTTTTTTGTTTGTTTGTTTGCCACTCTGACAGGTGTGAGGTGATAACTCACTGTAGGTTTCATTTTTGGATTTGAAGACCCAGAGTTTGTGAACTGTTCTTTTGTGCACGATAAAGTCTTATTAAATAATATTTTATTGATCTGTTTTAATTTTTTCTACTTTTGGATTTTTGACAGTTTGGATACTTTAAAGTCAAACTTAGCCAAGGCTTGCCCAAAGAGCAAGTAGCCTCAAGATCAGGACTTTGCATTCTACAATACAAGGATATATACAAAAGGATCAATAGGTATTGTTCAAATATATCCCATTCCAACAGCCTAAAAGGCTGAGGCAAAAGTACTATTGATGAGAAAATGGATCCCTGTCCTAGAACAATGGGTCTCTGTTCTGAGTCCCCATTTTTCCCTAGTAAGAACCAAATAAAGTCAGTATAGATAAATAAAGGAACTAATACCCAGAAGTGGTCCTTATTTCTCCCAAGGAGGTAGAACCATTCAAGTAAGCCACTTATGAATGATGTATACAAAATTCATATATATATAGGTAACCATTAATTTAAGCACTTACATGCAAAGATATAAATATATGTGTACATTTATACTCATTTATATCTCTCTCCTTACTTATTATGTGCCCTCTGGAGTTTCCAGGGTAACCTAACCAAGGTAAGACTAGTCTGGCTAGCTAGCACAAAGAGAAATATTTTACGGAGATATATACATTGGACTAGGCTTTCCCAGTCCCTTAAAATTCCATCCTTCTCCTCTATTATCACAATGGGAATTCTCACCAAAAGATATTTTAAAAGGCAGTATTTATCCTCAGAGATTTCCTGGGAGTATTTTGGTATCTTTTGTTGAAATTCAACACCTTCCCAATGATACAGAACATTTTTTCAGAGAAGTTGGTAACTTGAACCATCTCAATTCAAGAAAAATCTTTTATAAGAGCATCCTGTGAATAATTCTAGCAAAAACTAATAATATCTCAATCACATAAGAGAATGTGAAAACCTTAAGTCACGATGAAACACATACATATAATGCAAAATGACAATTTGATAAATAAAGACAAAATACAGAGTTTTCACGTGAGACAGGAATCCAGAGAGCATGCTCAGGTACACAAGGCATCCCTCCTTGATGAGACAAAAAGCAGGCTTACCTGACCTGACCAAGAATTTGAGTGTACCATAGCCTCAGTCTCTTGTTCCCAGAGCTGCCCTGGTAACTGCCTGTGAAAATACAATTTAGAAGATGCCATTTGACTGTCCTCAGAAAGACATCATTAGTTAATGGAACAGTAGCTATTTAAGCACCTGTAATAAGTAATGGGAATTTCAATTCTACTGATAAAAAGATATTATTTATAATGAGCCACACCACCAAATGAGTTCTGAATGTGGAAGGCTAACTGTTACATTGTGACTCAGAACATTTCCATAAAATCTGGTGCTGCACATGCTGATTGCAAGAAGAACCAGTACATGGAGAAAGCATGAGAGCTGATGAGCCCAGCCTGCAGGAATATTAGCCTCTATATTCTTCTTGGTTTGTTGGGGCAGACATGGGAGAAGAGAAACTTGTTCAAAGAAGGGACATTTTTTCCATATTAATATAAGATTCAAAGGAAAATCCAATAGTTTTTTAATAGTGCTAGAACATTCTGCATTTTTTCTCTAGAAAATGTCAGTAGCAACTGTACTTAGAGAAACCATCCACTGATATAAAATGGCGAGGATCAGGGGTCCTTGGCCCTAATAACATTTTTAGAACATTCTCTTTCCTCTGCTAGCAAAAGACAGCTTTTAAGTTTGAGATCTTATATTTTCTACTACCTTCAGTTCTTATACTACCAAGACTCTGAACTTTTGATCCCCTTGAAGATTTAACTCCAGGATTATAGCCATCTCCCTTATACTCTGCCTGCCATGATCCTTGGTGATGCCAGTATTCACATAGTCTTACAATATAGTAGTTTTTTACTTCCTTGACCTCCTCTCCTCAAATGAATTTGTCCTCCACTCTGAATAAGCTATGGTCATATCTAAACTTATTCATTGCCAGAGATTAAAACCCCCCATAATCCCAAACTTAACCTACTGTCTTTCCAGTTCACTTAATTCAGTACCCAACACCAAACATCCTTGAACCCCATAAGGATTCATGAACACTTCATTACTGATCATATGACCTTTTTCTCTGATCCTTACTTTCTCATGCTTTCAAATGCTTTCTTACAATACATAGATTCAATTTTACATCTTTAATTAACTTTTTTTCTTTATGTTATTATACTCGTTTAATAAAATGCAAATTTCCACTTAGCTACATATGGTAGGGGAAAAAATACACATCTGTGCTTAGTGATCTTAACCACTAAAGGGTACCACTGGGCATAATCTCTTCCATGGATCTTTGTTTTCTCCCACTTCCTGAAGTGTCTTCCTCCCCATCCTTGCTCTCAGATGATGACTTTGCTCCTTCACTGACAAAATGCAACCGTTTTGCAAGACCCATACCCATACCTGTCCATCAGCCTCCATGCCCATAAATAATGCTTGAAAGTTTTCCAGTCTCTAAGAAGAAATGAAAAGCAAGGAGTCCACCAAGGTTTTAAAAGAAGTAGATTTGTGAAGACCTTCAATTATGGTTGACAATACTTGCCAAATTTGCTTCAAAACAATTCTGTGAGAATGCCTGCTTGGCTCAGCCAGTTAAGCGTCTAACTCTTGGTTTTGGTTCAAGCCATGATCTTGGGGTCATGGGATGGAGCCCCACATAGGGCTCCATACTCAGCATAGAGCCTTCTTGTCTCTCCTGCTTTACTCCTACTTGAGTGCTCTCTCTTTCTCACTCTAAAATAAGTAAATAAATAAATATATAAATAAAATCTTTATTTTACTAATACAATTCTATGAAATGCAATTCTATGAAAGTTAGTATCTTACAGGATATATTAATAAATATTATTGCAAAAAGTACCAGATCCCAGTGATTGCTGAAAAGCCATGCCATCTTGGACAGCCATTTAATTAATATCTATAATTAGATAATCATAGAATTAATGACTATAGCCTTCATTGTTTCATTTTGAAAGCAGTTTAACATATATGTATAATCCATCAATTCTCTGGCCTGACACTGCTCTAAATATAGCAGACATAGCAGTGAATAAAAAAGGTTTTGCATTTATGAAGCTTGGATTATACTAGAGGAAAAAAAATAAGTCAGCATACAAATATTAGGTCAGAGAATTGTGAAAACTCTAATAGAAATAAATCATAGAAGGGACTACAGTGATGGGGTAGGAAAAAATAAATATAAAAGGGCTTGTTAAATATGACAGTCAGTGAGATAGATAGGCAAATGGATTTGAGCAGAGTGGACAGCCAGTGCAAAAGTCCTAAGGTAGAAACATCATATGGAAGCAGACTTTGCCACCCAAAATACAGCTCTTTGGAATAACGATTATCTTGAGCTGATTATTAAAAACAAACAAAGAAACAAGAAATCAAGTAGATAAAGGAGAAGCTCTGAATGAAAACTGTGTAGAAATCACCCTTTTGTAGTAAACATTTACATTTATAAAGAAATCTCCATTTGTGACAGTATCCCCTCTCTATACCAGTTAGAGAAGGATGACTCTAAATCTAGAACTCTTCTCACTGGAGAAGACTTATATTTGCATAACAACCTGACCCTCATTTCTTATGCTTCTCCTCATACCTCTTATAACTGGCTTCCACTCCTCCCAACAACATTTTTTGTCTTTAGGTGCAGATGGTATTTAAGGAGATGGGTTAGTCCACCAAGAAGAGTTATTCAGTTTTCCTGGAAATCTCACAGGTATAAGGAGGTATACATGTTATTAAACTTCTCTTTGTTTTTCTCCTGTTGGTCTGTCTTTTATTATAGAGGCATCTCAGCCCAGAACTTAGAAGTGTAGAGGGAAAATGATTTTTCCTCCCTTACAGCATACTTGGTAGTGTAGTAGTGACAGCAAAGAGACCAGTATGATTGGAGCCCAGTGAGCAATAGGGGAAGTGGAAGAAGATGGGAATCAGAAGAGAAAGTCAAGAACCAATGGAACCTTCATGACAAACGAAGTCTTTGGTATTGAACCCTTCAGATGGTGTATAGCAAGGGATTGATCATCCAGGCTTCTGGGCAATTAATAAACCACAGAGGTGGACAGTGACTATTTGGGACAGTCTTCTTTTAATTCAGGTTAGAACTAATGTAACTTGAAGGACAATGACAAGGTAGAATTTGTCATAAATGGCACAATTCTGAATGTCTTTACTGATAAGTTTGATTTATGTTCTGTTGACCAAGAAGTAACTCACTGAAAATTGAGACAACCAATCGTTTATTTGGGCAATTAGAAATGCAATTCAGGAGAGACAGATTCAATTAGAAACCTGACTCATGTTCCCAGGAAGAGGAAGATAGGGGCAAGCTTATAAAGAGGAAAGTTTACAGGGGTAGTTTTCAATCAGGTCTGTTATTTAAAACAGGGATTGAAACAAGGCTAACTGAGACTGGTTGGGTTAATATGCAAATGAAGGATTGAAATGTGTCCAATCAAGTTGGCTCTTTTCAAAGTGAAGAATGTGTACAATCCAATTGTCATGGTGAATAGGGGGTTATGTCCAGGCTTAAGTGGGGCTTGCAGCTGACAAAAGTTCATATTTCCTCTGATGAGGTTGTCCATATTTTTCTTTTTCTACTTTAAAGGACTCTCTAAGATAGACTTCCTTGCTCCATTTTTGAAATCTTCTCTCACAGTTATGAGAGAACATAAGAAGACAAATTTTTAATCTGAGTAACTGCTCAGTTTACTAAAGTGGAGACCTTTGAGAAAAGAGTAGGTTATAGACCAGGGTTTCGAAAAATTTATATATATATATAAAATTTGAGTCAAAATTTGATTCCCTTAAATATGTATTCATTGGCCGTTACTCAGTCTTATTAAATCTTGCAAAAAGTTCATCTGAAAGCCTTTAAACATACAAAGACAGTAACTACTTCTGATATGAAGTTTCTCTATTCTGCGTTAAATATTCACATTTTAAAATAACTCATTCCATATTCTATAATTGGTTTCCTAGACTCTTTACTACTTTATCCTTTCCCTAAAAATATGCTGATAGTTAGCAATACCCCTTACAAAATATATATCTTGAAATGAGACAACCACAGTCCTTCTCATCATTTATATTATGAGGCTAAAAGTAAAATGGACATCCAAGTATTTTGCACAGCAACATGACCCCAATGTTTCTCCATGGAAGACAGGCCTATTATATTTAAAAGAAAATAACAAAAATTAGGGAAATGTTTCCAGGGCACCTGGGTGGCTTAGTGGGTTAAGGCCTCTGTATTCAGCTCAGGTCTTGATCTCAGGGTCCTGGGATTAAGTCCCGCATCAGGCTCTCAGCTCAGCAGGGAGCCTGCTTCCCCACTCTCTCCCTGCCTGCCTCTCTGCCTACTTGTGATATCTCTCTCTCTCTCTCTCTCTCTCTCTCTCTCTGTCAAATAAATAAATAAAAACCTTAAAGAATAGAAAAAAAAAGCAATGTTTCCAAAAACACGACAAGTTTTCATGTAACTTTGAGATGTAACTGGGAATGAAATCCTTCATGCTGCTAATACTCTGGTAAATGCTGGTAAAAATTATTCTGATCAATATAATTTGTAAGTTGAGATTTGTTTATTTGTGTCCTCTGAATCTGCCAAACTCACTTAAATCCTTTGCTCTATTTTTTCATGAAGGTTAATGCAATGAAAGTTTCACTGTGAAAAAAAAATAAATAAATACAGTTTTGAAAAGTTAGTAAAGAATAAAAAATAATATCTTGTATATATCACTGAGAAGAGGTAGAATTACTACATTTAATTGTCTAAATTAAAAACAAATTACTGTTGTTTCCTTAAAAAGCATTTCTTATTATATAAAGAATAGGGAACACAGTAGAAGTTTTGCACTTTGACATCAGTAAAATGCCTGCCAAAGTGTGTCATGAAATATGACCCAGGAAATTGGTTTAAATTGACTTGCAAAAAGACACAGTAGCATGGATTAGAAACTAGCTATATCATGAGAACGATCAATGATCATTACAACTGTGGCCTCTCTATGCTTCAGGTCCCTGTGTATAGTTAACTTTCTTATTAGGGATGTTTTCATCACTGCAATCTGCAAATATAGTGGATTAGGAAGTGCCAGATTCATGCTGGTGTTCAGATGAGCTGCACATTGAACTAAAGTTGACCACAAGTTACCCAACAGTCTTTCCATCAAGATGTGCACTTTATGTCCCTTCCCCCATGAATATGAACTGCGGTTGTTTTGATAGAATACAGAGGTGATCTTATGACAATTTCTCATCCCTGGACTAAAATCTTCCACTTCTATCTCCCTTTTGTTTGCTCCATCTAGACTCTCCGCCATTCTGTGAGAAACCCAAACTACACAGAGAAGACATATATAGTTTCTTCAGGTAATGGACTAGATGAGCTACCAGCTGACAATGAGGACCAACTGTCAACCTTATGGAGAAACCATCTAGCCCAGTGGAGCTGTTATGTGATGCCAGATCCTGCTACTATCTGAAGACAACTGCATGAGACTCTAGGCAAGAACCCCTGCCAGCTGACCCCTGCAACCCATTGAACTATAAGAAACTGTAATAAATCTGGGGCATTGGTATACACAGAAATAGAGAACTACAACTACCTTAAATAGTGACAAATGTAGAATTTAAAACAAAGCTCTAATCCCTCAGTTAAAGAAGATGTTCTTATTGATTTATGGTGGGAAGCATTTGAAGATGCATGCGCTGGATACTAAGATAAAATCTACTAATAAATGTAGTCCTTGCCTCTCAAAAAGTCTAGCATAAACTTATTTCTTCTAATTTCCCTTTGAAGCCAGTGAAAGGGTAAAAGAGTTTTGCTATATCTGCTCTGCTATGTAGTCTGATTTAAGATAAACATTTGGTTATATTTTAATAATATCTAAAAAGGCTAATGGGACTTATTTTATTTCTATTATTTTACTAGTTTTAGATGATAGTATCACACAGATCTCAGATTATAATTTTAATAGCCGTATGGGGGTGAGCTATATTTGAAGTTAAAAGAAAGTACTCCAAAACAACCAAAATTTCCTCTGTGGGGGAAAAAAAGGTATTCACCATTTTACAAAGTGTGATAAATGTGAAATAGTAGCCGATACAAGAATGAATAGTCTTTTCAGCCCTTAGTAGGCACTCAACAAGTACCTGTTAATCAACTGATTGATGGTCTGGCCTACATATAGAGCTTCCATGTCATGAAGACAGACAACTTTGTACATCTCCGGCTGTATCCTGCCTGCAAGGAAATGCTCCGGGCTGCAAGACAAACACATTGATATAAATCAACACCTGGAGGACTCTCTTAAGTCTTTCCCTCATCAATCTTTATCTAACTCTCTGACAGTTTATGTCATAGTATTAAACGTCCCAGTACCATCTGGGTCTGGATTTTAGACATAGTAATTGATTTAAGACTGTCTCCAATTCCTTCAAGAGAGAAGAGAAAGAAAGAGAATTAACTTATTTTTTTTTTCAATACCCTGAACAAACACACGTAGGGATTAAAATGCTGACATGGAAGCACTTCATACTGCTTTAAGAATTAATTTAGATTTTCCTTTTGCTAAATCTTTTGAATAAATAAAATAATTGGCAAGAACAACCTGACACTTCAAGTAGTGTGAAATTTGAAAATGCCACTTCCTTTAAAAAAAAAAAAACGAAAAACAAAAAACCCTCTCTTTCCACTCTAGAACCATGATCAACTATTAAAATCCATCACTGACTCCAACTGGGACTAATGCCAACATTGCAAATTGCCACCTTATCAAGACCCCTTACCCCATTCCTGTATATGCCTCTTCCTTAAAAAAAGATGAATTTGAAAGAAAAGAGAGCAGGTGTGTCTAGTAAGTTAGTTTGGTGAGAAGGATGAAGAAAGGTGTAATGTAAGAAGCCCAGAAAATAGATGCTTTCTTGTTGCTCCCTGCCTTTTGATTTGTAAAGGAGATCTTTTCAGTATTTCCATCAAAGAGGACTTAAATACAATTTAAATGAAAGAAAGGGAGAATTTCTCTTGCCGATGTTTCCTTTATCCCAAAACATTCAACCTGAGGGAAAATAAGATTCTTGCCTGCTTTCTGTAGATACTCTATTCTCTCAGTTGTTTCTTGAACCACTGCTTGTACAGAACTTTGCCTGTACCTGTGTGAGGGCATGTGGTGCCTCTGTGTGCATGTGTGAAAGTGTCCTTTACCACACTTCAGTCCTGAAGTTCTAAAGTATTCGACAAGGTTGCAAAAGAGTACCTAATTGAAAGACATTTGGCAGCAGACTTTGTTCACATTTTATCTATTAGATGGTGAATATGACTATTTTTGAAACTCTGCTGGATGCTGCATCACAGAGATTACCAGCCTAAGTGAGACAAAAAATGAATCTGCAAAAATGAAATATGATACAGAGACCTATTGGACTTCAAGGTTAAAGAAACGTTTCTTAAGACATGCAGACATAAAAAGTGAAACACGAATTTCAGGCCCCAAAATTTCACTGGTGGATTTTACCAGGCATTTTCGTCATCTATCTCATACAAACTCTTCTAGAGAAGAGAGAAAAGGAAATACTGACCAGTTTGTTTTATGGGGTCATTATAACCTTGGTATAAAAATGTAATAAATGCATTGTAAGAAAGAGAAATTACAGGTCAATTTAAATTTAATCTAGAGATACATAAACTGGTACCACAATTTATTTCAGAAATAATACTATTAAGAGAAAAAAATGGATAGAAGATGTACTGTCTTCACAGACTCTATCTCAATATTTTCAAGAAGAATATTCTCCCCTCCTTGATATCATTTATACATTCCTTGCAACAATAATTGCAAGGAAATACCAGTTGTTGTTTTGCTTGTTTTTATTTTTGTTTTGGTAAGGACAGTGACTGGCTTATTCAAACACTAACACAGAAATGAAATAGACCAAAAAGCAAGAGAAACTTGGAGAAAACATATATGAAGCAGAATTCAAAGATGAGAAACATCCCTACAAATAACTTACCTTCACAAAGGTTGAAAATTGGGTTTTTCATTAATTTTATTTCACGGTTCTCCCACACAATTTTTAAACTATAGACTTACATGAGTTAGTAAGCACCCTCATACTTATAATAAACTGTAAAATCCAACTGTAAATTTTTGGTTCTATGTCACAGACAGCATTTGTCTTACTGACTACTGTATTTCTAAGCTTAGCACAATGCCTGATATATACTAATTCTCAATAAATATTTAAGACATAAATGTGTGGATGACTAACAGAAGAAACAGGTAGGGATAAAATCAGGAAATTGCCAATTTCTTAATATGCAGTAAAGGAAAAAATAAATTTTCCTAGTAGACTACAAAGTTATGACATTTAAAAATAATTCAGCAATAAAGACTAGATGCATGAAGTTATGTAAGTAAAAAGAAAGTTGTGAGAGAATAAAAATGGATAAGCAAAAAAATGTTAAGGAAAGATGAAATGCAGATTTAATGCAAATGTAAAGAAATCTAGATGCATTCATAATATAAAGCACATGGTTATGCATGAACCTGGAGTTTATCCAATGTGTAAAGTACTCAGTTGACTCTTCCTTGTGTTACAAACTCATGGATCCAGGAGTCAAGTATTCTACTATGAACTGGCTAAGTAGATGTAGAGGGACCACATATGGTTTGTTTCACATGTGCAAGTATATGTATATATCTTAATTTAAAATCTTCCTTGCCCATAAGACATTTTTTTCTGAAGGTTTTTTTTTTTTTTAACCCTATCTACTTGGATCAAAAGACCAAAATAACAGGCCTAATTTTATCTACTAGACATGATCTTTTTGGTTTATTTGTTATTGATTTTTGGATTATGGTTCCATTAGAGATTAGAGTGAGTCAAACTCTAAAAATATAGAAAAATTTCAACATTGACCTTCAAAAATTAAATAAAAGAAAAAGGTAATAAAAAAAAGAAGGAAGGAAGGGAAGGGAAAGGAAGGGAAGGGAGGAAGGAAAGTTATATTCTTTTTAGTATATAATGAGCTACATCAGCATCCACAGATGAAAAGCCTGGAAGTTGGCACTCTTGTCCTTAGATCTTTCTTGAACCCATTAGAGAACTAAGGTCAAAAGTTAAATTGTCAGCCTTATATGTGGAAAGACAGGTACATCTAGACAGTCACCTCAACAGAATCTGCTTAACTAGAGATGAAGCTGCTTTAACCACAAACTGATAAGATAAAAGCTTTTCAATGGTAATTTTGATAAATTGCTCTAGACTGAATATGGAACAGTGAGAGAGAAACTCCTGAGGAGTCAGTGTTCGGAGTCCCTCCACACATTTGTGGGCTTTTCCTTCATGAATTCCACGAGATTCTTCAGTGAGGAAAGAAAAATGCTCTATGGCCCTGGCAGCAGTGAAGAATAATCATTGTGAAACACATCCAGAGCCTTCTTCATAATACTTACTCTCCAGAAAGAGCTTGACAAGAGTGCAAGTTTGACACTTTATCCAGATTGAAAGGAATTCCTCTTGGCTCCCAGCCTCTCTAGCCATCAGGATAGAATGCATACTGCTTTTCCCCTCACTTCAAGTAGATGATAAATAGATAGATAGATAATAGATAGATAGATGATAGATACATGATAGATAGATAGATAGATAGATAGATAGATAGATAGATAGATATAGATATATTGAGATAGAGAGATAGATATAGTTTTTTAAAAGCTTAAAGACCATAAAACATATCTTAGATTTATTGAGGGCTACTAGATTGAAGTTTTATATTTTATAATATAATTATTCTTCTTATAGCAATAAAAAGTCAAAGACTCTTTTGAATTTAGGACCACTTGGGTAACCAATAGGTGGGTGACAACATAAACAAATTATCTTTCCTTTGTAAACTAAATGAGTTGCTTGAATCGTTCAAACAAAGGTATGCTTTTCTCTGATGGAGTAATTAAAAAAAATCTATACTGTTGCTGGAAAAATGATAGATATGCATTAAAAATTTGAGCCAACAAAAGTACAAAGATTATGAAGAAAATATCACACAAAATTCCATCATACATTCACTTTCTGTTTTTGGTGAATATCATTGCAGACATCACAATTTGCACATAGGAAAAGATGGATAGATACATTTTAAAAAATGGAATCGTATATATGAGATTCCTAAAAATGTTCATTAGATTTCACCAGAAACTAATTGAAGACTACACCAATTTTACTAGAAATTAATTGAAGACAATATAAACCAAATGTTGCAGATTAAATATTTTTAACTCTACTGTCTCTTAAAAGATTACTAAAACAATACTATGTAGTCAAAATGGTCATAAACTTTTAAGTAGACAGAAAATAATAGTGAAAACAATAGGGAATGAGAAGTATCAGCACAATTTTAGAGTTTAGAGAGTAGATGTACAAGGGATTAAACCTACAACATCTAGAAAGCTGACTACTAATCGTCTTGCAAGAAAAGAAAAGGAAAAAAAGAAAAAAAATGGTATAAATTCAAGGAATGGAAACACACACACATACACACACAAAGCCTCATTATCACAAAATTTCAGAATGGTGGAGATAAAAGATGAGTGTCGGAATCCAATGATCAATTATGAAAATTCTCAATGACAAAACTAGAATTTAAAAATCCATAAAGCAATATTTTAAAATAAAAGGAAATAGACTTCTATAACTATCCAAACTATCAATCAAGAGTAATATGTGGAAAGTCTCAGTTTTTTCCTTTCATGCACCCATTACCCAGAAGTTAATGGAAGATTATTCTACCAGAATGAAAGAATCAAGAAACAGGAGTTTATGTAACTTAGAAATACAATTTTCAGAATATAAGACAAAAGAGGGAATTTCTGGGATTTTTTTAGGAAGAAATCCCACAGGATGAGTCATAGAGCAGGTATAGAAAGCAAGTGGATCACATGGAATTGATCAGTGATAGATACACAAGGGAGTATGGGAAATGTGTCAGAACATTAATACTTGTTTCAGCTGTAAATAATATTTCTAAAAGAACATAATTTGTACAATCCTTTAATAAAAAGACTAAGGCAATATCTACATTGTGGTATATTGGGGATTTGAAAGGAGAAAATTATATGTGTGGAAAGACAATCCACAAAGCTAAAATCTCATTTTTTTATATTAAGATGAGCAGAGGCGCCTGGATGGCTCAATTGGTTAAGCGTGTGCTTTCGGGCCAATGTGGAAGCCAACGTGGAAGCCTGCGTCAAACTCCCTGCTTGGTGGGAAGCTGGGTTCTCCCTCTCCCTTTGCCTGCTGCTCCCCCTCCTTTTGCTCTCCCTTTCAATCTCTGTCAAAAAAATAAATAAAATCTTTAAAAAAATTAAAAAATATATTAGGATGAATAAAGGTAATATGTGAAATGAAAAAAAAAGAATATTACAGAAGTTTAAAAATTTTGAGAAAAATATTTGAAATTGGTAACTTCTAGAGTATGGAAAGAAAGTATGGAGCCAACCTGGAGAGGGGAATGCTATTTTTTTATTATACATATTTTTTAGAACAAACTTTACATATCTGCACACTCATTTTTGTATAAAAATAAAATCTAAATTTCAAAAACTAAGGAATTAAAATGAAACCAAAGAGACTACTGAAATTCACATGTATGTTTTTCTTATTTTTACCTTTTCATTTAAATGGTAGAGCTTGAAACAAAATCTGGAATTTAGGATCATTCTATTTATTTTTTTCTGTCTCAAAGGTAAAAGATTTATTGATTCCACCAATAATAATAACAAGGAATTCAATACTCCTACCCTTCCCCCTGCTATCCTTTTCTCTCTACCAGTTTTGTTTAGAAATATTACTACTTTAACAGTATCCCAATCTATAGAATTTCCACTTGGTTTCTACCCACATTCACAGAATAGATTAGCTTTGGTTTAATATTTAAATGGGTTACTGCACACTGCTCATTCTTTTACCATATCTTTGACATTTTTTAATTCCTTATGTTTATTCATCTTTCAATTGTAGCAACCTCCTTTACAGTATTTTTACATTATTATTATTCAAGAAAGGCTCACCAACAGCATATTCCCTAATCCTTTGTATCTGACCTTGTCAGATCATCCCTGTTATGATGGAAGCATGACTTGGTTGGTTACAAAACTCTTGTGTCGCGCTTTGTGTTTTGATGCTAGTTATTGTTCGGAAACCATGTTCTTCTTTGATGTGTGGATGTAGATCTTTATCATGAAAGTACTGTCTTTTTAATTTTGATGTTTCCGTTCTTGTTTCCATTCCTTTGATTTTTATTTCCAAGATTAATGTCATGCTTGTTTTTTCTTCTTCTTTGTCTCTCTCCTTATCATTGTCATGTGTTCATTCTCTCCCC
Source organism: Procyon lotor (assembly GCA_028646535.1). NCBI lineage: Eukaryota > Metazoa > Chordata > Mammalia > Carnivora > Procyonidae > Procyon > Procyon lotor. The sequence continues at coordinate 52,506,067 of CM053603.1, forward strand.
CCACCTTCTCTCCCTCTTTATTTTTTACCCCGTATGACTTAAAATTTCCTAACATGTACCTGACTTTCAGTGACAGTTTGCTTTACCATTTACCTTGCTTCTCATGTGGCTTTCATCTTCCTAGTGACTTTACTTTTCCTTTCTATTTCTTTCCTGATCTTGTTGAGTTCGTTTTGATCACCTTTGGTTGTCTCTTCACCTTATTTTATTTATTCAATTTTTTAAAGATTTTATTTATTTATTTGTCAGAGAGAGGAGGGAGAGAGATAAGAGAGAGCACATGCGTGTGTGCAAAAGCAGGGGGTGAGGCAGAGGCAGAGGGAGAAGCAAGCTCCCCACTGATGAAGGAGCTGGATGTGGGACGCTGTCCCAGGACACTGGGATCATAATGTCAGCCAAAGGCAGACACTTAATGGACTAAGCCACCCAGACATCCCTCATCATCCTATTTTAATTCAGCAGCATCTCTTATTTGATCTCCATTTCAGGAAAAAAAAAAGCAAAACATGTTTTCATTACTTTTTCCTGGCAGTATGGAAAACTATTTGAATTCTTTTGTCTCCTGGGCTAAGAATTCTCCTGGTGAATGCTTTCCCTTTTATTTTATTCATCCTCTTTTTCTCCTTCTGATTTTTGTAAATATCAATGCCTATGGTGAGGTCTTATGCTGATACCATATTGATAATAATAAATATTGAATCAGGTGTTTAGCTACGTGCTGGAAAAGGTCTGAAACCTAGAGCCCATTTGTGGCCCAACACTCATCAGATCTTATGTGCCCTGTTCTGAAGGCACATTTCCTCTGGGGTTTTGCTGCCTGGATGGTTTGTGAGGCTCATGAGGAATCCCAGCTAGAAGCTTGTGCTGTGATCTGGCAATTTTCTTTGTCCCCTTCATCCTTCACCTGGAAGCATTTCAGTCAGTGTCCCATAACTAGGAGGTGGAATTATAAATAACAAGATGATGTGCCTTCAGTTTCCTTTTCTTTCTCTTCCAATTACCTGCCATTCTCTACTCTTGCATTCATCCTGTCCTTGGTGGCCAGTAGGATTAAATTGCAGACTCAAAGAGTAAAAAAGTTACAGCACAGGGAATTTTCAATTGGAAACTGTAGAGACAGAAAAGTGAGAAAACTTCAAATTTGGAGCTGTGACTGATATGTTTGCTTCTTGAGAATGATGTTCTGCTTGATTTATATTGATTTCACAATATATTATAAAGGTAGGATGGGATTCAGCATCCACACTGAAGACCATAGCTATAAGCTGGGGAAGTGAAATTCTTGAAAAATCTTCACACTGATACTAGCATGAAATGTGTGGATGCTGTAGTCAGAACCAGTGAAAATGTCTCTTCCTGGATGAATATGGATACTGGCTATCACAATGATGTTATGCTTGGAGTTATTTTAGCTCTTATGCTGGTTTCTCTGGCACTCAGCACATACAGTAGAATCCTCAGGCTACTAAATATTGGTGACTGAAGATTTTGAAAGTACATGGGCTTAACCATTCTTGTTTTCCATTTCAGTTTGTTAAATCAAGTGTCAGGATGTCACTGCAGGATGATTGTCAGCTTAAGGGTACTTGCACTATTCAGTATAAACATGAAACATGATAGCACAGTTCTTAACATGGAGTGTTGGTTCAGATGGTATTTCTCATGTCTCTGAAGTGATGGCTTTACTACTGTTAATTTTGTTTCTATTAATTATAATTAAGCTTTGGGGTAAAACTTCAAAAAAATCTATATGCAAAAATAACAGTTTGGGAACAGATATGTCCAGTGCAATCCCAGGGTCATGCATAAACACATTAATTTGGCATATATATTTTTGCATATTTTGTCTAAATATACGCATGAGAAAATGCAACTTTATTTTTATTTTTTCCATATACCCATATAGAGAATAATGGATTTTTTTCTATATCATACAACTTTTTACAAAAATATAATGAACTAGTAGCAGCTTTAATGTTTTAAATCATGGTTTAAATTATGAACCAAACTTTAAAACAAAACAATTGTTTTAAAGCTCCTTATAGTTCATTACATTTTTCAACATATTTCTCTTATCTGGCATTTACTTCTACTTAAGGGATTTTCCCCCTTATTTGTTGTTTTATACTATCTTTCAATGAATATTTCGATTCATCCTTTAATGAAGTACACACAGAAGAGGAATTTTCGGATTAAAGGGAATATGAATTTTTACAGCTTCTGTTACATTTCATCAAACTGCCTTCTACTGATTTGCACTGACTTGTTTTTATGTGAGACTGTGTATCACTCTGCACTAGTGTCTCCAGCACTAGTGGTTAATCAATACTTCTGTCTTAGCCAAAAGTCAAAAACCAAACATGAGATAATTTTGTTCTCTGAAATCTTCTTTTTTAAAATTACTGTAAATGAGAAAATATCACTCTGTTTAATAGTGATTTACTATTATTTTGTGATGCAAATCTTTTCAGTATTTTTTCTACTAGAGTTCTGTTTTTGCGAATGAATGTATATATTGCGTGTTTATACATGTACATATACAATATAATCTCTCTCTGAAATTGACTCTTCTTTGTTAAATACACCTTTTGTCACTTGCTTTTTAATTTTGTTCATAGCTATTTTATATTAAGAGAAATATGGTAGCTTTTAGGCAATAAAATCCATCACTATTTTATATTACAGCTTCAGAGACTACTGTCATAATACGAAATACCTTCAGCAACCCAAAATTATATCTCTGCTTTCGTATTTTTATAAATGTATTTTATTGCAATTGGATATTAATACATCTACACTTAATTTGATGTTAGATAGAATTCTAACATACCTCCTCACTTGTCCAAACAGAATTTATTGAATTAATTATTTTAACCATTGCTTGAAATTCCAATTGTATTATGTAATAAGTTGTTATAATAAGTTCTTGGGTCTATTTCTCAACTGCATAGTCATTTTCACTGCTCTATTTTTCTTTTTTTTTGTGTGTGCAATATTCTGCCCTTGTTCTTTTTTTATTCACAAAGTTTTCAATTTGCTCTTTTATTGTTTTTTTTTTCCTGAAGATGAACTATGGAATAATTTGTCAAGTTTCTAATAAAATTCCAATAGAATGTTGAGAAGAATTAATTTGGATAGAATTAGCATCTATACTCTATGGAATCTATTCATCCAAGGACATGAGAAGCATGTAATTTTATGAAACATTTTATATTGATCAAATAATTAGCTGTTGTTTCCACAAAGGTCCTGTACAATTATTGTTATATTAGGCATTTTATTTTTTGTTTCCGTAATGACTGGGACCTTTCTCCATCCCATCCATATCTAATATTCTTACAAGCTCTTCATGTTTGCATGTCATTCTTTAAACTTCACTCTTGAAGAATTATTTTATAGGTTCAAGTACTTTTATAATTTATTATCTTTACTTTTTAATTAAACACTACTGCTGATAACTATTATTTTTTGTATGTATATTACATACCAGGCTCTACACCTAATACTTGGCACTTGTTTAATAACATCACATGACAATTTAAATGATTTATTATATAATCTTGTCTGATTGCAATGTTCTAGCCAGTAAGAGCTAAATCAATGTCAAGTCATAGTTCTAGTGTTCTATTTTTATCCCTGACTTCATTGGGAATGCTTCCATGATTTTACTTCTAAGTTAAAATCAACTATTAGTTTGAGATAGAATGCACAATATGCTATTTCTGTTATAATAAAAAATTTTCATTATAAGAAACATGTATTTAATACCATCAAATTCATTTTTAATATTTTTAGTATCTGTCACAAAGATTGAATTTTTCATTGCAATATATCAATATATTATAGCCCTATTAATATACCAGTAAAATGAGGTTATATCATGGTTTAAAAATACCATGATAATCTTTTTTTCTTAAAATTAATACAGCATCTTAATAAGTCATATTCATTTCTTGGTTAAAGAATTCTTTGTTTTTATACATTTTCCTTCAATAAATGTACACAAGGTTGTTGTATACGTAGATTGCTTTAAAAAACAAAAACAAAGGGCACATGGGTGGCTTAATTGGTTGAACAATCAGCTCTTGATTTCTGCTCAAGTCATGATCTCAGGGTCATGGGATCAAGCCCCACATCAGGATCCCCACTCAGCAGGGAGTCA